>CM042337.1:10961360-11576360 GCA_023566125.1 Zingel zingel
AATAGTAAAAGTGTGATTCATGATTTACTCTCCATGCTGCTCTCTGTTTCTCTGATGCCACAGAGCAGCAGTAAGCAGCAAGGTGCTGTTAAACTCTCAGCAGCGGTGAGCTCAGCCAGCCTGTTGCTTTGGAAGAAGAAAATAAATAACTTCTTCCTTTTACTTTGACCCAATGTATCTTTTCTCATGTCCCGAACCTTACTAAAGCCTCACATGTGCACTCATGTTGTTGTTGGGGTTATGTTTTGCGTGCCTCCGGCTAGGCTGATAAAATATTGAAATTCACTGGAGTGTCTTCATCAGATATTCTCGAAATCTGTTGTCTTGGATACAGAGCTGCCGGGGCGTCCACGTTGGTAGCGTGTGTGTGTGTGTGTGTGTGTGTGTGTGTGTGTGACCCCGGACTGTTTGGATGTGCTCCTGTTTGGATGTGCTCCTCGCAGGAGAGTGCACCTGTCTAAGAGCATTCACACTGCACACTGTAGCATGCCTGGCACTGCAGCCTGGAGCGGCTCCCTCCACAGAACATGCAAAATGCAATTGTATCATTGAAGTCTTCAATGCTTTGTCATCTGATCTTCAGGTAGTGGTTCTGGTGGGTGCATTTGAGCGCAGAACAAGCAGTGCTGTCTTTTTGGGATGCACCTGCCAGGGAGCTTCATAACTCAAAGTAAACACTTAAGTTTGATTTCGCAATCAACAGAAAATTGACCAAAAAAATTGGGCCAACTGTCAAGAAATGCAAAACCTTCGCTGATCTTAAGATTCTTCTCTGTTGTCAATGCGATATTTTGGGTTGGGCTATTGGTTGGGACAAAACAACCAATTAGAAGGTGTCGCCATTGGGATTGCTTTCTGACATTTCGTTGACTCAAAAATGTAGGGCTACGGCAGATTCATTTATCAATTAGTCTGCAGATGATGTTCTTGGATTGATCCATTGATCCTTTTGGTCTATAAAATGTCTTTCTGGAGCATGTGAGCTTTGTAGTAAATCAATAAAATGTCCGAAAAATAACACGTTCCTGCATGTACCGCAGCTCATCCTTCACACGTCGTCCCTATCTACGTCTCACGTGTTATGTCTCTGCCTCGCATTCAATCCCGTCTCCTTCCTCTTGATGTCATAGAGACGGCGACAAGCCGGAGCTTGCTTTTGGCAAACAAGACTTGCTGCACCTCTACACGGCCCTCCGTCACGCCCTCCCTGTTCCTTTCTCTACCCTGTCAGAGTTGTGTCTCTGCGTCACAGTGATCACAATCGGACTTTGCTGCCAGCTTATAACCACCATCGTCTCCGAGAGTTTGCATTGAGGCAGCGCTCTAATTCGCAGCAGCTGAGAGAGTCGGCGGGAGAAAGTAACGTAGGCGGATGTTCACGCAACCCACCCTCAGAGACCAATCAGTAAGCCGACCGCAGCTATTTTCCACCATCAACAGATGTGCTACTTGTTGCCTCTCATCTCGCCCTGCTGCTAAATGCACATTGAAACCCTGTGCAAAGTATCTCCTCTGCTTTGTCATCTCTTTGCATGCTGTAAAAAAAAAAAAAAAAGGATCTCAGCCACATTTGACTGAGGCTGCTCTGCTCAGCTCTGCTCAGCTCAGTATGACATCTATTAAGCCTAAGGAGTGTGGCGCTCAGGCAGTCGGACCGTACAATATACACTTGGCGAACCGAGTCTCAAATCAGAGACGCCAGCCCTTTGCATTGTCTGGTATAAATAGATCTGCAATTGGAGCCAAAAGAGTTGAACATCGCGCCTGAGGGGCTGTAAACAGATTGTGATTTTTTGCGGGGGAGATGGAGGGAAGAAAGGTGGGAGGAAGCCACTGAACGGGGAAGGACGCAGAGCAGGGCCCGAGGATAGGGCAAGAAGGAGGAGGAGGATGGAGAAGAGGAACCTGCTGATAGGGAGCGTGAGGATGGAGTAAAGGTTCAGCTTAACGGATGAAAAAAGCATTCAAAGAGTGGAATAACCTGAACTAATGTCA
Source organism: Zingel zingel (assembly GCA_023566125.1). NCBI lineage: Eukaryota > Metazoa > Chordata > Actinopteri > Perciformes > Percidae > Zingel > Zingel zingel. The sequence continues at coordinate 10,963,356 of CM042337.1, forward strand.
TAAATACACAGAGATGGAGAGATGTTCAAATCGTGACTTAAGTGCAACTGTCGTGGAGATTCCCTCTCATGCTTTAAAAAATTGTTCAAACTGAAGGACAATTTGAAACGCTCAAAGAAAAGAAGAGAATAGGAACAGACGAGAGGTCGCCACTTTGCTTCTGCTTCCGATTCTACAGGAAACTTCAGAGAACATACTTTCAGTTTGACAAACTGGAATTGAATCTGATGTCCCTGCTCTTGTCAAACTCGTGTTGACCCAGGCGAGGTTGTCCTTCGTGTAAGACTCCGGGAAGCTCCTTCACGCTCCCCTCGAGACGGCACGTTTGTCTTTGTTTTGGTTTTCTCCGCTATATTGTCTTCTATCTGGCACACATCAGTAAACTAAGGTATGTGTTGGACGTCACTGCTTGTACACAAACGTACTGATATCAGAGGTTATCTATGTTTGTGTTGTGTGTGTGTGTGTGTGTGTGTGTGTGTGTGTGTGTGTGTGTGTGTGTGTGTTGTGTGTGTGTTGTGTGTGTGTGTGTGTGTGTGTGTGTGTGTGTGTGTGTGTGTGTGTGTGTGTGTGTGTGTGTTTTCACCTTAGAGAGAATCTATACCGCAACTGTAGTGCATTTTATGCCGCGTTCTATTTACCTCGGAACTCAGAAGCTGCAACTGGGAATGACGTCATACCCGAGTTGAATGAGTTCTATTTAAAAGTCGGATTTTCATTGTTTTCATCAGCTCTAGCCCGGTTAGCTATTGCTAGCAATACCAGTTGATAACAACGCATTACGCCGTTTTTTGTGCATGCAAACAACGTAACAACATGTCCACAGATAGAAGTTGGACATGCCTGTGTGAACGACTGATTTAGTGAGACACAAATAAGACAGAAGTGCTTATAACTTTGTGTTACTGCAGCTTTCACAACTGTTGATACAGGGGGCAGCCATGATAGATTTTGAACTCGCGCTACTGCGAGGTTGTACGAGTTCCGAGCTCGTAAATCCGAGGTCAGGGGGCGTGTTTACGACTTTGACCTCGTAAAAAACAGGTTCCGTGGTGAATAGAACGCGGCATTAATCCCATTTGCCTGTTGGTAGGTCTGCAGGCAATGATGATTATCCTATGATTGATCAATTGATTAATATCCTCGTTATTTTCTCGATTACTTGATCAATTGTTTGGTCCAAAAATGGTGAAAAATGCATATTCCAATTTGAAATGTGTCCAGCTAACAGCTGCAAAACCCAAATACACTCTTTTATTATGAATCAAGACAAGAAAAATCAGCAAACTCTGACACATTTTTTGCATTTCTGTCTGAATGTGATGTGACAAGAGAGCGGTCAATGACAGGAAAAGTAACATGTTAAGTAATAAAAATTAGAATTTTAGCAAAAATACAAAGAAAAGAAACCAGAAACGTACAGTTTTACCAAATCAGCACACAACAATCACGTAACAAGAAACAAAAATACACACGTCTGTCCAAATGTGTACACACACACACACACACACACACACACACACACACACACACACACACACACACACACACACACACACACACACACACACACACTTTTGTGAGTTACAAGCAACATGTCAAAATAAAAGACCTATACAATAATGGCATACACAACTACAGTATCTTAATCATCAATAACTCATAATTGGGTTTAAAAAGAAACAGCAACAAACAACAATCTTTTATTTCTCATATTATGATCCTCCAGTATTTAAATATCTGAGGAGCCTCAGTGCGGGGGAAAGTCCTCACTCATCTTCACCTGAAACCATCTTGTGGTTTTATTTGTTTGGGAAATGCAGGCCAATTCCAGTCCAGGAATTTGAACACACGGTATTTAACCACATGAGAGAGAAAGAGAGGGGGGGGGGGGGGGCACAAAGGAGACACGCAGCCTAAGGGGGCGCCTGCAATTGAGTGGAAGAAGGAGCCAGAGATATTCAATGCACTACGACCGGCGTGGAGGGTTTTCCTTGGCCTTAGAAGTGAGGAAAGCAGGTCGAGCGGGGAAAAGAGCCGAGAGGGTGAGGAGAGAGAGAGAGAGACACACAGAGTGAGTGAGAGAGTGCTGTGTGTGTGTGTGTGTGTGTGTGTGTGTGTGACGTTGGTTCCTGGAAAAGCAGAGGGCTGCAGAATAAACAGGCTGCATGCCTGAGACTGCCCTGTGATATCACCACTGGGCAAACTAGGGAGGAGAGAGAGAGAGAGAGAGAGGTGGGGGAGAGAGAGTAGAGAGACGCCCACCACGTTAAACAGGAGGAGAGGGGCTGAACAAAGAGCAAAAAGTGACGGAGGTGAAGAGCAAGAGAAGAAGTCCGATGAAGGGAGCGTACTGTCATTCCCTGTAAGAGACTGAAGGAAAAGGGAGGAGGAGGTGCAGTGATAAGGAGAAGAGGAGGCTGCTGAAAAGAGGTGGAGGAGGAAGAGGAGAGCACTGATGGGTACGTTTTTAACGACACCACCGATTCCCACCTCTCTCGGTCTCTCTTTCTGCATCTCCCTCTATTTGTGTGGCGAGCAATATAAGCGCTGCCGGGGTGACGAGAGATGCCATATGAGGTTTGTTTGTGCATATGCGTCACTATCAATAGGTAGAGGATGTTTGTGTTGTGTCAGGGAGTCAATATCTGTAGAAGAACATTCTGTACGGGGAGAGCGTTTGTGCGTACGACCGTTGGAGCCGCAACGCTTTGACAAGTGCAGTTTCCTGTCACATCTCTCCTGTCCTGTCTTTCTTTTGATGATTGGCTTAAACTAATATTAGGTGAGAAAAAAGGACAAATAAGTGAAAATGTAGGTGTTTCTTATTTTTTTCAGCCGTAGGTCAGCAGTCACAGTGCATGTTTACATTTGACGTCAGCCCAAAACTGACCCTGAAAACTTAACATGGATTCCTTGCTACTTTCAGCCCTCAGTCTCCTTAATAGTCATCCAGACATTGACTCAGGATCTCAAACTGCAAAGTGACTCATACAGATCCAGGTAGCAGTAGAAGTTAGTGAGTAAAGCAACTTTAAAAAAAAAAATGTCACTGTAAATGAGAAGTTTTCTATAATTTAGATTATTTTCAGATACATCTCGCTGTCAAAACCCCCCTTTTTGTGTTTTTGATGCAGACTTTCTCCACGGAATGATTCACCGTTGTAGGAGGCAGTCTTTACTAACAAGCACCCTCTCTCCTTTCCCTCTCGTCTCTTCAACTGCCAAACTATAACCGTCGTCGCCTCTAAACTGACCGTGGGCCGGAGAACAGCCAAAAAAACTGAGGGCGTCACTGCATTGAATTAAATATTGGGTACCTTGGTAGTCAGATTCACAAATGGCAATAAGCTTCAGGCTCTTTTTCACAGAAGGAAAGTAATAGTGGAAATAAGAAGGCGACTGAAGGGGAAGGGAATGAAAGAAGGCCTCTTATAACGGGTGAAATGTCAAACCTCATGTCCTGCGGGTTGAAACAAATAGACTAATTTTCACTTTGTGCGCATTGTGAACGGATAAGACGACTGTGCCGACGACTGACTCACATGTTGTTGTCATCCCCCACATGACGGCAGCCCTCAGGGACCTATTGCATGTTGTTGCTCTGTTCTCCGATGGCACGGATGATAATAGGCGCGGGGGGGGGGGGGGGGGGCGTTTCACCTGCCGCGGTGGAGTTTTTAAAGGCGACACGCACCGTCGCAGTGAGGGTGATGTTCAGAAGTAAGTAGTAAAAAGGCTGTTTACATTTAAATGATCTTCTATATATATATGCTTTACACCTCTATTTTTCAAACTTGAAAAGAATAATGCATTATAGGTCAATTTGACGGCCCAACAGATGCAGGATACTTGGTCCCGTCTCTAAACTTGAAGTGCAAAAGGTATCAGCAATTGTCCAATACAAAATGCTTCTATCAAGAGAGATGTGTCTGTTTTTGTTAGAATTCTCTCAAATCAGTTTGCCATAGCGTGGCCTGAGTGGCTATTTGACAAGTGTGTTTATGATCACACTTTATTTATTGAAGCTTTCTTAAAGGCACTTTCACACTTCAAATTGTGTGATTTTGTCCAAGGATTGAGTGTGACATCCTAAAAATATATCGTGAGAAATCTTCCGGGGTTTTAGGCATACATGCTTCAAAGTGTAAATTTGCCACTGGATAATCGCTGTGTATTTATTAAGTGACTGTATAAAGTGTATCTGCTGTGCGTCTGTGGGCATGTGTGTGGCTCTGGACCATGCCATTAAGTGTGCCAGTGATGGCGTGTTTGCCTCTTTATTAACACAAAGTTCCAGGCAAGTATCTCTGGCTCTCGCCGCGCTCTCTGTAAACATGTAGGTAAATAATCAGCCAATCGACTCCTATTTATTCAGATTTAATGGGGAGGAAGCCGCGTGATTGGAAGGCTTCCTGTGCTGTGATTTGTGGGTGGCTGGCCCCGGCTCAAGGTCTGCAGCTCGATTCAGGTCAATGCAATCTTTGTCAGATGTCGCCAGGCTTCATGTGTAACTGCAGCATCAGTCATGGGTTGTGTGTGTGTGTGTAGAAAAAGGCATCAATGTCACTTTTTCATTGCTAGATCGGAAGCTTTCTTGATTCCCATTAGAAGTTTCTGTCATCACCTCTTTAAAAAAAAAAAAAGAAAAAAGGTCAGAGGTAGCTATTGAAAAACGCTATGATTTCAAACATGGAAAAGATGGTCACCAACATGGGGACTTGAAGCTGCTGTGAGCACCACAGCACCAGCCCTGTACTGTATATGTACATCAGTGCCAGCTGATACATTGTACAGATTGATTACTTTTGACAGATGCTAAATATTTAGACCTTTTGCTTGGGTTCGCCGGTACAAATAACAGTCGATACTTCTCTATTACAGACATCTGTTATGTTGCCCATGGCTATAAAGGTGTTTTATTAAACATCTCCACTAATTTGATTTATCTCTCTAATGTCACTGTTTGTGTGTCTTTAAGTGAGCGCATTGGCTACAGTTTGAGAGCAGTCTTTCACCCTTTACCCCTTATACTGTCAATTGAAAGCTTATTTTCAAACACATTTGCACACCATAGTGTTTGTACAGCTACGTATTTCTTTCACTGAAGTTGCAGAAAAGCTGGTCAAAATTGGAGAGCGTGTGAATTAGAACCACAACGCTTTGAATCACTTTTGAAACCCCTTCGATGCTTCAGAAATTGATGCTAAAACTGGTGCCAGATAACGCAGCAGTTTGGTGCCAACAGGTCTCTTTTTATAACGCTCATACCTGCATTCCTGAGCAGGTAATTAAGTAACATTTTGAGGAGCTTTGATTTAATCCAATTCATTTTTTTTTTTTACAAATGAAATACATGTCAGACTGACATGTGATGTGCATTCTTCTTAGAAAACAAATAGTAGTAGTAGTTTTTAGAAATGTTGCATGATATATTGCCTCTAGAAGTGTATTATTCAACTTTTGTTTGTGTTAAAGAAGGAAAAGTCACTCGCAATGATCAATACTGTCGAATCGCAATACTTTTAGAATCGCATTGAATGAAAAGAAATCGCCATACAAATCAAATTGGCACCCATGTTAGGGTTGCATAATATTGACAAAATGTGATATTGCGATATCCGTTACGAATATTGCAACATCGATTTTAATTTCAATATTTTTAAACACATGTAAATTAATAAGTTATGGGAAAACACATAACAAATAAAACAAGTTTTCTGACAACACAAGTTTTATTTCCACTGACTGTCATATTGGTCTGGTACAACATGAATAAATAAATAAGCACCATGTCTACAGAACAGGACATGTTCTACTGGTTGGACAGTATAAAATATATAAATAAACAACACACAACTTTTCTTTCGCTTCTCTGATTCATTCCGTTTAGTTGTCTCTATCTATTTCTTCACTTACACTGTCACTCTGTCGAAATATGCACACACATCACGTGGTACGCTCCATAGGGTTTGTCACGTAGTGGACCCGTGCGCTGACGTGCACTAACATGTGCAAGTGGCACGGTAACTGGCCAATGGAACGTGATCATTACCGCATTTCAAGCGGGCTCTAAATCAAACACAACTAAGCCACACAGCCAACGGACGGGACGCAACGCTCCACAAAATAAACAAAATATTGCATACTTATCGCAACACTTTCGATATAATATTGCGCAACATGATATCGCGATAACGACATTGAGTCGATATATCATGCACCCCTAACCGAATCGAATTGGGACAAAAGCATATCGTCCCGGCCCTACAAAACACCACAGCCCTTAATAGGCAGTCAGAGGGTTGACCTAACATCTAAGAACATACAGGCGCACTGTGTGATTGTACCTCCGTTCCAACTTTTCTCTGTCTCCCTTCGTCCCTTCAGTGGACATCAACTCGGCGCTGCCCCTGCGTCTCCCTCCAGCCGCCATTCCCATGGACCTGCGCGTGGACCATCACCAGCAGCAGCAGCAGGTGTCCTCGCTCTCCCCGCCCAGCCAGCAGTCGTCTTGCCCGGCCGGCGGCGGCGGCGGCGTGGTGGGGTCCTCGGTGCGCGAGCAGCAGCTGCAGCAGGAGCTGCTGACCCTGAAGCAGAAGCAGCAGATCCAGCGGCAGATCCTCATCGCAGAGTTCCAGCGGCAGCACGAGCAGCTGTCCCGCCAGCACGAGGCTCAGCTCCAGGAACACATCAAGGTATGCTATTTACATTTCTGACGGGTCACTTGATATGAACAGCGGCGGAATGCATTCAAGTGCATTTACTCAGGCCCTGTGTCATTTTCAGGTACTTGTACAAGTACTTGAGGATTTTACATTTTAATGTGACTTTCTTTTTATACACTACAATTTGCAAGGCAAATAACTGTACTTTGAATGCCACTGTATTTATTTGACAGCTTAAGTTGCTTTGCAGATTTAGATTATTGATACAAAAAAAAACCAATCAACCAATAAAACATGATGTGTTATTGTAGATTTAGCTACCCAACCCAAGTTAGCCCCAGCTGCATCATTAGTGATGCTTACACATTAATGCATCCATAATTATAATTAAATAATATATGTCGTTATTATTAATATTACTACTTTAAGTATATTTTTGCATGTTAACGCTTTTACACAAGTTACATTTTAAAAGCAGGACTTTTTGTTTTTTTAACTTTGTCACTTGTACAGAGTGACATGCAAGAGATGATTTAAGGCCAAATGTTTGTTTAACACACATATATGTCCTTCATTTTGACTAAAATGATTGCTATGGACATGCAGCATGTCCGCCTTCTCACAGATTGAGTACACTGAGTAAATGTGGCCTTGTTATTCAAAGAAAAATCATCGATCATTAAAGCTGTAGACCCACAGCAACCAACCATGTACATAAAGCAATACAATTAAAGTAGCACAAAAGAGTACGATTTTATTTAACTCCAAGAGGCAGCAATCCAAAATCAGAGCAGCAGGCTTGCAGCCCAATCCTATTTGGAACTTCACTAAACAAAGCAGAGGCAGCTCTTGATTCCGTCTAGGTTCTTCATTAACAGACTAAACCCAGCCACCGAGAGCAGCTCCGTCAGCTTTAAATCATTTTGCTCTCTGTAAAGAGGGAGCAGAGAACTAGGAGGCACTTCAGCGATAGATAGCAGCAATACAAGGGTGTGTTTAGATCCAGAAAATGTCTTTTAGCGCTGATGGTGCATTACATAACTAAACCCTTAAGGCTGTTTTATACTTCTGCGTCAGCTCCACGTTGCAGCTACGGCATCGTGACCCTTTCGGAGTTCTGCGTCACCGCCATAACGCTAGGGGGTGATAAGTCTGAGGTTATTTGCGAGGTGTCTTGCCAGCCAGTTTATGCTATGTTAGCAAGCAAACTTTAGCACAACTGCCCACAAAGTACTGCTTGCTGGCGAAGTGCTCATTTCAAAACGTTACTGACATATAGACACTTCACAAACGGATAGCCCCGTCATTGTAACCAAAATATGTCTGAGTTTATTTGCAAAGCTTATGTCGGTGAACTAGCATGTTGCTACTCCCCACAGTAGGCTATCAACCTACTGTCAGGCACGACTATCAACACGCTGGACGAGTTGACCAATCACGGTCCTTGCGGTCTGCGCCGCCTCGACGTGAAGTTACACATTTTTGGAGGTGCATGTCGAGCTACGGTGGAGGGCTCGGAGGGGGGGTTTTTGCGTCGACGCAGAGGGGTCTGCGGGGGGGGGGGGGGGGGGGACCCGACTGATCAGTCCGACTGCCTTTTCTGCCGACGGTCGGCCATCTGGTTGGTGTGTAACAGCTCTAAAACAGCCTTTATGCACCAGTCCTGTTGTAGCCTTACTTTAAATATCAGCATCCAAGAACACAAACTCTATGTTCCGATGGAGTGCGTTTGAATATGAAAGTCAAGTGAGAGAGTGAGAGTTTGACTCTTTCAGTGCACTGCGAGTCAGACACTTTACACGCCGAGCAGTACATGTCGTATAGCAGATGAAGCCGGGATCACACGCCCATATCGTAGTGACCTGGAAATACAAAGGGAATCTAGATCAGCACGCCCACACTTTGAAGCTCTAATACATCAGGGCCCCCGAGAGCACCGGAGAGCTCCTGTGGGGCTCAAGTGTCATGTAAAAATATTCTAGTGTTTGTTCTTTTTTAGAACATTACCGCTGCAATGTGAATTGTAACGCACGCAGATTCAGCTGAACTACTTTTTCAGGGCTCAAGAAGAAATTGTCTAAAAATGGATTGTCGGGGACAGGAGAATAGGAGATTGAATAGGAGATTGAATGTAATGATTTCAGTTCCTCGTGCACAAACTTGATTCATACTGAACTGGTCTTTCTTTTGTTCCTTTTATTCGTCCGTACTCTCTTTCTTCTACCAGTGTGCTTTCCTCCAGTCTTTCCTCTTTCCTCTCTTCCTTCCATACTGCCATTCTTCTCCCTTCCTTCCTGTAGTTCTTCTTTTTTCACTTATTTCTTGCCTTCCTTCCTCTCCTACTCTTTTACTTCTTTTCTCTCTTCCTGTCTTCTTTCTCCCCCCCCCCCCCCCCCCCCCCATTTTTTGTTCTTCTTCATTTACCTGCTCCTTCATTGCTTCCTGTCTTCTTTCTTGCCTAATTTTTTTTCAAACTGCCTTTCTGTCTTTCTTCTCTCCTCCCTTGCTTTCTTTTTTCCTGTCTCCTTTCTAGGGCTGATTCCTTTCATTGTCGATTCTTTTCTCAATTAATCGATGACTTGTTTGGTCTATAAAATGTCAGAATATGTCGATCGGTGTTTTCCCAAAAAGCCCGAGATGACGTCCTCAAATGTCTTGTTTCGTCCACAACTCAAAGATATTCAGTTTACTGTCACAGAGGAGAGACTCAACTAGAACGTATTCACATTTAAGAAGCTGGAAACAGAGAATTGTTTTTCATTCAAAACGACTCAAACCGATCAATCGACTATCAAAAATAGTTGGTGTCCTTTGCCTTCCTGTTTCTTTCCTCTTATTTCTTCCTTTCCTGCTATCCTCTTGTCCTCCTTTCCACACTTTCTACTTTCCGCTCACCCTTCCTCTCGGTCTCTTTAGTTGCTCTCTTTGTGTCCTTTCCTCTCTTCTCTCCTCAATGTTTTTTTCTACTTCTTCTTTCTTCTTCTACACACCATCTGTAATGAAAAAGCCTTTTGATGCTTGGTGCACATTTCACATTGTACTCAATAGTATTTATGGACTGTATCATCTACTGTGCTTTCCCTCTCGTGGGACAGTTTAGTCCCCTCTGTTGGGTCGTCGTGTGATGTTGATGGATGAGTGATGCTGAATGAAGGCCGTCTGGCCTGTGGTGGGGCTGCAGGACCACTCAGGTGTAGGCCAGTGACGCACAGCCGGAGCAGGGAGGCCCGGCCTCAATCAGCCCCATTCACAGCCCCTGTGGACACAAATACACACACACACACACACACACACACACACACACTGGCATACAGGCATTAAAACATACACATCCTCTCAAATGTCAGCAAACACACAGTTGCACACATGCCCAGTTTGCTTCTACATTAAGGGGCAGCCACACACACTTGCATAGACACACACTCACTCAAATGTGAGAGCTATCACGAAGCTCCCCACAGTATTAGTCAAAAGGGAAATTCTGTGTGTACATCTCTGGTTTGTTGAGCCACAGGGGCTTTAGGTGTGTGTGTGTTTGGGTGTGTAAGTGGGTGGTGAGGTTACTTTGAGCCTTCCCACCCACTCAATCCCCTATCCCCAATGTTGATTGAAAGGCAAAAATAAAAATAAAAAGGATGAAGGCAGCGGGGCTGGAAACAAGACAGAGAGCCCATGTGCTTCTCTCACTTGCCCCGCCTCAACTTCCTCTCACGTTCAGACACTCATTTATTCACGGACTTGTCTCAAACATTTGATTTGCCCTCAGGGTAAACAGAGGAGCATGTCCCGGCTACTGAGCGTCTATTTACTGTGTGATGAGAAGTTGATTACATGCAGTTTTAGTAAACTGATCAAATATTACCGTTCGGTGTGTGATGATAAGGGGAAGAAGAGGGCAGAGTGTCGTTTCCTTGGCACGTCAGAAAAAGGTCATTATGGAGCTGGCTGAGTGCAAGCACAGACAGCTTGCCTATTTATTGTATATTACAGAGACATTAAAGAGAAATTAGGACTTGGTTTGGTGCCTTAGGTTCAGAGAAATGTATTAGGGCTCCGAAGAAGGTGAAAGCAGCTTTTAGTGTGCACTTGTAGCATTTAATTGATGCTGTTATCCACTGTGACTCACCGGGAGTTCTGGGTCTCATTAAAGGACGCTTCACTGAGACAAATAGGTGTTTGTGAGCACATTTTGGCTTGTATGCAAATTTTACTATTGACCTTTTTTTGGTTCCAGGACAAACTGTCAAGCCACAGTCGGTTTCACCCCTTTTAGTACAAAGGCCTGAGGAAGACAGGTTTTCACATTGAAAGCATTTAACAGATGCTCTTCTCGCTCGTTTCTGGCATGATAAGAAAGGGAGCAGATTGGTTGATGTGTCTTGCTTTAGCCTCATCCTCAGTTATATTGTTTATATGCATTCAAAGGCTTAAGCTTGTGGCCTTAGGTTTTTATGAAATTGCCAAGATTACATTTTATTGCTTTAAACAGCTGTCAGACTTGATGATTTCCGATGGCATCTCAAGCAGACCCGGAATGTAAATAGATGTTTAAAGACCAGAAAGTAATGAAAGAATGACATTTAGATCAGAAAACGAGAAGTTATCTTGTTGGAAGCGGTTTAAATGTCGCAGCTAAGACAGCTTAGGGTTTGCAAAAAAGTTTAAATATATGGCTGGATGTTGGAGTTCTTTTTGCTGACATGATTCTGATGTTTCTTCCTACAGCAGCAGCAAGAGCTTCTGGCATTGAAGCACCAGCAGGAGCTGCTGGAGCACCAGAGGAAGATGGAGAACCACCGGCTAGAGCAGGAGCTGGAGAAGCAGCAGAGGGAGCAGAAGCTGCTGCTGCTGAAGAACAAGGAGAGGGGACAGGAGAGTAAGTTGCACATACATTACTGAAACAAGATGCTATATTAAAGAAGCACTCAATCCAAAGCTACTTTTTTCCCCCCACCAGACACCCCTTGGAAGCTTTTTTTTTATTTAGATAGTAAGGTTTTTTTTGTTTGTTCTCACCTTTTGTGCAACATGCATTCACACATTGCTTCCTAAAGAGCAGCAGCAAATATTGGAGGGAGGAAAACAAGAGAATAGCAGAACATACTGTAAATATGTTCACTCCTCTTGTTGGGAAAGATATCTGTAAAACTAAATAAGAAGCAACTCCACTGTCACTGTTAAACAACAACATTTTAAACCTGAAACTGCCTGCTGTTTGACTATATTAGTAAATTTGGGGGGGACATAAAACTGTCTGCGGTCTGGGAGTCTACCGGCAACAAATGTTTTCGATTTGAATCCCCTTTCCTGCATTTCTCCATACATTTAGGGACCAAGATGATCCAAAATCCAGGGAATAATTAGGTTGATAATAATGATAAATTCTTTCAGATAGAATAGTTCTAAACTACGTATAAGGAAAAGATGTCTTACTTCCTTTATTGTTTAAAATAGGGGCCGATCACCGAGACTTGTAAATAAAATAATATCAAAGTGTGTGTGTGTGTGGGGATCTCAAACAGGATTTTGAAAAGTGGGGGGGACATGTCCCCCCTGTCCCCAGTGGAAATTTCGCCCTAGCCCCAGACCACTGCTGACTATAGACAAAAGGTTTAGTTCCTCACCTGTTTGGTGGCATCAGATGGGGGTCTGAACTGCTTAGCAAAAACTCTTAATTCTAAAATGCTTCATGGTTGAAAGGACCGTTGAGATCAGTATTCACAGTGTGTGTGTGTGTGTGTGTGTGTGTGTGTGTGTGTGTGTGTGTGTGTGTTTGCATTTCTGTGTATTTCCATTTCACTTGGAGAACATATGTATTTACTGTGGTAAACGAGCTGTATTAGCTGGTGGCCTTGGTGGAGGCTAAGCCAAGTTATTACCGCTGCCTGCTGGATGTCTCTCAACAGTTCATTGAAAGCGAGTGGACAGGAGTCCTTGAGAGCAGTTTACACACTATGTGGAAAGTGGTTACAGATCGAGGCTGCATCCGTGCGAGTCGTGTGTGTGTGTGTGTGTGTGTGCGTGTGTGTGTGTGTGTGTGTGTGTGAGTGAGTGAGTGTAAGAATTAATTTACAATTATATTAAAAATTACCAATTTCTCACACTGGAGTAGCTGAATCGCAGAGAACGTTTTGTGTATTTGATTAGTTGACCAATCGACTATTCGTTTACGCATCAACTGATATTGTAGTGTAGTGTGTCTATCATGTAATAAAGGCAAAAGTGCCCCCCCCCCTCAAAATGAAAAATAAACTGTCCACATTGCTGTCATTAAAAAACCTTAAAGCTTACAAAGTCATGCCGTGCAGCCAAATTTTTAAAGCCAATGTTTCCTTTTTAGGTTTTGATTTATTTCAACCTGAAGGGAAATAAAATGATGACGTTGAGTTAAAAAAGAAAGAAAAAGAAAACTTGTTGTGTATAATTCTGATGAGACATTTGAATCATACCTGCAGACTACAAGACCGCATGTGCCAACTGCCCATGATAACTTGTCAGTCAGTCAGTTCTTGTGGCCAATTCTCTGAGGATTTACGTGTCCTAAAGCATTTGTGGGATTTAATTTTTCTGCCAGTTGCCGTGTATCTCAATTCTTTCTACATCTTCACTCCTTAGGTGCAGTGGCGAGTACTGAGGTGAAGATGCGGCTCCAGGAGTTTGTCCTGAACAAGAAGAAGGCCCTGGCCCAGCGGAGCCTCAACCAAGGAGGCCTCCACAATGACGCTCCCTACTGGTACCGGTGAGGGACAGTTATTGCTTGAACAAAGAGAGATAGAAAAGAAAAGCAGAGATTTATAGCTGCATTTAGATTTTAATTCTAGCTATCACCTGTCTCACATTGAGAAGTCACTATCAATCCTGTCAGTTGGAATGCCATGGCATTCTGTTTTTATATTCCAATTCTTTGTAATGATTTTAAGCCGCAAATGACAGCAGAAGCTAACTGCAGGTCATTATACGTTTAGATGCCATCTGCAGCTGAATTATGTATTGGATTGTGTCTTAATCTATCAGAGAGCTTCCCCTCTACCTCACCTGCCACACTGTGTTAGCCTGACGGAGAGATGGATTGAGCAGGGTTATAAAACAGAGATGGGAATACACATGCACACACATACACACATACACACACACACACACACACACACACACACACACACACACACACACACACACACACACATACACATGTATACACATACACATACGCATACACATACACTTACACATACACACACATACACGTATACACATACGCATACACTTACACATACACACACACGCACACACACACATACACACACATACACATTCACGTACACGAGAGCAGGATATTGAAACCTGATGATAGAGGCTTCTACGCTTAAGGCTCGGCCTTGAATGTTTTTGTAGCATCTCTGGAACCCTTTGCAGGTGTGTACACTTGCTATATCCCCCTTTGTTTGCTCTCATAGTCGCCTGTCATGTGCTTTTATTGTCTGAGTTATTTGGAAACATGGTTAGACAAGCCAATTGAAAGTGTTCATGTCCTACTTTTGCAGTTTTTGAATGGAAGTTGACTGAATGAAATACTCCATCTCTTTTAGTATGTGTACTTCTTGCTTGTCTAATGGGAGAGAGTATTGGTCTCCCTGGATTGCTGTGGTAGAGGAGGTATTGAGTAAAAGTAGGAATACAAAAATGTAGAAAATACTCCATTACAAGTTAGCATCCTGTTTTAGAAGCTGATCATATGTTTTGTATGAAAAATAATTTCTAATGGCTGTCAGATCAGTGTAGTGGAGTAAAAAAGTACAACTTTTGATATGTAGTTGAGTATAAAAAGTAGCAAACAAATTTAAATCTAAAATGTAAGCATCACCTGACACAACCCTAACATATTTTGACATCATAGTTGAACAGTGGACATCATTTACAAATTATGTTCTCCATGATTATGTATATTTAATTTAGCACAATAAAAGCATTAAAACCGTAACATGCAAGTAGATAACCAAAGACATAACGTTGCATAATCTTGATGTGTGACCCAGTAAAACACCCACACATGTTGACTTTTAACAGCTCAAAGTGATGCAAACTTTTTCTTTATATATCTGCCTGTCTCTTCTTTTCTATGCCTTTCTCGCTCCACTCATTGGACTCATCTGCCCCCTCAGTTTTGGAAGAGAACATGTACATGAGAAGTGTACATCCGCTGCTCAGGAACATGCATTTGGTTCGAAGCCAACTCGGCTTAACTTTGCCTACAAACACCACCTTATTCTGTAGGCAGTGAACAGATGGCAGCACATGTCTGCAGCTTTGCCAAGGGATTTGCATGACGTGTTAATCAGACAGATCTTTGACAGCTATAAAGTTAGTTACTTTGTTTGGATTACTTATTCGGTCACATGTCCACTAAGTTATGAGTGGCCACATCATTTTGTGATCTTGGTGGCATCTTTAATACTGTGTTTTTGTTCTATAGAAAAACCCAGCACAGCTCCCTGGACCAGAGCTCGCCTCCACAGACTGGTCTTTCCACCTACAACCACCCTGTGCTGGGTGTCTACAACCCCCGGGATGACTTCCCACTGCGAAAGACTGGTACATCACACACAAACACACACACACACACACACACACACACACACACACACACACACACACACACACACACACACACACACACTTACACATTTAAGTTTTGGGAGTGCAGAGCTGTCTATTTTCCCCTATGCAGGCTCACGTTCAGAGAGGATTACACACAAACACTTGCAACTGAAACATCCAGTAGCTGCTATGCAGACTCACGTCTAGCATAATGTAGATGGCATCAGAACTCTGCACCATTAATCACATCCACATTAGGCTGTCAGGGTCTCCCAGCATACCCCACACGAGAGTGTTAGAGAGAGTCGAAGTGTAGGTGGTTCAAGAGTTCATTTGAGTGAGACAGTTTTTTTTAAAAAACATTTTAGCACCTGACGTTTTATTAGGTTTTAATAGTTCCTGATCCTCAGGGGTTGTTTAAACTCAGCTCTTGTTCAGCAACATCCTAAGAAACTTAATTTTAACACTGACAGTGTTATTATTAGATATCGATATCAAAAGAATTTGGAGAGAGCAGTGTATAAATTTAACATCAGATTTGAGGCATTCAGCAGCACTCTGATGCTTGCTGTTGTACTGTTTTGTGTTGCCGGAAATTTCTGCTGCCTTTAATTTGTTTGATGATTGCATATTAAAACTAAATGCGTCTGACAGATCCTATTTGAGGGCTGTGTCAGTTGGGAACATCTCCTTTTGCAGTGCAACGATTACTTTTGGGGGTTCCCCAGGGCTCTATTATTGGCCCTTTATTGTTTTCAATCTGCATGATACCTCTGGGTTAAGTAATTCACAAAGCAATATTTCTTTTCACTGTTATGCTGATGATACACACATAGTAAACCCATCAGACCTCTCCTTGGTTTACTAAATGCTGATAAAAACCTTTTGGGCCTAAAACAACTATATAACATGCTAGTTTTGATCTGCTTTTATTGGGTTAATGCTACAAGAAGGACATATTTTGGTGGTTTTTCATGACACAACTCTTTCAGCTTGTTAAAAACGCAGCCAACACATTTCAACCAACAGGAGGCCATAAATCCTTGGGTGGTTTTTGAGTACGATTTAAATGTCATTTGCTGTATTTTCCAAGAAATTAATTGCCCACCACCTTCCGCTTCAAAAACAGAGCAGGCAGGGGAATTACAACATCTGATTTTAAATTGGCTTTTAATTTGTTTTGCTTTCACTTTTACTGTTATCTTATCGCCCTTTATCTGTTACGAACTTTGTAATGTTGTGCTACACAGTAAGTAAAGGTGATAAACAGAATGCACTTGTACCCCAAAACACAGCTGCTTCAAGCAGTAACTGTACCACCTCACAGAGCACCATGTTTTCCTTTAAATAGGTAACAAATCTTGTCAAAAGTTATTAGAGCTGCTCCATCGCTACAGAATGCACCACACTGACATAACGTTTTCTCTGGCCTACAGTGTGTGTGTGTGTGTGTGTGTGTGTGTGTGTGTGTGTGTGTGTGTGTGTGTGTGTGTGTGTGTGTGTGTGTGTGTGTGTGTGTGTGTGTGTGTGTGTGTGTGTGTGTGTGTGTAAAGTGCGAGTGGTGTGTGCGGTGGTGTAGCTGTGAAGCAGCGGTCGTCTTACAGTGCAATTATTCACTTAGCGCGGAGGCAGGCGGCTACAGCCAGCGCTCGAGTCCTGTTGACTCTGAGTGCTGGCTACAACAGCAGAAACACCACAGTTGACACTGGCCCACACAGCTACATTCCACCCTGGGAGAGGAGAAGAAGACGGAGAGAGGGAGGAAGAAAGGAGAAATTGAGGAGTGAAAAGTAGAGATGATAGAGCAGTGATAATAAGGGCGATGGAGAGAGGAAGAGGAAGTGGAGAAGCTTTTGGTGGCTTCATTGACCATTAAAAAGACCTCAAGGCACGTGAAACCTCAAAACATTTGAGGACGGAAAAAGTGCTGGTTTCTTTTCAAAAGCAGAGCAATAAAAGATGAGAGTACAGAATACGGGAGCTGGCAAGCAGGATTTAAACTAAATCCAGCAAGTGGCACGATGATGCCACACTCCCAAAAACTATCTTTATATATAGAAAAAAAACAAAAAAAAAGAATGTCTCTGGAGTGTGAGTTCGTCCCTTGATTTCTATAAGGCTGGGGATTGTGTTTGCCTGCCTGCCTGAGAGGAGAGAACCTGTGCCACCCTGATATTTGCCCTCAGCGATGACGTGCTTTGCGGGGTTTACTTATGGTAATGCCAGCTCGGGAGAGGTTAGAAGCTCTTTCATATCACCGCCTGGCCACAAAGTAGCTCCCAGCAACGGTCAAAGGAAGCAACAGCGCTCTTTTGTGCATCTCCCATCTCCTCTTTTACATTTTAGAAATGTATCCACAGCACAATGAGAACAGTGGAAAAAAAGAGTTGCGTGACAAGAGCTGCTTTTTGAAATCCTGAGTCTAATGGACGCCTTTAAAATCATTAACTCTTCGTACACTGTGCCTTGTCTGGTGCATGTTTTCACGCACACATGAATGCCTCCGAAAGATGTAGACGGGATGGGAAACTTTGATGCCCTTTGACTTGCTGTGCTCTCTGATGAGCAAGACATACTGTTCCTGTCTTTTCACTGATTATGTGTTTTTCTTGTGGTCTAACTGGGGCAGCCAGTCCTGTACATGGACACAATAGCACATAGGCAGACTGGTACTGGATGGTACATCGCGTCGGTTGATAACAAGATTGAGCAGCTCAACCGTGAATACAAAGCAACATGCGGCTGTCTGAATACAGGATGTCACTTACATTAACATGCCGACAATGCACCATCTGTGCATTGGTATCATGTGTGAGTATATGTGCTCATGCATCCATAATAGCTTTTGCGTTACAAGATCAAGGTTATGACATTATCATGTTCAGCAGTGATCATGACCAGAGATGTTTAACAAAGTTTCTTCTTTAGAAAGTTAGACGCTTTATGAAAATTGAGATAAACTAAGTAAACATTTGGCTCATCTTCATGGACGTACCTTCAGCTTTTATTCTCTCTGCAGAGTGAATTATTAAACATAATGTTTCATATAAAATCTTTTCTATCAAACTTTCATTTTAGATTTTACAAAATCAGACCGCAGTAACTACGGAAACGGTGAAGTTTAGAACAAGGGTTTGAAGTTTGGATGCTGCTTAGCTAAAAGTGTGTAACAGCTATATAAGTTGTAAAACTTTAATTCTATGCTTTTTAGGATGAATATCCCCCAAAAGGAAAAACGAGTGAATGTCAGATAACAGCAGATACTGTACTCAGTACAAGTAGCAGGACTTGTTTATCAGTCTTTACTTTTTCTCTATTATAACATTTAGCTACTGCCTTATTAATGTGGTATAATAAATTGAATTCGATGTCAGCACATCAAAATAGATTTTTTTCAATCGCAGGAAACGGGTTGAAAATAGTCAGTAAGTTATCTTTATGTAAGTCTAGCTGTGGAGTGCTTCTTTTGTAGTTCCCACACATTTTACATGTTGTTTTTATGGAAAATTACAATTGCAACAAACATATTCTGGTCTTAACTGAATTTTGACAAAATATTGAATTACGTTTTGGCTTTGTTGGGGGTAACTGTCCTAGATTTTACAGGGCCTTATAATTTTCTTTTGCACAATACTTCCATCTCCATTTGTTTTCAAAGATCTGAAAATCAAATTCAGGGACAGGGAGCCTCGGAAATGCTCATTTGTGGTAAATTGACTCTGACGACTCCTGCCACCAACATTCATTGGTTTGACTCCATCTGGACTGATCTCTCCCTCCCACTTTGTGCTACTGTACTGTACCTTCACACTTCGTAGTTCACACTTCACTCTTTTCCACACATTTATTTTTAATGTGACACTGTGAATGGGCACAAGTGTTTGATTAATGTTTCCTAAAAGAATTTTTTTTTTTTCAGAGTTTGGTCTAGGTAGCGTTTCAGTATTTGTACCCTCGGTTTAAAATATGGTAGCGCATTAATCTGGCTTATGTCATAATCGGGGTTAATGATGTACCACATTTGGATTTAGCTCTCCTTTGATGATTAAAAATTGGATAATGAATAGTGCAATTATCCAAGGCTGCTGATTGGCAGGGCAGAGTAAACAGAGCATTAGCCTCCATAGCTGGAGCCAAGGTGACATGCCGTTCCCTTCTCCCTGTCTCCATTCACAACTCTGTGACAGCGTTCACAAAAGAACCAAAAGGCCTTTGGGCAGTAAGCCATTGCTCCCAAATTGGAGCTAATTGCTCCAATTCTAAGGGAAAGAATCACAATTTGGCATTTTCAGAAAAGAGGGAAGAATCGGACGGTAAATGGCTAGCGTCATGTAACAGTTTGTCCACCAAACATAACAGAGCGGCTCTGTGGAACACACTCCACGACAGATTGATGTGCGGAGCTCCCAGTTTTAGCTGAACGCCTGTGAGACTGTAGCTCAGGTAACTCTCCCACTCTTTTGATTGATTCGTCCAAAGCTGCACTTATCTGTTAAACATCAAGGAGGCTCGACACGAGTGTCGGCGTCTGAGTTGGAGTTGGCGAGAATCGAAAAGTCGCCTAGTTATCAGAGGCGATAGAAGTAGATGACAATGTTGTAATTTCATAGTTGAAATGGCACACTGCAGTTCAACGTGCTGTAAATGAGAGGGTTGTCTAAAAATATCAAATTAAGTTTCTACAGAGAGACGTTTATTTACACAAATAACAGTCACTGTCAGGCTGCAACAAGAACCAGTCACACACACACCTCGTTATAAGTAAAGTAGATAGTTAGACACATCATTAGGTGAGACTACATTACATGTCATTTAGCTGACACTTTTAACCAAAGCGACTTACAATTGCTATATACTCTATGTATCGGAGGCCGCACACCTCTGGAGCAACTAGGGGTTTAGTGTCTTGCTCAGGGACACGTTGGTTCATGTAACACAGTGGGAATTGAACCCAGAGCTCCCACAGCATGAGTCATATCCACTGCGCCATCAAATATTTAAAAAATGTTGCTCTGTTGAAATGGTAAAAAGTTGGTGCATGCATAGAAGTTTTGTAATAAGTTATCATGAGCTTGGCAGGTATCTGAAATGACAGGATGTTACAAAGAATGTGCACAAATAAGAGGTATAGGAGTTGTCCTCAGCTGTATCTCCATGATGACATGACTCAAAAATGTCCCCCCTTTTCCAGTGATGGAATGTAACAAAGTACATTTACTCAAGTACTGTACTTAAGTACAAATTTGAGGTGCTTAGTCTTTTCTTTTCATGCCACTTTCTACTTCTACTCCGCTACATCTCAGAGAGAAATATTGTACTTTTTACTCCACTCCATTCATCTGACAGCTTTGGTTACTACAGTAGTTACTTTACAAATTAAGATTTTTGCACACAAAACACATGTAGTTTATAAAATACGATGTTTTATTATAAATTAAACTACCCGACAATATAACGGCCTACAAATACAGCTGAAATGATTAGAAGATTAAGCACAGAACTGTTTTGATCGTTTCCAGTTTCTAACTTTCAATACTTTAAGTACATTTTCCTGATGATACTTGCATATATAGCATCCTGAGAGTTGCTAATCAAATTTTAAAATTGTTAAGCTTTTGAAAGACGTTTTAGCATCCAGTGAAGGCCAAGATGCTGATTAATTTCTCCCCTGCGGCAAATGAAATAGTTGGGAAACACAAAATACTTTTTATATTTAGCATACACCTTTCATAAACCTTTCACAAATTGAACTGAATTGCATTGCATACTTCTACATAAGAAACATTTTCAATGCAGGACTTTTACTTGTCATTTTTTTTACAGTGTGGTATTAGCACTTTTACTTAGGTAAAGGATCTGAATACGTCTTCCACCACTGCCCTTTTTGGTTGAATCCACCATATACTGTAGCAGTTTTTTTAATGAACTAATGAATGAATCGGTCATAATGTTTTGGGTCGTCTCTCTCTCTCTCTCTCTCTCTCTCTCTCTCTCTCTCTCTCCATTATTCCCTCAGCCTCGGAGCCCAACCTGAAGCTGCGCTCCAGGCTGAAGCAGAAAGTAAGCGAGCGGAGGAGCAGTCCGCTGCTGCGTCGTCGAGACAGCCCCATCACCACCGCCAAGAAACGCTCACTCGACATGGCAGGTTAGGGACACACATACAGTACATGCATCAGCTGTTTTTTTTTTGTTTTTTTTTAGGCTGCTGTATTTTCTTGTGACTGTATTTGATTTGTGTGTGTGTGTGTGTGTGTGTGTGTGTGTGTGTGTGTGTGTGTGTGTGTGTGTGTGTGTGTGTGTGTGTGTGTGTGTGTGTGTGTGTGTGTGTGCGCGCACAGACTCTGCGTGTAGCAGCGCCCCCGGCTCAGGCCCAAGCTCCCCGAATAACAGCTCCAACAACATCCCCAATGAGAACGGCATCACTGTGTCAGTCTCCAACAGTATGGAGGTAATGCACACACACACACACACACACACACAGCAAGTAACTTGTCACTTCAGAGAACCCTAGGTTTAGACCGATATGTACTGTACATTTGCTCATATATGGAGCTGTTATTCATAGTCACTGGCACTTTTTGTACAATTGATACCGTTTATTCTTAAATTCTTAGTTTTATTCTGTATTTAAAGTCCCCTCTATCACCCTCTAATCCTGAGTAGCATCCTGGGAGTTGCTAATAATTAAGACTGGCAACTTTTAAGCTTTTCAAAGACATTTTAGCATCCAGTGAAGGCCAAGACGCTGATTAATTTCTCCCCTGCGGCAAATGAAATAGTTGGGAAACACAAAATAGTTTTTATACTTAGCATAAACCTTTCACAACATTTAAAGGTTATACATCATGGCACAAAACACGAGCTACAGTATAGACAGCCTCAGTTCAGTCCTTTGCTGTCAGAGTAGCTTTGCTCTTTTGTGTGGGCGCTGGGCTATAGGTGCTTGTCATTAGCCTGTAGACTTAGCAGCAGTGAGGGATGCTCAGATGATGTGTCTCCAGAGGAGGAAGACAGCAGAGGAGCTGTCTAGATGCTATTTGTGGTAGCCATTAGGGGCACTCAGGCAGTGTGGAGGAGGCTGATGGCCGTGACAATTTCACATCGCCAGTAGGGCACAGACGTAGCTCTTTCCCCATGTGTGGACCATCTACTGCTCCTGGTGTTTGCCCCATGTGCTGTTCTTTTCTCATGATTCAAACCCAGATAAATCATTTAAATGTGCTTCCCAGACGTCTCTGGCCCAGAGGCTGTGCGGCGGTGCTGAGCGTGGCTCCATTAACCAGCTGTCCCTCTACACTTCACCATCTTTACCCAACATCACCCTGGGGCTGCCCGCCACTGCCACGTCCACTGCTGCTTCCAATGTAAGCAGGGAACTGCTGCCAAGCTGGCGAAATTACTTGCAGACTGTTTTATCTGTGAATTTGTTTATATGGAGTGTACTGTCTGTGACCATTTATTGAAAGTCAGCCCTCACCCTCCCTGCTCTCTCTCTCTCTCTCTTTCTCTCTCTCTCTCTCTCTCTTTTCAAGGTGACTTCGGCCCAGCAGGATGGAGGTCTACAGCCGGCCCTTTCCCTCAGCCCTCCCTTCCTCTCCGGCGGCCACTTGACCCCCTACCTGGCCGAGGCCGGAGCGGGAACAGGCGGGCACGGCGCGCACAGTCCACTGCTTCAACACATGGTGCTCATGGACCAGAGCCCGGCACAGAGCCCCCTGGTGACAGGTCCGTGTAGTACTGGGTGTTTTAGTAAAGCTAGTGACTGATAGTTATAAAAATGTCAATGGTAGCTCTTATTCGTGGTAGTAGCTTTGGTAAAATTGATGGTGATGAGAGTAAATCACCAAATACAACACTGACTAAAAGTTATGGTATTCAGTTTGGAGATGTGTGTCCGTGGTACACTGTGTGCCCCCTCACACTGACAGACGTCCATTCACTAGCTCAGACTAATGAGCTCGTATGCTATGAGAGTGTGACATAGTTGCATTGTGCACCCTTTTCCCATCAGCTCATTCATTACTACCACTTTGCTGCTATTTTCAGCGGGACACTAGCAGTGAATGGGCAATGACGCACACATGGACGCATGCATGTGTGTAATCCACACACAAGAACATACAGACAAGGACGTGTGCACACCCACGCATAGGCCGGAACCAGTTGCTGAGTTCTCAGCTCAGACAAGTAGTCATGTTTTTAGCCACCAAGAAAGCCTCTCTATATTCAAGCACCACACTTCATATCAGCTCCTACCTCCTTTTAACTCCTCCTAGCTCCATTTTGCCATGCCGAAGCGATGCATTGGCAAGCTTTTTCAGAAACGATTTGAAAACGCTCTGGATTGTTGATATTCGCACAGCAATCAAGCTTCTCAGATCACGTCCCAGGCTCGATCGAGTCTGTTTTTCTCGCTCCCCTCACCCGGATGATGCACTGTAAATTGACTAATCTGTTCACTTTTCCCTGCTATAATCATCACAATAGAAGAATCGCAGTATGGCAGCACAGATGGCAGTTTTTATGTGGTTCACAAATACATCTGCCGACTCATCTTAAATCCAACAGCAATGAGAGTGAAATTAGGAAGCCATTTGTTGATGTTGAATGACATCATATATTCCTCTTGCATTTTAGGAATTCAGCTGGCATCAATGCAGCTTATATTAACAGGTCAGGGGTCTTCCTCAGTGTCCTCTGACCACTCAAGGCTCGAAAAGACAACATCAACCCCTGCTGACTCGACAAGCACGCGGAACATCCACCTTTGCTTCCAATTTTCAATCTGGGAAAAAGGTGGCGGCTGTTCTGAAAATGTCACATTTCTTCAAAGTAGTCGCCAAAATAAACCTCGCAGACAGAAGGCCCATGCATCATTATGACAGCTAGTCTAAATACTTCATAAGGTTCTGGGTTTTTGGTGTGGCGGCAAGTCAGGTCATCATCAAAACACTCATCACTGAGCACGGTAGCTTTCCTACATGGCTTGGGCCCAATGTTTAGCAAGATCTACCTTCCCAAAACTAAAACACTTCATTCGGATCTTTAAGCTAAAATGAAGCTGAATTATTGGGGTCACTGAAATGACGTGGGACAAAATGAGATTGACCGTGACTTCTTTGTAGCCACGTAGATTTTTTTTTTTTGCAGGTTTACAGTCAAAAGCAGTCCTTGTTGTTGTGTCCGATCAATGATGCAACAGTCAAAGTACGGTGTCATAACAAAAGTCCAAAGAATGGAAAATTGTTGAATAAAATATCCTGTAAGTTTACTTGCTAACAAAGGCACTGAAAATGTACTAATCCCTGGTTTCACTGGGAGAAGGATGCATCGACTTATAGTACAGACAAAGTGCAGAAATGGAAAGCCTTTGTGCCTAATCGAACATACAACATGAAGCCCACAGCCTGTGTTACAAGTAGATTGACACAATGCAGTCTCTGTTCTTGTTTTTCTTGAGAAATGAGCTGTCTCCCAGACTACTCATAGAGAAAGCTCCTAATGGATACGAGTTTACACTCTGTGGTCTTGGGTTTCACCTCGCCTACTGACTGAAGTCCTCCTGCTTTGTGTCCCAAGGTGTGAGCGGCCTGTCTATGTCGCCAGCGTCATCCATGGCCAAGCTGCAGCGGCAGCACCGGCCACTGGGGCGGACCCAGTCGGCCCCTCTGCCCCAAGGGAGCGCCGCGCAGGCTCACGCCCAAGCCCTGGCCCTGCAGCAGCTGGTGGTGCAACAGCAGCACCAGCAGTTCCTGGAGAAGCACAAGCAGCAGTTTCAGCAGCAGCAGCTCCACCTCAACAAGGTGAGCGCTGGAGAAGCTATCTTTGACTTCCCTTCTCCTCTACTTTCTGCCGCCACGTTCAAGGTAGTTCTTTATTTGTCACGTGGACAACAATAACAAGTACAGAAGTGTTCGTTGGCAATACAAATCTTAGGCCTCAGGCCCCTCCAACAATGCTCATTAGAGAACTAAAAGAAAAAAGGTGCTAGTTAATATATAGGGCTAAAATATAAACAAAATATCTATGAAGTAATACAATTATATAATACATTTGTGTACTTTGAAGAAGTGAAAACCAACAGTGACAGCGTCAAAGTTTAAGACGGAAAAATGGGCAACACTCGAAAACAAGTTCACGGCTATTTTAATGTGCACAGTGCAATGGATATGCATCGCTAAGCCTCTGTCCTGATTGACAGGTGGGCGTGTAGCCACGCCCCCTAAAGCATCCCCTGCTTTATAGTCCACTTTAAAATAAATGGGAGCATAATTTACAAAATGAACATCATGCTGTAGCTGAAGCTGCAGCTGAAGAAGACTTGAACGTACCGAGTGAGGCCATAAACTCATTATGAAAATGTGTATTGAGGTGATAAATCAAGTGAGAAGTAGGGTCATTTTCCCATAGACTTCTATAGAAACGGACTTCTTTTTGCAAACAGTGGAGTCGCCCCCTGCTTGAAATGAGATCAAAAAACCGTATGGCCTGTTAGATGAAGCTGTCCCTGAGCCTGGTGGTGCGGTGGTGTGGTTTTTCCGGGCAGCAGCAGGCAGAACAGTTTGTGGCTGGGGGTGGGTTTTGCGTCTCTGATCATCTGTATTGCTTTCTTCATGCACCGCTGGGTGTAGAGGTCCCCCTTAGATGGCAGCTCCGTGCTGGTGATGTGCTGAGCAGGTTTCACCACTTAACCTCTGTAGAGCCTTAGTAGGTGGTGATGCAGTCAGTCAGGATACTCTCCATGGTTCCCCCCTTAGAAGTTGCAGAGTATCCTGGAGGCCACCCACGTTGTTGTTGTTGTTAAAGTGTCAGAAAAAAAGGGTTTTCTGTACCTGGGCATCATGAAACATAAAATAACAAATCTTAAACTAGAACATTAAGCCTCCAGTGTACGTTTTCTATACTCCCATAGTTCAGTTTGAATGCAAATGATGCTGACTGAACTAATGGGGGTAGGTGATGGAAGGGCCCGCAGATCTGACATCACATTCGAAAAGGTTGATCATTAATTAGGGCTTATAAGCCACCGTGGGCCAGCACAGCAGCTGTAGTGTAGTTGTTTGTGTAGGCGGCAGCCAGTAACACAGCCAATAACGGGATGGCTGTGAATGTCTGTGAAGTCCTTTATTTTATTCTGCCGTTTCTTTCTGTAGTATTTTTGTTTTGCGAGTAGGCGGAGGCAGGTATGGGTTAACATGTAAAGCTGTGTGTGTGTGTTTGTGTGTGTGTGTGTGTGTGTGTGTGTGTGTGTGCGTGCGTGTGCGTGTGCGTGTGTGAATATTTGCATCCAAGTCTCTGTGACTGTGGCCGAGACTGTTGCCACGGACTGCGGCGGTAACTGTGCGCTGCCATGGCAACAGACTGGAAGCCTCTGCCTTATATGGTCAGGGAGGAAGCAAGCAGCCGTTGCTCTGTGGACTGGCTTTACCAATTCGAGCAGAGTACTCGCTGGAGGAGAGGTGGGTGAATGAAACAAGGGATTTCCTCTCCTCCGCCTCCGCCTCCCCTGCTCTGCTCTGCCCTTCTCTTTTCTTCTCTTGTCTCACTCCCTCCATATGTTTCAGAGCCCTCCAGTGGCTGCCTTTCACACAAACATCTCTATAACAGCCTCTGGCACGCCAAACACAGATTCTACAAGAGTTTTATCAGGACAAAAATCTCCACTTCAAACATTCTTCTGATGAATGAATCAGAATACAACAGTTTTTTTTTTTTTTTTTACATAATGTGAGTTGTGGTTTTAGCCCCTTACATGTGAAGGTTTGCAGTTTATCTATGTTTATTGTCTCTTGAATCAGATTCTTTTGAATGAGAGCTGGTGAATGCTCGGACGTCAATGCTGCACTAGTCTATAACCACGACGTTCCATTTCCGGGATTGCTCGGCTGCCGTCGGAAATTCCGCCAGATTTCACTCTTTTCAGCCAGATATCCGTTACCTTCCGCTTTGTTTGCGTTGGCTTTTTAAACTGGATTTCTGAGGACTATGGTTACCTGCTCCTCAGATCTCTGCAGGGTAAATCCAGACAACTAGCTAGACTATCTGTCCAATCTGAGTTTTCTGTCGCACGACTAAAACAACTTTTTGAACGTACCCATGTTCCACCAAAACAAGTTCCTTCCCGAGGCGATTTTGCAGCGGCACCAAGCTTTTCCAGGTGCTTAGCGCCGCCCCACGATGATTGTGATTGGTTTAAAGAAATGCCAGCAAAGAGCACGTTTTTATTTTTTCTCCTATCTCAGAATGCTGTGTGGATTAGCCAGACCCTCCTCCGCAGCGCTGTAGAGGAAGGTCTGGCAATGCGAGACTAAAGCTGCACTAGCTCTGTGCCAGGGGACCCAGGAGCTTACAGCTTTGGGAAACACACACCTGTATCTGAACACTCACTCTTATGACGTCCAGAAAAAAAACTACTACTACTACTACTACTACTACTAAAATACTCTTTGTCTTTACATCGTAAACACTCACACACTACGGAGACAAGTACTCCTGAATGGCACTTTGAATGGGACATGTGAATGAATAGCCAACTGACTCACTACTGGGTTAACAGCAGCCCCCCAGAAGAGTGTGGAACGTCTCTGTTCAAACCAGACACATTTTGCCCCGGAGTACTTACAGCAGAGCGGCCACTCACATTCAATTAGAACGGATAGGTTTGAAATGAACAAGACGCCAAATCTGGCTGAGTAGGCCAAATTAAGCTTGTCAAAAGAAGAATGCTCCAGAGAAAGGAGCGATATGCTGGGAATTGAATTCAGAAAAAAAGAAAAAAAAAAAAGAGCGTGTCTGTTGTTCTAAATGCAGCCTCACACGTCGGAGGGGATTTGTCACATCCTGCTGTTGGATTGTTGAAATGAACTTTACGTGGTAGCGTCATCTTCCCTTTTCTCCTTTTCTGTGTCTCGCAGATGATGACCAAGCCCAGCGAGTCACCCGTGGGCCGCCAGCACCAGAGCCACCCGGAGGAGACGGAGGAGGAGCTGAGGGAACACCAGGATGGTGGAGCTCTGCCGCCGGGGGTCACCATCAAGCAGGAGCCCCCTGACCCGCAGGAGCTGCAGGAGGAGGCGCTGCAGCAGCACATGGAGCGGGATAGGCAGGTGGAGCAGGAGCTGCTCTTCAGACAGGTAGAGGATGGGGGAGTTGGGAAAGAAGACAGTCGTTATTTCAATATTGACCAAAACCATCGTGATTATTATTATTTTTTTCCATAATCGAGCAGCCCTAGTTGTAGGTGTTCCTGGGTAAGTCCTGGACAAGTAGGAAGAAGAAGAAACAAGGAGACACATACATGTATTAAGGGCTGTGAAAATGCTACTCTTTGTCCTATGACATGTCTGTGATTAAAGGCCCAGGGGGAATCGAAGCTGTATCATTTGTTATGGCTGCCATCTTTTGGCCGTAAGTTGTACTTGCAATATAGAATATATTGAAGCAATTCTTCTCTCCTGTGTTTTCTCTGTGTGTGTGAGCAGCAGGCCCTGTTGTTGGAGCAGCAGCGGATTCATCAGCTGAGAAACTATCAGGCCTCCATGGAGGCTGCCGGCCTGTCCATCTCCTTCCCAGGACACCGCCCCCTGTCCAGGGCCCAGTCGTCTCCGGCCTCAGCCTCCTCCTTCCCAATCAGCGTCCCGGCCACCGACCCTCCCGTCAAGCCCCGCTTCACCACAGGTCGGCGTCGCCACCCTCTTTCTTTGAACTCGTTCAGCTTTCACTTTCACTTTCAAATAAACCGTTTAGCTGCTGTCAATTTGATACAGTAGCCTCCCTCTGGTCTGCAGAAAACATTCATTTGAGACGCTTTTGGATTTGAATTTCACTGCCTTTCTTAGCACACTGGGGACTGAAAGGACACATTTCCTTCCAAAAAAAAAAAAAAAAAAACAGGAATTTGGCCAAAAAGTGGTATAATGGTTCCCGCCTCCATCTGGTAGCAGTAATAATAGAGCTAGAGGAGCTTATCTTGCCAAAACCATTTCTCGCATTACGTTTTCTTCCTCTCAGAGATCTGACTCTTTAAACCAGGGATCTTCAACAGGGGGTCCGGGGGCCCTAGGGGGGTCCTCGGAGACAATGCAGGGTGGCCTACAAATTATTGTTAATTTTTGTCTTAACATGAATCCAACATATTGTTAGCAAACATAAATCCCCACTGCTAACTGTCCCATAGGTAAGGTAGTCACTATGGCGCTTACCCACTGCTAGTACCGGCTCGGCTCGGCTCGGCCATTGCAGATTTCGTACCGCCTCATGCGTGAGGCGAGCGTGGCTGGTCGTCATAGCGACGCCGCAGGAAACTGCCGTGACCTAACGCGACACACACTACATGTATGTTTAACATTTAATCATGATTTATAAAATCATGACAACAATTAGTCGGCCATTTTAATAGCTTAGTATCCTATGCAAAAAGGTATAAAGGCTTTAGGCTGCCCTACACATTATTGTAGGCCCAGTTTATTATGCAACTTCATTTTATACAATATATGTAGTAGGGGGTCCCTACTACATAGTTTATGAAACAGCTACTGAAACTCCTAAATGTTAGGAGTTTATGACGAATAGCTGACTATCTTTATGAAATAGAAAATAAAGCTGTATTTTCACAAATATCGCTAAGAATGGGCATCCCTATCTTTTCTGAAAATATTAGGGAAACTATAATTACATAACTATGTACTATAGTTTTGTAATAACATGGTATGTAACTGGAATTACATAAACATTAAGTTTTAAACACTACAAGTATATTTAATATTCTCACAAGAGAAACCTAAAAACAATCGGCAGTGATGTAAATCATTAAAAGAATACAGGATACTTCTTTTTCTTGATAAATATCCTTTTTTGTCTTTAAAATGTCAGAAAATAGTGAAAAATGTCAAAAGGTTATGGTAAATAGTTTCCTAAACAAGCAATTTAAAGAGAGCCCAAAACCCAAATACACTCAATTTACACAGACATAAAACAAAGGGGAGCTGGAGCTAGGTAACGTGAAAATTGATGATAAAAAATAGTTACCGATTAGTTTTCTGTCAATGACTTATTGATGAATCATTTATTTAATGTAGAGCATGTTTCTTTCTCTGTGTTGCCTCAGGCCTGGTGTACGACTCTCTAATGCAGAAGCACCAGTGTATGTGTGGAAACACCAACAGTCACCCGGAGCACGCAGGCCGGATTCAGAGCATTTGGTCTCGGCTGCAGGAGACCGGACTCAGAGCGCAGTGTGAGGTATGGAAGAGGAAAAGACACCACAGTTAACATCGCACAGAGTGGAGTAAACTGCATATGACAATTATCCTTTTTTATCTGTCTCTCTCTCTGTGTGTGTGTGTGTGTGTGTGTGTGTGTGTGTGTGTGTGTGTGTGTGTGTGTGTGTGTGTGTGTGTGTGTGTAGTGTATCCGTGGGAGGAAGGCCACTCTGGAAGAGCTGCAGACAGTTCACTCTGAAGCCCACGTCCTGCTGTACGGAACCAACCCTCTCCGACAGAAACTTGATTGTAAGCACACACACACCACCCACACGCACACACACACACACACACACACACACACACACACACACACACACACACACACACACACACATCTCAACTACCATTATCCAGTCCCTATTTTAATTTGTATTTCCTGGTTCACCAGGTTCAGTCACTCCCATGTTTGTACGGCTACCATGCGGAGGGTTGGGGGTAAGTAACACTCACATTCATAAAGTGATTCAATCTGTATATTATTAATTGAATTATATGTAGTACAGTCATATTTAAAATGATAAAACGTACAGAAGTCATTGACAGAGAGAGTATAGAGAGACAGGGCAAGTTTCTTTGTATTGCACCTTTTAAACATAAGGTAGTCTCGCATTGCCAAGACCTTCCTCCACAGCGCTGCAGAGGAGGGTCTGGCTAGTCCACACAGCATTCAGGGATGGGAGAAAAATGTGCTCTGGTTTATTGGCAATTCTTTAAACCAACGGCGTCTCTGCAAAATAGCCTCCGCAAGGAACTTGTTTTGGTGGAACACGTGTACATTCAAAGGTTGTTTTAGTCGTGCAACAGAAAACTCAGATTGGACAGAAAGTCTAGCCTGCTGTCTGGATTTACCCTGCAGAGATCTGAGGAAAGGTCAACCATAGTCCTCAGAAATCCACCGGAGTTTAAAATGCCAACACAAAAGGAAGCCCAAGGCAACGGAGAGCCGGCCTAAATGAGTGAAATCTTGCGTAATTTCCGTCGGCAACGGAGCAATCCCAGAAGTGGAACGTCGTGGATATAGAAAACACATAAGGCAAATAAATGCATTACAACATTTTTTTTTTTAAATTACTGTAATGCTGTAATTTAAAACATTTCATAAACTAAAAATACTGTTCCAGTAGAGTAATAAGTTGCCCGAAATTTTACGTAGGAGGACGGAGGAGTAATAAAGTGTGTGTGTGTGTGTGTGTGTGTGTGTTGATCGGTTGCGGTCATCTCCATGTTGTGGACTTAACACAGGTCTTGTGTTTCTAGGTGGACAGTGACACCATTTGGAACGAGGTCCACTCCTCCAGCGCGGCGCGACTCGCTGTCGGCTCTGTGGTGGAGGTGGTTTTCAAAGTGGCTACCGGAGAGCTGAAGGTAACCGTGACGACACTCGTCTGCTTGCTTTCTTTCCCACATCGGGGAATCATCTTTATCATCTTATAGACATCACGGGGTCCCCACAAGCTTGGAAAATGCGAGAAAGTTTGTTATGTAACGGCCGCGCTCTTAGTGCTAAAAGTGCTTTTTATTAGATTGTTTGAATTCCATTAAAGCCGGCCCTCTTTTGTGTGTGCAGTATTTGTCTATATCACTAAATCACCGTGTTTTTTTAGCCGTGGTTCGCCAATACTTAGTTAACAGAGGAAACATTGAGTGGTGATCAGTGCCGCTGTGGCTAACAGACTCCTGTCGCTCCTGTCTGTCTTTGCAGAATGGTTTCGCTGTGGTCCGCCCTCCTGGACACCACGCAGAGGAAAGCACTCCCATGTAAGGCCACAGCCGTCACCACACTCAGTTGGAGACACTTCATCTATGCATATACAAATACCAGCGTTGGAACAGGCTCGTCTGGACTAGAAATGACATAAACCAATGAGTTTATTTGCACATAAAGAACAGAATGGCTTTATTCTGCCAGCTGCTGTTTCGAGACTTTATTTATGTATCACATCCTTCTCAGAACACGTTTAAAATGCTCCATAAAAAAAACATGGAAATGGAGCAGGAAAGTGCTTTGGCACAGCTTAATTTCATTACAAGAAGGACAACTCAGCCCCCCCCCCCTCTCTCTCTTTGCTGCCGTTTCAGGGGTTTCTGCTACTTCAACTCGGTGGCCATCGCAGCCAAACTGCTGCAGCAGAGACTCAACGTCAGCAAGATCCTCATCGTGGACTGGGTCAGTCCCTTAGTGGGAACCTGATGTAGTTAGTTTGCATTAAAGAGGACAAGTTAGATCTTATTTAATACTCCTCTATATATATATATATCTCTCTATATATATGTCTTTAAAAGGCACACAGCATGGCAACGTTTGTGATCATATCATGTGTTTACCATCTAACCTCAGGACGTTCACCATGGCAACGGCACCCAGCAAGCGTTCTATGATGACCCCAATGTCCTTTACCTGTCTATTCATCGCTATGACGACGGCAACTTCTTCCCTGGAAGTGGAGCACCTGACGAGGTGTGTGTGTGTGTGTGTGTGTGCGGGTGTGTGTGTGTGTGTGTGTGTGTGTGTGTGTGTGTGTGTGTGTGTGTGCGTGCGTGTGTGTTTGTGTGCGTTTGTGAGACCATAACCTTAGTAAGTGTCATCAGACCTGAGCAAAACGCGTTCCCAGTGCATTGTGGGAAACATTTTGCACAGGATCCAGTTTCCACAGCTGATTGAATTTAGATTTCTTCTGCTAAGTAGAGGATTTGAAAAATAAATAACAATGAAATGAAAACAGTGACTCTGTGATAGTTGGCCAATTCATTTGCTGTTCTCCTAAAGCACTTCTAGCAATCTAGTGACGTTACATGTCTTGAAGTTAATATGGAGTGGTATTGAAAAACAAAGGCATTCTAAACATTTTGCGTTAGTCCTGTACGTATCAAGGTGAGTCACACACGTGCTTCTCTCTGCAGGTGGGCAGCGGGCCCGGTGTCGGGTTCAACGTTAACGTTGCTTTCACTGGAGGCCTGGATCCACCCATGGGAGATGTAGAGTACCTGGCTGCCTTCAGGTAACAGATAACAATATCACCAAGTCACACAAAGACAAACCAGATGATAGTTAAGCCAGTTTGTCTTTACAGCCCTAGTCCTGCTACGTCCAGCTATGTTCTGCTGTGCCACACTACACCCTGTAACGCCCTGCAGTGCCCTGCTATGACGTGAACTACTACGACTACCATTTGTAGTCACTGTTCCATTATCTTTAATGTGACTATTATTGCCACTGTTCATCACACCCCCAACCGGCACCGTCAGACACCCCCTACCAAGAGCCTGGGTCTGTCCCAGGTTTCTCCCTAAAAGGGAGTTTTTCCTCACCACTGTCGCACTGAATGCTTGCTCTTGGGGGAATTACTGGAATTGTTGGGTCTTTGTAAATTATAGAGTGTGGTCTAGACCTACTCTATCTGTAAAGTGTCTCGAGATAACTCTTGTTATGATTTGATACTGTAAATAAAATTGAATTGAATAGTCCTAATTCTGCTTCCAATACTTTTTAATACCAACATCACAGTCATCATGGAAGTGTGGACATTGTGTTAAATTAGCTAAATACATTGAATAACCTTGGTACAAAAAGGCAAGAACATTCAAGAGTAAATGTTCAGAAATAGAAGCTACTTTATATGATACAATATGATACGACTTTATTGTCAGCCAGGACTGAAATTATTTTTGCATCCCTGGGTAGCTCGTATAAAAAAGAGCACATAGACACAGACATACATAAGATGAATAACACCAAAAGTCATACATGAAACATTACCACAAATGACATAAACTCCCAAGTACATACACACACACAAGGTCTTGGAGACTTGTAACCCTGAATAAATATTGCACTGGATTTAATGTAGCTGGTTTAACAATATGATAGATTGATGTATGAAAGAGTTTTTAAAGTCTGATGTACAGTACAGTAACTACACATGATATGTAACTGTAGAGACGCTGGGCCGAGGAGGCAATTGTTGCTGTACTGTGAAAACTGTGAAACCGTCCAAAATATCAACTTCCCATGACTAAATAAAAACAGGTCTGATAACATCTTTGTGACAAAGCAGTTTTCAGATGATCCAATGGGGGTTTGAATGGTTTATTTAGCTTAAGGAACTTATTAAGAAACACTTAATTCTTCAGTCTAAAATATTCAAAGTCACC
The DNA here is from genome assembly GCA_023566125.1 of Zingel zingel. Taxonomy (NCBI): domain Eukaryota; kingdom Metazoa; phylum Chordata; class Actinopteri; order Perciformes; family Percidae; genus Zingel; species Zingel zingel. Next base: position 10,998,034 of record CM042337.1, read on the forward strand.
AAATTTGGAGATAGATTGGTTTAATTGGACAGCTATGTCAGTTTGATGTCTGCTAGTAGATGATAGTGAATGATAGGAAATGTTTTCATGGAGATAAAATGAATAATGTGTGCCTGTGTGAGTACTCTATCTTCTACATTCACATTAAAATATTGGCTGTTAATCTTTGCACTCCACCCTCCCACTCTCAGGTCAGTGGTGATGCCCATAGCTAATGAGTTTGCCCCGGACATCGTGCTGGTCTCCTCTGGCTTCGACGCCGTGGAGGGACACCCTCCACCGCTGGGCGGCTACACTTTGACGTCCAAATGTGAGTACAAACGTATCTCAAGTGTGTTTTTCTTATCCTGCGCTGCAGCAGTTGACCGCATCCAAAACATAGAGTTGGAGGTGACACACTGGAAAAGTGAAATTAAATTCAACTGCTGTTGCATACCGCAAATTAATTTGCATCCATTCACATGCTTTCTGTAACCTTTTCCGCAGGTTTTGGTTATCTGACCAGGCAGCTGATGACCCTCGCTGGAGGCCGGGTGGTCCTGGCTCTGGAGGGGGGTCACGACCTCACCGCTATCTGCGACGCCTCAGAGGCCTGCGTGGCCGCCCTGCTAGGCCAAGAGGTAAGGAGGTCACTCTGACTACACACAGGATCTGAATCCTAATGAATGGCCCTTATATCAAGGTGTTGGAGAAAAGTGGAAGGGACATGGGCATGTTTTGTCTGGTTGTCAGCCAGGTGCTTACCTTTTCCAGTATTGAATCCGGCTCACACATCCTCTATTTTTGCTTCTACCTGTGAATGTGAAGTCTTTTTTAATCCCGTTTAATTTAATTTTTGTAACTTTTTTTTTGGGAGGGGCTTAATTGCCTTTATTGATAGGACAGATTAAGTCAGGAAAGTGGGAGAGAGAGAGAGGGGGGGGGGGGGGGGGATGACTTGCAGCAAAGGAACCGAACCTGCGGCCACTGCAACAAGGACTCAGCCTCTGTACATAGGGCCAAGTGAGCTAACCAGGCGCCCCTTTAATCCCGTTTTAATCTGCTGTGTTGGCAGTATAATGGAAAAAAAACAAAACACAAAAATGAGGACAAAGCTGCTCCAATCCCAAATGTATCATTGCTTCAGCTGTAATTTTGATCTCGTACTTATTCCAGATGTGTGACTTTCATTTATTTGCCTTTTTATAAAAACACACAAGCAGTAGTGGAAATTGAAATACCTTTTTGCCTTGCTAAATCAGAGTGACAAACACCGTCCTTGGCTGTAACTTCCTGGGACACCCTCCATTTGATCGGTTTCTGTCAGGATCATTATTTATCAAAGAATGGACAGTTCTCTCAAAGTTCGTTTTTTTTACTTGCAAGTAGAGTCAGTTTTACAGCACTTCAGCGCAAGTACAGAAAAATGACTGAAGATTGTTCACAACAGTGTCTTTTTAAAGGAGATGGGAGTCAATTTAGTTATTCAGGTTCGCGCAATCAGTAGCTTTCGTCTTATCTCTGGTCAGGCCCGGCATCTCCTCCACCTTATGCCTCAGGGATACATCTTGTGCTTTTTGCAAGGTCACTCAGCTTTCATGATTAACACATGAAAGATAGAAATACTAGAACAGAGAAATACTGGAACAGCAGTTTGGATGCAAATTGTTTAACAAAGAAACTGAAGCAAAAACCGTCCTAAGCATAATCTATATACTTCTAACAGTTTCAGTACTTTATGGTAGATTTATTAGGCATTAATAGGGTTTTATGTTGCCATGTCACCCATCTTGGGTCTAGGAACCAAATCAAGCTGGAATATGGGCTGGGAGTGGGATGAACTGATGTTACATGGTGCATTATTTCCAGGTCAACCCCTTGTGGAAAGTATTGTAAACGCAGCCTGTACCATACTTGTGTTAACATTTTTTCTGTGTGTGTGTGTGTGTGTGTGTGTGTGTGTGTTTGGTCCCGTGCAGCTGGACCCACTGCCAAAGGCCACCCTCGAGCAGAGGCCCAACCCCAACGCTGTTCGCTCTCTGGAGAAAGTTTTAGAGACTCACAGTGAGTTCACCCTCTAACACAAACGCACAACACTGACACACACAGACTGATACAATTAGGGAATAAGAAATCTGTAGAAAGAGAAGCATTTTTTTTTAATATAACTAATCTGTGTCATTGTCTGGAAACTTGGTAATACTTATCTAATAATGCACTTTAAATACCAATCAGGCAAGTACTGGTGCTCGGTGCATCGCTACTCACCGCTGCTGGGACTTTCCCTGCTGGAGGCCAAACGAGGAGACTCAGAGGAGGCTGAGGCTGTCAGTGCCATGGCCTCTCTGTCCGTGGCCACCACCAACGCCATGGATCAGAGGTAAAGGATCCAAAAAAATCACTGCTTAGCTCACTGCTGGGAGGGTGATCTTTTCTCAGGTGGGAGACTGAGAGTTAGCATCTATATATTTATAAGCTCTACCTTTTAATTCTCTAAAAACCTGTGCTCCTCAATAGTCGCCTGCTTCTCACCTACTGTTGCATGTTGAGGACGTGAGATAACTGAATAGTCATCATCAGTTTGGGATTTGTTCGTTTATTTAAGCAATAAAAACATGCAACACAAAGCAACGACATGGGAGCATGACAAAGAATGAATCTTGGCCTGTGAGTTTTATTCTAAATGAAATCAATTGGCCGATCATTTTACAAATATTTCTTATACTTTTCAATTAATTCCCCCGATTCATTCCCCCATTTCAAATTGCAACTCAAAACACATCTGTTTAAAACTGCCTATTCCACTTGATGTCAATTGCTCTGCCTCGTTCTGTTGTTTCTATTTTGTTCTTTATTTTTATTTACACTACCGGCCAAAAGTTTGGGGTCACTTAGAAATGTCCATTCCACTCCATTCCAGACAGAATACCAGCTGAGATCAGTTGCATTGTTTTTTTAATCAGGGCAGCAGTTTTCAGATTACATTATGTGTTTACATAATGGCAAAAGGGTTCTTGACTGTTGTAGACAGAAGAGGCTGAAGAAACGCTTGAAATCCATGCTTTTTGGTCTAAATATCATACCCAAATTAAAAGTGGTGCAGCTCCCATATACTTTGACACTCTGGGGTGTGCCTGACATCATTGGAAAGAAGTGTCAGGGTTATTCTAGGCCTTACTGACACAGAGTTACAGAGACTAGTGGAGGTTTTTTATTTCCATCCAAGTCATACATCTGTAAAATGATTAGAATACACTGCTGTAAACACATCTGGTGAGATAGGCCATAGCCACATGTCTCAGCTCACTACAGAAAGAATCCAGAAGCCAAAAGACTCCAAAATGGATTTTATATGAATTGTTGTCTGTGCATTTTTTCTTTATTTCCATTTGAAAAGTGCAGAGAAAAAATAAAATACAAAATACAACACTTCTCAAATACACAAACACACCCACATCAATCACCTTTCCAATGATATCAGGCACACCCCAGAGTGTCAAAGTATATGGGAGCTGTACCACTTTTAATTTGGGTATGACGTTTAGACCAAAGAGCATGGATTTCAAGCGTTTCTTCAGCCACTTCTGTCTACAACAGTCAATAACCCTTTTGCAATTATGTAAACACATAATGTAATCTGAAAACCGCTGCCCTGATTAAACACACAATGCAACTGATCTCAGCTGGTATTCTGTCTGGAACGGAGTGGAATGGAAATTTCTAAGTGACCCCAAACTTTTGATCGGTAATGTATATTTATATTTTTTTCTGCTTTTAAATGTGTTATGTGTTGAGGGCCGAGAAAGGCGCCTTTAAATAAAATGTATTATTATTAGGGCTGTCAAACGATTAATTTTTTTTTAATCGCGATTAATCGCTGAAGGGCTATAGTTAATCACGATTAATCGCATATTTACATTGATTAAAATTCTATTATTTTGCATTTCAGAACTGTTTTTAAGTACATATTAACAATCAAAAGCAATTCTTACCAGTGTATCTTGATTGGGAATCAAATGAATGCAAAGAAAGTTACTTTATGAACTTGATTTTAAGATTTGTTATTATTTATTTACTGTAAACAAAAAAAAAATGTGTGAATCGGTCATTATTGCACAATTCCTCCAAGTACCTAACTAAAAAACTAAAAATCCCTATCCTTACTAGAGTCAATATAGTGTTCAGTAACTCCTAAATAATGTTGATTACTCACTGACGTCCAGTGATCACCGGTTAATGAGCAGCTCATTTCTGCACAAGTCCGTGTTAACACAGCCCATCTCCACTCTTACCCGGCGACAGAAACAGGCTGGATAGTCCGGTACACGGTTGTTTCCACAAAAACAAAAACACAGCAGTCTCTGAACTCGCGTTGGGAATTTCGTTGAAGTCGGATGTAGTCCAGTTTTTGTCTAATGAGCGGACACTTGCAAGTAGGATTGATGGAACATGTGTCCGGCTAGTGTTAGCTTTCCAGCTAGGTTATACTCCAGCCCCCGTTCGCGTTTCACCGCTGAGGATGTCCCCCCCGCCGTGATTGCCCGCTCCAGCCGCGATTAATGCGATTAAAAAAAATTAATCGCATTGCGCCGGCCCTTAATCGCATCGCGATTGACACGTTAACGCTGACAGCCCTAATTATTATTATACTTCTGTACCTACACCCACACATTTAGGGAGGCTCTTAAAAAACAAAAAGTTTGAAAGGTGAAGAAGAGGAGAATATGTACTTGCTCTCCAAACAGTGGCATGTTGAGTCCCAAGTCCATGAACGTCAGGAGGTTATCTGCATGTAATTGGCTGCAGTGCCAAGATGTCAGTTTTGCTGGTGGATTGGAAGAAACATGAAGCCGACTGGGATGTAATATCTATTGTTGTGTGTCTCTGTCCAGCAGGCCAGAGGAGGAACCCATGGAAGAGGAGGAACCACTGTAACGGAGGGAAACGTGAGGGTGTCACACTGTTAATCATTGACCTCTCCGGAGAAGAGTCTCGACTGATCCCTTCTTTTAGTCCCCCTAACCCCACTTACCGCGTCAGTCACCTTGATTGGCAGCCCCTCGGTCAAAACGAGGGAGAGAGGGTGGGCTCAGCCTCAGAGTAGGGAGCCAATCAGGAGACAGAGGACTGAATTGGGGTGGGGGGGGGGGGGGGGGTGGGGGAATTAAACATAACAGCGCTGCTTGGCGGCACTCGCTCAGAGACACTCATTATTGTTTTCTTTCAGTCTTCGCACCTCCCACTTTAGCCCACAGCGGCTAACCGAGTGATCAAGGCAGCGGGGGGGAGGGCGAGCGTATGTGGAGTTGGGGGGAGGGGGGGAGGAGGGGGAGGGGGGGCGTGATCAGGTCTTGTCATAGAAAAGGTGCGATGAACTACGGAAACATACGGTGCTTTACACAGCTGACCACAAGGATACCACGGACAGCAGACCGTTCCTGGCTGTTTAAACACAGCTCGGGAGTTTTCTTTTCTCTTTTTTCTCAACTGTTTTTCCCGACAAAAACAAAGGGCACCGTGGCAACTGAGATCATATTTTACAAGATGCGTTCACTGTGGACTTTGGTTGGCCGAAGTTTGAGTAGGCTCTTACAAAGATTTGATAACAAGACTGTCGCCTCGCCGGACCAGCCTGTCGTTGAAGGTTGACGAGTGAGAGGAGTGCCTTGGTGAGGGTCCGCCGGATTTCAGGATTGTTCAGGAAAAGATTGCCTTAAGATTAAAAGATTCTCGCCAAAGGAATCGGTGCGAGGGAAGGAGACGGGAGAATTTCCGGTCCTTTTTTTCGTGGGACGAGAATGACAAAAATAAAGCAAACAATCTTTCAGCATGTTTACTTGGAACGTGATGAAGACACCATTTACGTCTCTCACAGCCTCTCTTAAAGAGTTTAAACTTTACTTTTGGATGGATCTATTTTTCTGTAAAAAAGGAAAAACGCTTTGTAAAGGTAGTTGCCAGCTTCAGTAGAAAACGGTGCAAACATGGAGACCTTCAAACAAGTAAATCAGATTGAAAAGTGTCCAAAAAAAAAAAAAAAAAAGAAAAGAAAGGTTTAGCCTTTGATGTAGCTTCCCTTTAACTGAAGTCATTGCTTTGGAAACACATAAAGCATGCATTCGAGTAGAGAGATCAGACATTTTTGCAAGATTTTTGAATGTTATCCAAAAGAGAAAGCCAAGCAAGAAAAGCCAAAGCATGAGTTTGCATAATACAGTAATACTTTCACTCCACTTAGCTGGCAAGTCGACAAACATTTCTCGCATTGGTCCTTTCAGATAAGGCTCGCAGTACCCAGTTCAATGTTTACTAATTTATTCTTCACACATCAAGTGAGCATTTCTTTTACGTGTGCCGATCGGCCTCCCATGTTTTGCCGGTTGGCAACTACCTTGGTTGCTAGTGTGAGCTAAACATTAAGTCTTGTACATTGAATTGAATATATTTGGAGAGGCAGTCATCGAGTATTGCCCGTTTGTATCTACATGTTTGATTTCCACATCAAGTTGTCAATTTACAATATCAAAAATGTGTTTGGTAAGCGTGTCCACTTTTATTTTATTTTTATTTTTTTTTTATTGTATGAGATTATTTTTCTAACTTTTTTCATCCATAGATTTTGTTCCGTGTTTTTATCCGTTTTCTGGATAGTTATAGGGCTGACATTCACATACACAGTACTATTGTCACTTTCTTTCTCGTATTTATCAAACATAAGGAGCAACACTTTCTTTCTTTCTTTCTTTCTACGGCGCTCTTGGCCTTTCTGCATTTTCATCAATTGTGTATTTTTAACATGTACTGTTTATAGGAGATTTGTATATGGAAAATGTATAAATGTACTCTAACTAATGACAGCTATGATATTGTGTTATCGAAAAAAACAGTACGGTGTATGACATCACTGCATAAACTTTTAGAAAGAGCGGCATATTTAACTCCTCATCGACTGCACTGTTTTCAAGATGCCCTCACGTGAAATGTGCTACATTCCACAGCACTGCGATTGACTTATGAACACCTTCAGAGTAATACTTTTGGTTACTTTGTTGCCTAATTGACACATTTCCCTCTTGTGCATGGGCGATTAATGCACTTACCTTTCGACTGACAACAGCACACATCCAGACAGACGTTCAGAGGCCGTTTTATGTAGCTATCTGAGTTCTCCTTGGCGGGTAAAGAAAAGGAGGGGACAAGGGGGGGAGGGGGGGGGGGGGGTCATCATGAAGTGGCGTATGTATGACACGCCAATTCATATGCCATGATTTGCGTGTTATAAAGACGCATTCTCGCTATTTCCAGTCCGTTCAGAAAAATGCAATTATGCAATCGCATAATTCAATGCATAATCAGCCAAAGTCTGCATATTTATGCGGGGGCCGCATTTTTTCAAATACGCCGCACTTTCGCCGCATGAATTGTCAATTTCCACGCAAAATATGTGGGGCTTGTAGGATTTCATAATCCCCCACATATAAGTCACACATATCTTAGCAGAAAGTTGAAAAATGTTGCGTTTACTTCACACAAGAGCAGCCATTTCCCCCTGTTGCCATGAGAACCTTATGAAGTGACATAATTACGCGACGTGAACATCATCGAAAAGCTGCAGACCCGTGATGAAGCCACGATGAAACCGCGGTTTTTGCAAGTTCCCGCAATTTCATCGCATAAATATATTTATATATTTTTTTTAAGAAAACGTGCCGCATAATCAAGGATTTTTGCCCGCAACAATCAAAAAAAAAACTCTGCATTTTTCTGGAAGGACTGTATTTCGTGTGTTTATTAACGCCGTTCGGCCTCCATTGACTTACATTACCTTGCGATTGCGTGTGAATTGACGCCGTATGAAAGGCTGAAAATCCACGTGAGGAGGTTGGTTGGGGGTGGCGCCTGATCCTAACCGTTTCTTCTATTCAACCTAGACTCAACCCCGTTCTTCTTTTCCTAATCCAAACCGTTTTTTTTCATTTCAACCCAACCCCCACACGCCACCTGGCTTTAGTAAGAAGGTGCAGACTGCAGTCAGCTGCATACAACGTAAACATCATGATGTCACGTTGCTAGTTTTCGAAACATCAGCCGATAATAATTTAAAAAAATGTCTTTCTGAGCATGTGTTGCCCTGATCATGTTTGACTGTCCATAACATCAGTGTCTCCTTCTTCCCTTCACCTGATCTGAAACCAGTAGCAGATCACACTACGTTCAATTTACCCCATGTTTCTTTTAAGTTGAAATCATTTCATAAACTTGTAAAAAAAAAAAAAAATTGAGATTAAGTTGATATTATTACATGTCTAACAAACATTCCACTTGTTACTCGTTTAATTTGGCTTAATTGTTTTTTATTTTAATGATTTTTTTTTTGTAGAAACTTTAATACTACTTTTTTTGCCATCTGCTCGCGCCAACTTTAACTCTTTGCATGGTTTGTGAGTCAGCATGCCTGCTTGTCTATGTAACAAAAATGTATTTGCACAATAGAAGAAAAACACTGGAGGACTTTAAATGAAAAAAATAAAACCTCCCCTGGAAACTCCCAAGAGCACCAGGCAGGACGGTTTTCTTCCTCTCTGGTGTGCAAACAATTCAAAAGACTTTGTCCGAATAACTCCACTGCGGAACATTTGATGTTGTTCTTACTGAATATGATTTCCAATAAGTGATTTTTAACATGATTCAGCACTTACAACATGTATGGACTTTGTTAAAGAGAAACATGCTCTGCCAGACCTCTACTACATCCACACCTTAAATAAAGACTCCCAAAGAATGTTCCTCTTTCAAAGGTTTTTGAGCGGGCACTAATATGGTATAGAGAGAAGGCAGATATCAGTCGAGAAAGGTTTTGGGGGTCGAAAAAAGGGCATCGTTTGATTGTCACACCCACCTCGGCCAGTTCTATAACCACTGTGGCTCAAGAGCAATTCTTGGTTTACATGTAAATGGATAAAAATGTTATTTTTTTTGTTGATGTTTGTCTCTATTGATGAAAAATGTTACCTTTCTTTTGGGACCTACGCTTTGGACATTTCATCTCTGACATCTATAAAATATATTTCTGAAAAATACATCAATCTGTAGTTGTCTTGTTTCTCTTTTCAAGTAAAAAAAAAAAAAATTCAAAATAAAGGTCAGGATTGGGGAACTTTTTGTGCCTTTTCAGGAACTTTTCACATCAATAACAAGCCGTCTGGGCAAAATCCAGTCCCTCCAGAAAAACGCAATTATGCGATCGCATAATTCAATGCATAATCAGCCAAAGTGCGCATATTTATGCGGGGGCCGCATTTTTTCAAATACGCCGCACTTTCCGATTTCCACGCAAAATATCCAGGGCTTGCATGAATTCATAATCCCTGCATTTTCGTTGCAAAAAAGTCACATATATTTTAGCAGAAAGTTGGAAAATGTTGCGTTTACTTTACACAAGAGCAGCCATTTTCCCCTGCTGCCGTGGGAACGTTATGAAGTGACGTTATGAAGTGACGTTATGAAGTAACGTTATGAAGTGACGTTATGAAGTGACGTTATGTGACGTTATGAAGTGACGTTATGAAGTGACGTTATGAAGTGGCGTTATGAAGTGACGTTATGAAGTGACGTTATGAAGCGACATAATTACGCGACATGAACATCATTTAAAAGCTGCAAATGATGCATGATGAAACCGCAGATTTTGCAAATTCCCGCAATTTTTGCAAGTTCCCGCAATTTCATCCCATAAAATTGCATAAATATCCCGCATATTCCATTGCATTTTTTTAAGAAAACGTGCCGCATAATCAAGGATTTTTGCCTGCAACAATCACAAAAAAAACTCTGCATTCTTCTGGAAGGACTGAAAATCCATTCACCAGATATACTCACAATTAACACATTCTCGTATCACTTGTGAAGACTTTATAACGTGTGGTATCTCACCTTAATTCCTGACAGATTATCCAACTTCATGGCGGTCATTGCACATGACCGCAATCAGATTATCAGACCGACAGATACCCAAACAGTTTTGGCATCTTTCTGCTTCTGTCACTTCAGTGAAATGATTACTCAAAGTCCATGTTAGCACAATGCAAGTATAAATCAATAGTGCTGGTTGTAGTTCAATTCTTGGATTTCTTTTTTTCCAGAAAGACAGGGCAGCTGTTTAACCTTTATCTCATCTGAAAAAAAAAAAAACTCTTTATGGGATATCTCCAGTACAATTCCTCCACTTTCTGACCTGAGCTGGATCTGAAGAACAGTAAATTTGCCTCCTAGCAGCACATGACAGCAATGATGATAGAAAGTATGTCACCACTGAAATGAAAGATCTCAGCTGACTTTTGCCTGAGTGGAAAATCTAATAACAAACCACACACCAGACCCAATATCACAAGTGTCCAAAGCATCAGCTATCAGGTGACCTTCTCCTCTCTAAAATGCCAGACGATGATATATATATATATATATATATATATATATATATATATATATATATATATATATATATATATATATATATATATATATAAAATAATTAACATTATTATTTCCAAAAGCACAAGTTTAAACATTCAAACAACTTGTTTTTTTTCTACCTACTGTCCAAAACTCAAATATGTTTTGTTTATGATTATGAAAGACTAAGCAAAAAATGAATAATGATAATAATAAAAGAAAATACAAACAAATTCGTTTTGGACTACATATAAGCACTGCATTTGTTCTCCAACAACGTAATAATTACAAGCAACATCCTTAACATTTTCAAAATAAGGTTACAAAGTGCTTTAGAAAAACAAGATGAAAACATAAAATATGAAACATAAAATAATAAAAACAGAGCATCATCAGGGAAAATAAGATATGTTAGTAATACAAATAAGTAAAACTTAAAAACAACTTAAAAGCACATTTTTAGAATGAGAGTTTTAAATAGTTTAACAGTATTTGTTCATGTTAAAACATAGGCATTTGTATGTGTGATAAATAATACAGCAGTGTAATAAGTGTAGCTATGTGTGTCTGAAGGCAGCATACTACACTGACCAATGAGAGGAGGGCACTTCCCTTTTACTATGCAAATACTGACCTGAAATTCCCTCTCTGCTCGCTACCCCGGTGCTGAACCAGTGCAATGCTAAGGCTGCAACGTTAGCACGCTATTTTGTCCATCTTCGTAACCCTTGAGTGGGGCTACCTGTCGTGTTTTTTTACTCTCCTTTATTTTCCTTTCTGAAGCAAACTGCAGCGGTTTTACGGACATGCCTAACATCGTGCTTTTTAGCGGGAGCTCCCACCACGACCTGTCCCAGAAAGTGGCTGATCGACTGGGACTAGAGCTGGGGAAAGTGATAACGAAAAAATTCAGCAATCAGGAGACATGGCGAGTACAATTTTAATTTGTAGACGACGCTTATTATTCTCTTGACTATTGACATTAGCATGAGAAGCACGTTTATGTTGCTATAGCGGATAGCTTTTCATGTTGCTCCAGCCTTGGTACCACATGTGGGTAGGTTAGCTTGAAGCTAACAATAGTTTACTATTCAGCTGGAAAAGCTGTAAAGTCTAGCCGCATGTAAACATATCAGGCTAGCAAGCGAGCATATATGTGCGTCCTTCATCGGACAGCTTTACCGTTAACTTTAACATTTAGCTAATCATAGTAGTTTTTGTTTGTAATTACCACATCTGCCTTAGTATTTGTTCAAATAAAGCAGACTGACAGAACCAGAGAAGTTTAGAAATGATGTAACATATCACGCTAACTACGCTAACGTTACGTATGTTTCCCCTTGTGTTGGGTGATTAACGTTATAGAGGAGGCACAAAGTACCAGGCCAGATTGTGTACATGTATTGCAAAGTCCCCCCCCCCCCTCATTTAAGTCTAAACTTTGTAGAAAAGCCCTTTTTTTTATAAGAGAGAGGGTAGCTAGCTAGCTAGCTGCTTGTTTAATTACCCCATTTAAACTATTAACTCTAGCTAAGCGTTTAAAGCACAGTCCGAATGTTAGCTTACGTGACAAGACACCTGGAAAGTCTTCTCCTAGCTAACGTTAGATGAATACTGTTAGCTAGCTTACTGTCATTTAACATGGATTTATACTGCAGTTATAAGCGTCTGGCAAAGTTATTAATTGTAACTTAGACAGAGGTATTACATGTCAAATATTGTCTCTGAACTGAGAGGATAACTTGCAGGTATTTAAGAATAAAGGTGTGTATAGCTAGGTAGCTCTCATTACTGCCTATTGTGCAAGGGAAGTTAAGTCACATGCAGTTAATTTTGAATAATTTCCATAGCAGCCAAGCTAACAGTTAGGTGAATTACTAACTGCACGCTAGCAGTTAGCCTCGTTTAATATTAGCATAGACAATTATTATATGTATTAATTGTGCTGCCTGGTGGTGAGCAGAGTAATTTAGAAGCTGATGTAGCTTGTTTTTGTACCTCTGCAGATGACCTTTTAGCGAATGGCGTGTTTGCTCAAGTTTCTTGACCTGAACTCAGAACAAAGTCGTTTATTCGATGCTGAAGCTATTTTGATGCGTTTGTGCTGTTCTAACCATCTCATCTAAGTGCATGTTATGCACTTTGATTCAGTAATTGAAAACCATGCACTGCATTAGTGGGGTTATTTTCTGATCCAGTTTAATTCCTGCTGTGGTCACTCACTGATGCACTCACTGTATTGCAATGGACTCTGGATAAAATCATCCAGCATCCACCAAACGGTGTATTTGTTTTGTAATCTTTCATTTGCATGAAACTAAAGAGTGCTTTCCAACGCTACTGTTCTCTGTTAAACAGGTCTTGTGAAGGTGTCTTGACCCTTTTTATCCCCTCCCTGCTGGTAATGTTTCCACCCACAACTCTTAAAATCCAGGGAGAGCTCTGATTATCCATGCTCAGTGTTCTCTCTAGGGAACAGCTGTTTGGGCGACATGCAAAACAAAGATTATTTTCTCATCCTCACAGACTAACAGAGAGGTGAGAACCATACGCTAATAACAGCTCTTCTCACAGCTCCGACAAAGGTTTCGCCAGGTGATTCTCAGAGGTCAAGGACCCACGCAGAGGGAGTGCATTCCTAGGAAGGACGTGTTGTTCCTTTTTGCTCAGGGAGAAATGTCCAAATAAAGATTTTATTGACACTGTTGTTTGCTCAGGTGCTCTTTGTATATTAAACTGATAAAACTGCTGTACCTTCAGGAAGATTTTAGAATATCATTAAAAGAGCCCACATTGGTAATGTATGTATTGAAGACATTTTTGTTTTCTGTTTTGTTCCCACGTTGTGTCACCTTGACTGGTGTTAATTTTAGCCTCTGCGGCAAGAAAATGTTTTTCTCAAGGTGGCTGTTCATCCTGAATGTTTCAACATACAGTTTAAACATGTAACGTTTTCTTGTTTTTCCCCTTTCAGGTCTAGAATAGAATATTAGCTTATCCTAGGGCTAGATATTGAACCATAATACTTTCTTTGCACTGACCAAAATGTGTCCATAGCACAGAGAAATATGCCATTGACTTCTGATCAGATTGGTTGTTGAGGGTTTCTTTGAACAGAGACTCTGATTTAGAGAATCATTTTTAAGGATTTGAGTGTCTTAAACATTTTTTCTAAATGGAAAAAATGGCTTTTGCAAAAGAAAATGTGTTATTGGTACCAAAACTCAAGATGGCCCTATAGCTGATGTTTTTAATTGGAGCTTAAAGAGCGGACGATCAATTAGTTTGACTGGGAAGGAATTGGCCAAAATGTGTAACACTGTTTATCAAGTTTTAGGAGGATTTGCTGTCTTTGTGGCTTATTTGATCAATACGGGTTTTGGACTAGTGGTCAGAGATGTCCCCTTGAACTCTGGGAAACTGGCATTGGCGTTTTTCACTTTTGATTAATGGATTGAGTGAATAATTCGATAGATTCATAGATAAGGAAAATCATCTTTAAATCAAGGCATTCCCGGTTGTGTCCAGATGATCTCCTAATTAGCCACATTGTTACTTATGGTTGCGAGTATGGCTTTAGTAGTCGGTTTAAACAAGGTGAGTGGCAGCTTTATCTGCAGAGGTGTACTACCTTTTGTAAAGGCTGGCCTCTTTAAAAAAAACAAAAAAACAAACAACCACTGGCCTTGTGACTGCACAGACTCTCACCCTTCACAACCGTACACATCACGTGATCATATGACCAGGGCCTGGTCATCCCCCCACAGAGGAATGCTTTCACACACATGTGCTGCCTGCTTCAGTGTCTGTGGCGGTGTGCGTTTGTGTGGCAGCGCAGTTTTAAGTATTTTTTCTTTTCAAACATCCTCGGATGAGCAGAGGGACTCGGCCCAAACTTGTTTCTTAACCTTGAAGGCAGATGTGTCATACATAACTAGACTGTGGGTGAACACATATAACTCGGATATCTCATTGGCTCTTATACTAAACTGAATGATGATCTGGAAAGGCTTTATTACTAAATGTTAATACCGCTGTCTAGAGATGGTTTAATGGCGGCCAACAACTTGTCATTACTTGCTCATAAAGATGTGCTGAAGTCTTAGCATCAGTTTCATTTAAACGCACCGCTTCCAGACTCCCATCAGCCTGAGATCTTTGCTCTTTAGTGCAACCCTAAAGCTGACACGTTGCCCTCCTTTTGTCGCTCAAACAGCGTGGAGATCGGGGAGAGCGTGCGCGGCGAGGACGTGTACATCGTGCAGAGCGGCTGCGGCGAAATCAACGACAACCTGATGGAGCTGCTCATCATGATTAACGCCTGCAAGATTGCCTCCTCGTCCCGTGTGACCGCAGTCATCCCCTGCTTCCCCTACGCCCGGCAGGACAAAAAGGACAAGGTAGACACACACACACACACACACACACATGCATATCATAACTCCGACACAAATGTTTCATCTCATTACATTTTTTTCATTCCTAATGATACAAGAATACTACAAAAGACTTACTTACCCACTTCAACTGTGACTTTTTTTTTTTTTTTAAATTGATCAGAATGAGTACATGCATGGGTAACACTTTACTTAAACCTCCCCTATGTTAGCATTTATAAGCATCTAATCAATTATTCATAACAGTATAATGTACTCCTCAATTATGTAAGAGTAAAACATAGTTGTAATAATATCAAGTATCTTCATTGAATGTATAATTGCTGACTAATACTGTACTTTAATAAACAATTCAATTCAAATTGTATGTATAGTGTCAAATCATAATCTCAGGAGACTTTACAGGTAGAGTAGGTCTAGACCACATATATAATTTACAGCAACCCAACTCTTACCCCTATACTCTTATAAAGCCTTTATGAAAAATGTATCTACGATGTGCTAAAAATGCTAAATGATGGTATTTCCTCTGTAGCACTACAGATTAAAATGTTACTTAATGTTGCGGTGGTGTATTAATGGGACAACTCGCATGTACACGATGTACCGTGAACGGTGGTTTTGCTCCGGCTCTCCGATTTTTCCATTTGAGCCGCGTTCTGCTCGGGAGATCTGAAATTGACACCTCAGGCGTTCCAGCAGATCTGAGAAACTGGTTCACACAACCCGCTTATCTTGCAAATTATTATCATGAGTTGCCTCGGTTGTTTATGTAACTACAGAAGCACATCGGGTCCGTATGAAGCAACAAGAGAGAGCTCTAGTACTAGCACTAGTCGGCACCTCCGCCTGCAGACGAGCTTACACTCAGGAGGCTGGAACATGTGAGGGTGCACCTCATCCACGTGTTGCCTTGAGGGGTACAGGAAAGATGTTCAGGCTTCCTGCAGAACTGTTTTTATTCCCATTTCATTCTCCTGTCATTATTGTTTAGTCATTTTTAAATTAAAAATATAAAAGAAAATTGAATTTCTTATCACTCAATTCAGTTCATCGGGTTGCAGTAAGCGTCTAGTCAGCCTGAATCTCCAAACTGCATTTTCTCTGAGTCACTCGCACGATCACAAGCTCAGCCACCATCACCGGGTAGTCGAGTGTTATGTCAACAAGCCCTGAAGCCCGTCGCCTGACGTGTACATCTACGCCGTGTTGGCTTTTCTTGAGTAAACGAGCCTGTGATTATTTTCTTTTTTTATATGGCTGTAATGGAAAGGTCCCTGACAAAGCTCAGTGAGTGCTTTTTTTTTTTTCCCAACTTTTCTTAGCAAGCGGAGGCTGTCCCGTAAGACTTTAAATAATTGGGAGTTGAAAATCAGTTTTGAAGTCCACGTAACATTTTATTTTGACAGTGATTTGCATAGAACAAGAACATTTTTAAAAAAAAAAAGAGGAAAACCTTCCAGTATTTTTAAAAGTTCCAATATTTTTTTTCCTACTTACTTACCTCAAGCGAATGTGTCTTGATGCTTGTCCCAGAGCCGAGCGCCCATATCAGCCAAGCTGGTGGCAAACATGTTGTCCGTGGCCGGCGCCGACCACATCATCACGATGGACCTCCACGCCTCACAGATCCAGGTTAGTACACAGTTTCACAGTGTGCTTTTCGTGTCGATTAGTTCATTGAAAAGCTTGTGTAACAAACTACTGCTAGCTAAAGAACTTAAGGTTGTATGAATTATTTTGTATTCTCCCGCCTCCACCGACGGCCTAAATGGAGATTAAGAGCCATTGGAAGTGCTAGCTTAGCTTAGCAATGCTTCAGCAGAGGCAGTGAAGACAGAATAGTGGGGACTGAATGAGTGGAAAGGAGGAGAATGTCAATTTGCCCCCCAACACTCGCACTGACTGACATTATTAACTGCTAGCGCTTAGTAATTGTAGTTGCTGTAGTAGAATTAGTATTTCTACTACTATTCTTCACTTGGCTCCCTCTCAGGCTCTCGGTGTCTTTACAAATTGCGACTCCTTACAGTCCACGCTGTAAGGGGGACCAGGCAATGCAATAAAGAGACCGTAGACATGATTTTGAATTGCTCTTTAAATTGCCGGCGTGCCGTGTGGTTTGCTGTTTAAAACGAGGCAAGGCGGAATCATTTTTTTCCTATTATTAAAAGTGGATTTGTGCCACAGGCAGTGTGTATTCCCGGACTGACTGTTTAAACCTAAAATGTTTTTTATTATAAGGAACTTCACGCCGTCGTCTTTCTTTCCAGGGCTTTTTTGACATCGCTGTGGACAACCTTTACGCAGAGCCCGCTGTCCTGCAGTGGATCAGAGAAAATATTCCAGAGTGGAAAAATTGTATCATAGTGTCCCCAGATGCCGGCGGAGCAAAACGGTAAGACGCAGTGAGAATTCAGGTACACAGTGATGTCAATGTGGGTCAGTCGACTCTGAGCTCCTCATGTATAAGTTAATATTCGGAGATGCCCGCAAAACCTTGTTAACGTGCAGGAGTTTCTTTAGATTACTGCTTGGTTTCGGCATTTTAGAAGGCGAGCTCCAGTTCCCAGTTCGCCAGGGGCGGCACTTCCAGTCCAGTGCCGCCCCCGAGGTCAAATTGAGAGTCGGCAAGTCCCCCTTGTTTGACGAGCAGTTGAAGGCCTCTAACGGGCCTCTCTTCCTGTTCCTTTGTCCAGCGTGACGTCCATCGCCGACCGTCTGAACGTGGACTTCGCTCTCATCCACAAAGAGAGGAAGAAGGCCAACGAAGTGGACCGCATGGTGCTGGTGGGCGACGTCAAGGACCGCGTGGCCATCATGGTGGACGACATGGCCGACACCTGTGGCACCATATGCCACGCCGCCGACAAGTCAGTGTCATTTTGACCCTTTTTTTTTTTTTTTTTTTTTTCTCATTTTGTCTGTGAAGTGTGATGGCCTCAGCTGGGCTTTAGTCCGACTTGAAATTGGGATCCCAGTCTTAAGTGTTGAACACTGTGTGTAGACGTGGCACCAGGCTAGGCTGTGGTGACTGCAGCGTGAAACTGATACGGTTCTTTTTATCAATTGAGGTATTGCACCTTTGATCCATTAACCCTTTGAACTCAACAACTGTCCGCCAGTGCCCTCATTGGTATGTTTGTTTTAATTTTTTTTAAATTTTTTTTTTAATTGTGATGTCATTTCTTGGAGTGTCTTCAAATGCTTCATATCCCTAAAATCAGGACAACAAATTGATCTTAATTAGGAAAAATCCAACCTTTTTAAGGACACCAATTTTCTTCGTGAGTGAATAATGTATCGTAAATAAATACATATTCTTCTTTTAAAATACAGGGGGCATAAGTATACACCAGATCCAGGTTACTATGTCTCCTGATAAAGTTCCCTTGTCCTTTGGAATTAAAATAGCTCCACATCATCACATACCCTTCACCATACCTAGAGCTTGGCATGGTTTTATTTCAGTTAGCCTAATAGCTGGTTTGATTTGCATTGAGAGAGTCTCTAGGTATGGTGAAGGGTATGTGATGATGTGGGGCTATTTTAATTCCAAAGGCCAAGGGAACTTTATCAGGATGCATAGTATCCTGGATCCATGAAATAACTGGCCTTTACAAATAAAAATCTGCCTGCCTCTATGGGAACTTAACATAGGGGTGTACTGACTTATGTCCCCTGTATTTTAAGGAAGAACATTTTATTTATATACGATACATTATTCATTCACAAAGAAAATTGGTGTCCTTAAAGGTTAGATTTTTCCTAATTATTTAATTAAGGCATTAAGATCAATTTTTTTTTTTTTTTTTTTTTTTATTCCTCTTTAGTCAACTTTTAGCATGGGTTCATAAACGTATGAGCACCACTGTACATAAAGTAGAATAAATTCAGCATTTTCTCTTAATACATTTTAAACTGCTTTTATTTCTCCTTTAGGCTGATTGATGCTGGCGCAGTAAAGGTTTACGCCATCCTCACACACGGCATCTTCTCCGGTCCCGCCATCTCTCGCATTAACAGCGCCCCGTTCGAGGCCGTAGTGGTGACCAACACCATCCCACAGGAAGAGAAGATGAAGGCGTGCCCGAAAATACAGGTACGCATACACCCAAAGTTACATAGGCTTCTGCCCCTGAATATGTGCCACATGTTGCTTTTCAAGGCTGCACCAACACTTGACCAAACTGTCTTGTTATGTATTACAACAATGGCTAGATTATTTTTTTTATTTTGGTCTGTTAAGTGTATTTTGCACTCCTAGATGCTGTTTTTCCCTTAAATACTTCAAAATGTACTGCATAGAAATTTTTAGTTGGGGGGGGTAGTGACAGAGGACAGGATTAGGCTTTCAATGGATGTAATGTGCAGAAAGACAGAAATAAAAATAGTGAAATATTTAAGAACAAGGTTTTATTTTCCTCCCGTTTTGACTTGTTTGGCCCAGGTCATCGACATCTCCATGATCCTGGCGGAGGCGATCAGGAGAACCCACAACGGCGAGTCAGTGTCCTACCTCTTCAGCCACGTACCCTTGTAAAGAATGAGAGAGGGCGGCCCCCAGCCCCCCCACCCCCAACCCCCTTGGGCTGGTCCTTGTTGCCGCATGTCCTCCAGAATAGGCTCAAAAAGAGGCCAGATGGTTTTTGGCCAACCTCAATATGACTGTTTAAAATGTCATGGCCACACATTGTTTGACATTTTCACCCAGGAGACAGAGCGACATATCCCTTCCTTCTCTGAAGACCAAGTTTGTATTTATGGATATGTTTTTTTTTTTTTTTTTTTTTTTTCAGTTTCGGTCTTGCCAACCTTGATCACCTGAGGCCTGGCCTTCATTTTAACCAAAGGCTCCATTATGTAACTATGTATTATTTGTACCTCATATTGAACTCACGTTTAAACAAAGCATTCCACTATGTCATGTGATGAGAAATATTTTTGGCCCATTCGGCTTCATAAAGTCATAAAAATAGTTGAGAATGTGGTATAGTGTTTGCTTTTAACAGCTGCTAAAAGTATTAAAATAAAATCGCCTAACCCTTAATGCTATATTGATTGTAAAAGTTTATGCTTAGTGCTATCATCAGGCACACAGTTTAAAATCTGCACCGCCAGTTGAAATGTGTTGATCTGACCACAAACGGGAGTCAAATGAAAGATACACACTTAATTTACTCACTTTGTTTTCTTTTTATTAGTGAGCCACATGAATGTGCCGATGCTTGTTACCTCTGCGCTGTCATTTCTCCCACAATAAGCTGCTGTCACCCATCGGTGGCTCATCTGTATGACAACCTTTTCCTTTAATAATTCCTTTAAAAAAAAAAAAAAAAAAAAAAACAACAAACAAACTTAACAAGGTCTGTTGTTGATTAAAGGTGTATAATACGAGGTGTAGTTGGGTGTTTTACCCGTGTTCCAAAAGGTCATGAAATCAAGTTGAGCCCTAAGCTTGTTATAGTGTTATGATTTCTACCGTAATTTGTCTTAAAAATAAAGACATTGTCATCACAGCTGTAACGGGTCACTTATGTTTGAATGAGGCAGGCTTCACCGTTTGCGTGTAGGTGAATTACAAACTTTTTGGTGGGAAAGCGTGATTTAATTTTTTTGTTATCCCTTGAGAGCTGTTCATTTGACAATAAAGCTTTGACAATGGCTTACAGACGCTTCTCTGTGCTCTTTTTTTTTTTTTTTTTTTTTTTTTTTTTTTTTTAAGTCAATTTAAAGGAACATTACAGCAATTTAGTTTGGATTTGTGGGAAACTTGAGATACCCTTGACTAAAAATGATGCATCCCTCTTTAGTAAATGCCCAAAAAGTTTGATTAGAAATATGATGAATAAAATGGTACCATTTTAACTAATTTTAATGGCTATAAGGCTTTGATTTATCGCATGGTAATGAGTTTGATCCTGAGGGTTAAATAAAGAAAATACCACAACTTTTTCTCTTTTTTTTTTTAATGCTATTTGAAACACTAAGCACTGTTGAAATTATTTGTTTTGATCAACTTCAGTGTACCTTTTTAATCAAGTACTGTACTTAAATAGTGTTCAGGTATTGTACTTAAGTATTTCCATTTTCTGCTGCCTTGCACGTTTTCCGCTATATTTATCTGACAGGATTTTACATCAAATGTTAAATAACAGTTTGAGGCTGTTAACTGTTAAGGGTAACACTAGAGTTTGAATGCAGGATTCTTACTTGCAATAGAATATTTATACATTAATTGCTATCTGAATACTTATTCCGCTAATGAATGTCCAGTAATTTGATCAACAGCTCATTATATGGATGCACAAAGACCTTTATACGCAGTCATTTGATGCACTTTAGGGCAGATGCTTGCACATTAACAGTTCTTTACGCACTCTTAAAAGATCAAATCTAGTATTTATTTATTTTTAATCGTACTTCATCTACTAATACACACTGGATTGCCTTCATGTGCTGAGGCATACTGATGAGGATGAATGTTGCATTGCCACCAGGGGGCGCTCTGTCTATATTAATGTGCAGCCAGAGCAGCTGCAGACAGATACAAGTAATGAGGTGCCATTGAAGTCAACTAGTCATTTTCGCATCAATTGCAGTTGGACTAATAATACATTTGAAGTAGAACAGCTATAAAGATGGTAAACTGAAGTCCAGGGCTGCCATGTATGATATAAAACAGCGATAACATGAAAAGTGGACTGTATTATTTAGCTCTTCACTGCAGAGCAAAAAAACCACAATAAATCCAATATTTTTTTTTTTTACATTTCTTTCCTGTGGGAGATAATATGAGGCTCCTTTTTTGAGTTTTTAGCGTTTGGTTTCAGTATGATGATGGAGGGATCATTTCTCTCCAGCAGGGGGGGGGGTACGGAGGATGGGAACTGGTGATGTCAGATGTCATTAGCATATTTCTGACTATATCTAATGCTTGCGCAAAGACGCGCCACTACTGCTGCAACGCACTGACCAGAGACCATCCAGCCATCAGCCAACGCTTCGGTAAGCTCCATGCAACAAATCATTTCTATTGTTTGAGCATGTATTGCCTGCAGCTAGAAGAGAGTAGGATGAACGTGAGGAATGGGATCCAGCCGCAGGGAAACAATGTTGCGCCAAATGGATGAACCAGAGACAGAATATAAGATAATACCAGTTTTGAAGTGAATGCAGTTTGTATGTATCATTTTATTTTGTGTATTGATTAGCGGATAACTCAGTGAAATGTGACAGCAGTGCAGGCACGTGTGGCATGTCTTTGTCTCAAGCGCACACATTCACGCATTTCCTTTGTTGCAGTTTGTGGTCGAGCAGTATGGTTCCGTTATTAAAATGATATGCTGTTACGCGCTTTATTTGGGCATAAAAACGTCTGGTGGGACATTTTTGAGTATATTTTTGAAGCAACGGAGTTCAATTTTGGATTTTCAGACTAACGTGACTGTGCAGAAAAACGCCAATCTGGGCGGTGGTTCCTTCAGATTGCACCCCAAGGCGAGATGTACGTGACAAGTGAATTGCGGATGGTGCACAGCTTCCATGTGGAAAGCCCCTGAGTAGACAGCCATAAATCAATATTTCACCTCTAGATTACATCCCCTTTTTTATTTTAATCCCTCTAGTTATTAAAGATATTTGCACATGAGCATGTGGTCTCTCTCTCTCTCATTTTTCCCTCTCAGACAGCCCAGCATTAGGACTCGTGTTATGTAAATGTCGGGTTTGGACTGGCTTCATTGTCTGGAGCAGCCTGTCTGTCCTCTGTGCAGTATATCCTGGGCTGTCTGTTGGATAACGGGACTGATGGCAGGCAAATCACGCTGGGTAGATCCGTAGGCGAACAAAGGGAGGCGGACTCACATTAGAGGGGGACAAGTAGTCTGCGGTTGCGCATGTAGTTAAACTGGACAACAGATTTTTTTTTTTTTTTTTTTTTTTTTTTTTTTTTGGGGGGGGGGGCACAGATTTTAGGCAACGCCCTAAAGACTGATCAAAAAGTCAGGGCGGGACCACGTTCTCTGGCTTTTGCTTCCACATTGTGGAGCCATCTCATTAATATACATTAGATAAATATGTTGATGTAATCTGTTGGCCTGGCTTACCTGTAGTTTCAGCATTGGTACCAGTCACGTGCTCTCTGTTTTAAAGAGTGTGCCTCCTTTTCTGACCTTACAGACTACCTGCAACAATGAGTGACAAGCCCGACATCTCAGAGGTGACCAACTTCGACAAGACCAAGCTGAAGAAGACAGAGACGCAGGAGAAAAATCCCCTGCCTACAAAAGAAAGTAAGGCTCAAATTGTTGGGGAGGGGCATTGCATCACTTTTTTTTTTCTTTTTTCTCTTCTTTTCTCTCGACTCTTTCTGTGCTCTTTGCTGACACCTGTGTAGAAAATGGAGCTTGGCACAGTATGGTCTTAATTTTAGGAATCTCACATCTCCTTCTCTTCCACAGCCATCGAACAGGAGAAGGCAGAGACGTCGTGAAGACCTCCCGTCATGCACTGTACACCACCCCCCATCCCCCCCACCCCACTGCCCCCCCACCCCTCCTCCCGCATTGCCTTGTTTTCAGTCACTTCTTTTTAGCTGTATAACTTTGTAACCGAAATTTATGAAACGACGACAATAACCAAGCTGCGCAGCTTGTGGAGGGATGATGCTTTCGTCAGGACGGTCGGCCCCGTCCCCTCAACAAATACCACCTGAACCACCGTCTTGCTCATCTTTCTGATGATGATTTGGAGGAGGAGGAATGGAACAGCAGAAGGTGCACATCTCTTCTTCAACACCACCTTGGCACGCAGCAGAGAGGCCTAAGGGACGGGGCGTGGCCTGCGTCCCAGGAAGCCCATCACTGTCTCACACACCCATCACCCAGCTTCCTGTGTGGCTGCTTTTTGCGCCCAACCTAAGGGGTTAAGCGTTTGTTTTTTGTTTCTTCGTATTCTAATTTTTGGGAAATGCACAATATTGTTTGTACGCTGGCCAAAATGTAAATGCCCCAAAAGTTGATTGTGTCTGTCACAATGCTTTTTTTTTTTTTTTTTTTTTTTTTTTTTTTCTTTTTGCATGTACACAAGGATAAAAAATGTAATGGATTCCATCTAGATCTGGGAGAAGCTCAAACGGACCTTATTTACGGTAAATGTTAACGCCCTTTTTGTCCCAGTGATTCGGGATAGCTTTTGTGTTGCAACCTGTCTCTGAATTGTCTCAATTGAGGAAAAGGAGGAAAAATATACCGGCAATTGATTCCATTTGTTTGCAACAGTAGGAGTTCCAGTAGTCATGTTACTCTGCCACAAACCATTACCAGAAATGGGGAAACCGTGAAATGTTGTAATAATAAAAGAATTTGTTACTAAAGATCTGTGAGGCCGAGTGCTTTTTCACACAAATCCTCACACCATATATATATATTTCTTATTTTTACACATCGCTGCACATTTCATCACAGTCGTCGTACTCTCTTTTAGCTGACAGTACAGTTTTACTTCTACAAACCTAATATTGTAGCTTACAGTTAGGCTGCTCGTCTTGGTCTAACCCACATTTCACACTCCGACTGCAGATGCCAAATAATCCTTTTTAGAATTACGTTTGGGGAAGAGGCTGTGCACTATTAAAAGGCCCAAATGTCTCAAGCCCTGCAGGGATTTACTAGCACAGGATATGAATTTGTATGTGTAGAGAGGAGGCAGGGAAATGAAAGCAACTTGTTAGACCACCTGTCACGAAGGTCTTCTCTTAAAAGGCTGTGGTCAGCACATCTCATTTTAAAGTGACTATTGCAGCGAAACCAGTACTGCAATCCAGGAAGTAGACTCTTCCTACTGTGGACCTTTAACCCCAGAATTAGTAAAGATAATTTCTTAACTATATGCTCTTTACAAAGGACTTATAAAAAGCATTAAAAGGGGAACAAAGGTGAATCAGTAACATTGTGCATGCATCTGTTATCTGATGTGATTCATTAGTGAGTAGCTTATGGGACAGCGTGCCCTGAACCGCAGTACAGTACATCCTTAGCGGGAGATTTACTCAACCCTTCGTCCTAAATTAGCCACCACCTACAAAGCCTTAATGTCATTAGCATGACATCGCTGACATGTCCTGCAAATTACATGCATTAACACCTATGTAATGGTACTTTCACTCAATTGAGATGTGACTGGGTTTTGAGGGAGCACCCCACCCCCCGCCTCCCCTTTAGGTTTAGTCCGCATGAGTGTAGCATTTTGAATGCTAAAGCTATCAGCAAGGAGTGTGATCACGTGGGACATGAATCGACATTTTCAAGCATGTCAGATGCATCTTCGTTGCAGTATTTAACTCTTGTTGGTGTGTTTCCTTATCATCATCGAGGTTACTCAGCTATTTCTTCCAAGGCCAATGGTAAGATCGATCTCAGGCCTCGTTATAGGCTGCGACTCTTAAGTGTAAGTGGATTGGTGTTAAAGCAGGTGCTCTTAATAAGGCATTAATCTGCGTTGAGGTAGCAGGGGGAGATGTGGAGGTTAGTGGGCTAGTGCAGGGAGCCTGGGCCAAAGCCTCGCAGGTCCTCCCTCAGATGGGATTAGCACGTCCCTCGGCTTCCCTCTGCATGCTGCATGGCTCCACGCTGGCCTGCATGGCAGCTTCCAGAGAATAAGTGACAGAGGATTTAAGGTGGAGCGGCAGATTGGGTGGAGTCACTGTGCACTGCCTGGTAACCCATGGCAACAGCTGCTGCTGAGTCACTTTCTGGGGATGGGCGGTTGGATGCTTGTTATCCTCGTAGAGACTGTTTTTCCCCGGGAAAGCACTCGTCATTAAACCTTCCCGGCTGGCATTTGTCGAATAGTTAAGAGATTATGAACACAGCACATTGTGCCCTGTTGTCTGTATTTGGACATATTTAACCATCTGTCTCCTGCAGCCTCTTGTCTTTGCAACTGTCCTGATTAACGAAGGGATTGACTGATTGGTTGATTGATTCATGTTAAGAGAATGCACATGGGCCGCAGTGAAAGCTCCATTAACAGGCAGTACGGGGTTCAAATCAAATAAATGAGCAGCCACATACCAGTACAGCCAAGTGTCCTTCTGTTATCTGTGGTAAATATTATCTGCAGGTTGCTTTCTCTCAGAGCCGGCCCACTGAGTCAATTATCTTCCTATCACTCGCTGGCAGAGACAAACACCGGGTCTGCTGGCGATTTCCATGGCAACTACACACCCAGGAGCTACATTTGGCATTGCTAGTGACGGTGGGGGATGTGTCACATGTTAAACACCTGAACATTAGCTTTAAAACGCCGCAGTGTCTTTGGCTGCAGAGATACAAACAGAGAGTGGGGACTAAACAGGAAATCCCTGTTTAAAGCAGTGTCTTTGTGTCATTATTATGGTTTCCTGTCCAAAACCAGTTATCTCTAGAGTGGTGGCATTGTTGAGCTCTGGCTATCTCAGCTGTCAGCAGACTGATGTTAAAAAAAACACACACACACATCAAATTAGCTGCACCCTGCAAATATGCAACATTTGTTCCTTCTCTGCAGCCGTGTTAAAAGGTTATCGAGTACAATCGACACATGGCAATGACAAGCATACGTGGTATGAGCAGCCTTGTGTTAAGGCTCGAGGGCCATGTGTATTTTAAGCTCATAGGATGTGACTTCAGAGTGTAATTAAATACAGCTATCAAAGCACTCGGGGACTCCCACATCGGCTTATGGATGAAACTTAACCCTAAACTAAGCAAAGGAATGATTTTAGGGGGTTTTCTGATCATGCTCATAACAGAATAGCATACCATGATTTCTTCATACGTACAACACAATGCTGTTGTATTTTCTTAGGTGGTAGTAGTGCAAAAGAAATCCATTTTAGCAAATCAGTAAGTGTAGAAGCAGTTGTGTTTTTTTTCCCCCATCATTGTCCTATGAAAACCATCGATCTCTTTAGTTGTTGCGATAATGCATTTTTTCCTCAATATATTGTGTTTTTAAATGTTTTTTTTTTCCCGAAGGGTTTTCTATACCCATAAAGGAACACTTTAGTTTATCTAGAAAATTCAAAATCTCCAAATGCATGTATTTCACTGGACGTCAGTGGACCATGTTGGAAATAAGTGTTTACACTTTAACATGCTATCCTTTGGATTATGTTGTTTGTCTAATCCAAAATAAATCAAATCAAATCCAAAATTGAGCGTCAATGAGCTATTTTAACTTAAAACATTAATATTATCTATTAGTCCTGGAGGATGGTTTGCTTTTTTTCTTGATTTCCTTTATTCTTGTCTAATGTTGACCTGTCAGTTATTATGATGAAGGGCAAAGTATAAGTGATATTATGAAACGGAACAAAGGGAGTATGTTTATTCAACAAAGTTCACTGGATCAATGTATTGGGAAATTGTTCAGTTGTCTCATTGCCTTTTAAGTACATTGTTAATGTTGATCCTCATGATAAGTACACGCATTGATATGTTTTATTTTTTTTATGCAACAGGGCTCAACATCTTTCACCAGTCATGTCCTCTTTGTGCAATGTGTTTACAGATAAGTGCTGTTCTGCATCCGGAGTAAGCCGGGAAGCAGGAACTAACTTTTAATAGCACTTTTCTGAAACAAAGACACAAAGTCCGGTGAAATAGAGGAGAGCAAAACACACACATGAGCCAACGCTTTTTTGGAAGACAGAGCAGACATGCACTGTTAGCTACAGGAAGCACAGAAACAGCTCAAAACCACCTTTATGTCAGTGCTAGCTCTCGTGTTGCATAACTGATAATTACAGCACAACCTGAGGATTGGTAAAAATCGGTTAAAGAGTTGTATGACTGCTAATTGCACCATCAAACTGATGCATAAAAGTACAGCTGGCTTGTTAAGAATCAGTGGGGCAGAGAGCGGGGTGTGGTCCTACATTGCAGCTGCAGGCTGAGCTGCCTGTCTATAGATTGGGTTTGATTATCCCAGACATGCTCTATTAGTCTGGCCCCTGATGAGCCCCGATCAATGCTCTCTAAATTGTGTTTCATATTGCTTGTAAATGCATTAGTCAAACGCATTGCGCAGGATCGATCCATGGAGGCCTACAGCAGAGCAAAGCGCATCACAGTGTGTCCAATCGACTCTTTGTGACTTGATGAGGTGGGACTGAAAGTGTCCACTCGGAGGTGACGACTGCGAGTGTGAACAAAGGAGACTTGAGTGTGACTTCTGCAGCTCACGGCCACACATGCATGACCACACATGATCCTATGAACAGATGCATGTGCGACTCGCCTTCATGCGTGCGTGAGTCACCTCGGTGCATCTGCTTGGTGCGAACACAGAGAAGCTCTCTGCGGCCGCTGTCCCGTGGGTTTATACAGAGCGACAGCCTTGACATTTTTTTTTTTTTGAGTGGAGAGGCGGTGGCTGCCATGCTGCAGACGAGACGCTCCCTCCCTCGCCTCAGGCACACACTCTCTGCATCTCCTCTTCTTCCTCCTCCTCCTCCTCCTCCTCCTCACAGGAGATGATATCGCTGTTGCAGACACCTGGCACTTTTGGTTTTTCTTTTACAAAATGAATGAGTTAATATCCATTGATAGCAACAAATGTGGTGCTTTCTATGTTATAGTTAGAATATTTTTTAATAAACTGGAAGATTTGCAGTCCATTTAGAAATACATTTTAAAATAGCAAGTAATGCATATCAACCCCCCCACCCTACAAAATGACTCATTTCCTGAACCTTTGTTTTGAACATTATTTTTATCTGTACTTTGCTGTGCAGCATCACAAAAAAATGAAAACTTCCCCTTTTCACATCTCTCAAAATATAAGATTGAGACACACGCTGCTTTTGACGGACTAAAAGGACCAGATCATTTATTTTCAGAATCTTTGTGAGTTTAAAAAGAAACTCAGTGGAAGCAAATCAAGTTGTTCTGCTTTATGAAATTTAAACCTGAGAAGAGTGTGTGGTGCCCAAAAACTCTCCAGGGCCCAGTAGCTCGCTGGAAGAATGTTGATGATGAGCGTTAATTACCCTGGTAGTCCCAGTAGGGAGCTGCTTAATTACTGCCCCCTTGCTAATAACAAGCCTAGTCATGTCATGTCCTTATTTGAGTTTTCTTCATCATCATGAGAGCAAAGGTTGGGAAACTACCTTCCACAATCGACCAATCAGTCAATTTTATTTCAAAATTTGTCACATGAAATCATATAACCAGTGATATCTCATCCTAGCCTGGTCCTACCACTCGTACATTTCATTTGTACTCTCCATTGACAAGGCGGGTACTCTGTTGAAGTTTAAATCTATTGGATCTGCCCAGAGCCACTCTGGATCTGCCATAACCAATCGCTAACATTTGGTTGTGATGTCGGCTTAGCATCGCTAGCGTTTGCCTTAGCCAACTCCTTCACCACTAACGAAGCGAGGTGGAAAATCAAACTTTTCCCCAAAACCCGTGGGGAGGAGGGCCACAACATCATGGCCACCAACAAAACTCTTCAAAGATTGTTCTTGCTCGGGCTTTAACTTCTGGATATTCGGCAGCGTTGCCACAACGGACCGAATGGCTTCGCTCGCATCTTTCTCCGCCGCCATTATAGAACTACAACTCAAACTAGCGCACGACCTCAACGTCATCGTTCTCAGCCACTCCCTCTGTTCACTGATTGGACCGCCAAACATACGGCCGGAAAAAACACGTGAATATACCGCAGACCCAGACGACGTACTGAAGGAAAATGAAAATTGAGGGCGGAGCCAGGCTAACGGTATCCCATCAGCTCCTTCAACTTGTGCATGATTCATCATAAAGCAGAATGTGGCTGTCAGATAGACACACAGAAAAAGAGTCCAGCCAAGTATCGGCAAAAGTACACCACAGCTCCCGACATCCCACTGGAAACCAATGCAGGCACGGAGACTCACCGTCCGACGCCTGCACACTGGCTAGCAGGATGCCCAGCAGTCGCATTCAGTGTTCACTTCCTCCACGCTTGCCTTGGTGCCCCCTCTGACGTAGAGATGGAGATGGACGCAGAGATGGTTTTGCTTGTCCACGTATTCAGAAAATTGTAGCCATAGGTGGTAGCTGATAGCCATCCTTACCTTTTCGTCTGTTTACTCTGATGTTTACATTTGAAAACCTTGACCGGCAAGGCTAGCAGAGTCAGCAAGGAGACTGGTGGTTGATTTCCCAATCCTGATGAGCGACTCGTAGTCATGAGATGGCTGCAGAGATAGTCTTGCTAGCTTGAGCTGATCTTCTCCATCTTTTCCACGGTGTTTACTCTGATGTTTACATTTAAAAACTTGACCGGCCAGCTGGCTAGCTGAGTCGGCTAGAGACTGGCAAGTTGATATCCCGATCCTGATGAGGGTCTTCCAACGTCAACCACATGAATGCACAACTAATATTTGTAATATAGACAATTCAGCTTAAATCTTGTCGACTGGAGAGTTTCCGTGCCTTCTAGAACATGAAGTTACATTCAAACTCTTACCTAGGACTGAAAGAATGCGATACACAGATATAAACAGATTCAAGGCGGATGTTCCTGATGTGTGGGTACCTTTGTTTTGCCTGTTGCCACACCCGGATAGGTGGTGAAAAACTGATGGATGGATGGATGGATTTCAACGTATGCTTCAACCTATATGTGCCTCAGCTTGCAGTATCTGTGACTCAAACTTATTTATTATTATGTTCTTCTTTATAATGTTCTTGACGCTTCAGCTCTGCATATGCAGGTGAAGTACCCAAGGACACCTTTAAAACCCACAGTGTTTGTGTTCCCACAAACGTTGATTGATGATTCTGTTTTGGACATTGTCCTGACTCGAGCTGTGGGCGACTGCATGTGTTTGATAAAGTTGCTCTAATTAAAAGAAGTCGCTGGCTTTTTGCCTCATGCTGATGCTTGCAAAATAAACCAGGAATGAACTATGTCTCTCAGTGGGTGTAACATAAGGGTGGAGTTTCACTTTGTCACAACTTCTCTGTTCTTCTCTTCACATGGCCTAAAGGATGTAAAGCGCATGTAATATGTGCTTGTTGCCATCTATCAGCTCATTATCTTTGTTTTGAGCGCCCTGGGGTTAATGACATGCTCATGCTGCTCGAAATAGCATTCAAGACCGCCTAGCATGCAGCTCCTCATGTCATTTCCTCTCTTCAGGGCTTCAGCAAGGCATCCTCATGGTGTTACATCATATGGCGTATGTGACATGAGACTTGCTCAAACAATGTTGCTCAAAGGCTTTATTGTGCAACACGTCGCTGGGGTCTGAAATACACACAGGATACAATCACCATTAGCTTTAATGAGTCATGTGGTGTGAGATGCACATGCACATACATACATAATATTGTTTTTATCTCACACACAGTTTTTTCAACACCACACCCATAATCCACTTAACCTCGCGTCTCATAGGTGTTTGACACCGTGTTTATTTTCTATTTCCCGTTGGCGAGGTCCAACAAGTGGCGGTAACGCCTGCTGGCATGGCAGTGAGTCACAGTGGGCCAAGGGCTGCTCGAAGCTGGTTCAACAACAGAAAAGCAGCACACTTACTTACAGGGCAAGGTAAGACAACAAGGAAGCTGGACTCCTGCCATCATCCAAGAGGTTGGGAGCATGCACAAAGCAAAGTCCCTATAATTATCAACATTATTAATGAAGTATATCCCCAAAATCTAGAGAATATGCTGTTTGGTTATCCAAAATCCATTAGAGAAAATATATTGACGGGAAAATAATTACAAAAAGAATGTGACACACTAAGCTAATAATGAGTGATATAGTTTAACCCAAAAACAACATTGGCTGTGCGAATCTGGTATACAAGATAACATCTCCCACTTAAATCCTTGTTTAAGTGGGAGATGTTATCTTAAATGGTATTTGTTTAATCATATAAACTTGTAAAAATGACAAGAGCCATGGTAGCTGTTTCCCCTTTTCAAATCTTTATGTAAGGCTAAGCTAACTGTCTCCTAGCTATAGCTTCAAAATATATTCATATTAAGTAGACAAAAAGAGGATGCTTTAAAGGAATATTTTGAAATTGTGATAATATGCAGGTTGACACCACTCTCATGTCTGTGCACTAAATATGAAGCTATACATCCAGCATTTGGTTAGCGTAGCTTAGCATAAAGACTGTAAGTAGGGGGAAACAGCTAGCTTGGTTCTGTCCAGCAGCTCTAAACCTAACTAATTAACACATTATGTTTGGAGTCCTGTTGTTACTATACTAAGCGCGAGATAGCGGTTTTTATGCTAGGCTAAGCTAACCATCTCATAGCTATAGCTTCATATTTAGTTTACAGACATATAAGTGGTGTCGATTTTCTCATCTAACGCTCAGCAAGAACGCAAATGAGCGTATCCCCCCCCCCCAAAAAAAGGTTGATTTATTTATAAGATAGCAACTTCATGTGTTGTTTTTCATCAGGGTCACGGTTAACCTCTGTGTTAGCACAATAAGGGCTCTTTATTCAGTGAAGACAGGCGTGGTTACAGATATTTGGGTTCAAAGAGGGACTGAAATGTGGCATATCTGAGCTGAATGCATTATGAACCCTTAACAATGTATAGTATGTCGGGAAAAAGAAAGGCAACTCTGTGGTGTGCTGTGCTGAGAATAATTACACAACATAAAGCATCCCACACACACATACATACACCTGCATTCACGCCCACAGTCCCAAATGCTCATGAATACCAAGAGATTTTAAAACCCAGAGAGCCGATTTTCCCCTCGTTAGCGGAAAGTTTAGCCTCATCCTGAGATGCATTAAAGATTTAACATCTGAGAACAGGACGCTGGGGGTGTGAGCATAGAAATATAATGATCACATTGATCTCGTGGCTTATTTTGCCACTGCAACGAAGGCAAGTTGGATGTCCACGAAGGCATTTGCAATGTTTTTGACTTTTTCTCTTGTCAAGCAATAGCCGAGCTGAAATTCCTGGTGTGTATTTTGTTGAGCTCGAGGTCAGCTGCAGCCTTTGCTGTCAACAATCCAGGACACAGTCAAGGACATTAACACAGACGTGCCCAACACAAAACCTTAATTTACTAGTCTCTCCAGGCATCCGAGGAATTCTGGACCACATGTTGTTTTGTCTAAAGGAAGTGAATACTCTCATTGGGAACTTTTATTTTGGAAAAACACAAATGTTATCGCAATGAATAGGGATGTTGGAATATGACCCCCAAATACAAAAAAAAACAGAAACAAGGAAATATTACTAAATGGCTTTTTGGAACATCAAAGATTTCCATGCCTTGAGCCCTCTGTGAGGAAGCTGCAGGTTGGATCGCTGAGCCTGACCTTTGACCTCGCTGTGGTTGGCAGCAATTGAATCCAGTTTCCCAACAGGGATCAACAGACTGAGAGTTGTTATCATCGCAGTATTTTGCTAAATTGATTTGGAGTCTCAACCACCAAACCCGCACTCAGTCTGGATGGTTTGTCAGATTTGGTTTTTATCCAGTTTGATGCTGCCAAAGGTCGTGAGTTGAATCCAAGCTCGCAACATTGCAAGTAAATTCTTCTTGTCTTTGTCCACTTCAGGATCCTCCGGGTTTTTTTACCCCACGTAGAGGAATGAGCCTCGGTCGCTGCCAAAATCTGCTCGGCTTCGTTGGCCTCCTGAATGTCCCAGCATGCCTTTCCAGCTTTTTAGAAAGAAAAAAAATATGAATAAGGCCTTTTGTGTGCTTGCTCTGTCCAAAAAGGGAAGTCTAGCTGCACTTTAGTTCCTTTCACTGTATCAGTAATTACTGTAGTTGCTGCTTTTGTTGGCAAAGTTTCCGAATTAGTTTGTATGATTTAAAAAAAAAAGAGTTTCACCTCCATTTTTATTAAAAATGTATAATCTTTAACGACTTAAAGATTCTTTTTCAGTCACTTAATACAATCATTGACTGTTCCATCACGTGTGGCTCAAGTCAGAACGGTCTATACACTGTCTCCATGGCAACAGACATGCAACCTTGCCATGGATACGTGGCTGAAAATGATGTGGCTGTTTGATACTCGCTGATAAACAATAACAATATGTCATGTAATGTTAGGGATGAATATGCCAATGTGGAAACTTGTTCAGCAGCAAAGAGATGCTTTCACTTTGTATTTAAACTGTTTGTTAAGTCTAGATTAGCAGTGGGGAAGTGTTATTGTGCCATGGTGCATGTTTTAGATCAGCTTTTTATTGATTTATCAAATTGCAAAAGAGATGACTTAACTGTCACCAATGATTGAAAAGCAAACAAACTTCCCAGACTGTGACTCACTGATTGTGTGAGCAATTTAGGTCAACAACCTATCAATAAAGATATCGAGACCTAAATAACAGTCAGTGAATATTATCAAGGCTGTCAATCTTAGGGGATTCAAATAGTGTTTGTGTACGTGAGTGAGCAGATTAATATGTCTAAATAAGAAATCAGCTTCAGTTTCTAATTTTGGAAGAAGTTGGTGTAAAGACACCAACTCTTAAAGGCCTCTGTCCTCAAAAATAAGGACCCCTTGGAGTAATAATTCTGTTGTGGATGCACAAGGAAGTCAAGGAGCTGATTGCTCTTCCTGTTTTTGGGTGCAAGACTTTGGCTCAGCTGCGTTCCGTTCTGCCAAGTTTTCCTCCATCTGAGTATCAAAGGTGAAACCGCGTTGTTATGAGGTCTGGATTAATGAATTATGGAGGTTTGTGGGCAGCACATTTGTTTATAACAGTAGATAGTTCCCATGAAAACAAGCCAAAGGAACAAAATGTGAAGAGGTTACACACAAAGAGAGGAGTAATGAGGATCCATGGGTTTGCACACAGACGCTGATGTGTGAAGAACACACGCTAATGCTGGGGCTTGTACTGTAAATCAGCAAATAGGACTTCCAGCAAACTGCGGTAATTCCCCCAAAACGCTCAGTTTCAGGATTTGAGCCGTTGCTGGGTGAATAGAATCCCAGATGCCTGAGTGCCCCTGCGTCTTTGCAGGGGGAAACAGCCGGTCCCTGTGTCTTTTTGTCCGTTGAGGCCCCCTCCCTACATAAAGGCTTTAGTCAGACGTGTGCCTACATTCCCTCGCCCCCCACCTCCACCATCCCAATCCAAGTTCCACTGGACTCCTGCCCAGATGAGCACCGACTCACCCTCTTTGTCTGCAGATCTGGCACATGACCTGCTCTCACAACTGGCCCTGTGGGCCGAGCTCCAAACGCCACCCATGCCCCTATTGTTCCCCATGCCCCATTTTGGCCCCTAAAAAACTCACTGCACCCCAGCGTAGGCACGCTGCCAAGACGGACACAACAATAATGGCGTCAGTGCTCATGTGTTATGAGTGTGCAGTTAACTGCTTTATTGGAGCGGGCCTCGGTGTGCACGCTTCGGCATTGTTGTTGTTTGGATTATCTCTCAAATTTTCTTTTGAAATGATTAGAATATCTTGACAGTAGCAAGATCCACAATTAAATACTCACCATGTCTTTATTACCTTTCTTTTTTTGTGCTGTATGTACTGTATATCTACGTAAAAGCATGT
Source organism: Zingel zingel (assembly GCA_023566125.1). NCBI lineage: Eukaryota > Metazoa > Chordata > Actinopteri > Perciformes > Percidae > Zingel > Zingel zingel. The sequence continues at coordinate 11,033,419 of CM042337.1, forward strand.
TTTTAAGAGTAGAGATCTGCAGTTTGGTGAATACAAAATAGGGCACCACATAACCAAAACCAAGACCCCCTAAATATCCCACCATCCATCCATCTACCAACCACCTTTTACTGTACAACAAACAACAAGACCTGTCGCCTCAGGCTGAAATGTCTGAAATGGTGCAACGCAATGACAGAAGCTCATCTCGCCTCACCAGCAACAGCTGATTTGTGTCAATATAGGCAGCAAGTGTTCACAAAAAAACTGCTAGACCACATCAGAGAAGGAGTGAAAAACCCACTTACAGGCCTCATCTTCAGACATTGCTCTCATGAGAATGTAAATGTTTAGATTGGCACGGGGAAAACCAAGGTTTTACCCCATCTGTTACACAATAGGTTAGCATCCCGATGTACTTTTTGGAACCCGCTGGATGTGGGCGGGAATAACTGATGTGAGAGAGGAGGGAATGTCAGCTGTGAACTTGAGCGCCCCACCATCCCGGGAAAACTAAATCCATGAACAAGATGGTTGGATGATATTTCCCCCTAAAGGCTGCTTTAAAGCCTCCAGAAAAAAAGAAATTCTCCAGTTTATAAAACATTCCTGTAATGATTATTTCACTCTAATAAAAGCAGCCGAGTGAAGCCTAAAGTGCTGTGAGTATGAGGATGTGTAAAATGAAACTCCTGCAGCCAAAATATTCACCAGCGAGAGCAAACAGAGTAAAATCCCTTCTCAATCTCCCTCTGGTTTTTATTTGATTAAGAAGAAGTATTTCTCCACGTTGTGGCTTGTTATGAACATTATCTGGCCCTCAGCGCCGATGAGAAAGTTGAGACTAAACAGCAGAGGAATAACAGGAGGAACAGAACCCTTCTCTCCTGCTTCATCCGCCCTCCCCCAGCTTCTCCTTCTCATAGGTCAGAGTTGGGTTACTTCCCAGAAACAGGCCCACCCTCGATCTCTCTCTATCTTTAACAAATATTCCCAAACATAAGAGCACTCAAAGCCCGAGGAGCCATGAAACTCATATAGCTACAGACAGGGGCATTGGACTGGGGGGGGGGGGGGGGGGGGGACTGGACTGAGTATACAGGGTCCTCATGTGAGGAGGGCCCAAAAAGATGCTAGAATGAGTAGCTGTGGATGCGGGGAGGGGCCCATAGAGAATGCCTTTGTACAGGGTCCAGAATTTTGTGCTACGCCCCTGGCTACAGACTGTTGACAGTGTATTTGAGGAGTGATACTGTATGTGTCACCTCATGGCTGTTTGAAATGTGCGTCTCGCTAAAGGAACGACGATAGACAGCTCGCTAAGTGCGTTGACATTGGTACGGCAAGTGAAGACAAACACAAGAGCTAAAGTAGGTAAACTCAAAAAGTAAAACAGGGTCTTTAAGCAGTGGAATGCAACCATTTTAACATCACATTGACATTCCACCGAGCTAACTAGGGTGATGAGATTAGATAGTGGTCAAGTCAAACCTCATGTTTCCCCACAATGCGGTTTCTATCAGCTCTTTAGCATCTGATATGGAAACAATAGGCTAATGTTAGCGACTGCCTGGCAGCCTCTCACATTCCTGCATCCACCAGACAGATCAGCTTGTGGACAACCTGAAACCATTAGAAGCTAATCAATTAGCACAGTGACGGGAAGAGCGCCGCTAAATTGATTCTGTCTTTTGCACATCTATGTCATGTCAGGGCTCGGCAGAGGGAGCGCCTGGCTGCCAGAGGGGTGAAATGTTTTAGCTGGATTGTAAGGCCGGGCTCGGTGCCCATAAATAGGACAACTGGTGCTTCTAGCTACAGTAAGACTGCATGTCGGGAAGCTCTCTGCAAAGCGACGGCTTACTTTTTTTTCTCATTACTTTCAATAAAAAGGACATGCTGATGCATGTTCCTGACAGCAGCAAGAGCTTAGGATGCTTTTATGGCTAATGATACTTTTGCCAGGTTTGAAAGGAGATTGAGGAATAAAACCAGATCACATTACCTTTTAAGATTAAGAGGAAGTTTACACAGTGATTTAGACAATGCCGCCCCCCACCCCCCCCCCCCCCCCCCCCCACCCTCCCCAAGGCCCAGCAAACAAAACACAACATCCCCACCGCTGCTTCAGTTCCCATGAAAACAGGTTGCTCTCTTTTTGTCTGCGAGATCCTCTTTCATGTGACCTTTATTTCTTACATTTTAACCACACATTTTCAATTCCTCTGGGCTTCGTCCACTCCCACTCATGTGTAGCTGCTTTATGTACAGATTACAACCTTCAGTCAAATGTAATAGTGCTGCAACCTGCAGGTTTTTAAATGGTGTGTTAAGCTATAATATATCAGAGTCAATACACAGATCTAACAGTGGGGTTTCAGTACTTTCATTTGTTGTTAATTACAGACTGTGTGGCTCCACAGATGAAGTGACAGTTACTAGCTAATGAAATTTAGAAGTCTACTTGTAGTTTAGAGGGGTTTGACGTGCTGAATATGATGCTACAGCCAGGAGACAGTTAGCTTAGCATAAAGACTGGTGGAACAGCTCGGGACCCAAGGAAGCACAGTGTCGAGTGTAGTGGTGGAAGAAGTATTCAGATCCTTTACTTAAAGTACTAATACCACACTGTAAAAATACTCTGTTACAAGTAAAAGTCCTGCATTGAAAATGTTACTTAAGCACAAATATGTCAATATCAGGAAAATGTACTTAAAGTATTAAAAGTAAAAGTACTCAAGGCAGAAAAATCCCCACATTTTAGTGTTTAATCGGCCTTCAGACTTGTAGCCCGTTATATTGTTTGGTAGTTTAATTTATAATAAAACATTGTACATTTATTAACTACATGTGTTTTGTGTGCAAAAATCTTAATTTGTAAAGTAACTAGTAACTAAAGATGTCAGATCAATGTAGGGGGGTAAAAAGTACTGAGTAAATGTACTTAGTTACATTCCACCACTGGTCGAGTGCATGTGTTGTTTGGATGAGTGGTTCCGAGAAAGTACCAGAGGCCAAGCAATCGGCACTAGTTATTAAAATACAACACATTCTGGATTGCAATGAGACGGAATATATAGCTTTTTAGCAGTGTTTAGCTGCCAATGAGCCAATTTACATAAAAACGTCGAACATTATGCTCTTAAGCTAACTGTTAAAATCTTCTTAGGTGGGGGCGGCATTGTCTAAATCACTGTGTAAACTTCCTCTTAATCTTAAAAGGTAATGTGATCTGGTTTTATTCCTCAATCTCCTTTCAAACCTGGCAAAAGTATCATTTCTAAAAAAAAAAAAAACAAACATCTATGCTGTTCAGTGACAAGTTTTTTTTTTCATTCCTGAAAGAAATATGTGTTTATGTTCCCAACAACAGCGAGTTCCCCTCTGTTATGAAAATGTTGATCCAGGATTACAGCTCATCTCTTGTCAGGCCATATCAGCGGCCACCGGCGGTCATTTTAATAAACATACAAAGGAAGCAGCGGAGAATTAACTTCACCACATGAGGAACAGATTGCAGACTTAAATAAGACTCTCCTCCATTTATCAACACTGCGTTGTCATGGAAATGCTCGCCGGGGCCCAAAAGTGAGCAGATGGCTTGAGAAAATCAATGGCTGCGACTCAAAACTAGCTGATTGGCTGATTTGCTTCAGACCCAGGGGGAGATTGTTAGGACTCGCTGTCAGCTTGTGTTTCACTGGTCGTGTGTGTGTGTGTGTGTGTGTGTGTGTGTGTGTTTGCAGTGTAAGATGGGGACAAACATGCGCAGACCTGCAACTATCACCCACGTACCCAGTGCAAAGGGTTTATTGTCTTTTGGCTCTAAAATTTCTATTATTCTATTCTAAAATTTCTAAAATTTCTATTATTTAAAGAGTGTCTGTGACTCACCTATCTCAGGTGAAACTTTCTGAGCTGTTTCAAGCTGAAATTCGAACTGAAATTAAATTTCACAGTAGGAATCAGTATATATATATATTTATATGCATTTCGCTGTCTTTGTACTTGTACACTGCACAATGACAATAAAGTTGAATATATATATATATATATATATATATATATATATATATAAATATATATATATATATATATATATATATATATATATATATATATCTTGAATACTCACTAGAAGAAATACTATATAGAAATTTCAATTGTATTTGTAATATTGTTTTAATTCCAACTTGCCAAGCTTAGTCAGTTTCCGAAAATATGAGCAAATGTCATTTTATTCTCTTTTGAAAATTTGAAAAATATGCACAATAGCTGCAATATCACTGAAAATTATATTTAAATTCCAGTTTGACTATCTTCTTCTGAAATTGTAAAAAAAAAAAAAAAAAAGAAGAAGAAGAAGCATTTTTACATCTGTGCTCTTATGCATTCTTATATAATCTCTCAACTTGATCACTAATACTGTCACCATCAATCACTCATATTTTCCTTGAAGCACTGTGGGACTTTTATTTTGAAATATGCTGCACAAATAAAGATTAATGTCATTGTTTTTCTTTGTCTATTGTATTAATATCAATAGTGCTGACAGACAGCAGTATGTCCTATGATGCAACTTTCTAATATTACCCATAATCCACCGGGATCCAGTCTGTTGTTTTACATACAGTAGAAGCAGCCAATCAGACCTCGCCTTATGTAATCCCTGCATTCATCTAGCAGCACAGTGAAGGCAGATAAATAGTGGAGGAATGGTTTGCATGTAGGCACACACACACACACACACACACACACACACACACACACACACACACACACACACACACACACACACACACATCATTTCATTTTTGAAGCGATCTTGAACTAGATTGCCATTGTCCCTCAAGACACATTTTTCTCTTTCCTTGTCCGTCAGCCTTTCAGCCCTTTTACACTCTCTCTCTCTCTCTCTCTCTCTCTCTCTCTCTCTCTCTCTCTCTCTCTCTCTCTCTCTCTCACTCTCTCTCTCTCTCTCTCTCTCTCTCTCTCTCTCTCTCTCTCTCTCTCTCTCACACACATACACACACACACACACACACACACAGTCCACTAAGACCATCCATAATTGCAAACATTCCTCCTCCCCGAGCCAACATCTCCTGTTGTGCATTCCTCAGACATTAGACCGAGCCACAGCAGCAGATAGGAATTACTGTTACCACTTGTGTTTCCATTAATGCCATCACAAAAATGGTATGTGAATTAACAGTGACGTATACGTCTCTGGATGTTTGGGATGCTATGAATGATGCTTGTGTTTTGTTAACTCTGTGAGGCACTAGGCATGTGCAGTATGATGCAATACAATACATAGGTGGAAAGTAACACCTTTATTTATTATACAGCAGGGGGCTTATGGCAGTAAAATTGTTTTATAGATTATTCTGGTCACAGTGAATGTGAATTTGTCAGCATGCTACTAATCTCTGAATATGTTTACATGCTGTTAGCAGAGAGGCTTTTTTTCCTACCTCTAAATGCCATTTGACTATGTAAAATAAAGTTGTGTGTATCCATTCTTACACATTCAACTTAACTCTGGAACTGAACCCAGTCCTGATGAAACCACGGCAGGAAGTAGCCTTTAAAACTACAATGTGCAACATTGTATCTTGAGATAGGAAGAGAACTGTCATTCCTGCCTTTGTGCTCTTTAATTGATAGCGCTCCCCAACAGTCTTATACATCTTTTAGGTTTTAACAGTAACGTTGTTCCTGTGGAGAGAAAGTTTCATCTTGTGGCAGCTGAAGTGACTCACCCTTCCAAACCATCACCCACTTCCCCCTCCTACTCCCCCCTCAGCTCCTTTCTGCCCGTTGTCCTTTTCTCTCTCACTGTACAGTATTAACAGACCCATGGCGGGAAAAGCCAGCCGTGCCATTGTAAGATTGGAGGGGGCGCCGTTGGCCACGGACAACAGCCGACCAATGAGAGGGACCCCCTACTGCGACAGCTGTCGTGCTGTTTCACTGATCTGTGGGCATTCCTGCTCATTAGAGGTCTTTGTTGTTCACCCTATGTGTGTGTGTGTGTGTGTGTGTGTGTGTGTGCGTGTGCGCACATACATGGGTGATGAATTGACTGTGGCAGGTAAAGAGGAAGAAAATGAATATGCATGAGACTGCAAGAAAATATGTGTGAGTGCATCTTTGTGAGCGAAAACAAGACGGCTGTTTGTGCACAGCAGGTGCACCAAGTATAGACTTATCAACGCTTTTCCCTGTGTCAACCCTTTAAAGTGTCACTGCTTTGAGACTCAGGGGGTCTCTTCTCTTGTTTTCATGGCACGGGCATCCAAAAAATGAGCTTTTTCCTTCTGGGATGTCCACATGGAACACACAAGCAGGCTCAAATCTGTCGGTCTTACCTCATTTTCAGCTTCTTGCCAAGTGCCAGCATGCAACCATATTTGGACACAAGTTAGCATGCTCCTATTTTCTGTGCAGGAATTTCCCAATCGGACCCGTTATCTCTGGTAATCGAAGCTATGGTAACAGTAATAGCATCTTTCAGCGAAGAGAAAGAGGAAAAAAAAGTGAGAAATGAATGTTTCTATTTCACATAGCTCCCAGAAACTCCAAGCGGTGTTAAATATAGTATGTGTTTATTTAACCCCATTTTTTTGCAGAAATGAGGAACTCTCATTATCATCCCTCACACACTTTTAATGTGATAGTGTGGGCAAAGAAAAGAACCAAGGGGCAGATATTAGAGAAACTATGTGTTGTGACACATATTCCATATCAACCTCAGTTGTTTTTTGGTTTTTAGGGCATTTATAATGGTTTCCAAGCATGATGTCAGCTCTAAAGAATGCGGGCCGTCCCTTCCTCTGTTACACTGAAACCAGCCAGAAAACCTTCTCATTACAAGGACAATATGTTACCGCGTCAAGAGGTTTTTACTCCACCACACGTCCCTGAGCTGAAGAACCACTGTTTGTGGTACAGAGAGCATCCATTGTTTCAGGAATGTGGGAGGGATGGTGTGTTCATTAAGGCGAGGACAGAAGTCGCTCAGCAGCATCTAACTTTTTGTTTTTAAGGTAAAATACCAAAAACAGGGATTTCTTTTCCGCCATCCATATATTCGGAGGCCTTGATCACAAGATATATCTATAATATCACTGTATATATTCCCACTTCATATCATATATCATAAAAACAAAGAAAAGGGAAAAGATACACCTCCAAATGTGTGCCGTTTTCACACTAACAACACTATTTCTTGTGACTGTTTGGACGCATTAATATTCCAGGTAGTTTCAATGCTTCTGGGTTTTTGCAGGGGAGTTTAAAAAGCTAAACCTGCTTGACACCGAGACCAACTAGTATACTGTACGCTACTGTTTAACTGAGGCAAGTGTAATATTATGTGCTTGAAAGGTCACCACTAGTGTAGTAAGTGTAGCAGGTGGCTATTTAAAGCCACTAAGAACTATTTCTTTTCTCCGCATTTGATGCTGTTCAAGCAAAGACTTCAAGTCCAATCATACATCACATCAGGGATGAAGACTAAAGGGTGGGTTATGCTAAAAAATAAGTAGTTTGTACGTGTGTAAAGGCAAAAACTTGAGTTGGGTGCGTCATGGGAGTTACATGTGTTGTAGTCTTTCTGTGCACCCAGTTTTCTTCAACCTGCCTCACCTTTCTTCTACTGTACTTGTTGACTTCCTGCTCTTCGTTGCTCAAAAAGGCACCGTTCCTTTTATCTTATCTGCACAGCAGTCTGAATTATTGAGTGCTGGCACCGAAAATCCAAATGCTACTGCAGATGTGTTATGTTTTATACATGTTACGCTTTGTTATAAAGCATTGCGGACCTTCAGCATTGCAAACGGTCATAATTAATGCTTTGCCATTCCTCTGTGTGACCCACATAGCAAACTATAACTTTGGTTCACAAAAGAACAAACTGGATGTTTTCTGCTTAAGAGGTTCAGAATATTATTATTTTTGTAAGTCAAAATGGATGTATAACTGTAGCCTTGTATGTGGGAACGCTGATAAAAGGGAGAAAGAGGACGATGAAGAGGTTCGGATAGAGAACTGAGAGCAACTTTTCTCCGAGCTAAACCCTCTCCACTTCTGCATTCTTCTGCGCCAAGGAGGAAGTGGGAGCGCTGACTTCCTGCTGCCTGCAGAGGTAAACGTAGAGGGGTGGGGGGTGTGGGGGGGGGGGGGGGGGGGGGTGCATGTGTGCCTCCAGTTCTTTCCCAGAATCCCTTGCGTGGCAGCAGAAAGACAGGAAGTGTGAGCCAGGCTCGATAACAGCGGGGGGGGAGGGGGCGTCTATTTCTGACAACAGCGAGCAGAGAGCAGACAAGGAAGTGTCTGTTCTGTTTCCTGTTAGTTGTGTTGTCAGATGCGAGCGGCTGAATGTGGCTTTATGTGTCAAAATGAAATGTTTGTGCTGTGATATCGCCACGCCGAATCAGTGACAGACAAGGAACCCTCTACATAAGCTCCGAGATTAGCTTGGATGTGTGTTTTTCCACCTCTTGTTCTTGTCGCTCGGGAGTGCTCCAAATCATTACTTAGGCTACATCAAGCTATTAAAGACCAGACATGTGCTTTTGTTTTCTTGAAAGAAAGGACTTCAAGCCTCAAAATGTCTGACCTGATAGCCCCCAGTCATTTGAATTCAGCACTGTAGCAGACAAGCGCGATTTAAAGGCTGCTGTTGCTGACTCCACATCAGTCTCGGTTTAATAAAAACCTGATGTTGAAGTTTGGCCCTCGCCTCCTTCCTTCCTTTTTTCTTCCTTTGGAGGCCAAATAAGGCCAGATTGCCACATGTGCGGAAATTTGAGGTCATAGCTGACGCTCAGCTTCTCGGCTTCAATCTGACTAACAGAATGAGAGAGAAAAAGTGTGATGTTTGCCCTGCTGACCTGATCTTATTTTACTATGAAATCCATGACATCATCTAGTTTATTTCCCTCCTCCCCTTATTCTCTCTCTCCTCTATCTTTACCCTCTTTTATGCTTTCACATGTTCACTGTTATGTAACTGTGTGGAGGCAGCCAGGGAGAGATTGTGAACTTTTGCACCAGCGTTGAGAAAACATTTCCCCTTCTCCAACCCTGGCAACAGCTGCTGTGTTTCACTGACTGTCAGTGTCACAGTACAATTAACCCAAGAGTCTCCGCACTTATTTCGGTATGTTTAAATGAAGAAACAGAATGGCCTAAAATGGTGATTTACTCATTATAAACTGCTGATGTAGCTGCTGGCTTTTCAAAAGGGTTATAGGATCAATTTGTCTTTGCTCCGAAGCTTGGAAGGAAGTTGGGTGCACGAGAAGTAACTGACGCTCACAGGAAGGCTTAATGTTTGTAAAATCAACGACGTTTTGCTGCTTTTATAGATTGTTGTGAGAAAAAGAAAAAATGTGATTATTTTTTGGGGCATTTTTTTCCCCTTTATTAGATAGTGACAGTGGATAAACAGGAAAGGTGGGAGAGAGATGGGGGATGACACAAAGCAAAGAGCCGCAGGTCGGACTCACGCCACTGCAAAGGACTCAGCCTACATGGGGGAACACACTCTTACTGGGTGAGCTAGAGGTCGCCTCCATTGGGAAAATGTGATGAACTGTCAGCACTTGTAAATCCAAATCAATTTTATTAGATCTTATTTCAAGGTAAAAATCCAAAATAAAAGTCCCCAAACATTATTTTTTAGTAAGCACCATTCCAGCCACTTTCTCTTTAGTATTGATGCTAGACAACACTATTGCTCGCCATCTTCCTGTTAAGTGTTACTTCCACGTGATGCAGCACGTTGTGTGTGTGTGTGTGTGTGTGTTTTACCTTAAAGTTCCCCCTTTTGGACAAATGCTACACGCTGGCTGAAATCGAGGAAGTGCCATGCAGCGCTGTGGTTTACCTCAGATCAGCCGAGTAACAAAGGCTTTCAGTTCAAAGCCAAGGGCTATAAAAAGAGCATGACCTGCACTGTCTTCAGATGTCCCCACTTCGAGTGTGTTCATGCGTTTCATCATACCAACCTCAGCTTTCATCCTCTCAATAGAGTTTTGGCTGCAGAAAGGACTGAAATTCAGTGACCACCACCTACGTCTGTCACAGATTCCACATGTTTAGCAGTTCATTCAGAGGTTGACTTTTAGCAGAAATACCAGGACTGGAGGAGAGCAGCAGCTTTCAGACAGCCTGTCATCAAATGTGTGTGATGTCCAGAGCTGGACGAGTCCGGATTTTAGGGTGTGTGTTCATAACGAGCATGTTTGGAGAGGTTGAGGATTGACCCCTGCATTGCAGCCTTTTCGCTCCTTTAATTAAAATGAACGATGCACTTTTTCAGCTACAGTATTTGTTAATATATGCTGTACTCTTATGAAGATAAAGTTACAGCAAATTAAGCTGAAGGATCTTTCTTAGCTGAAGTTATATGGATTGTTTTGACTCTTCTAAAGAGTACTGAGAATTAAAGAGTCTACAGCCATTCTAGCAGGCAGATCGGTGAAGCTGTACTTGGGCACAGTTTGCTTTGACAATGCTAACATGGCGATGTTTAGCAGGTATATGTTTACCATAGTCACCATCTTAGTTAAGCATGCTAACACCCCTAGCGTGGCTAAAAGTATGCTACTTTTCAGTCCTTAAAGCGAGACTGCATGACTTCTGCTGAACAGCAACCACTGTAGCCACAAGTGCTAATTGCAAGACTAACGATACATTTAATTTGCCTTCATTTCCCAAGATTCTTTTAAGTCATCTGCTTTAAAGATGTCATCATGATTTATCTTTGACATGCTAAAATAAAAAAATAAAAAGCAATTATTGTCAGTTCCACAGCATCTAAACTTAGCACAAAAAGTAAGGAAATTTGTGTTTGGTAGATTATTTCTCTGTGGTAACAATGCTTTTTGGCAATAAATCGTATACCGTTGTAAAGCCTGTTTAGTTCCCTTTCAAATGGTGCCCCACTTGTAAGGAACATGTATTTGTGGGACGAGCAGCAGTGCTGAGTATGTGGGTTGCGCCCATGAAAAATTTGCCAAATCTTCTCTGCCAATGCCAAACAGCTTATTCTGCCATTGACTTGTTTGGTGTTTGGTGGATTGGATGATTGATGTTTGAAGAAACAAGACATATTGACAATTTAACAATTTATTCATTTCACAAACAGGTGCCTCAGTAGCGTGTGGAAGAACCATACACAGCCACAACAGCCTGGCACCTCCTCCTCATGCTGGTCACCAGCTTGGTCACACACTGGTGTGGGATGGCATCCCACACAGTCCTGACCTCAACCCCATTGAACACTTGTGGGATCAGCTTGGACGTGCTGTTCGTGCCAGAGTGACCAACACAACCACGTTGGCTGACTTGCGACAAATGCTGGTTGAAGAATGGGATGCCATGACTGAGGCTCCTGTTTGTAAAATGAATAAATATGTCCAATATGTCTTGTTTGTTCAAACTTCAATCATCCAATCCATCAAACACCAAACGAGTCAATGGCAGAATAAGCTGTTTGGCATTGGCAGAGAAGATTTGGCAAATTTTTCATGGGCGCAACCCACATACTCAGCACTGCTGCTCATCCCACAAATGCATGGTCCTTACAAGTGGGGCACCATTTGAAAGGGAACTAAACAGGCTTTCCAATGGTATAAGATGTATTGCCTAAAACCATTGTTACCACAGAGAAATAATTTTCCTTACTTTTTTGCTAAGTTTATTTTAAGTATGCTAACATTAGCTAACATAAGCTACTGGTCATACCAGACCAAGTTAAACGTGGGGTATACTCGCCGCAGCTGAGCTGTCGAGCGCCAGTGTTACGTCATGGGAGCGTCGTAACTGTTTATACTCGCGTGTGGTGGTCGCGACACTAGTTGCAGTCTTCTCCTGAACAGAGGTGGCGCTAATGAGGAAAGGCTACCGACTTTGCTATTTCTACGGACTAGAAGAAGAGGAAAAAGGTAAACAACAGCAGAACTGACAGCAGCATTGCCGTCAATGCTTCGATTTGATTTGATGACCTACTTCGTCTGATCAAGCCTATCATTCGACATAAAAGAACTCATCTTAACCCAGTAAGTTTACAAGAGAGACTTGCAGTCACTCTGAGAGTCCTGGCGTCCGGTTACCCTTGAGCTCGTTCAGGTTTCCTGTTTCCGTTTTGTCGCGTGCCGCTGAAAAAAATAGATCTTGGCGCGCCAGCGAGATCTATGTCATTTTGACGTCACATTGACGCGCATGCGAGCTCGGCTACGTCGACTGTAAAACGGCCTTTAGGGTGTTGCGGCAAAAATCACGAGTGTTATAAAAATGAGCGAGGGTGTGTTTTATTGCTTACAAGTTTAACTATTTAACTGTGAGAAGGAGATTGAGTTGTTTCTTCTTTTTAAAAGTGATATTCTCGCTTTAAACCCTGCTTTTCTTACATGTTGCCACTATCGCTGATGCAAAAATGCAAAGATTCTTTAGTGTTCATATTTTTGTTCAGACCGAGGGACTGTAGGTGTGATTGCATCCTTTTTGACACCTAATCTGTTCACAGCTTTCTCATCTCATGGCTCAAACTAAACAGTGTGTTTGTGTACAACGTGTGTCTGTGTGTGTATATGGTGTGTGTGTGTGTGTGTGTGTGTGTGTGTGTGTGTGTGTGTGTCTCTTTATTGATTACTCAAGAGTGAAAGAGAGTGAGAGGTGGTGACTCCTGCTCTCAGTTGGCTGTTAATATCTTTGCCACATGACGAAGCAGGAATTTGTGGGCGTGTGCACATGGACACATGCATGCAATTAAATGCGTGTGTGTGTGTGTGTGTGTGTGTGTGTGCATTTCCATGGCTTGAGTCTGAAAACACACTTCATCTCACACTTTTTTTCTCACTTTTTTTCTACCTTCAACTCTCTCTTTTCAAGCAGTATATCAGCCCTTCTCGGAGCTCCCATATGTGTGCATCCATCAGACGGCTGAAAGTAGAGGACAGGCGCCGAGAGGAGAAATGGAGGATGTCGGAGGGAGGGGAGGAATGTAGGAGGAGGAAGAGGAGAGAGAGAGGAGTGGAAGGTGAATGAGCAGGAAATGAAGGAGAAAGAGAAGATGGGAAAAAAGAAGAGGGTCGAAGAGAAGAATGAAAGGTGGAAGAGGTAAAGAAGTGTCTTGTCCTCAAACACTGCAGGCCCATGAATCTTAACTGTGGGATATCTGGAATTCAGACCCGATCACTCAACTGAAATTACCAGAGAAGTGAGGGGGAAAGAAGGAGGAGATTGCAGGCTAAAAATGCAATGTACTTCCTCTGTCTTTTCTTTTTTTGGAAAAAAAAAAAAACACAAGTTGGTCGTTGTATTGTACAGTGACGAATCCTCTTAGTCCTAATTCTCACACCTCAAACTTAAAAATGCAAAAAAAAGAAGAGAGATGAATCATTATCTCATGCAGGGAGACTTTCTCATGTTGAAGAGCAACACAATCATCTCAGACATTATGTTTCAGAGGAAGTTAATCCAAAAAGTGTGATATATTGCTGCTACTGCTGCTTCATATCTGAGAAAGAGAGAGAGTGATGTTGATAAAAGGACACATTAGACAAAAGCCTTCTGTTACGGTGGTCATTTGCACACACAAGGCGCCGCCCTTCAAGACAAAAGCACCTTGAGCTCTTATCTTCAGCGTGCTTGAACACACCTGTTTGAATGTCGTCATACAGGTAGATATTTAACTGTGTGTGCACACTGCCTGTGTGGAGTTAACGCTTTATGAGGTAGGGGCGAAGTTATGTTCGACGTTATATGAGCTGCATATGTGATGATCTACTGTATGCGTATATGTGGATTGTATCAGAGAAGAAATGCAGTGATTGGTCCACCTCGCCTGAAGGCTGGGGTTTAGGCTTCAGATTCAAAATATTTGGTTAAGCGTCCAGTGTGTAACGTGTTTAGTTCATTATCAAAATCTGTGTTGCCTGTTGTCCTTTTTAATCAATATTTACCACCACCATCAATTCCAAGTATTCCTTTTGGCTTGAAATTTTACCTTTGCATTTGCATGAACTGGGTTAGACGCTCCATATTCATGCCCCATCTTGAAATACGTTAGCCGGTAAGGGACATACAGGACATTCTGCTCCGCCTTTCACGTTTTCGCTGTCACATGATAAACTCACAGGTGCTGCTAATGCTGCTAACGGGTATCGTAGCTTCCCCGGCCCCGGCAAGTTTGAAGAAGGAAACATGGAGGACCACACGTATTCAAAATCCAAATTTCAGGAACAGGAGTCTTCTTCTTCGCCCAGAAAAAGAAAAAGGAAAAGAGCAATAGACCGGCTTTTTGAAGCGCGAAGGCTACCGTAGCTGTAATACGTACGTTGAACTGCGTGGTGCGAGAGAGTTGATTGCGATATATGATCTCAACTCTAGATGGGAGAAATCCCCACACATTGGACCTTTAAGTTTAGAAACAAAGTTTAGGTTATAATGCCTGGGAATGCTTTTTTAGTCTTTCTTTGTATGCAACATTTCTGCAGAAGATGACTCTGATTAAATATAATTATAATAATGATTAGTATTACAATCATCATAATCACCGTATATTATTGCGACTCAATTGGAAAAAATATACGGAACATTACAAAACACATTGTTAATAATAACAATACCTTCACAACTAAAGGAAAAGCAATCTGTGATTCACAACCACGTTGTTTGTAGAAGAAAAGACATTCAACTGAAACCAGTAAAAACATGTAAAATAAAATAATGACCAGAGTATAGAATTCAGTAAACAAATCAAAGTATGACATTTAAACATTTTTAAACGTTTACTGTCTATTTTAAGCTTGACAGTTTAAGAAAAAAAGAGAAAACACAGTCTTTCTCTTAAAAATGCAAATTTAAATTCATAAGCAGTAAAACGCACATTTGCTCAATTCAATACACATTTTTTAAAGATTATCTTTTTTTGGGCATTTTAGGCCTTTATTTCCATAGGACAGATGAAGACATGAAAGGGGGAATGACGTGCAGCAAAGGGCCGCAGGTCGGAGTCAAACCCAGGCCCGCTGCGTCGAGGAGTAAGCCTCTACATGTGCGCCTGCTCTACCAACTGAGCTAACCTGGCCACAATACACTTTTTTTAAAAAATTGCTACAGCCTCACAGGTATGCCCAGTAGGTTATTGTGGCTAATGTAAGCACATATTATAGATTAATATTTGTATAATGTGTTTGCTTTCCTTTAATTTCCTCATGCCTTTACTCTCCAAACATACTATAACTGTCTATTTTTACCCATATATCCTTGCATCATGGGATCAGAGAGTTATTTGGTGCCACTTGATTGCCGTTACAGCTGAACCAAACTAGAGAGCCCCCTCACACCTGTGCACAGTTTGCACTTGGAGCCTCGCCCCTCCGCTGTGATCACATTTCAAATGTTTGTCCAGTAGATGCTGCACAACTGTGAGCACCGTGGGAGGATGTAACCCGGGTGGCGGATTTCCCATAAGGCCAAAGCATGCATCCAGTTGGTGTGTGTGTGTGGGTGGATGAGGGGGTTTCATGGGAAAAACAAATGTGGTGAATCAATGTGGATAAAAGTGTATTCATGGGAGGGAACACATGGCTGTAACCACAGAGGACTGGTATACGTCACATCCTTCAGAGCAAAGTCATGAGAGTGAGTTGAGTGTTAAAAAAAATCAATACTCATATTTATTTGGTTTCAGGTCACTGCTTTTGGTATCACGTGTTAACAGAGCTCGTTAAGTTGAGAATGAAGTTACTGCTGGAGGATGCAACTATCCTTTGAACTATTGCAAAGAAAAATGTTGCATCACATCATAAGAAGTGTTACGAAAACGCCAGAAGCAACATAAACGTCTGTGCTACTTGTCATTCTGTTTTGACTCATTCGTCCCCTGTAGAGCGGATCACAGATGCTGAGTTCAGTTGCACTTCCTTATTGTTTCTGGTTTTGACAAGAGGTTTGAGCAGAAAAGGACAATATTATGATGAACCAGAGAAGACATAACAGTCACTGAGTTTTTTTTCAGTTGCATGTTGGGGGAGTCTAATTTCCTGCCTGAGGCGGTGCTTGACTGTTAATACGAACAAGCTAAAGACAGGGGCACTTTGTCTGGTTTATAGCCCCTGAAATAGAAACAGAAAGCTTTCAGTGTCAGTCAAAACATAATGAGCCCTGTGGTAGAAACAGAGAGAAAGGGAGAGAGAAAAACATCCACCCCAGTCATGTGTTATCATCCCCAAGGTCAAGATGGGTGGGTGTGATAGGTAAGGGTCACCCCCACCCCTCCCCCATCACACATAAACTCACTCGAGCACACACACCCTGTCAAGAGCATTAGGCACAGATTCAAAAAAGAGGTCAATTTTGCTCTCAAAAAGACAGCCTTTAATAGTCTCACGGATGTGTTTTTACAGCGACATACACAGAAGTCTCACCAGCTTCATATCTAATAGCACCCAACCTAAAATTACTGGGGTGGGCAGGGGGCGTTTACATTTTTATTTATTCATATTTGATTTGGACCCACCCTTGACTTTGTTAAAACTACAACACCCTCCGTCCAGTAAGTCAAAATAATACAACGATAATATTTAATTGGTACAACTTGGTGAAAACAATCCAGTGCGATTCCTTCCACTATTTATAAGTGCAACATGAAGAATTGAATATGGTTTAATCTAATTCAAATCGTACTATATTTATGGAATAACATGTTTCACAATGGCCACCAATGTGAAAATTATACGTATCAATTTTCGCAAACCACAAAAGCCAACTTTTACTGTTACTTCATGTTCTCCAAAGAAGTCCAAAGAAAGTGAAGGAGGAATTGAAGAAATACCATTGTGTGCAATGACAAAATGTTCTCCTCTACCCTTCCCTCAGCAAAAAGAAAGCATACATAACACTCCCCCTTTTCTAACCTCAACCCCCCCCCCCCCCCCCCTGATAATTTGTGTACAGTCCCTCAGTAGGTTGAATGTTGCACTGAGAATGAGACGCACATGTTGCCATGAATGTCTGACCATGAAGAAAATTATCACTTTAACAAGAAAGGCCCTCCTCCTCTTCAGGATTTATCAAGCTTGTGTGTGTGTGTGTGTTTGTGTGTGTGTGTGTGTGTGTGTGTGTGTGTGTGTGTGTGTGTGTGTGTGTGTGTGTGTGTGTGTGTGTGTGTGTGCTTAAGCATACCGAGAGGCGGAGACAATAAAAGCAGGATGTGATACAGCAGGACTCCACTTCTTCTCACAGCTCCAATAAAATCAGCACAAGTGCAGAGAGCGCCACCTGTTGACGAATGGGCATCACAGTGGCGGCGTGCTGGTAAAATTCCATTCCCACAGAAAAGGAGCACACAAGTGCAGAAAGGCTGCTGCAGAGACATTACTTGATAAGATCCGAGGGTGTGTTTTTTTTTTTTTTCCCCCGGTAATTTCAGCCATGTGTGGCTGGAGAAACAAAAGGCCAGGGAGCCGGCAGCGTGTCGACTGCTAAAGGGGGATTCTTCTTTCTTTTTTTTTGTCTCTTTCCTGAAGGCCCTGCCGGACCCCACCCATCTCAACACACACACACACACACACACACACACACACACACACACACACACATATGTATATATATCTAAAAGAAACACTTGGTTAGGGGTCCCTAAGCCCACAAAATCCACTTAACAACAACCAGAAAAGACAAAAACTTGAATGTCCAACGTTGCACATTGCAGGGTTCACGGAACGAAAACTCCTTAAGCCTGCACACTTGCCTTCTGAAACAAAAGTTAAACATTAACGCTGCTAAAAGCCTCCTGGAAGCATCCACTTCCATTTGGGGGGTTTTAAAAGCTGCAGTTTGAAGACTTTGAGAGCCAGAAAGCTATTATGCGAAGAGACACCGTATTAATTTTCCCCTCAGGGCCTCCATCTGCAATTGGCCCCAGCTGCATCAATCTTTGAAAGCAAATTTTTAATATGAGATTAAGAGGGTGATGTCATACCTCAGGTTACTAATGGCACCCTGCTCATCTATTTATGTATCATGGAGCTATTTGTGCGCGAATAATATAATTTGACAGGGGAGTACTTTGATTCATGCGATGCTATTAAATGTGAATTAAAAGGTCATTTTGATATACAAACTCAGATTCTAGTCCAGTTTCTGTGTGATTTATGTAAACAATGTGTCTTTTAGAGTCAAATATCTCCTAAGGGACTTTACAAAAGTGTGTAGGGCAGGTGGAGGGGTCAGAAAAAGAGGAGTGTGTATATTTTCTGTTTGCTCAAGGGAGAGAGAGAGAGAGTAGAGGTAAAACAAGTAGTGGATTAATCCATCAGTCAATCTACAGTAAATAAACCAGCAGCAATTTTTGTATCTGATTAATCTCTTTATTGCTTCTAGATTCAGTGATTCCAACTTCCCGGTGGGAATATTTGTGCTTTTATTTGTCATATAAGATAAGAAATTAAACATATTTGGGTTTTACACTGTTGGTAAGACAAAACATGACATTGGAAGACGTCAACTTGCATGTTGGGAAAATTTCGTGCATGGAGACTGCTATTTTCTGATATTTTGTAGACCAGACGAATGAACAGCTAACTGAGAAAACAGATTAATCAATCGTGGCATTAATTAGCAGGAGATGGTCTTATGTTTTTGTTTTCTGACCCTAGATTCAAATTTCATTTCAGCCTTCCCTTGCAAGATGTATTGTAAAAAAAAATAGGATCAATCATTACAAATGATTACTGAGGGTCTCACATTCTTAAAAAGTCAAACATTAACCCCTCATTTCAGCCTCCCTCCCCACTCCAGTACTTTTCAAACAGTCCCTAAATTGCACTCCGTTTTGCTGCCATATTCAGTCACATTACTTTTTCCATTCAAATCATGTTACATGAATACATGTGTAACTTTTCAACCACCTAGAGTTTCTATATTATCATCCACTTACGTCACTCTTAAGTGTGTGATTATATAAAACTGTCTCTCATTGGCTCTGAATAGTAACATAATAACAACTACCTGCACACTCGTCTGTCCACTGGGGTGGTTTTGACGCACGGAAGCATTTCTTGTCTTAGCCCCACAACCATGAATTATCCTATACACTCATTCATCTTCTTCCTTCATTACCTATAATTGCACAGCAACTAAAAAGGCGTGCCTCATCTTGTTGTGAGATTTTAAATCCTTAATTCTTGTCTGGTGGCTGTATGTATGTAAGGACTGCATGTTTCTGCACACTATAATCCAAGCAAGTGCAAATCCTCCATCAGCATCGCAACCATCCAGAAAAAAAAGTATAGTTATAATAAACATTCTTGACATCGTCTCTTAACTGAATATTTCATCCTCACCTCTTCATATGCTTTGACACAGGTGTTAAACCCAGCTTTGTTGTTATTGTCAGCGCATAGAAAAGAGTTGTGAAAATCATGCACAGAAATCTAACCTGGTTTCTGAATGTGGGGAATGACCCGAAAAGCCAAATGTTAAACTCAGAGGATGTGGAGTGGATAACCCAGGACAGGTTTACTGTATGTCAAAGTGTAGTCAGTATATCGTTACTGTTTTTGAAACCATTCATGTCATATTTAGGCATGTCAAATTTGACCCGAGGACAACAGGGGGTTTAAAATCGAATTGAAGGTGTCATTACATGCCTAGTTTAAAGTACACATTAGAAACGTATGGCAAACTAAGCCTTCTTGAGTGTCTAATTCTGTGAGGCTACAGCACCATCTAGAGGTGAATTCAGACAACTTCCTGTTTTAAAGACAGATCCAACATGGCTGCTCCCTTGTAGACGTTTTCAAGGCGAACTGCTTGTGTGAAGTAGCTGCAAACCATGAGGGATTTTCAGGTAAACCAACACAAACACACAGAAAGTAATATTTCAATATGTTGAATGGTGCATACTGCAAAGGCCTGTGTATGAAGTTAGGTATCATTATTGGTACTGTTAGGTGTTATTTTACTACTTCTCTCTCTCTGCAGCCACCATGGATGCAAAAGAAATAGTCCACTGTGCTGTGCAGATAGAGAGATCCCTTGCAGACAGAAGCTATGGGAACATCTTGACCCTCCTTGGTGACCTTGATAAGTTGCACGTCACAGCAGAGCAGCTGGAAACGACAGACATTGTTCCAGTACTCTACAGGTTCCTGAAGAGCTCCTCTGATGTCAGTGTGAAGAAGACAGCGAAGAGCCTGTTGTCTAAGTGGAAGAGGCAGTACAGCAAAGATACACGAGGTGTGAAATGCACGGGGGGTCCTGAGCTCTCTCGCAGCGCTCCTCTACCAGATGAGGCAGGCGATGGAGGAGTTTCCAAGCACTGGGATTCCCACGCTGGTTCTGCACACACATGTGGCAGTAAGGTGAAGTGTGCAGAGCAGGAAGCCTCATCCTCCGAGGCAAACAGTGGCCTTTCTTTCACTGCAGAGAGCACATCCGCATCCTGTAGTTTCTCATCTGTACGATCTAAATGTGTTCAGCTCCTTCTTGCTGCCCTCTGCCCCGAACTTCCTGATCAAGACAAGGCTGCAGAGCTGGCTGCAGATATTGAGCAGCACGTCCATGAGCTCCACAAATCCAGCCAGGGCAAATACAAAGCCTGCGTGAGGAGCAAGGTGGCCAACTTGAGAAATCCTAAAAACAGGCATCTACGTCAGGGCCTCCTGAGCGGCTCGCTGTCACCCGAGGCCTTCGCCCGGATGTCTCCAGAAGAGATGGCCAGCGCAGAGCTCCGGAAACTGAGAGAGGAGTACTCGTCCCGGGGTGTGAGCGAAAGGCAGCTTCCTCAAGGGATAGAAGGAACGCAGACGCAGAAGATAAGATGTAAACGATGTGGGGTGTCAGACTGTCGGGTGACGCAGGTGTCCAGGGGTGCACTCTTCTTGCCTGCGTGGGTGAGGCAGAGCGGCCCCGATGAAGACGCAATGACTTTTGTGACCTGCAGCGAGTGTGGGCAGCAGTGGTACCACAGCAGCTGGGTCTGCCTCTGATTAACAAGTATCAGAGGAATCATTCAGTCTGACGATGAATCAGTCACAGTCAATTAATCCGCAACAATTTTGAATATACATGCATCATTTTTTGAGCAAGAATAACAAGAATGTCCTTGTTTGTATGAGAATATTTGCTGGGTTTTTGTTTTATATGATTGTAAACAGAATACCTTTGGGTTGTGGAGTGTGAGTTGGACAAAACAAGATGTTTGCGTTCTTGGAAAATTAGTTTTCAATACTGCCTGAGGATTTTTTTTTTGGTTCCAAACATACGTGCATGATTAATTGAGAAAATTATCAACAGATGACTCGGTAATTAAAATACTTGTTAGTTAAGCCCTAGATAGTCTGGCATTGCCAGACCATTTCTCAGAGAACCAAGTTCACATAGGCCTTTTGAATATTGCTCGTTGTATTTGACCAACAGTCCAAAACCACAAACATATTCAGTTTACTATCATTCAACACTGAATTTTTGAGGAGCTGAAATAGTATCGCTTGATAAAATGTCATAAACTGCCATTGATTTTATCATGTTAGCTCTGCTGTTGTGTGTCATTGCGTGAACCCGCCCTCATGTTGGTTTTCCTGTTTTCGCCTCACTTGAAAGATTTCACAATTCCGTATGGATTGGGAAACTTTTCTAACTTTTCAAAACAAGTTGGAACGAGTTGAAAACATTGCGTTTGAGGCGTTGTGGTTCCTTCACATGGGAAGGAATGGTCAGAGGAATGTAGAGTTGAAACAATGGATAGAGAGTGTTCTCGCAAGATGGAGCGCATACTCGTGGTCTGAACAAGATATTTTGAGGATGTATCTTTTAATTTGCATGTGCATTCACCAGTAAAATCCATAACTAAAAGCCCAACACTGTGCAATTACCTTTCTACCTCTACTACAGGCTAAGAAAGCCAGGCCATTACAGACTAAAACCACAACTTTTAAAGAAGTAGCTCTCGTCATCTTCTTCCCGCTGAATCATTTCCTGTCTCCTCCAGTTATTCCATACTTCCAATAACTCATTTAACTGCTTTTCCTGGCTCCTTTCATTCTTACGTGAACATTTTCTGGTCAAAGGAATGATGTAAAGCCACCATGGCCTTAACCTTTGACCTCATTAATCAGTCATTTTCTTAAATGAAAAAAAAAAAGTGTATTCTGTTGCAGTTATTGTAAGTCACACTTCATATGAATTCTCAAAAGTAGAAGGGGAAAACATGCCCCTATAGCTTCCTACAATATCCCATTCATCTAGAGCTTCAGTGCATGAGACATGTGAGCACGGTGAGCATGTGAGTCCATAATCTGCCCTCCAGATCAGCCTCAGGGGTGGATATCCCATGGTCCTTCACTCAGTCGACGTGGCACAATGACTCGTTTACACATCATCGTGACATCACATCCACGGGCCTTTACTGTACAGGCTGAAGGCTTCAGAAAACTGTTAATATCTTCTTTTAGTTTTTATTAAAAACCCTTTAAATGTCTGAGCCGAAAGTGAGCGAGATGTACATTTCCTGGCTCAACACAACCTTTCTGTTCTTTGCAGCAGGCTCACTTGGTTTTAAAAGGAAATATCGGGGATGTCCAAAGATAAACATGCCTCATCTCATGCTTCTCATTAGATATCATAGATATTGGTGCTGCAATCTCTTGTCAGGCAGATACAGAAGGAGTGTGGCTGTTTGTTTAATTCAGCACTGCAGCGTTTCTCTGTGTTGTGTCTCCTTTCAGATGCTCCCTATCTTTAGAGTGTTGTGTTTGGTGACGGATTCCACCCTTTCAGTCGTGGATGGCCTGTTAAATCTGTGCTCAGTAGCCATTTATATATTTTCTCTCCGTCACACACACATGCAGATACAAACAGACAAACACACTGCAGACAGGGGTGAGACTTGTTTGGGCTTCTTTTGGAAATCACAACCAACTGTAAAAGGGCTTGCAACCCTGCAGAAATGCATAAATCCTGACATTTGCTCATTTATGTGTGCAGTGGGTATGACAATATGCAGCAGGTTATATTTCCTAGGTTGCAACAGGCTGTCCGGTCCTTTATCCCAGTGGTTTCCAACATTTTTGTCCCACTTGTTACTTCCCCTTAAACACATTTGTGTGTCTGAAGTGGGGGAAAGTAGGTCATCCTGTGTTTTAGAAAAAATAGAAAAGGCAGGAAAAAAATTAACATAATACAGTAATACGTCTTTATTATAACTTTAATCATCTTGGGACCCCTCTATTTATGTTCCCTTCGGAGGGTTAGACTTTGACTTAGAAAACTTTAATGTCTCTGAGAGGCAATTTGTTGTACAGTACAGGCATATTGACACATAATCCACAACGCAAACATTGAACCAGACATCTACAGTACTATTTATCTAACACATAACATACACACATCAACAAATAGAATACATAAAAAAGGAGTATGTTGCACTTCCCTAAAAGGCCTAATGTCATAAATAAATGAAACTACTGCACAATACTTCACATATATTCCTCCCCCAGTCATACCCCTCCCCACATCTTATTTAATTGGGTTATTGCCTTGGGAATGAATGTTTTTTTTTTTTTGCTCGGTTGGTTCTGAGAAGAGGGTTAAAGTATTTTTCACGTTAAATGTTACAGAAAACAGATCTCACAGTACGCGATAAAGGACAGACAAAAAAGATGGAAAGAAAGGCCTACAATGAAACGTGGATGCGCTGACATCCAGGAGAGCGCATGATGAGGAGGCGTGACACTCCCGGGTCATGTGAGCGTCATCAGCTGCTCCAGCCGGGGCCAAGAGAGCAGAGCAGCGGGGACACCAGCGCCATGTCACCGGCTGACAGCAGCACCCTGCCCGGCATGGAGGAGGGGGATTTAAACGCAGAAACCGGGCTGTGACCGACACACACCGACAGGTAGCACACAGTTACTGAGATGTCAAAACTTGAAAATTCTAGTTTGAAAAATTGGTCACTTTTGGTCGTTTGAATCTCTCGGTAAAGTCGCGTGAGTGTGAAACTGCGGGCACGGCTACCGTTGCAGTTTATGGCGAAGCTTCCATTATCGGACACGCTTTTGCTTCTCGTCTCCATTAAGTTTGTCGAAATATTGACGGCGACTAAACACAAGTAGTGACGGCGAGATGACGCTTCGTGAAGTATTGAGGCTTCCCAGCTAATTTGTTCGCAAAAAAAGGGTTAATTTCTCGAGGCTGCATGCGCACACTAAACAACCTGTTGGCCAAAGAGTGTAAAACAGGCATATATATATTTATTTATTTATTTATTTATTTATTTATATTATTATTATTATTATTATTACAGATGATCTGAACCATCTGTGATCTACTGTATTTTTACTGTATTTTTTTTTATATAATGGTGGGTGGATTAATTAGGATGTAGCCTAATCCATATCCTATCATAATGTCTATTTTCTGATAGGCCTATGATTGTATAACACAATATAACATAACTGTATATTGTGTGAGTAATGTATGAAATGTGTTTAATCAATCCTTTAAAAAAAAAATGGTTGTATTGCTGGCAGGAGGAGCAGTGTCTAAAAGTGGAAAGTGGCAGTTTGTTTAGCAGTTGGAGGACAGTGAGTGTGCGTCTGTAACTAGGAAAATGATGTAGAGGGGAGACTCGATTCGTGTTATTGAGAAACTATCATTTCTCTACTGTGATATACTAGGGCCTCATCAGTGACGTAATTGGTCTCCAACGATAGGCCTACAAGCCTCGATAGCATATAAAAGGTCGATACGCGCTTGCACGGACAACTTGGTGGATTAGAGTTGGCACACGCTCCGAAGCCTCGGCACTGCACGTATCGCCCCTACAAGTAAGCAGTTTCCAATATTGTACGCTCGTTTCGGAGTGATAAACACATGTTTTTATATGTTTTAGGCTACTAGATGACTGGAATCGGCGAGGAGAATCTTCCGGTTTTGTACGCTATCTCCATTAATTATTATTTAATCATTTTAAAAGTGTAAACATGCTCCGTAGGCTACTCATCACTAAGTTTGCAGAGTTCACCGTGGACTGTGAAATGCTGTTTTCGACTGCTATATATATAGGCCTACCACTTCAGACAGCTGTTTATTCCCGTGTTGTTAGTGTTATAAATCTGATTTATTGATAGTAAATATGTAATTGGCTCACACCCAGCTGCTCTCTCGGCAGGTCTCTGAATGAATGAATGAATGGGGAAAGTAGGCTATTACCCTGCTGATTGAGCATATTGGCTCTGGAAAAAATTATAATTCTAAGTTTGAATTAAATCATGTGGATGGTTGCCTGGAGGAAATAGCAGTACTCGGAAATATTCATGACTTTATTGGAAATAATCCAAAGAGCAGCCTTCATTTTAAATAGTAACATTCTGCTGAATGAAGCACATGACTCCTGTGTGTGTGACTGTGTCCATTCATTCCTGCTCCTATTGTATTGCTGCTTTTTATTTTATTTATTTTTTTATAAAATGTTAATGTTTCTCCAGAAGAAATAGCAGGAGCAGCACTGCAGTCTGTGTTTAAAGGTCCAAGGACAAAGACGTTATTTACCCAATTTTGGTTATTGGGCTGAATATGCTTATTGGTGCCAGTTCATGTGACAGTGCAGCCCATAGAGTTTATCTCCTTTATTCCTGTATTTAACTTATCCTAACAAGCAGGGGATTCGGCGAATTTTGTCCTGCTGTAATTGGCTGCATGTCCACTCCTGTTGGATGTTGCAACAGTAGTATCGGTAGTACCGTAGATATTGTAATATAGGCTTGTATTGCATTGTATTAGAAAATGGATCGCCTACTATTTTGATTGTCCAATAATTGTTAGGTTAATTGATTAGGTTAGTTAGTTCTTAAGCTAAAGTGCAAAGTGTTCACTGGTTCCAGCTTCTCAAATGTGAATTTCTTTGTCATTCTATGACAAGAAACGGAATATCTTTGGGTTTGGGACTGTTGTTTCGAATAACAAAACAAGTCATCCACTTTAGCTGCGGGAAATTGTAATGGGAATGTAATCAATCTTAACTGGGATGGAGGAGGTGATCATGTTTGCGTCACAGAGCTCCTTCTCGCCTCCATTTAAACCTGATCTTGCTGAGATTTCCCCCTTTTAATCTCACAGATTTGTCCTGGTATGTGGGTGGAATGATTGCACTTTAGCTTAAACTGTGTGATTAATTGTGTGCTTAAACCCTTATTAGTCACTTCTCTCTACAGTCGAGCCTGTGACTGGGTAAAAACTCGGCCACTTGGTGATCTGTTAAGTAGTGGCACTCTTTCTTACAGATTGTTGAGAACATGCATTTGTGCTGATATAGAAGTGACTTTTAAACTTGTTTTTCGGTTGTTAATTCACTTGTGGATGACTCAATGGTCCTGTGATCAGTGTTAATGTGATTAACAGCATGGGTCATTTCATGCATAACATGTTACAAACAGTGTAGTTGATTAGTTGCATAGTATAATATATAATGAGTAGGCTGCGGCTGTTTTTAATAGGATTAGCTAGTCGATTGACTTCAATCAGTTCTCCTCTGTGAGGGTACTTCCTTACAGGCTGTGTGTGTGATTAAGTGAAAGCTGATTAAGGAGCAGTTTGTTCTTATCTCAAGCACAACTTTATCTATGAGGCCAAAGGTAGAAATCAATAAAGTCGTTCCTGAAGGAATACCGACACTGACTGATTTAGGCATGTCATGGTCGAATTGTTTATTAAAACTATTTAGGTTCATCTTTTAACAATTTCAAGTGACAACAGATAGAAATAACTAAAGTCATCTCAGGTAGTTTTTGTAGTGTGACAATGGTGGGACTGCAACTAACTATTATTTTCATTATCAATTATTTTTTTCCATTCATCGATTTCATCATTTGGTCTATAAAAAGTCAGAAAATAGTGACAAGTTCTCAAATATTTCTCACAGCTTGGGCGCCCGGATAGCTCAGTTGGTAGAGCGGGCGCCCATATATACTCCTTGATGCAGCGGGCTGGGGTTCGACTCTGACCTGCGGCCCTTTGCTGCATGTTATTCCCCCTCTCTTTCCCCTTTCAAGTCTTTTGCTGTCCTATCAAAATAAAGGCTAAAAATCCTCAAAAAAGAATCTTAAAAAATAAAAAGAATATTTCTCACAGCTTACTGCAGCCCTACTACAGTAGGCTACACACTGCACTGTGCCTCAGAATTACACAGTAGATGTGTAAGTCTGCAGAACCTGATAGCAGTGTGGACACATCTACTGTAAAGTGTGACTGTTATTCTCTGCTTTCTAAGTTAAGATGTTTTTGTGCTACTCAGGTGGAGCTGCTTTTTCTATCGTTGGTGTCTCCAAACCTCCCGTGCAGTCGCTTGGCGCGGACTTGTGCGAACCAAGATCGTCCTGAGCCGGCTCACTGCAGCCATGATATCCAAGTCAGCCCTGCTGAAGGTGATCCTTCTAGGTGACGGCGGTGTCGGCAAGTCATCCCTCATGAACCGCTACGTCACCAACAAGTTTGACTCTCACCTATTCCACACTATAGGCGTGGAGTTCCTCAACAAAGAGCTGGAGGTGGACGGCCACCACGCCACTCTGCAGATCTGGGACACGGCGGGTCAGGAGCGTTTCCGCAGCCTCCGCACGCCTTTCTACCGCGGCTCCGACTGCTGCCTGCTCACCTTCAGCGTGGACGACGGACAGAGCTTCCGAAACCTGGCCAACTGGAAGAAGGAGTTCACTTATTACGCTGACGTAAAGGACCCTGACAACTTCCCCTTTGTGGTGCTGGGCAACAAACTGGACGTGCCCGAGCGGCAGGTGTCAGGAGAGGATGCACGGCAGTGGTGCCGCGAGAACGGCGGTCACCCGTACTTTGAGACAAGTGCTAAGGATGCTACAAATGTAGCATCGGCCTTTGAAGAGGCGGTACGTCGCATTCTGGCGTTGGACGACAGAGCTGATCACCTCATTCACAACAACACAGTGGACCTGCAGAGGAAGAGTCACCCTGATCCCAGCTGTTGCTGAGCAGAGTGCTGAATGCAGCAGGACTTCATGTGACTCTGCACAAAGAGGAACTGGTGTTTGCTTAGTAGCTGTTGTACTGTATGTGATGCCCTCAGATAAACTTGGGACCAGGATCACGCATTTGTAAGCAAATAATGACATTCTTTTGGGCCAAAAACTTAATTTTGTGCCAATATTCAGCATTTTCACCACACAAGAGACATAACTTCTCCACCCACTATTTCCCAACTCTGGGGCATGTTTTATAGATTTATTTGTGGTCAGTGATGAACCTCAGTTGTATCAGAGGTGGACATAACTGGCTCATACCCAAATTTTAAAGGGCCTATAGGGAGTGATTGTAACTTGAGCTGGGTTTCTGTGATAAAAGCTGAACTACATCACCTCTAAAGTACAAGCAGTTCTCTAAACTAAAAAAATAAAATAAATGTTTTGACGTCACTGATGGAGTTTTAGCCCACAAAAAGAGAAGTCCAGAGATCATTGTCTGTCTCTAGAAGCAGAGACAACCACATTTACAGCTAAAATATATGGCAACATAGCCCTGATTGTTCTTAAATGGCCCAGTAACCTATACTCCCAAAATGATTTCCAGGTCTTTTGATAAACAAACTACCATTTAGAAAACAGATAAACCAACATTCTAATTTCTCATCTACAACTCAAACTCTTGACATACAGCATTGCAAGTAATTCAAATGGATGTGGTTAATCAAATGGCAGACAGGGGCCACTGTCTTTGTGGTAAGTAAATTAATGAATGAGATTTTTTTTAAATTTTTTTTTTTTTTAAACAGATTATTATAGAGTTAATCACATGTTGAACTAGATTCAATAGTTGATTTAATCATCTTTTCCAGATACAATATTTGCTGTTCTGTCGGGATGATATTAAATATGTTGTTGTTTTGAAAATCCAGACTTTTGGTAGTACCAGTGATGCTATGATGGAATTTAGTGTCTCCCTAAGGAAGAACATAAGCTACCTGTAGCTACCTATTGCTGGAGTTATAATATCCTGTATTTTAAGTATGTATTGATCACTACCCCTCCTCTCAATATGGAAAGTGGAGCACACTGCTGAATCTTAAAATGTTAGATAAGATTAAAATGACTATGTAACACTGTGGCCTATGTAATCTTTATTAGCAATGCCTTCTTCAGGGCACATGACTGTCATCATTTTTTTTTTTTTTACACTGGAAATAAAACAACAGCCAGCAATTAAACTGGAGAAAAATCTGTCTTTTGTGTGCGTTCTTCACGTCTTTTAAAAAAAATAATATTTAAGAGCAGTGCCCTCTTTGCCCGCAAGGTGGCGTCCATGTATCAGAAGTTTGTGGCGTCACAGTAACATTGGTGAGCTGTTTCCTCCACTTCAGCAGTAGGCGAATTACATACACCAAACTTTCCAGTTGTATTCCTACTTATATTCTTAAGGTTTGTACATAGGGGTTTATTCATATATTAGTCAGAGTCTGATTTATACAACATTTTATACCTAAAAACGGGGCGAAAATTGATTTATTTATTTTTATTTATTTATTTATTTATTTTTTATGGCTGTTAACAGTTTTATCACTCTGATTAATGGAGTGATAAAAAGAGATCCAAAATCCCATCTGTAAGAACCTTTGACTCTAATATGTTAACAAAATGAAACAAGATTTTTGAATCTGGCTTTATCCAATGTTCAGATTTCTCTTCTGGAAATATATGCAAAATAGTGCATATTTAATGAGATAATACCTAATTTGCATATTTAAACATAAATATTCTAAAAACTTAAAATACAAAAAATATTTGTCTTAATGTCAGTAATCAACTAGGGAAGTTTCATGCTGATATCTATTAGTTAATTCCCCCCCTATTCACCTGGGGTGTCTCCCCTTTAATGTGATTCACGTGCTGCAGAGACACACCAGCATGGCAATAGTGACAGAGGTGTTTTCACTTATTGTTCAGGTGGAAGTTGGGCAGACCCTTTTTTGGGGGGTGGAATAATGTGGGCACACTAAATTGTATTTTGAACAAAAAACATGTTTTGTTTCCAACAGAATTGATAGGTGAATGAGGGGGATGTGAAGGGGATATCAATCAAATACACACAAGTCGTAGAAGAGGTCCAATCAGGCAACATGAGTGATATCACCTGTGTAGGTCTTGCTCCATTGTGTTGAGGCAGTGGAGGTAATTTAGTCAATTAACTTCACCTGTTGCAGGAGTTAGTTCTTGATTACAGCACACAAACCCTTCCAACCGTAGAAAGGTAGGATTTCTCTAGCTTTTTTATTTACTAGTGTTACAATTTAAACATTTGTCAACTAGTTTATACTGTAGTATAATTACAAATAAGGTTTAAATACATTGACGCATTTGGCAAAAATATTTAATTTGCAAATATTTGAGAATTGATTGAGTTTGTCAATGTTCCTCTTGCATGTAATGTTTTGCTGCCTTACACTAATGTACACGATGGTAAATTGAATATATTTGGACTGTTTGTTGAGCAAAAGAAAATCAATTTGACGAAGTCACCTCTGGGGAATTTTCATTTTCATTGGTATTTATCACTATTTTTAAGATTTTTTTTTTTTTTTTTTTTTTTTATAGACCGAACAAATGCATCAGATATGAGTTTGTTACCATAAACAGGAAGAGCAAAAACAAAACAAAAAGGGAGACCCCAACACAAGAACGAGACAGGAGACGATGGTGTCACGATAATAAAAAATATCGGTTTTACTAGAGAAGGTTACAAAAATCATCACTATATAGGAGTCGTAGAACTATTTCCAACTTAAAAAATAAAACCATAATGAAACACCTACAGGGACTACAATGCCATCAAAGTACAATGGAGTTTTCTTTAGAAAAGAGTGGGTGGAAAGGGAAGGGGGAGTGTGGAGGAGGGGGGGAGCAAACGCCGCCTACCATAGTTGTCAGTACAAATGACTACACATCACCTGAAAAAACTGCAAGGACACAGTCATGTCTCCTTCATGCAAATAACGAGGAAACAACAACACCCTGACACGCATCGTCTTATAGGAAATTGAAGTTTGCCTTTACATCAACCTGGTGGCAAAGCACGTATATTTATCAAACATAACACACATGGCAATATAGTCCTTTTTTATACAGAATAGACAGCTGCACACATGGACGATACTGACATGCTTCATCTCATCAAAGTTCAATAATTTGTCTTCTTCAGTGTTTTTTTTTAGTTTTTTTAATTTTTTTTTTTAGGGTAAACTAACCAGTGATGACTGATGTAGAATATAGTCCATGATTGTTAAACAATATCTGATTATAAAATGAATGTATGAAAATTCCTGACTTGTTTAATTCAGAGTGTAAACATCCAAAACAGTCTTTGTGGCTCATCTGAGAGGCATGACGTTAAAAAAAGAAAAAGAAAAGAACAAGTGACTTTTTCCTCAACTCACATGTTGATGAGTCACTCGTTTGGCTGGCCATCGGAAAAGAATAAGCACAAACAAGTTCCATAAACTCATTAATACTGAAAACACAAGAAGAACTCAGCTGCCTTAAACTGATAAAACATTAAAAATCAATTTCCATATTTTTTTTCTTCACATTTTAAAATGTATACGTCACAAGCACCTCAATCCATCATATCATATCATAACTGCACTGTATCCGTCTCACGACATATCATTTAAGATGTTAAATTACAATTATTATATCAAATGCAGAACTAGTATTTGAGTGCTAAACACATATTCCAAAGGGTACATTTACATATATGTGTGGAAAACATTAATAGAAGAGCGTGGCAAAACACTGATTGTGTTCTCCCCGTTTTCTAGAGAGGTGTAAATCGAGATCTTTTAGGGTGGTTCAGCTATTTACAGGTGAACTTCATTCACAAAAGGAGTAATTTTAGAAAATGATAGAACCAGTTCTTCCTGTATAACTCGCACAGGATAGCGTACCAGTCTGGTAAGGGTTAGGTTTTAAACGGTGAAGCTTTGGAAAAGAACATAACTGGCCAAAATCAATTTGGTTTGATACCTGAGGTGTGTGTCTTTTTTTGTGTTAAAAGACCCAGATGGATTTATCTGTGCTTTCAGCTGCCGCTAGTGAGTGTAGCAAAACCGTAAAGGTCTTAATACGCTTATTTGCTTTCTTGCCGAACGTTCGATAGGAGCATTGATACCACTTTCGTGTTCGTATGGTAAATATCAAGCTAACGCCAGGAGCCGGGTTAGCTTATAGTAGTTTAGCTAAAACAGCTAGCAACAGCCTCTGGCTTTGTCCTGAAAGAAACAAAATCAGCCTACCAAGCTCATTCATTAATACAGTATATCTTGTTTGTTTAATTCACACAAAAACCAAAGTGTAAAAACGTCAAGTTGTGATTTTACGTTGTGGTTATGGTTAGAGGAGCCTCTAGGAAGTCGCTGCACCAGCCAAAGAGGGATTGGTCTGGCCTTGTAAAACCACAACTTGTTGTTTTTACACTTTTTTTGTTTGTGTGAATAAAAAAAACAACCCTGAGATAGACCATGTTAATTAGTGAGCTTTAGAAGTGCTGGTAGGCAGATTTTGTTGCTTCTAAACAGAGCTAGGCTACAGTCTCTATGCTAGCTTGAGCTAGCCTGAGTTAGCCTGAGTTAGCCTGAGCTAGCCGGCTGTTGGTCTCCATCTTCTCATCTAACCCTTGTCAAGAAATAAGCGTTTTTCCCAAAACTATTCCTTCAATAAAACTTTGCTACACCTCTGATCTTAAATAAACGGCTAATACCTTGGCAGATATATAAGCTATGATCATGTAAATGCAAAACAATCCTTGAGATACCTTTTTATGATTTGATTCTTTGAGGTGTTTCTATGAAAGAGGGGGAGCTGGGATGCTCTGTGTGTTTTTACGGGATTCTCAGTCCCCTTATTTTTTTGTTTCGTAATAGTGCAACAACGTATTGAGCATTAGCAATAAAAAGTCTAAAATGGAGAAGAAAGTAAAGGAGAAAAAAACCTATGAGCGCAAAAAACGTAAAGAAGAAGAAAGATCGTAATAGTACCTGGCATACTGTTCAGAGAGTATTAAAAAAAACACCAACATTCGTACACATTCGCACAATATATTCATATTCATATATATATGCATATAAAACACCAAAAAACAGAGGAAGTTGGTCGCTGCCTGGCTTCCCTGTGGCTGAAGCAGACAGTGAGCAATGTTTTTTTTTTTTTTTTTTAGGCTGTTAGGAACTGTGTGTTGAGAGGCTGTGCTGGCTCAGGGCGCGAGGCCATCACAGGCGGGCCACGTTCACGAGCCGCCACCCACAAGCAGGGGGGAGGAGACGCTTCTGAACTGATGTAACGTAGCCTACCTGAGCTCGAACCCGGCGGGCGAGCTCTCCCTGTTCTGAAGCATCTGCCTCCATCTGGGCCTGCCACTTCTCCTGATCCTCTATTCTCTTCCCTTTTGGTGTGAGCTCACAACTCTTAATAAGCATCACGGACAGGAAGAGGATGGAGAATCAGGAGGTTGGGGGACTATCGAACATGACCGAGGTGGTTTGTTTTAACGGAGGGGAGGGGTGGGCGCTGGGTGTTACACGGTGGGGGGGCTTTGAGGTGTGGAGAGGAGATGGTTGGCGGCGGGACAAGATCGCTTGTCCTTATGAGTAGGAGGAGTTCTGGCCTTCCTTGGAGCGCGCCTCGGCCTCTACATCCTGGTCGTCCTTGGTCTTGATGTCCTGGTACTCGTGCGTGGAGACGGCGCTCCTCAGGTAGGCCCAGTTGGCCGCCAAAATCATCAGATAATGGATCTAAAGAGAAGCAGACATGTTTTCTTCATTTACTTAAAGGACATGAAATACTACATATACTACACAGGCTACAAAGCACTAAATGGTTTAGCTCCTCAGTACATCTCTGACTTGCTCACTGATCACAACACTATCAGGCCTCTCAGGTGACCAGGGAGAGGTCTTCTAGCTGTACCCAGAATTAAGCGTGACTTATGGTTCTGCGAAGGCTCTACACAGCGCTTTCGCCAACACCTACGTAAGTGGCCTGACGTTTATACTTGTGCGCATTGGTGTGTGCGTCGATCTCTTTAAGAGAATAGCAGGGCCGGCATGCGTGTGCCCGTGGGAAGTGTGTGGTAGAGCGAGTGAGAGGGTGATTAGCTTCGGATGGAGTACCGACTCTAGAGGCGTAGTGGGAGAAACAAAAAGTCTCTCCCTGTGCTTTCCGACTATGGTCGGAAATCCGTAGCAAGAAAAGGTGATGCCGAGCCACGGCCGAGCGGCGTGTGTCGCCGCGACGTGTAGTTACATTTTTCGAGAGGATGCACGTCGGGCTACAGTGTAGGGTCTGGTGTGTGTGTGTGTGTGTGTGTGTGTGTGTGTGTGTGTATAGTCGCAACTGTATGTTCTGTTTGTTTTTGTTGATTATCCTGTTGTGTTTATTGCATTCTTATTTCTATTCATGCTTTGTTTGAACCTGTATGGTGTTTTTTAATGTAATGCACTTTGGGTTTACTTGTAATGAAAGGTGCTATATAAATAAAATTGACATCGACATACTCATTTTAGGCAAGTTTTAAGTATGTTTGTTCAGACAAAATTAAGCATTCTGAAAAACAGTATTTATACTTGAAAAATGCTTGACTCTTTTGTTTATGCTGTTGTTGGAAACTGTTCTCCCGCAATGCAGTGCACAAAGGAAACGGTAGGCTGTCTGTGGATGGTAGTGAGACAGCTCCAGAAATACTCCAGAAAAACAGAAACAAAACATATCTGCAGCTGTGTGAATCATGGGACAATCGTGTACAAAAATCAAATGCTTTTTTTGTGTAAACGTCATTTTGACACTTTTTCCAATGAGAAGAAAAAGGTTAAAATAAATGCTTAATGGTACAACATTGTCTTACTGACTGATCGTCAGTAAGACAGATTTGAATTATAGCCAAAAGACAACAGGTGATTTCAGTAAGTGGTAGTCGATGAAAATACAAGTCAAGTTTAGCAAAATAGTAATTAAAACGGAAAGAAAAGAATCTTAAAAGGTTTAAATACACATTTAATGGTATTCCTGGCACTTTTTTTTTGCTCAGATGCTTTTTTCTTGTCTTTTTAAATATTTTGTATCTCTTCCTACCTCCACAAAAAGGTTGGCTTGAAAACTTTGGCTTTCAGATGAAAATTTTTTTTTAGTATCTCCATTTCCCTGGACATAAAACAAAGCAGTCCGCCTCCACAGCGGAGTGAAACACTGACCCCCGTCTACACACACACACACACACACACACTCACGCAGCAGAGGCAGGCTGAGGGGTTGGATTCCAACCGATAGGATGACATACTGACAAAACGTGTGAGAGGGAGGGTTGCTATGGCAACAGATAGGCACGCCATGGCAACGTGCATATTTTGAGAGGCACATTATCAATGGGATCATGAGCGGCTTACCAATGCGATGACGGTGGCACCGGCGCCGGCGAACGCAACGATGTAGAGGTGGTAGGACAGGTAGAACTGTGGATGGAAAGAGAGAGTTAGAGTGGAGGAAAGATCCAATAGAAAAGAAAGGTCAGGTCAGTGTCCTCTCACCTCGCTGGTGTTACAGATGTCTCCCAGTGTGGCTCCACAAGCTTTTCCCGGAGTGGCGTTCCAGGGAATAATACCTGCAGGATCAGAGAGATAAAACATCACAGGTTTCTCATCTAATACAAGAACCCCCCCCCCCCCCCGGATTGAAGGCATTATGAATCAGGCTCGGATAAAGATTAAAGGAAACAGGGCTGCTGCTGTCCGGAAGCCTCTCCTACAGGAATAATATGGGCCATTTATTCGACTTCCTTCCTTCCTTCCTTCTGAAAACTGGCTAATATTATAGGCTATATATTCTTCCTTTACTTTGAATTGTTTGCATTAATACTATCATTATAAATAAGATAAAACAAGAGCTTTATCAAAAACCTTTAACTCCGATGATAATTTGATGACTGACAGTAATTGGGTTAAATATTTTATACGTTGTAGTAAAGTACGACAGCCAATGAAGCATATGTGATCTTCATCCTACTCTGCAAGCGGGCCAGCTGTCCTTCAAATGTGGGTCACATACTGTACATTAGGCCATTAGACAGATATGCAATCATAGGAGAGCGTTACTGTGCTGTAATACTGCAGGGAGGTGGAGTTTCATAGAGATCCAATCGGGCTCTCAATAATCTAAATGTATTTTTTGACCTCTTCCTATATAGAAAATGACATTTAAAGCAAACCGGACCAGGAGATAAATATGTGATGTTTATAGTGTAGCGGCGTACAGCAAAGTAAAGCCTTTTGGATTAGTTTGAAAAATGTTTCTATATTATTGTGATGTTCTCTTATGTGCAACGTTAAAAGCACTTATTGCTGAGGCTGGCCGGCATGTTTTGAGCTCACTTGCCTTGAACAGGGGAATTTCTCTTGAACTTTGAAGACATGTAATACAGCATGCAATCTGATCTATTTTTTTGTTTGTTTTTACTTCAGCTGCAAATCAAAATACCTGGGGGGGATTGCTTCTATAATTATGTTTTGGCAGACAATTAAAAAAATAAATAGCTAGTGTGAAATTAATTTACCACGTTAGGACTCAAACAATGATTTGAATTACACAATTTGAGACAGGAAAATCTCTTTAACAGGTCTCTGGCCCAGACACACAGAGCCGACGGCCAAACGTCGGCAGAAAAGGCAGTTGGGCTGAGCAGTCTCCCCAAATTGGTCAAAAAAGTGCCTCGGAACACACCAAAGCGACGAGACGTAATATGTCTCCGTAACAGCAGGCGGCGCTAATCTGTATTGTCACCCAAAAATGAATACCGGCAGCTGATTGGACGAACGCGTCACGTGGGTCTGGTTTCTCCGGAAATTCAAAGACAGACTGTCATGGCGGCTTGTTCAGAATACGATCTCATATTGAACTAAAATAGTTCACCGAAAAGTGTTTCTGAAAACATTT
Source organism: Zingel zingel (assembly GCA_023566125.1). Taxonomy (NCBI): domain Eukaryota; kingdom Metazoa; phylum Chordata; class Actinopteri; order Perciformes; family Percidae; genus Zingel; species Zingel zingel. The sequence continues at coordinate 11,070,417 of CM042337.1, forward strand.
GAAGAGAGAAATAGGCCGTGCAGTTGCTGAATCTGTCTTCATTTCAGATCAACAAAGGTCAGTTTAAAAGATTTTCGTCAGATTTTGAGAGACTCTAGTCACGCTCATTCCGCTCCCCGTTTCCTGGTCAGCACTCTACCAATCAGATTTGTCATTTTAGTCCGACTGCCGGCAGTGCCCGCCCCGCCGATTATACACGTCAAATCGGCAAAAATGAAGGACGGCGGCCCCTCGGACGGATGTCGGCAAGGAACACACCGAACAGACTCGAGTCACTGACCTCGCCAGACTGTCCGGCGGCCGATTATCGGCTCTGTGTTATATAAAAATATAAGAGCAAATAAGAGCCAAATATGTATGTAAGCTGAAGATATTGAGATTTTTTTTTAACAGTAACACTGGTTATCAAAGCCCACCTGTCCTACAAGTTCCTCTCCTGCACACCTGATCCAATTAAACTGTAATGAAAATGTGCCATCCCTAATTAGATCAGGTGTGCAGAAACAGAGCAGGAGCAGAAATATAAAGGACAGGCTGGCCTGGATGACTCAAGGATGAGCTGAGAAACACAGCTTAGAGGCTGCCAATCTTCATAACAGTGGCTTGTGGTATTTATTAGAATAGAATTAAAAAAAACAACATTTAATGGCACTGAGGGGAAAACCCACCCTCTAATACGTCATCATTGTTTCAGAAACAGCACTTGAACCTGACAATGACAATTGTCAGCTTTTTTATAACAGGAAACCACTTGTATTAGAAGCAGACCACAACTGATGTTTTTGTCAAACGTTACCCTGGGAAATCACTAACTAAATTAAATGAGACAGGTTGAGGAAACATGGAGCTCAGAGGAAGTCATGTAAGCATGCGCTAAAAGCCACAAACCATGTCAATTACTGTAGTGGGATGAAGGTGGGACAATTTACCGTACTGCCTGACGTCCACACAGATGGAGTCAGGTGAGGTGATGTTGGCGTCAGGAGACTTCATGGCAGCGCAGGTATTCCACATATTGAAGAAGAGGAAAACGGGTATTGCCGTGAAGCCGAAAATGGCGAAGAAGGTCAGAGCGAGGATGTAGGTCAGGAACATGAACTGAGGAGAGGAGAAAAGAAACAAGAGATTAATTTGTTTCCAGTATAATATATATATATATATATATATATATATATATATATATATATATATATATATATATATATATATTTTTTTTTTTTTTTTTTTTTTTTTTTTTTTTTTCCCCCAAAGTTTGCATTAGGAGAACTGGGGTAATATTATTCCCTGAACACCTCCACCCACCACACACACACATTCAGAGGCAGTGTTTCAGCTAATGTTACTGGACATCTGCAGCAATTAGAGTAATCAGGCTAGAAAGGACAAACTGTGCCAGAGTTACCCTCAAGTGAGATTATGTGTGTGTGTGTGTGTGTGTGTGTGTGTGTGTGTGTGTGTGTGTGTGTGTGTGTGTGTGTGTGTGTGTGTGTGTGTGTGTGTGTGTGTGTGTGTGTGTGTGTGTGTGTGTGTGTGTGTGTGTGTGTGTGTGTGTGTGTGTGTGTGTGTGTGTGTTCTTGCACACAAGTGTTGGCATGTCTGTCTTTCTCATGTGTCAGTGTGTGTGGTTATGCCTCCGCAAGACTTTCGTGACTGACAAAATTAATGACTGTTTTGTGTTCATTTTTATAAGCCTGTAAACACGATTTATTTCTATATAAGAACACATTATAAGATACACATCCGAGCAATTCAATCTTATTTAGAGGCTTTTATTTGGAGTGTATCTGGGTCAGTGGGTGTGATGATTTGCAGCAGGTGTGTGTGTGTGTGTGTGTGTGTGTGTCTTGACATACGAAGGCAGTGATGCAGCGTCCACAGACGGTGGTCTTAAAGTCGCTCTGCAGCTCCTTCTTGACGGCGCTGGTGGTGTAAAAGCCCTCAGCCAGCAGGATGATGGCGTAGACGAAGAAGAAGGAGGCGATGCCGTAGATGATGTACTGAAAGATCTGGATCCTGAACACACACAATCAGTAATTGTAACCCCATTTTGTGTGTGTTTAGGTTCATATAATAGGTGTAATATTAAATTAATCAAAGCAAGACTAAGTGCTCAATTCAATACATTCAATCAATGTACTGCAACAACCTTACTTGTTCTGGTATGATCAGTACTGTAGCTTATGTTAGCTATGTTTAGAGATAAACATAGCTTATGGTATGGTATGCAGTAGAATGGCACAATCATTTTTGAAATTGGTGCTGGAAACATGGCCAGAGAGAAAAAGCTGTGATATTCCCTTTCACTAAAGAGGTAGAAAATCTAAAACTACCAGAATGCAATGCACCCGCACCAGACCAATAAATGCTCCCACTGGTGGGTGACATAACGCAAGCTTGTGGGCTTGTTTGTATTAGTATGGATCAACGACAGTTTTGAAGAAAATTTGGACCGTGCAATAAGGCAGGCCTGCTCGGTTCTTTGGGGGAATGATTGTAAAGATTTACAAAGAATATGTTTACGGCGTGTAGTATCTAACTGGGACATTTTGGAACCAATTGGCGGGGATTTGTTATGGCCAAAATACACACAGCGATACACTGGTAAGAGCAAATTACTAATTACGATTATCCAGCTAATTTATATAACTCACGTTACTGTAATGTGTGAACATTTAACTTCATTTAATATTGTATCTGGCGTTTTCTTTTGCGGGGCGCAAATGTTCCACCAAAACAAGTTCCCTTCCGAGACCATTTTGCAGAGCCACCGTCGCTGTGTCCGGAGCTCAGCACCGACCAAGACGATTGTGATTGGTTAAAGAAATGCAAACAACCCAGAGCGTTTCCCCCCCCCCCCCCCCTCCTAGCCTTGAATGTATGTGTGGAGGTAGTCTATATCGACCACATTCCACTTCCGGGATTGTTCAGGAGCCGCTGGAAATTCCACCGGAGGTCCCTCGTTTTAGGCCGGATGTCCGTCACCTTCCGCTTTCTTTGTGTTGCCGTTCTAAACTCCGGTGGATTTCTGAGGACTATGGTTAACTGCTCCTCAGATCTCTGCAGGGTAAATCCAGACAGATAGCTAGACTATAGACTATCTGTCCAGTTTTCTGTTGCACAACTAAAACAACTTTTGAACGTACACACGTTCCACCAGAACAAGTTCCTTCCCGAGGCAATTTTGCAGAAGCACCGTCATTGTGTCCGGGGCTTAGCACCGCCCAAGACGATTGTGATTGGTTTAAAGAAATGCCAATAAACCAGAGCATGTTTTTCTCCAATGCCCGAATGCTGTGTGGATCAGACCCTCCTCTGCAAGGTCTGGCAATGCAAGACTAGTTCGTAATGACACAGAATGGCGACGGCTGGTAACAAACAATCTCTTATAATGTTAAAACGTAAGCAGAAATATGTTTCTGAAAACATCTTAGGTGGGAAATAGTTGCAGTAACATAATCTTGCTCTATATTTGATCAGCAATGCCTAGTTTTACTGTTTTTTCTGAGTTTGGTCTGAGTTTGAGAAAGAGGAGGGGCTTGGCTGTCTCTCTCTATACTCTTTGTGTCCATATGCGGAGGTACACCTGTAGTTCAAACAACAGGCCCTAGGGCCAGCAGCAGTCACCTTTTTCTTCTGGCCTGTGAGAAGGGAGATCTGGGCACTGGTAAGATGGAGGGAAGTTTACCATAGTTCATTTACACATACTATCAACATTATTATGTTACAACGAAGGGTTTTATATCGGCAAGGTAACCCTTTAACAGTGTATCATTAAATATACTTTTCGTAAACACTGTGACGAATGAAATGTTGTAAACATCTCCATTCAGAATATCTCTACTCTTTCTGTTAATGCTAACTCAATTGGGTTAAGAGACATTTACAAGTTTCAGGGTATTGAAATTCTGAATCATGGCAGATAATGTGGGTGTCTCTCCTTGACAGATTTAGTAGTACCAGTAGCCTATATTCACTGTTGTTTCAAGACTTTCTACTGAAAGCATTAATGGTGCCAAGAGCTCATCAATGATTCATCATGCTCATTTAGTCTTCATGAAAACTTAGTGTGAAGCCTGTTAGCAGAACACCTTATTCCAGTATGTGTTATAGTGCTATGGTGCCTGATTTCACGGATAAAGAAAGATTATGGATAGCGTAGTGGCAGCTGTTGTCTGCCAACTGAACCACACTGAGGACTTACACCAGTGCGAGGGTGGCGTGGTCCGTGGTGACCCTGGAGAAGTGGTTCTCCAGCATGGTCAGGGTGCCAGTCAGAGCCACGTGGCCACAGCCGCAGAACAGAGCCACGCCCGAGAAGCAGAGGATGGTGGCCACCAGGGAGGCGTAGGGCACCCCGCCCAGACACTTGATACAGCACTCGAAACATCCTGCGGAGGGAGAAAGAGAGAGCAGGATTAATGCATTGATACAAAGCTTTCTTGTTGAAGTTAGCTGTAAGAAAATTGCCTCTGAGGCTTTCTCCTCTAACGGATTTAAAAGTGCAAAACCAAACCAGTGCTTTAAACCAAACACGAGCAAACAGAGTAAGCTGCTGCAACACGACACTTCATAAAGTGGCTCGATCGGCTCCGGTGATGACACTCACTGCAACACTCAACGGCCTTTTGCCCGCTGCTTTTTAGACATTACTCACATGCAGAGACCTACGTGGACGTTCATACTGTTGGGGATGAATCAAACGTGTGTGTACTGCAAGAGTGTCATAAGAAAAGAGGCACGTGAGCATCTTTCACAGTTAGTTCACTTACACTACAGCTCAGCTGGGAGAGCTAAATACTACAAGTAAGCTGTGCTACATGCTCACATCCTACACTACCCTTTTGTCTTTAAAAAAACATAAAAAAAAAGTCCTTCTTTCTTATGCATGAATAACTCATGACCTAATTAAATGATTTCAAAATAAAAGGGCGTCAGAGAGGTGACATTTAAGTGGTACTTGTTTCGAGTCGTACCTCAAAAATACTAAAGGTGTCTTTGCTTTCAGATGGTGTTACTCTTGCAGAGGAAAGTGAGAATAAGGCTGACGTTTTGCTTCATTTACTTTTGGTTTCAATGCAGTTACAAATCCAATGCAAACGACAAATATGACATGAGAAACTGAAAGAGGCTAAAATTGGCCTGCACACCTTGCATATATTTTCATCTTTCTCCGTCATTTTTCTCATTTTTCACAACTCCAAAATGATGATAAATGATGGACAATTATCCCTTGTGCTCGTGCAGTTTCTACAGAATGATGATGATGACAAATTAGTACATTTGTTTTCCATTAACTGTAGCAGCGCGTGAAGCTCATAACTCACTCGGGAGATACAGGTACGGGAAATGCGGTGCTTTCTGCTCCCATCACAGTCAAGAGGATGAAGAGGAATAAAAAGAAGGGAAAATAACACATTGCATTGAGCACAAGAGTCACGTCTTATATAAGACATGTTAAAAATAGCTCTTCCAGCAAAGCAGGAAGTTACTCTGAGAAAAAAAGGAGAGACAAAATGAACTGTCTTGTGTGTGCCACTTTTCTGTTTCCATGACAACCTGCTTCAATTGACAACTCTGAAGCATCATTATTTTATGTTCAGGAGTTTGTTGAATCTAAACATTTCTGTTTGTAAAGCCTTAAAGGCTCAGTGTGTAACATGTTTAGTTCATTATCAAAATCTGTGTTGCCTGTTCACAAACTTCTCCTTTTTCATGAATATTTACCACCACCATCAATTCCAAGTATTCCTATTGGCTTGAAATTTTACATTTGCGTTCACATGAACTGGGTTAGACGCTCCATATTCATGCGCCATCTTGAAATACGTTAGCCGGTAAGGGACATACAGGACATTCTTTCGCGTTTTCGCTGTCACGTGATAAACTCACAGAAGGAAACGTATTCAAACTTATTCAAAATCCAAATTTCAGGAACAGGAGTCTTCTTCGCCCAGAAAAAGAAAAAGGATATTGAAAATAGCAAGAGACCGGTGTCATCAGAAAAAAAGCGTGAAGGCTACCGTAGCTGTAATACGTACTTTGAACTGCGTGGCGTGAGAGAGTTGATTGTGATATATGATCTCAACGCTAGATGGGAGAAATTCCCACAGATTGGACCTGTAAATCTATGATTGACTGTATTACATATCTGTAAAACTGCACCAAACACACGGTACTCCATTCAGGCCAGGTAGTGTTACAAGTTATTGATTAGCTTAAAAGAGCAGATTGATTTCAACCCCTCTGAGAGGAGGAATCAGCGATAGCATCACCGCTGGGAAAAGTTGGTTGACTCACCACTCCAGAATGCAATGTCTCAAAAACTATTAAATGGATTATCATAAATATTGGTAAAGATCATGGTTCCCAGAGGATGAATCCTAATGACTGTGGTGATTTTCTAACCCTAACCCTAGTGCTATCATCTGATCCAAATATACTTTGTACAATACTTTGGTTTAAAACTACCTGCAAAACTAATGGCATTCCTATCAGTCGTAGCTGTGCTAATTAGCAAATGTTAGCATGGTAAACATTATACCTGTTGATCAGCATCATGTAAGCACGCAGACTGAAGTCCAGTCTCACAGAGCTGTGGTTTCTTGTGCATCAAAGGAAAAGGTAAGTGGATTTGGGAACACTTTTCGGCTGAACTGGACAGTTTTACAAAATTTCATAAAACGGACAAAACAAGATAAAATATGACACTACTCTATAAAGAAACTTATAATTTTTGAATTTGTTTTCACAAAATTAGATCATTTTAGCAACTTCACAAACTAACGTTTGTAACTTAACATGTAGAACCAGTCACCAGATTTTATGATTTATGATTAACCATCTTATGACTAACAAACAGCTGGTAATTTACATTAACTTTAATAAATGATTTGTAAAGCTAATCTGTTTCCATTTGCTACTATCATACTTTTCTTTAATTTTTTTTTTTTATCAGTCTTAATCCAGAAAGTTTCTCTCTGATGATGTTTCTGTTAACTTGTGGTTCCGCCCTCTGCTGAGGCTCGTTTCTGACCTCAGTGTGAAAACCCCTCCACTCCACATTACACGTACATGGTTGGTTTGAAAAACTGAGACATTTCCCTTCGTTTACCCGCAAACGGAGAATTCGCCTCTGAAAACGATTCTTGCATGTAAACTGAGACAAATGGAGGTTTCATCTTTGTTCAAAAGAGAGAGAGGAAGTGATTTGTTGCTGTTGTTGCTATTTTCGGGATTGTGATTGGCTAACGTGGGCTTGAGCTTCTCGTTACACTGCCACCTACAGGTTTGGCATGCTCTTGACGTCATATATACACGGGTTCGTTTTCTGAAAAATGACAGGTGTGCACCATGTTATTTTTGAAAACGGAGAGGGTGAAATGTCCGTTTATGAAAATAGCTGGCCACGTGTAAACGTAGTGAATGGAAAAAAAACCAAGCCATGAATCTAAGATGCAACGGCCCCCCTCCAAAGTGTGCTGCTGCCTGTGTTGCGTAACGAAGCGGAGGCTCGTTGCATAATAGATCCAAATCCTATTAATGTTAATGAAGGAAGCGGGCTGATGGAGAGGTGGAGCTGCTAAGGCTGGATGGCTCTAAAATCCTGAGCCGACAAACAGGCCAGGCCTCGAGGGGGGGCTGCAATGGACTCACTGGTCGATACGATGAGGACCTGGAAGCTGTTTAAAAGCTGCTCTGCACTGACACTCCACCCTGCTATAAAAGGCCAATCTCAACAGGTAATTTAATGTTAGTCCTGTCTTTTTTTATTTAGAGAAGAAAATAAAACCTGCCAGTGAGATGTGATAATCCTGCTTTTTCTAATGCAAATGAACTATTTCCAGGTGTTATTATCTTGATATTCATGGACTTTGACTATACCTCCATTCAAGGTGGGGAAAGGAGCCGATTTGCAGATTTTGCTCTTTTTTTATGAAAAATCCTTAAGTTTGAGAGTGCATGACCGGTATTTTAGGCTCATATAATTCCTGCTGTTAACTCTATCTTCTCCCTTCCTCCATGCAGCTTCATGGATGAATTCACAGGTTTCTTTTAAACACTGAGCGGGCTCCTCATCCGGCCCGCCTGTGGCTATGACTGTTTGTCAGCCTCAGTTTTAAAGTGCGCTAATGGGAAACAGACAGGCCAGAGTGGTCAGCTACAGCCACCCCTAATGGAAATCAATGGACTATTCATTAGATCAGAATTTAGGTGACACCACGAGGCCGGCTCATTGCTCTCATTTTCTACCTCGCTGCATCTCGCTACCTCTCGTCTCTGCCCTGCTTGTCTTCTTCTCTGCTCTCTGTCTCTGAAATATGGCTGCATGCCCACGCTGTACTTACAGTGAGCCAGCTGGAGTTAATCGCTTAGACAATATGTTACGCTCCTGCTTACGATGCTGTATCATATATCATCTTAACAATCTCAGACCAAGGACCATGCATCGGTTTGTGGTAACATTGTACAGGAGTGACAGAACAGCAAATAATTTAACGGATTAGAGCTGCAATTAAGGATAACACCCCCTCCTGTTAAATCTTACTTGTTCTTCATCTGCTGCAGCCTGCAGGACAAAACTAGAAACCGTACCTAGTACTAGTACCCGTACTTACATTCCAATTTTAAAATTTGAAGCATAGAGTGACAGTTAGAGAGATAGATGCTCGCTCTTTGTATTTTTCCAAAGACAAAGGGAAGGGATGAGAGAAGGAGATACAGAAAAAATGAGAGGCAATGGTGGCATGAGCAAGGAGTATGCAAGAGAGAAAAAGAAAGCAGAGGTGAATGGAGAGGAAGAGCCAGTCAGAGAAATTGATAGAGAGCGAGCAGAGTAACAAAGGGAAGAGGAAAAAGAGAGAAGGAGGTGAAGAAAGAGGCAGAGCGAGCAAAGAAGAACAGAGAAAGAAACAGAGATAGAGAGAAAGCGTAAGCGAAAAAGCTGTTCTAGGCCCTGGGGCTGGCAAATAGCAGTTGCTATGGCAACGTGTTACCCACGACCCAGATCAACGGTAGCGTAGTCCTTCGCAGCCACTCCACACATGCACCGATGTAGAGTGATGTAACCTCAATAAAAAAATAAATAAAAATGGTGCTAAATAGTGACACCGGTGTGAAATTTGAACCAAAAATAACAAACAGCATGGATGTTACAGTAACTGAACAAGATATATGGAAGGAGAGAAATGCAAAATATCTTCTTCAATAATTTACTGGTTAGGTTTTGGGAAATAAGTCAAACAGATATTGTAGTGTTTGACATGAAAGAGAGAGATGGGGGAGAGAAAAGATTGCTTTATTTTATCAGCTCTGCATGTACTTAAATAATTACTGCAACTACTAGCTAATACAACAAACCATCGATACGCAATAATAGAATTTCATCAAGCTTGAATGCTGTGTCAGATGTACAACTAATTTGCTGTGGTAAACCTGCATTAATTGATTGTCTTTGGGCCACTTGGGGGGCGGCAGAAACAAGCTACGACACCGACATCCTTCACATAGCAACATTAGCATTCATTTGAGTTGTGTTTATGTGCACCCAATGAATTTGAATCCTGTTTTTAGCTTTGTTTTGGTCTCTACCAACTCGCGAGTGAAAAAGCTGGCTCTTGATCTTTTAAACGCTCCACTATGTTCACCAGCTTGTCACTAGTGGGCCAGTAGTGCGCTGAGAGTGAACCAAAGAGTCTATGATCTCTTTCACATTAGTCATTTCATCCCTTGTTAATATAAAAAAATATTGTTTATAGCTTTAAGTTTAGGATACAATCACCAAGACACACTTGCTTCTTTCGGTTTAAATCTTTTTTTACTCTACTTGATGCTGATGATGATGTGATTACGCAATTGCAGTGACATGCCAAATTACACAACTGCAGGCAGTTAATGAGTTGTCCAGTTTACCCGTCTTTATTCCTGGTTTTCTGTACAAAGTAGTTTGTGTCATCTAAAAAACGTCTTCCACATCAGCCGATAATCTACACAGTCAATACAGAACCTTCATTTGGGTTTGCCCTTTTTTCATCACATTCATATTCCGCGTCTTCTCATTAGACAAGAGAACGTTCCAGGCCCTTTGGTTGGATGAACGAGGCGTGGCACAGAGTGGACACGGTTGGAGACAGAACTTGTCACCAATTGCTGATGTTCTTTGTGATTATGCTCCGCTTCCTGTCAATCACTTGACACCCACGACACGAAAAGTGAAATAATCCCTCAAATACATCGCCTTACAAACGTCATTGTCACATTCTCACTAGGTTTGAATTTGTAGCGTTTGCATTACAAAAAAAAAGAATATGTAGATATGTAGATCTCTTTTAGTAGCTCCTTTCATCTGCCATCTGCAGGTAATATTGCCTGAATTGATGTTGTATTTCTCTGGTAAAAGTGTCTTTTGCTGCCATAAAGCAGATTTAAATATAAACTGAGAGCAGATTATATCCACAGTCCTAATAATTTGCCAGAAACTGTACAAACCAGTGGCACTGCATGATTATCGCCAACTGTTAGTACGCACAGTGCATCTGCCACGAATAACAGCGTTAATAAAGCTTTGTGAATATTTCAGCGGCCGGTCTGGTCCCTGCCTGCGGCTGTACTCCAATTTACAAGTGCTGTATTCATGTGCTCATGTATGGGGCATTATTCTCTCACAGTGCATTATGGGTAGATTCACACAAGAGATGAGGAGGACCTTAGAGAGAGAGAGAGAGAGAGAGAGAGAGAGAGAGAGAGAGAGAGAGAGAGAGAGAGAGAGAGAGAGAGAGAGAGAGAGAGAGAGAGAGAGAGAGAGAGAGAGAGAGAGAGAGAGAGAGAGAGAGAGAGAGAGAGAGAGAGAGAGAGAGAGAGAGAGAGAGAGAGAGAGTGTTAAGGTGTGGGAAAGTAAACTGTCTCCTCTGGTTGAGATGGAAAAGATCCCCATCTGTTTGATGACAGCAGACTTCAGCCACAACACACACACACACACACACACACACACACACACACACACACACACACACACACACACACACACACACACACACACACACACACACATACACTTTTAACCCTTGTGTTGTCTTCGTTTCAACCTTAAAAAAAAACACTTTTTTTCTGACATTTGTGACGCCTTTTTTCACAATTTGTTTTTGCTTTTTCCAACGTTTTAAATTTTTTAATTTTTCTTCTACACATTTTCAGCGCTTACTTCTACATCCAATATTTTCTGATATAAAACAAAAAGTTAAAACGGGCCAATGTGACCCGAAGTCAACACAAGGGTTAACCTCATAAATTCAGCTTGGGAGATTTCCGTATTTCCACTCGAGTTGAAGGACTAAAACCACATGAGCATGAGTTACTTTGTCAGTTAATTGGTTAATTGTTTTGTCTATAAAATTTCAGAAAATAGTGAATTTTCCCACAGCCCAAATTCACATTTTCAAATTGCTTGTTTTATCTGCATTACAACTTGTCTGCAGGAAGTGCAGTGAACGCAGCACATTAGCAGGGCAGCAGCATCAGTGTGTACGCATGAGGCAAACGACTATTCTATGATCAAAATAGCGGCAGATGAATTTTCTATCAATCGATTGATCAACTAATTGTTAGCAATCAACTTAGTGGTGTTATTATTACCAACAGAGGCAAAACTAAGTTGTGATAAACTGGAATTATCTTTCAAAAGCTAGCAGTTGTTGCATGTGTAGATTCACCTTTTGCAGCCCATAATTTATGTTCAGAAAGTATTAAAGAAAAACAACTTCAGAATATGCAAATTGTTTTATTCGCTGTTAAAAAACAGAAAAAAATCATCTCACATTCATCTGATAACCAACACATTATCAATGCAAATGGTTTCAGTAATCTGCTTGTTTGCAGCGTTGATCGAGAGGACACAATATGCTCTGAGCCAGGTACAGTAAGAGGAGGACGCCAGCTGCTATTCCTAAACGTAACTACCTGACCCTAATCTTCTGTTTGTGGCTGCTTATGCCAGAGGTCAGCATCTGGCCGGGCGTAATTGAGCATGATGGACTCTCAAATCCTGTTGTCGGCGCTCTGCTGTGTGATCAATACTTTTATCCCGCTGATCTGCTGGGTGTTGGAGCACTTCTATTTCTCTCTTTCTGGGACTAAATGACTGGGACTAAACTCCCAAGACACACAACAAACCTCCCATGTTGAATGTACAAAAAACAATATAAATATATATATATATATATATATATATATATATATATATATATATATATATATATATATATATATATATATATATATATATACACTGTACAGAAAGTCATACACACATGAGAGTGGATGCTCACAGATGCACACAAACAGCTAAAACTGTTCATCTGGTGCAAATTACAATCAGCTTGTTAGAACTAGCATGTTTAGCACTGACACAAAATGTCGTGCAATTAAATATTACAAAAACACAGGAATTAATCACATGTTCAAGCACACCAGAGGAAAGTTAACATCACATATAGCTACATTGTGCTCGCACACTCTTAAACATCAAATATTCATCTGCTCTCCTGGTCAGTTAAGGTGCTTACGTTTGTCCCTTGTGTGTGAACTGAGCTGCAGCTGGAGTGCCTTCCCACTCACGTTTAGTTTCCTCCTGATACGTACTGTGAAAGTGTTTTTTTTTAAATGTATAATCCAGTTGCTTCCACCACTAAGACCTGGATCAAATATTTGTTAGTGTAGTAGTTTTTTTCACTGTTTTTCTGTGGCAATTTTAAGGCAAGAAGAGAACCATGCAGGACAAAATTGGAACAAACCGAGGCTCAAAAAGCACCGGGGTGACCAAAATGAAAAGTGAAAAGCCTGCTATCTTTAGTGAGATATGAAATACATATTTCATGTGTATATATATGAAATATGTACACCCATTTCCAAAATAAGGACAAGGAAAAAAGAAGATGAAAAAATGTAGTCATGATAAAATAAAAATGATCATGGTAAGTCAAGATATCGACTACATGTCAGTTAAAACTATGGAACAGTAAGTCAAACTTTTGACTTTCTTATAATTTTAAGAATGAGGTAATCAAAATGATTAGATAATAAGCACAACATTTGACTTACTAGATCAAAATAATGAGAAAGTGATTAAAAATGATGATATAATAGTTCACAATTATTATGATTATTATTATCTATTCTTTTTGTCTTTTTTTGGTGCAAATTAGTTTCCATAAGCCTATATGAGATGAGTTGCTCAAGTTACGAAGAAAGTTTAGGAATCCTGGTTTATCTTCAGGCAATCTCATAATTTGGAGTGTATTATCACACAATATGATGCAAGAAAGTTGTTTCCTTGGGGGCTATTTTGTATAATGAGGCAAGTACAATTAAAAGCAGATCATTATAAAGGTTTATTAAAAGTGCCCGGCTGCAGGGTGCAGTGACAGTAGGACCTAAACAGAGATGACTCTCCCAACAGCTCTCTCTTGTCTCTAATCTTGTGAATAGCAGAAGCAGGATTACCTGTCCCGCGCTGCCGTGTGGCGGCTCAGCCGAGCGGAGTGAGCTCTATTATTTTATGTCTTGTTCCACTAAAATGTAAAATGGCCCCTCCGGCCAGAAGTGGTGTGCCATCGAACTGAATGGCTCAGCGGTTATGCAACCAACTTCTCCAATGTCACTTTTGAGATGTCAAAGAAGTCAGTGGCCCTCCCCTGGTCCCTTCGCCTCAACTCCACTCTACACCACTCCACTCTACTCCACCCTCCTCCCCTGATGTGATTATGAAGATTCACTTTCCAGCAGCCTCAGGGGCTACACACACACACACTGTGTGTGGCCTGGTATGTGTGAGAGAAAGGGGGATGGGGGGGGGGGGGATTGCAGAAGGGCCCAATTTAGCATGTACTCTCAAATATAAATTACTAAAGAGTCTCATTACTGTATTCTCGCATTGCCAGACCTTCTTCCACAGCGCTGCGAACCATAGTCCTCATAAATCCACCGGAGTTTAAAATTACACCACAAAGAAAGCGGAAGGAAACGGATATCAAGCCTAAAAAGAGGGACATCCGACGGAATTTCCGGCAGCACCTGAACAACCCCGGAAGTGGAACGTTGTCAATATAGACTACATTTACTGTAACACAGATACACACTTTCTGTGAATGCTGACGACACATAGTTATCATGAACATTAAGACAAAAGAGACCAACGTCTGAATGTATATACAGTAATTTGGCACTTAAAGCAGGGCCACAGACCATAGCCTGAAACTGAGACCCAGAATGCCCCGGGCCATCATACAGACCCTTGTCACTTATCGATGTCGGTCATGGCTAACCATGACGGGTGCTTAAGCGGCATCAGGCACTTTATGGGCTGCGGATGAGAGGAGCAGATTGGGCTTCAGTGGGTGATGGAGGAAAGCCAGAGGAGGTTGGCATCACTCAGGAACAAGGCATGCTGTGCCAACCTGCCACTTGCTGCTATTCATATACCCACTGCAGACTGGGGTTCAAACATAGATGCAGTGTGTTGGAGAGTGATGGTGTTTTAGCTTGTGCATTTGTTTCCAAATTCTTGTAATCTTTTGCTCCTTTTTTTTCATTTTTAATCATTTAGTCTATAAATCATCAGATAATTGTGAAAAATGCATATAATAATTTCCCGAAGCCCAAGGTGACTTCTTCAAATATCTTGTTTTTTTTCCTACCAACAGACGAAAACCCAAACTTATTACATTTACAATCATGTAAAACAGGGAAAAGCAGCAAATCCTCACATTTGAGAAGCTGACACTAGTGAATGTTGAGGCATTTTTGCTTTAGTGACTTTAAGTGAGACTATATGAATTAGCACATTCATATTTTTGACACATTCATATTTTTTTTCATAATCTTTGACACGGGAAACATTGCATTCATAAGCAATAAAACATCCCCCTTGCTCAATTCACCACACTCAGGGGTTTTGCTGCTACAGCCTTAATTGGTTTCAATTAGCAAACTTTAGATACGGTAGATAATGTTGGCTAATGCCAACTAAATATTGCTGTATTACTGACGTTACTGAGCCAGTTTAGGGACGTTATAGCTCTTCTCTATTGTTGTAGTTGCTAATTGTGCTAACATTCTAGCATTTATCTTTTTTCTGTAAATGTGACTTGTGGCCACAGGGACCGCTAGCCAGCAAAAGGCACGGCGACTCACTTTAAATGATAAATTACTAAAATTGTTGCGCTTTTTGATATAAAAAAACAAAAAAAGCTACCTTTAAGGGATTTCCCCAACACTGCCGGCATTCCTGCAGAAAAGAAATGGCAACAATACACATCCATACTAAATACTGCTTGTTTTATGAACATGCAAGCGAGTTAGAACACTTAGATATAAATGTGACCACAGTGAGAGGGCTGAATAGGAACACAACGGTGTACCACATATGTGCACGCTAAAATAGAGCTTTTCCTTTAGTGCAAGCAAAGCACCGACACAGACATTCCCCTAAACCACTCCTGGTCATTGACACGTAAACACATACAAGCACACACACTGACACACATACACACACATATCCAGATGGAGGCTGACAGCATGCTTTGGGCTAATGGCTTCAAATGAGGAACACATGAGCCTCTTCCTGTGTGACGGCTCTCACATGCTTCGCAACCTCACACACCTCCAGGGCGAGAGGGGAATAGGTGAACTGCGTGTGTGTGTGTGTGTGTGTGTGTGTGTGTGTGTGTGTGTGTGTGTGTGTGTGTGTGTGTGTGTGTGTGTGTGTGTGTGTGTGTGTGTGTGTGTGTGTGTGTGTGTTCTTGTTTAACTATATTCGTGGGGTCCAAAAACCGGGAATAGAGTATACTTGTGGGATCCGGACAGCTTTGTGGGGCCAAAATGCTGGACCCCACAACTTCAAAGAGCTGTTTGAGGGTTAAGACTTGGTTTTAGGATTAGGGTTAGAATTAGGTTATGGTTAGGGTGAGGGTAAGGGTTAAGGTTAGGCATTTAGTTGTGATGGTTAAGGTTAGGGTAAGGGTCTAGGGAATGTATTTTGTCAACGACGGGTCCCCACAAAGATAGTGAAACGCACTGTGTGTGTGTGTGTGTGTGGGGGGGGGGGGGGGTGGGTGGGTGGGAGAGAGAGATAAGCAGGAGAATCAGGACAAGACAGGGAGGAAAGTAGGGCAAGATAAGAGAACAGAGGAAACAAAAAGGAGCATTGTGGTGGTTAAACTGCAACAAATCAATCTGTCTGCAGGCAGGAGATGATTTGTGATTGTTTTGAGAGCATGCAAGGACAGAATCATGAGTGTAAAAAAAAAGTATGTTTCTCTGAGTGCTTACATTTGAAATTGCTCCTACTACCTACTTAATATGGGTTTCAATGCCAAACTAATTGAGGCACTTGAGTCCACCTGGGCTTCACACCTGCGTTTAATCAGGTGAAGTCTATACATGGACCTTCTTGATGAAGATGTAATGTTGAAACGTTGTAGTTGTACAAGCGTCAATGGAGTCTGTGGAAGCCTTTTTTTCTTCTTGATAGTGTCATTGAAAAACTGCCATAAAGAGATTTTTTTCTTTTAAACTGGAGAGAGCCTAAGTGAGAGGTGGTTATGTGTAACAAAGACAAGTGGGAGACGGATGCCAATAACAGCAAAAGCACACATTAGAGTGTATGTGGGTGGGTGTGTGTGTGAGAGAGAGACCGATGCAGCAGCAAAATGATAGTTGTGGATAGTAGTCCATATCAGCTACTACACAGGCAGCTTTCATTCTGGTGGTCAAAAGTATTGGTCCTGGATTGACATGCAAAATGGCAAATAGTGACCACGTAAACAATCTGGTGGCTGATACTTTACTTAGTTGGACATTGTTTAGGCATCAAGTCAAGTTGTCAAGTTATCAAATATATCCCAATTGATGCTTGTTAGTGTGGCCCAAACACGCCATGTGGTTACAAAAGATACAAAAGGTCATACAAGTATCAATATATCGACTTTTATTATGAGTCAAATCTACTTCTTACGTCACATCAGCATTAGCCATGCGAAATGTGTGTAGCTTCACTATTATTTTTATCCGTTTTATGCCCTAAAGTTATCACATTGACTTTCTGTTCACTCTCCTTAAAAAATGTGTGGTGAAGAAGCTTCTTAGGATTTGTGTGTGTGTGTGTGTGTGTGTGTGTGTGTGTGTGTGTGTGGCAGTAGTGAGTTGCCTCGGCCAGTTAAGTGGATTACAAGGCATAACAACGCAGGCAACAATCTAATATTCAATGTACACTTTCATCAAATTTGAATACCTAACAATTTATCACAACAGCAGCAATGATCCATGAAGGATTACAATGTTTTCTGTAACATTGTGTGTTTGATCTAGTGTAAGGTCAAGAAAGCAGGGTTAGGAACCTGTTCAATATTTACCGGCAACACACAAACTCAAAATGTCAGCACCAGCAGGGAGGACAGTCCAGCTCTTTGGCCGACTCATGATCATCAAACAGGGGTTGGCCTTTGATTGAACCTGAGATTCAACCTCAACCTGGGCTCAGCTGGCAGTTAGTTTTTTATTTTATTTTTCTCAAATGACCATTGTATCTTCCTGGCCCTGGCGATATCAGAAAGCTCTCCTGGTTTATTTTTTTTCATCTTGTAACATCATTGTCACTCATTGGAGGTTTTGTTCTGGTGAATTGGTCAAAAAATGTCAGGAAATAGTTAAAAAAAAACGGCCATCACAGTTTCACCTTAGGTTTTCTTATTGTATCTGACAGCAGATATTCCCTTGATACAAGGCTAAGAAATATGCACATTTTCACATTTGAGGAGCTGGATCCAGAGAATAATTTAGGCATTTTTGCTGTGAAAAATCTTGCACCTGTCAATCGACTTATTCAGTGGATCCCATCATTTTTAGCTTGGCTTGTTTTGTTATAGATCGTTTCATTTGAAGGATTTTCAGAGACGTTAAGAGGTAAATGTATCCAGTATTTCATGAAAAAAAAGAGCAACAGTTAGAAAAAAATGGCTGTGTAAAATCTGTTTTATTTTATTTCTTGTACATTTCACCATCTTGACTCTCCAGATTTGGAGCTTGGGTATTACTGGATGAATCCATTAATCAACTAATTGTTTCAGCTCTATGTGAGTTATAGCAATAAAACCAATTGAATAACTAAGAAAACCAGTCATTAAGTCCTCTCAATCTACCAATCACTGCCGTAATGTAAGCATGATATAAAGTAATGCAATCAACCGCTATTTTAGAGTCATATACTGGTTTAAATGGTAAGTAGTAGGTGACCAGTTTGACTTTCAATTTGATAATGGGATACAGTTAAAAGAATTGTTCGACATTTTTGGAAATGTGCTTATTTGCTTGCTTTCTGCAGAGTTAGATAAGATAGAAGATTGATACCACGTATCTCATGTATGTATGTTAAATATGACAGCCAGTAGCCGGTTAGCTTAGCTTAGCATAAAGGCTGGAAACAGGGGGAAACAGCTAGCCTGGCTCAGTCCAAATGTAACAAAATCCACCTACCAGCACCTCTAAAGCTCACTAATTAACACGTTATATCTTGTCTGTTTAAACCGTACAAAAGCTGAAGCGTAAAAATGACAATTAGTTATTTCTTGGTTGGGTTTCAAGCTGGTTGCTTGGCAAAATGCGTATTCCCAAGGACGTCAAACTATTCCTTCAAACATTGCTCTCCTCTACCAGACTTTAAATCAGTCTGAAAACATCTTGCATTACCTCTACAGCTCAGAATCTTAATGTCCTTCTCTGCTCGGGTCAAACATCACAGATTTGTGAACTTGAAAGGCTGATAAAAAAAGGAGCTCTCTTTGTGCTTCAGATGCTGCATCAAAGCTCTGCCCTTCCATGCAGAAAATTTAACAAAACCTGCACCCCTCCAGACGATGATGTAATCTCTTTTGGTTCTGATCTGAACGTCATAACCAAAGGCGGCGAGCCAGCGACGCGTTATGCAAGAGCAGGCACATACGCACGCACACACACACACACACACACACACACACACACACACACACACACATACACACACACACACACACACACACACACACACACACACACACACACACATACACCCAGGAAGGAAGCAAGGTGTGTGAACAGGCCAATCATTTGCAACAAAGGGGAGGACGGACAGACGAGGAGGAACTTCAAATGCACTCAGAGCCACTTTGGAAGCCGCTTTATGAGCAACATTAAATAAAAATGTCACATGGGAGCTGCTTTCTCTAATCAAACTGTCTAAAACCAATGAAATCCGATATAATCATACCTCAGAGAGCGTGGTTGATGTCTCATTATCCGGGTCCTGAGCACAGTGTACCTCCACAGACATACAGATTAGAGATTATAGGACGCAATCAAGCAAAAAGATCAATGCATACGCACAAACACCACCACGGATTATAAACCTTGCCTGCGTCCTGTGTTTATTTGTAATTACTTTCAGCCCAATATAATGCATAGACACAATGGTTGTGCAATCAGGAACATGGACTGTTTACCATAATTAAGGTAATCACAGCTAATCAACATGCTCTTTACAACTGTGAACATAGTACCTGATGCTAATGCATGGTGTGAAGACAGTTCATCTAAAATAAGTTGTATGTGGTTTAAATGTGTCTTCAGTTTCCATTTTTATACTATTTAATACATTTTAGACAAAATATTTTGCTAATAATTGTGGCTTGAACAGTAATGTAACATGAAAGCTAGCTGTTTGAAGTCTTTATGCTAAGCTAAGCTTCATAGAAACTAAAAAGGTGTCAAAACTATACTTTTAATGTAGTATTATTACAATATTGCCGGACTGATACAAGGATTTTAACGCCAATATAATAATAATAATTAACAAACTTATCAGTGCTCTTTGGTGGACAATTTGTGGAATGAAGACAGTGTTTCTAAATGAACTCAAACATCTTTTAGCCATTTTTTTCCCCTGAAATATCTAGTTATTTATTGGCCTACACATATGTTGATTGGGGAGATTTATCCAATTTGTTAATAATGGACAACGTATAGGGACGGACCATTGATTAGTAACGATAGCTTACATAAGTGGTGTGAGGTGAGGACTCAAGTCACAGTTTTGTTACCAATATTTTAAACTGAAATGAACATGATATTGTTTTTTGTTAGATGTGAAGCGAATACATCTGGCTTGATTGGTTTTTGACCTTTATATACTCAGGACTTGTCATATAAAAGGTTCAGATGTTGCAGGAAATCCGAGATGATTCTCCATTGGATCATTTCACACAAAACGTTTGACTGTCACGTCACACATCTGGGAGTTTTGTAAAATATAAGTATTAAAACTTCCTACATCTGCTGTCCAAATTATCAACGCGTTGAACCGAAGAGGAAGAGGCAGCGCTGGCACACATAAACACAAGCTCCTTACATGACAGCTCTCGCCTTCTTGCTCCCAACTGTAAATCTCCAGCTTCTTAACGGATGTTTTAAGCTTATGGTAACATTCCAGATGTCAAAGGCACACACAAATGATTACACCAACAAATAGGCCATCCTGCAATCCAGTCTATTTTTGGTAAGAGGGTGTGGGTGGACTCAGTTGCGCAACACAACCACACCTGGAGCACAACAGTCCAGGCTGGTGAACTGGGTGCTTATTTCCCCGCTTCAACTGACAATGGTGATTAAGGAATTCAGAGGGTTAATTGCTAACTATAAATATGGCCACCCTTCTGCTCAACTCTCCTCAGGGTCTTTAAACAGACTCGCCCACTCTGTCAACTGAAGTGGCATGGCTCTCATTGGACACTGGCTCGTGCGTGGTAGCATGCCTCAGGAGAGGATGATGTGATGAACATCACTGATGAGGGACACCCCACTCTTCTGCACCATATGTCATTGAGAGAGACTGTGACCCAGCAATATTTCTGTGGCAGGGTCCAAGAAGTGCTGCAGGAACTACAAATATCAAATATTGGTTTTTCAAGTGACAAAAAAATGTAATTTCCAGAACTCTAAATCACGATAGTAAGTAGTTATGGTATGGTAAAGTTAAAAATCTGAATATTTGCTTCCGAAATAGTAACATTTCATGCCATTTTGTAACATTGGAGCAAGTTATTTTAATATTTAACTCCAAAATAGTAACCTTTTGTAACGCTGAAGCTAAAAATCTGACTTTTTGACTCCAAGAAAAGAACATTTTGTAACACTGATGCTAAAAATCTGAATATTTGCTTAGATAATAGTGAAAATGAATTCCACTTTGTATGTGCTGAGGATAAATCACTTCAAAAATGTTTTTCAAACACAAACCCTTCATTTTGCATCTGCACACATGCAAGCGGAGATAACCTGCAAGCACAAGAGGGAATAAAACAGGGGAAACACTGAATGTTTCTGTGTGGTGAGTGTGTGTAAAACCCCCTCGGGCCCATGCGCTCTGACTTGGTATCAACTAACCTGCTCTCTAACCGCCAACAGGGCAAAGAGGCATCACGCCAGATGAGCTGCAGCACTGACTGCACTGATTTGTAAATAAAAAAGCTCATCATTAATGTTTCCATCCTCCTTATTTACATGTCAGACAAAACTGTGGGTAATCTGTATAGTCATATTCAAGATGGCCTGTTGTGTCTTCACTAACAACACTGCTGTCTCCAAACTGAAGGATGTGATTTTTCCACCAAGCCACAATGAAAACAAATTAGTCACATCCACTCTGTAGGGCATTGAGTCCTCCAATTCCCAAAGACACACCTACACTATTCCAACACATATAGTTAGTAATAGCAACAATTTGGCTGGACAAAATCCACTAATTTATGGCTGGACTTTGGTGTACATGTAAAACACAATATATTAGCCTACGATTTACATCTGAATTTCTTTTTTGCATGCAAATTGAAAAGACACTCAGCATTATGGCACTATATTTTTTTGCTAATGATATAGTAAGGTGCTTATTGCAGAGTCACAGAGCATATTTTATAGAGCCAGAATTGAAGGTCTGCACCCTAAAGAGGCTTTACATGTCTGAGCGGTGTAACTGATGGACACAACCATCAATGGTGCGCCAAGTGCGCCGCTGTTTCTTTCTCATCCTCCTGCTCCGCCTCCACCAAAAGAACCGAATACTGCGGTCTAATACAGAACACACTCTTCATATGTTGCAGTGCCGTCGACTAATCACGCTGCTGCTGACAGATCAGACACCGACCCTCTGTGGGGGAATGGCAGATAATAATCGAAGCTGCTGCTCCACACCTGACGGGAGACAATGCAGCCGTGCACAGAGCGCAGCGCACCGCCTCCACAACCTCTTTATCAGCCGCTCATTAGGCAGAAATAAGCTCATAATAGTGCAGCAATGTAAAAGCAAATTGGCATTAATATATGCACCATAAAACCAGACTGTGCGCCTTCCACAACCCATCAACCCGCCCATCCCTCTTATTCTCCTCCATCTGCCTCCAAATCTCTTTGAAAGGCGCCAAATGACACAAAAAAACCGTCAAATTGCGCTCGGCATTGTAGGAATAATATCGGTCATCTGCAGCTTTCCAAATCTCAATCAAATAAATAGCTAGGTGAGAGGCCAAAGAAGAAGGGGAAAAAAACATCGCTATTGTCTCGCGCACAAACGAGAAGCCATTGCAAGTAGGTTAAACCGCTCTGGCTGGCGCAGACGCAAATGTCTCCAGAGAAAATACACAAAAACGCGCAAATGTCAGCGGCTGATTGAGCGTACCTTTGCTCTCTTGTCCCTCGTCTTGAGTCTCCTCCGCGTTGGACTCCATGGCCGGCTTTGTCCCATCCATTTTTTCAGAGGAATATAGTCTCCTTGTGTCACTTGTACCTAACAGTCTGTGGATGGTGGAGCCTATCCTGGTGACTTGATGCTCTCTCTCTCTCTCTCTCTCTCTCTCTCTCTCTCTCTCTCTCTCTCTCTCTCTCTCTCTCTCTCTCTCTCTCTCTCTCTCTCTCTCCCCCTCTGTTAAAGCGTAGCACTGTGTCTCTATATAGGCTATATTAACAATCCAGTCTCAAGATGCAAATGCGCTGTCAGATTGGATTTATCTCGCACATGCGGATTAGCAGCCCCAGAGTGATGCCAGATAACGCGTTTGGCCCATAAAACGTCATAAAAAATGACGTTCATTCACTTTATTTATTTTCAATAAATGTAATTTTTTTCATCAATGGTTTCCTCTATCTTTTGGTCTGCAGGTGAAACTGACTAATCTTTATATATATATATATATATATATATATATATATATATATATATATATATATATATATATATATATATATGAATGAAAACACAAATACACAAATACACACACACACACACACACACACACACACACACACACACACACACACATACACATACACATACACATAAACATACACACACACACACACACACACACACACTAACCACCCCCTCTCCATCTGGTGAGTTGAGAAAGAAAGTCAGAGAGTCAGGCGGGAGGAAGGAGAGGATGGGAGGGAAATAAGACGATCTAGTGCACTATAAAAGTGAGAGGCGGGGAAAGGACTGATTGTGGTTTTAGGTTTTCTCTCACACATCAAAATGGCCTGTGCAACACCCATCATAGTTCATTTAACACTTTTGGGTGTTTCTTAAGCATCCAATAAGCACAGAGGACAAATGTGGTTGTGTATGATGACGTTTAGGTCACAACAAGCCAGCAAACTCCAACGCTGTCAAAATATTATTCCCATAAAACAGGATGGAAGGATGGAAGGATGCTCGGTTTCCTACTTTAACATTGTGTGTGTAACTTCAGTACACTTTCCTTGGTCTCCCATTGAAAAACAGCTTGATTAAAAACAGATTGATTGGATCACCTTTGACCAATCAGAGCTTCTTAACTGCTAAACAGTCAGTTTCTGGCTTCATTAGAGGGGGCCCTTTGTTTGCCTCCGAGGATGCTGATTGGCTGAGTGCAAGAAGCCACAATCCAATAGAAAGAAATCTAGCAAGGTGAGTCCCTGAATCCCTGTGAAATGCTTAAATATGGGTGGGGTGTGTTTATTCAGAGGTGTGTGTGTGTGTGTGTGTGTGTGTGTGTGTGTGTGTGTGTGTGTGTGTGTGTGTGGGGGGGGGGGGGGGGTTGTTTCCATCATTCACCCCATTTCCTTATAATATCCAGAAACAATGGGATGCCATCTGTCCTGAATCCTCTTAAATAAGGTTTTAATTCTGGCCCACGTGGCCCTGTTTTAGACAAAGCTTAGCCCAACCAAAAGTCCAGCAACCACCCCCACCCTGACACACACTGCAGTCAAAGGTGACCCCCACCAGCCCCTGATGTTTTCATCCAGCAAAACACAGAGACACCAGAACAGCTAACATGACATATATGACAATTAGTGGATCCATTTACCCTGAGGGCTGAAATTAACACCATATGCTTGGTCATCCATCACACTTTTGACTTTTTGACATGTGAATAGATTTCTGATATTGAGCCATGAGGAGTGCAGTTTGAGTGCAGTTCTGGGGAGCCAGGTGTGAACCCGAAAGCAAACTCACAGAAAGGACATATAATGGCAGTTTAAGAGTTTAAAACCTGTCCATAGAACAAACTGGTGTTTAGCATGTTATCATAGGCATTAGGACTGCAAATAACGTCGGTTAAACTGCCATTTTTTTCTCAATTAACTAATAAAATGTAAAAAGAAAATGGCTATTTCCTAAAATCCACGATCATGGTATCAGTTTGCATGTTTTGTTCGACCAACATTTTGAGACTAAAGATATTAAATTTGTTATCACATAAGACAGAAAACATAGGGCCTATTTAATCAATTATCAAAATAGCTGCATGATTGGTGCCACTATAATGAAAGCCCACACAATGAGACTCTTTCCTTGTGGATAAAGAAGAATAAGGCAGGTGTGAATGGCATAATTCTGGATCTGCAGGAAGAACTATAACAATGAATTACACACGCACATAAACACAGTCATTAGGCTTGAAGGGTGAGTTTCAAGTCCTGTTTTTTTCTCCTAGAACCCCCATAATCCCTTGGTGGGTCACACAGATTAAGGACTTGTCCAGAAGATGAGATACAGTGCTCCCTGGCACTCTTTTCCATCACCCTGTCACACAAACACACATATATCCATCCAATAGTTGTTGAGAAATCTCAATCAAAACCATTCAAACCAAATATTGACCTCATGTAGGCACTAGAGGAACAATCTGCGAGTCACTGAAGTTATTTGGAAACATCGTCTGGACCCTGTACAAAATTTGGTGGCAATCCATCCAACTGTTGTTGAGATATTTCAGTCTGGACGAAGGCGGTGGACTAAACGAGCCCCATTGCAAATCATTACACTTACACTGTTATTGTGGCTAAGCAATTCTGCATTGTTACATATTAAATGGATGGCTGGAGGGATTGGTAGGAGAGAGAACGATTTAGTTTTGTGCAGCTCCTCATATCAATTATGAGTGTGTTTAGGGGGGTTGGGAGTCAGGATAATCCTTATCAGTCATATGACTATATAAGAAAAAATAAAGCAAGATTTAAAGGACAGTTCACCAAAGATACACCCATGTAAACACCATGCAGTTTCAACCTTAAACAGTTTGTGTGAGCATGTGTGTCAGTTTTGAAGCCTTATGTTCAGCCTTGACCCATGCATCCTCTGACTTTGCTGAATCATGTATCATCTTGAGCAATTTTATCCGACTGCCGGACTTCAGAGAGAGCTCCTGCTCTGCTGCACAGACTTTCTTATCTACCTCCACAACTCTTGGCGTCCATTAAAAGGAAAGCCACGAGTGCCTGTCAAAAGCCTGTCTTCCCTCATTACAATGAGACACAGAAGAGGAAAGTGGAGCGCCAAATTGGTTCGTCCCAAAGTAATGAGGACATTGCGGCTCCTTCATGTTATCAGATGTGGAGTTAATGGGAGGGAAGAAAAAGAAGACGAGGAAGAAGAAGAAGAAGAAGAAAAGGAGGACACAGCAGTCTCTGGACACCTCTGCGAAGATTGATTTCAAACTTCAGTTGTAAAGATGTCCGCAACAAGCACTGGTGATGGTCACATCCTCAACATTAGAGATTCTCAGGGTGATACTGGCTCTGCTGTTGCCATGGAGATGTCTAACACCACCCCGTAGGCTTCACTAACTCAGATCTTTCAGCGATGCTATCAGTTCCTGAACTTTTCACGTGGTCTCGTAACAGCTTGAGGCAGAAACCAAAAACCACATTTATGAGATAGCCACGAAGAGGGACTGACTGAAAGAAATGTTATCAGTAAAATGATTTCTACTCCTACGACCAGGTCAGCTGAAGGCTACAGTTGTTGACACGCAGCCAATGTGTTTAAAGCTTTCTGTTTTTTCTCCCTGACAGCATCAGAGGGAGAATCATCTTGTGGACAGTTTAAGTCAGGTGTGAATAAGTAGAACAAGTTGTACCCTATGAAAAGGAGCAGTCAGCAACAAGACGCATCCTGTCTCCTGATCAGCCAGCGTTAAGCAGCATAATTTCTTTCGTCCACCACTTTGGTCAGGACTGAAATACCATAACTGTTGGATGGATTGCCGTGACATTTTCTGCACATATTCACGGTTCCCAGAGGATGAATCCTACTGACTTGATGCAGATGTTAGCGTATGCTACAATGCTGAACTGAGACGGCAAACATGATGAACATCATACTGTACATGTTTACCATCAGCATTCATCATTTCAGTCATTGTACAGTAAGCTTGTTAGCCCTTGATGTTAGCATTTAGCTCAAAGCACAGAGATGCTAAATGGAGGATCCCAACATGCCTCTACATTTGAACATCATATCTTAAAATTATAGCAAATAATAACTAATCATCTAATCTCACGTTTATATCGACGACGTTTTATTTACGGGATTGTTCTGGTGCCGCCAGATGTTACGCAGGGTGTCCCTCATTTTCGGCCGATTGTCCGTCACCTTCCGCTTTCTTTGTGTTGTAATTTTAAACTGCTCCTCAGATCTCTGCAGGGTAAATCCAGACAGCTAGCTAGACTTTCTGTCCAATCTGAGTTTTCTGTTGCACGACTAAAACAACCTTTGAACGTACACGTGTTCCACCAAAACAAGTTCCTTCCCGAGGCTTCCGCCCCACCCCCCCCCCCAGACGATTGTGATTAGTTTAAAGAAATGTCATGTAAACCAGAGCACGTTTTTCTCCCATCCCGGAATACTGTGTGGACTAGCCAGACCCTCCTCCGCAGCGCTGTGGAGATACTTCTGGCAATGCAGGACTATCAAATCAATGACTGAACAAAGATGCACGGTCTCCGAAAGGTGAAAAGCTCACAAAGTACAGCATCAAAGAGCACTACTGTTGTTTAGATACTTGTCTCCTGTGTGATGCCCAGCCTCACTACAGGCATCGCATTGACCTTTTAACCGTCCTACTGACACACTGCCCAAGACAATTATGCATCTCTTTTGTCGGGCGCAGACACTTACTGTCAGGCTTTGAGCTCTGATCCCAGAGGTTGACCTCGCCATGAACTACAGTATCTGTTGTCTAAAGCCTTGGGAAATCACTGCTGCCTGCCCAGAAGCTATATGTGTCTGCGTCCGTCTGATACAAGGTTGTAGGTTGAGAAGGAGATGACACTGCTTCAGTGTCATGGGACTTGGAGAACTAATGTTGCAATCATGTTTTTCTGTTATTTCTCAGTGTTGCAGCTCCTTATCCATCATCCATTATATGGCATGAAGCTGTGAAAAAATATGTAGCCTTGAGATACAAAAGTACCCAAAAGCTCTTCTCTGTCTAATTTGTACTCTTTTTTTAAAATTTTTTTTATTGGAGTCACGAAACGATTAAAACATTCTCTTCATGCAACAGTTTATCTGATAATGCTCGTCTCACCCTGTATGTTTCTATCTGTTTGCCTATTGCTTTATCTTTTATCAGTAAAGCTGGAAACAGGGCATCAATTGGGCAAACATAAACAAAGGGTTACAAAGACGCCGGAACACACACACACACACACACACACACACACAGAAACAGGCAGAGAGTCTCAACGGCGGCTTTGTGAGCTTCCCGCTGTCGCTTTAGTCTAATCCTTGCTATTTTAATGGGCTTCTGGCCTCCCTTCAAAAGGGAAACCTTTGGCAGAGAGACAGAACAAAGCGTTGTACCTTGCATTGTCTTGTCTCTCACCTTGGAAGTTGCTCTAATTTCTCTGCAGAGATACTATGTTTGTATTAAGTGTAGATGTGTGTGTTTCTTTGGTGTACAGTGTGTGTGCTCAGATCAGGGCCCTTAATCTGTGGTGGTGGTGATGATGACCCAGTTTCGCCCCCTTTCCACCCCACCCTCAGCCGTCGGTCGCCAAGGAGACTCTTCCCTCTCATCCCTGAACGGAACCGTGAGATGCTGAAAAAAGGTTGGTCAATCTCGAACACACACGTACGTACACATGCTCTCTCACACGACACTTTTGTTGAAAATGTGCTACTTCTTCGTCTTACTGTCTCTCTCCAACGCACAGTTGAAACAGAAAGCAGACACACTTTAAAAGTGCTCATATCATGCTTTTTGGCATTTTCCCTTTATTGTGTTACATATCTTTTTTGTGCATGTAATAGGCTTCCAAAGTGAAAAAGCCCAAAGTCCACCCCAAAGGGACTTACCATCTCCAACAGAAAACACTGTTCACAAACTGCTCCAAACAGCTCTGTTGTAGTCCAGCCTTTACTTACGTGACGACCGCGCGTCACTTTGTAACACACGTTATACTCGCCTAGCTGCTAGCGTGGCACGCCCTCATACTCTGACTATTTCTGACTGGCTAGCAGTCCTTACCTAGCTACTGCGCATGTGCGACTACCAACAAAGATGGAACAGAAGTGAGATGCCTCACTCTGTAGCTAAAACAGAGAGCTCAACACACAGGGTGAAAAGAGGAGCTGCAGCAATGAATCTGATATAACCTCTTAATACAATTATGAACCTGAAAATGAGCATGAGCACTTTAATGCAAATTCATGCAAAGTAATCCCATCATGCTTCTTCGTCATCTGCGCTGCCTGAAACACCTGCACTTCTGTGTGCACTGATTTTGCATGTGGTTGCAAAGTTTTGCTTTAATGTGTAACGATTTTGGCGATCCCTTTGCACCCACACACACGCACGCGCACACACACACACACACACACAAACTCCTAACACCTCATCGAACGCCCACCCTCTACTGGAACCACATACAGAAATAAAAGTGAGAGAGCCTCTCTCATATAGCTCGCCTTATTTACAATATCTGACTCCTGTCAGTATGGATGGCTTAACCTACACTCACCTCCACACACACCCACATACGCCCACACTCCCATCCCCCCACCGCCCCTCCGTCCAGCAATATATCCAACGAGCCGCTAATCCCGCTGGCCCAGATTTGGTCCACAGTCTGCTCCACATGATGTTACGTTGTTGTCGTCGTCATCCCAGCAACTGCACCCCCCCCCCATATGTGAGTATCTCACCCCACCCCACTCCTCCACCTGTAACCTACTGTACGGAACTGCAGCAAATGCCAGCAGCAATGTGGGATAAGAGCAGCTTCCATCTACAGTATGCAAGCACACCATGAGTCACTGTGTGGAGGAAATGCAAAGCAGGGTGGGTTCATCATCTTCATCATCATCATCACTCCAGGGGGTGGCAGAGCGGCAGGGGGAGGCGAGTGAGAATGACAGTCCTCTTCTGTCTGTGTGTGTGTATATGTTCATATTCGGTCTATTTTGTTGCCCGTGTGGGCCTCGTGTGATCAGATGTATGACTGTTCGCATGTGCCGGAATTTGAAATGACGCCCGCCTCAGAGCTTTGTGCATCGCTGCGTCGCCATGGCAACAGGCCCTCTCAACAACGACTGATTCTGAAACATCAGAGTAGCCGTTGGGCTGAGCTTAAAATGCTCACATGCAGGACAAGGGAAAGACAAGCAGGCTAAATAGGAATAGGGTCGGGAGCTGGATGTACTGTATTGAAGACATGGAGGCATGTTGGAAATACTGAAATAGAATAATGTTTTGGCTCTTCTACAGCTTCTAGTCAGGGCCAAGTCAAAGTATGTGGTACTAAAACTAAAGAACTCCTTTTTAAAAAATAGCATACAAAGAGCAAAAGACATAAAATCAATAACAAAATCAATAAGACAGGCAACTAAGACAAAAACAAATCATTTTAGAGTAAGAGTAAACTCCCTGGACATCAGGTTGTAGGTTTCTGTTGACCAATAGCCGTCTTGACAATTCTGACTTTTGGGGACTATATATAGGCTATATATATATATATATATATACACAGTATATATACACGGTAGTACTGCTGTAGTACTGCTTCTCCCTGTGTCTTTGGTGCTCAGTCAGAATCATAAAACACTTAGCAGCCAATTCCAATTTTCCAAATGTCAGTCTTAATTTGACTCTCAGGGTGTAAAGATCAACAGTTCTGCCAGTGCTGATGTAAGCCCACACATCAGAATTAATGTAACACTTTAAGATAGTTTTGAAAGCTCCCCCGGAGTCATATTCACTGTGTGAGTGAACAAACAACTCGTATTAACACTTGTCAAATCCTAATAATTAACACTGAAAAATCAACACTTGTTAATGATGGAAAATTAGCTTTTGACTTTCATACATAATTTGCCCTGTGTTGGTTCCTCTATTTCCATGTATTTGGTATAGGTAGGCTTGCAGCCTTTGATGTCTGTCTGCTTGATGGCTGTTCCATTCAGCTTCCATTCTGCACATCAGCGCAAATCCACAGGAGAGGATGCAAGAGGATATGAGTTTGCACATATCCAGAGACCAAAACTGCAGCAAGCACAAAGAGCGAATTTACGGAGGAGGACGCAAGGGAGGGGGAGGAAAGGAAAGAAGACGGGAGGAAGAGGGGAATGGAAAGAATAATGATGAAGACAATGAGAGAAGCAGAAGCAGATGAAAAGAGACGGGATGATGATGCTGACGATGATGAGACTAAAGTAACAGTTGGGGAAATAAGAAGAAAACAAGAGAAAGAAGTTTACAGTGGTTTCCTGCAGAAAAAAATTGCTCTGGTTCCCCATCGCAGTAAATTATGTCACTTGGCTACATCCTGTCTGTTCTTAACTTCTCACCGGCCTGAAGGCGATAAACAGCCCTGCTGCCTTATTGGAAACAGATGTTATGAATGGGAGAGACACACAAAGAGAGAGAGTGTAGGGAGAGAAATGCTTGGAAAAGTTGGGTTGTGTTGGATCACTGGCCTATAATGAGATCAAGCTGAATGCTACTGGTTTCAATGCTGGAATGTCTGCCAATACACTGTGGTCTCTCATCTGTTCTCCCAAAACAAATTGGAAATTTTCTGTGATCTCAACCGTTGTTTTGCTGAGATTCCCCTTGCTCTGCTATTTTGGCTTTTCATGCACGAGGAGCTGGTGTGATAATCAACATCTACCTGTGCTTAATACTGTTTACTACACATACAAGTCTGACTCAGACCTTAAGCTTTGACTTCCTTTCCTGCACTGGTTTGAATATTTGATTATATTTTTGGAAGATCACCTTCTAGATGTTATCCGGTGCTATCCAGGTTCAAACTGCGTTGCTCTGAAGCAAAATTAAAGGTCATTGTATTTTAGAAAAGACCTCAGCAATTTTGGGGTTTAAATCATTTAATACATGCACACAGTTAAGAGGTGATAATGTGTGTACTTTGCTTCTAATATATGTGTATTTGAGTGCAGGGAGTTTATTCAT
Source organism: Zingel zingel (assembly GCA_023566125.1). Taxonomy (NCBI): domain Eukaryota; kingdom Metazoa; phylum Chordata; class Actinopteri; order Perciformes; family Percidae; genus Zingel; species Zingel zingel. The sequence goes on from CM042337.1 coordinate 11,102,228, forward strand.
CTGTGTGTTTAAGCACATGTTAATCCAGTAACGATGCACTATGAAGATATCCTGTACTCTCATGGTACTCATTCCACCTTAAAACGTTATGATGTATAGTAATTGTGCCCTGGTATGTTCTAAATGGACATTAAAACTTAAAAGAAACTAATAATCTTGGGCCTTTTTTTTAGATGTCTGATTGTTTCTGATGCTGTTTGTAAAGTATGTATGTGCTTGTGTCTGTTATTTACCCCGCGCTTGCAACGCAGATCTCAAAGTCAGTGAGAGCTAATTAAATAAAGCTTATTAAAAAAATAAAGAAATGTGCACAACCCTGCACTTCTTGCAGCATGCATCCACGTCTTTTGTGTTTCAACCTTGCCCAGCCTGTTTAATCCACAGTGAGAGAGAGCGGATCACTTCCTCTTAATCCAATCAACAGCAACTCTCACGAGGAGTTGATGTGGGAAGGATACAGTCAGGCAATCTCCCATATAACTGGCAAGAGAAGTAGTTTGTCGGAAAATATCCGAAAAGACACTACAAGACTGAATTTCTGTAAACATTCAGGTAAACCTCACAACAACAACAAAAAAAAGCTATAACATTTTAGGAAAAGTCTGGAAAATGTATGCAATATTAGAATAATCTAGAAGTAAATGACTGAAAATTGAAATATTCACAGCTTGCTCCTGTTTTAATATTTAAAAGCCTTGAACCATGTAACCCCCCCCCCTCCCCCACAGCTGATAATGTTATATATAAATACACTGCATATATCTATATTATTCTTACTACTATTATGTCACTGCTACTACATTGCACATACATCTGTACATGTTGTTCATACATTGTTCATATTACATAGCCATATTTATTCTGCTCTTATAACACTGCAATATATTTCTTGTCCTGCCTATGCACCACCTGTCTATACTTTGTATATCACGTTGCACTTTTCTGCTTTTTTGCACTTCTGGTTAGACGCAAACTGCATTTCGCTGTCTTTGTACTTGTACTCTGCACAATAACAATACAGTTGAATCTAATCTAATCTAATGGTGCACAAGAGCGCAACGGCGCAAAAGTAAATCTGACCCGTGTAAATCTTCAAACTGGTTATAGCAGACGTGCAAATAGTCAAACACGGTGCACACAACACAACACAACACAACACAACACAACACAACAGAAAAGTTCCCTGCAGCTGCTGGAGGAGCGCATCCAAACATCAAGAAAGAAGCGAATTAAAACACAGATCTAAAAGTGACCCGATTGTTGCAACGAAAGTAAGCAAACAATGTAGGAAATAGTTCACCTACCCATTTTTCAGCTTCCCTGGAAACTGGCCTGAGACACACACAAAAAACCGTGCCAAAACTGCCAGATGATGTCCACAGGTTGTTAGGAGGGGGGGTTGCATACAAACAACTGGACGTCCCGTTTGGGAATCGGGGATGGAGGGTGAGCTCATGTGACGTCACGGCTAGGTCTAGAAATGGATCCGACTCATCAATCCACTCCTAGTGTCCTTATTGGTTTCCTTATTATCTTATATTTTTCACGGGATTCCTTCGTGACAATATATTTTACTGTAATGTGTGCATTGGCATACCGGCAATAGGCTACATTGAATCAATACCTAATTAGTATTAGCTATTGTTTAATCAATAAACTTACATGCATTCGTGGAAAGTAACTTTTTAAGTACAATTTTTAGATACTTTATACTTCAACTACACTACATTTTAGAGGGAAATGTTGTACTTTTCACTCCACTGCATTTATTGGTGGCCAGTTACTGATCAAGTATTTTTACATTGTTGTATTGGTACTTTTACTTAACCCTTGTGTTGACTTCAGGTCATATTGGCCCGTTTTAAATTGTTGTTTTATATCAGAAAATATTGGACGTAGAAATAAGCGCTGAAAATGTGTAGAAGAAAAATTTTAATTTCAAATTTAAAACGTTGGAAAAAGCAAAAACTAATTGTGAAAAAAGGTGTCACAAATGTCAGAAAAAGTGTTTTTTTCAAGGTTGAAACGAAGACAACACAAGGGTTAAAGGCCCAGTGTGTAACATGTTTAGTTGTTCATTATCAAAATATATGTGTGTCCCGTTCACAAACGTGTCCTTTTTAATCAATATTTACCACCACCATCAAGTCCAAGTATTCCTTTTGGCTTGACATTTTACATTTGCGTTCACATGAACTGGGGTAGACGCTCCATATTCATGCCCCATCTTGAAATACGTTAGCCGGTAAGGGACATACAGGACATTCTGCTCCGCCTTTCACGTTTTCGCTGTCACATGATAAACTCACAGGTGCTGCTAATGCTGCTAACGGGTATCGTAGCTTCCCCGGCCCCGGCAAGTTTGAAGAAGGAAACATGGAGGACTACACATATTCAAAATCCAAATTTCAGGAACAGGAGTCTTCTTCTTCGCCCAGAAAAAAGAAAAGGAGATTGAAAAGAGCAAGAGACCGGCTTTTTGAAGCGTGAAGGCTACCGTAGCTGTAATACGTACTATGAACTGTGTGGCGCGAGAGAGTTGATTGCGATATATGATCTCAACTCTAGATGGGAGAAATCCCCACACATTGGACCTTTAAGTAAATTATCTAAGTACTCCTTCCTTCACACTTCCTTTATCAAGTGCAACATTGCAGTAATACAATTAAGAGCCATAGTCCCATTACGAAGAGAAGTGAATAAGAAATCACCACAGACAAAGCAGGTTTAATCCAGACGGGGAACACTTTATTGAAAACAGAATCATATTAAAATACACATCCTTCAGTCTAAAAAAAGGGGGGTGCTGGGTGGTGCAAGCACAAGATAAAAGAGAATAGTCAACGTCCCTCCTGAGAAACCACATGAGCAGCTTTGAACGCGATGAAACGTCAGTTTAGAAACAACAAAAACAAAATCGCTCTCCGTGTACGTTGAAATGTGGAATATCGGATGCAGCGATGCAGGAGCACAACAGAGGAAGGGGGGTTGAAAATGGTTTTGTGGTTAGACCAAGTTGATAAGCATAAGAGGTCCTGCAGCATGCATCACCACCCAGCTAGAGGGTACACAGAAACAGATTAGGAGGTAACACGCAGTTTTACTGCACCTCTGAACCTCAGTGGACACTCACTTTTATTCTCTGTGCTTTTGTCCCGAAATCTGTCAAAAACAACTTTGGAAGGACCACGTACAACCATGGATAAATGGTAGTGTTGCATGCTTGATCCTGAGTTAAAAATAAACTTCTGTAAACGTGTAAAGCAACAAAGAAATCCAACGTTATATGTAGCATTAGCACGTGTTAATTTAGAGCAGCCGCTGACAGGTCGGTAACATTCGCGTCTGTCTAAGCAGAAGCTCAGCTAATTTATGCAACTTTTTTTGTGCTTAAAATAACTCGTAACCCTCAGCTAAGCGACACCATTAGTTCTCCATCAGCAGCCACAATCCATTACACCACAAAGCTGCCGTCTCACCAAGAGATCAGAGAAGGGATTTCCTCCAAATCAAAGCGTTCGCAGCCCGCAGCTGTCACAGTTTCAGTGGAATAACAGGCCAGTACTTGGGCTGTTTGAGGTCACAGTTTCTGTCGAAATTGAGCTGCATTGCCGCCTCCATGGCCAGGATCTTGGCAGCGTCCCTGCCATACAGCTTCTTCATCTCAGCCGCGCGTCTTTCGCCGGGTCGCTCCAAGGGAGGGGCCATGCTACTTCGCCAGGAGGCGCCGCGCAGGTCCTGGTCGGCCGGCACGTAGCTCTCATGCTGCTCGGCCTCCAACTGCTGCTGCTTCTCTGCAAGGACAAGAAAACAGACTGTGATACGTGATGCCAAATGTGCATCCCTAAGCAAAGTCGATTTACTGATAATGTGACGGAGATGGGAGAAGTTTGGAAACTGTAGTCCTCAAAAAAAAAAAAGATGCAATAATGTCACAATCTTTAACTTTTCCTCAACCATTCTCTTACTCAGCTCCTCTCTGTGTTTCTCTGTCTGGGCGAAGTACTGCCGAAGCTCCTCGCTGATCTCCATGTTGCTGACGTCGCACTCGATCTCACCGTCCGAGCCGCTCTCCTCGTCCTCTCCATCCTCTTTCTCTCCTGCGTTCCAGTCAGCGTAGCGCTGCTGGTGGCTGCTGGGATACTGCTCCTGGCTGTAGCCGTAGGCTGCCTCCAAGGCCTTCCGGTAGGCTCGCCCGTGTCTCTGGTACCAGGCCATAGCCTGCTGGTAGTGCTGCCAGTAGCGGCTGTACACGGGGCTGGAGAACCAGGACATCATGGAGCTTATGTCCTCCTGCTAGTGAGAAAGATCACACCCGTTTGTGTGCTTCGTTTTTACGTTTGGTTCAGGTTACTTTATTGGTACCTGTAGGTAAACTAGGTTTACAGTCTAAGAGGCAGGACATCCTTAAAACTGTGTAGACCACCACCATAACATGCAACACACAAAACATTAAAACATATCAAAACAGACAGACAGTACAACATGGATAAAACAGGGTAGACAGACAGAACATGACCACATTGACTTGTGCAGTTATATGCCACAATTCTACAGCTAGTACATGACCAAGGTGCTTATGTGTTGTGTGCAAGTAATCCTACAGTTTGTTTAACAGAGTGATTGCCGCTGGGACAAAAATCTTGTAGTTCTACAACCAGGGACTCTTAGCCTCCATCCAGAGGGGAGATACTGGGATTCCCTCTGCTAAGGGTGTAGGCTATCTTCTAAGATGGCCATAGTTATCCTCTGTAGTTGTTTAGCATACAGGGATGTGGGGTGCAGCTGGGACTCACCAGCCAGTTTACTTGACCATTTTACAATTTGATTTAGGCGATTCTTGTGCTTAACTGAAACACACCCAAACCATGACACTAATGAGAAAGATATGATAGATTCAATAAAGGCCTGATAAAATAATCTCATCACGTCATTAAGTCTTTTCAACAAAAATAAGCTAGCTGGGCAGTGGGCACTTTGACGCACACTGATGTCTCTGAATTTGTAGTAAAAAGACCATAAATCATTTAATGTGATGTCACTAAACTGATTTTTTTTTCAGGCCTTTATTTCAAAAGGACAGATGAAAGGGGAAAGAGAGGGGGGAATGACATGTTGCAAAGGGCCGCAGGTCGGAGTCGAACCCGTGGCCGCTGCGTCGAGGAGTAAGCCTCTATATATGTGCGCTTGCTCTACCAACTCACCTAACCCGGCCACATGTTGACTATTTTAATTAAAAAAACAGGAATGTGTCACTTCCTGTGGACATAACACCTGAGTTTCTTGTGGACAGCTGGTCCTTTAAAGGTCTCAGTAAACGGGGAGCTGTTGCAGTGCAGTCATTTAGGACTAGAATAGGGGTGTGTTACTATAACTATAATTCATACCCAGTATACCTTTAAGGGGCAATAGGCAAGCTAACAACGGTAAGACGTCTTCTCCTCGGCTGCCTTACCATGATTGAAGACTCATGCAGGTTGAGTTAATCTTCCTGGTAACTTTGCTAACGTTATTCCTCCCGCCAACCTTCTAAATTCTGAAAGATAAACAACTACTATTAATTAAACAATGTTAGTCAACAAGGAGTAAGTTAAACATGACCTGTAGTTAAAATACGACTAAGAAACAACAGTTAACGTGAAGCTAACGTTAACTTTTAAGAGTTCAAGAGGAATGAAAAATACACGCTGTTGAAAACAAAAATGGACGCCAAACCACCATAAACACCGACCGACTAAAACATACAGTTAATACCTGTTAACGTATAAAGTGTATTTACATGCTGAATGCCTCTCATTAGGGAACATTTTTACCTGCGTGATGGCAACTTATTTATTTAGTGGCTCATGATGCTGCTTCCTGAAAGACAAATTTCCCAGCAGCCTTTGAGCCACAGCAAATTAAATTCTGGCTGCGTGGCGCCACCTAGTGGACACTGTGCACACATGCAAGGTCTTCTAATCCACCTGTACATGTAGACTGACTGAGTGCAATACATTGGCTTTCAGTAATTGTCTTTTTCAATGTCAGTTTATTTTAATTGTTAGGTTTAACTATCTTGCATTCGACCATTTTAAGAGTTTTGAAAAGTCGTTGGTGTCTAATAATGATAGGCCTTGCTTTCTTCATCCATATTTTTAGCTTACAGTAACTGTTCGTAATAAGTGCCTACCACTGATGCACAAAATGAACTAAGTAATTTTTGTTCTGTCTGATTTTCAGGGTGAAGTTGCTAAGGATGTGGACATGGATGTGTATGGCATGCCACGAGGGTCAAAGGTGACGTTCAATCTTTTTATCTCAATCTCTAAATGTGTCTAAATTTAGTTCATTTTCCTATGCAATTTGGCTTAACAGTACACTACTGTTTTCAGAGACTGTCTAATTTTTAAGTGCCTTGCATCTTTGTTCGAGTAGACAAAACATCTTGATTTCTGAAGCTGAACATTTGCAAAACCATAACCACCAATATATAACATGTTGTACGTAAGGACATTGTGATATTTCAGGAAAGGGGGTGTAAGAAAGATTAGTTCGGTGGAGTGTTTGAGTGCTGTGAGACATGTTTGACTGTATATCTGGGTCACGCTTTGGCTTGAGGCTTCAAAGCTTTCAGAGGAAATGCAAAAAGACAGATGTGCCTTTTTCAAAACACATTTCCTCCTTTTGATGTTTGAATGGATGAGTTAACACAATAAGTATTTTTTTCTGTTTTCCAGAACATGCATTTTCTGAAGTATATTGTGTATTACTTCCTTGAATACGGCCTCAGATTGCTGCGTAAGTAGTAGTAGTCCATTTACAAGTGTTACCCAGTGCATTGTGGATAATGCATGCTATATTTCATTATGCATTTTACAACTTTCCAGGTATAAAATGATCTTAAATGAATACGGCCGTCCTTCTTTTCTTTACAGCTAAACTAAAGGTTTATAAAATCCCATGGAATATGAGAGGTAAGTATTTATATTACTATTTTAATTGCAGTATTGTATTTGGCTGCTATGTTGATTTTTGTGTCAACCAGGTTACAATATTGGTAATTTTATTCACATATTTAAAAAAAAAAAAATATATATATATATATATAATATTATTTTTATTTATTTATTTATTTTTAATTTTTTTAAATATGTGAATAAAATTACCAATATTAATAATAATTAATTATATTCAAATATTTCACAATTTCACCAATTTCCTGCACAAACACTAACACTATTTTGGAATGTCCATTGTAGTTAAACATGTCACAATGATTAGTGATGCATATATTGACACCAGGAGCATCATACAGAGATTTATAGGTCATACAGTTCCAATACGTGTCCACTACTCCCCCTGCTGGTAGACCTAGATAATGCAGGGTCGCTGGTGTCGACGCAAACCACAGTATTTGATCCCTATAACAATGTGTAGCAAGGATCCATTTGATTTTTGTCACACATCTGTATTACATTTGATGTGATTCTTTGTTTTCTAATAGTTTAGCTCAAAAAGTATAATCCTTTTTTATTATTTGACACTGTTATCACAAGCATTACAAGCAAGCAAGAGTAAAAGTCACTAAACCCAGGCCAGAGATCAAAAGGTTTTATATAGAATAAGTAATTCAATATGTTCCATCAATCGGAGTTGGCCACAAAGATAAAAGTATGACGCGTACCGTCAATGATTGTGCTTCACACACAGGTTCATGCTTTGTCTCGTGGCCGGGGCGTAGGAACGCTTGACCTAGTTTCATCCTTCACTGACTTCAGTGTGTTGCAGCATCTAAACCGCTGTCCGGAAACTCTCATCATCTCCTACAGTGAGAAAAAAGTCAGTGTTGGTCTGCATCTTCGATAACCTGATCTACCTGGTTCCATATTTCTGTAAACCTAAACCAATTTAAATCTGTCTGCCTGTGTGTCTGTGGTTGTGTAAGCGGCTCTATCTCTGTCTGTGTCCTGTCCAGCTGAGAAACAAACCACCTATAACAAACTTGCATTTCAAGTTTTTAGCATTCTGGTGGCAATTTATTAGTATACAGTACAAAAAAAAAGCACACATTTTTATTTACTTAACTTGCTTTGCCCAACGTGGGAGAGTCAAACAACATTATGAGTATTAAATGCTTTTCATGTTAAGCATTCATTTCCAAAAAATAGCAAGACATCATGTATATATATGTTAAAAAAGACATGGTATGGACACACTAAATAATAATAAAATTAATGAAATCAATTAATAAAATGAAAATGCATAAATAAAGGAAAGCAACAATAATTACATTAAATGAATGAATTAAAAACACAATATTCAAACAAAGTTTTAAAGATATGTGTGTGGAAGTGTGAGTTTAAATGAAATAGTGATGCTGATATTTGGACATTTAGTAGATTAGCTGGTGGTTTACACAGGTAAGGAGCTTTTAAAAAAAAAAACCTGTGGGTTATGTTTGGGGTACCACTTGATTAAATTATTCAACACAATGCTGTAGAAATCTAATCTGATTCCTCTGTAACAAAGTCCATTTGTTGCTTAAGCATGCTGTTCTGCCTCAGCTTCAGAGTAATACGAGGCGCCCGGCAACAGCAGCTGGGAGCTCCGTGGAAACCATTGTGTTCCTGTGTGAAGGTAGGTCTGGACCATGTTCTGTCACTCAGCCATGCCCAGCAACATTCACCTTTTGAATGAGTTGATCATCCTTTCATATTTACTGGTCATTATTGATGTGTGCGTCATTAATGTAAAGCCATTGAGTCATCTGCTGAAATGGAGCCCAGTACCACTGATGGCAACCAGGACCTGTCCCTGTTCTGGGAGGAGATCCCCCCAGTGCAAAGGTCAGACTCATGAGAACTGTTTAACACGGCACAATATTACATTTTATTAATAAGAGCAATTGTGCATGTGTTCTATGTGTAAAAACATATCAGTAATGTTCATAAGCATGAACAAATTCATCTTCATTTACTAAACTGTGGAACGATCTGCCTCTGCCCATTAGACAGGCCTCTCTTGGTCCTTATGCCTATGTGGGTTATGTATTATGTCTTTTATTTATTCTTCTGTACAGCACTTTGGTCAACTTAGGTTGTTGTACCCTCCTGATGTCCTCGGGTCAAATTTGACCCATATTCAAAACGTTTCCATATCGGAAATTTGGGTTTCTTTCAACCAAATTTTAAAAAAATAACGTGGATGGTTCCATACAACCATTACTCTTCACAAGTAAAATAAAAGATCAGCTCAGTACTTTCATTGAATTTGGGTGTTTTATTCAATTTTATAGCATTTGGAGAAAAAAATGCTAAAAGAAAGTTGAAAAGAGTGACGGGAAAAAACGGCGAAGCATCTTTCGTGATCACAGCACGACTACGGTAGCGAGTAGTATGAAATGCCGAATATCCGCGTAGGGAGGTTGGTTGGGGAGGTGGATGAAACCCAACCGTCCCGTTGTTGTCCGCGTCCCCCAGAGGCCGCGGATCGTGTCCCACGTGTGACATTTCCTTTCCCCGTTGTTCTTTTCCTAAACCCAACCTCAGTATAGATGCTTCCCATTACGTGCTGACCAACACAATAAAACCCCGAGATAAACGTGTCCGTGTACACGAGTCAATAGATTAATAATTACGTGACCATTTCACGAACTGCCGTGAGACCGTGTTGCAAAAGATGACAACAAACGCTGAAAGAAAAAGTAAATTTTGACCCAGAAAAATAAAAAGTTGCACAGTCGACGGGAAGACAACACACGGGTTAAAAGTGCTCTATGAATACATTTCGAATGAGCTTTCTTTCTTTTCAGACTCAAGTGTCAGGTCCTGCAGGACAAGTTGCAGCCCATCCTCAGACTGACAGCCAGCAGCGATCACCAAAGGATTCACGGAACGGTTAGTCTTGTACTCGGTACCGGCTTTATTGTTATGGATATACATAGCAACAGCCCATTGATGCTTAAATAACTTATCTAGGACTGTATTCCTAAAGCTTCTGTTGTCATGTTGTCTTCCACCCTCAGCTCCTGCAGGTGATGGCCAGCAACAGTCGCCTGGAGCAGAAGTTGGAGCGCTGCCTTTGGACCCTGAAGGTTTTTATGGTCCTGGCCATGGTCTTGACAGCTTTGTGGAGCTTCACTCTGTACATCCACTATTCAGCTGGCTATTTGAACCGCTGGACCACAGCTAAAAACTGAGCCAGTTTGGAAATGTTCTTGTGGTGTGTGTGTTTGACCTGCAACTGATTTTCTGAACAACTGAAATTCTGGACTCCTGGAAGTTTACATCTTTTTACATTGTGATGTTTATGTGGGTCTATATGGAGGCAGCTATACTCCAGAGGCATAGATAATGCATGCACACTGTGGAAACTAATTTCCCTCCTGGGGACAATAAAGTCTTTCTCATCTATCCATCTCGTTCATAAATTCCATAACCCGGGAAAATAACTTCTGGACATTGTATCGCTTTCTGGTCTCATATGTCTATCTTCAAACCGATTTGAATTCATTGGATGTCCTCAAACGAGTTCTTGAAAGACGTTGAAGTGCTTAAATTTGACATCCAGTTGTTTTTTGGACCCCTGCTTCAAGGGGGGAAAAAAAGAATCAAAGAGCCGGTAAGTTTGGCTTACCGTACATGCTCTGTAATACTATGGTTGGATTTATTTCTTTAAGAATGATGCTTTAGCAGAAATGAATGCTTTTCATTTGGAACCATTGTTAGAGACCCCCCTCAAAGACTCTGAACTGGAAAGTAGAAGCAGTCTTGTTGCGCTTTCCTTTTTAAGGACACTTCGCCATTACCTATAATTGCAGTGACTTTTGTGTTTGTGAAAACTATCGGGAGAGAACCAGATGTCACTCCGATATGCATCAGTGCTACACTGAGTCCCATCACACTTCTAGTGTGTAAGATCAGAACAGAGACGAGCGGGGGGAGAAGGGTGTCGTCTGCTGTATCGATATGGAGAGGACCTAGACTAGAATAAATCAGAGCTGGCACTCCTCACAAAATTAGCACTGGTAGTAATGTTTATTATGGGTATACACTTGTGGTATATGATATATGGTATTTTCAAAGCTTAATCATGTGTGTAGGTGTAGCATTATACATTTTAGGTGAGATATTATAGGGAACAGTAAGAATGTATTTATTGCTAAATATTGATGTGATCTGAAATGATGTGGAGTTTCATTTTTTAGGAGAAGAAGAAGCCAGCACTTGTGATTGGTAGTGGTGCCGCATTTATCATTGCAACTGGACTTCCTTCCTTTGACACACTGAGCTCCTCTCTCCTCTCTCTCTTTCCATCTGTGCATCCATGTCCCAGAAATGCTTGTTAGTAACCTAGCTCTGGGGAGCTTAGTCCTTATTTTTTTTTTCGCCCAGCAGTTTTCCTTGGATTAGGGTGGCACCTAAATCATGGTTGCAGCTGTTGCTGTGGTCCTGCTCCGCGCCCTGCTACGCCCTGCTACACCCTGCTACACCCTGCTACGCTCTGCTGTTCCCTGCTACACCCTGCTACGTCCTGCTACGTACTGCTACGTCATGCTACACCCTGCTACACCCTGCTACGCTCTGCAGTGTCCTGCTACGTCCTGCTACACCCTGCTACACCCTGCTACGTCCTGCTACGTCCTGCTACGTACTGCTACACCCTGCTACGCTCTGCAGTGCCCTGCTACACCCTGCTACGTCCTGCTACGTACTGCTACACCCTGTAATGCCCTGCAGTGCCCTGCTGCACCATGAACTACTACAACTAATATTTCTAGTCATAGTTCTTTATTGTGACTATTATTGCCACTGTTCATCACACCCCCAACCGGCACCGTCAGACACCGCCTACCAAGAGCCTGGGTCTGTCCCAGGTTTCTCCCTAAAAGGGAGTTTTTCCTCGCCACTGTCGCACTAAATGCTTGCTCTTGGGGGAATTACTGGAATTGTTGGGTCTTTGTAAATTATAGAGTGTGGTCTAGACCTACTCTATCTGTAAAGTGTCTTGAGACAACTTGTTATGATTTGATACTAAAATTGTATTGAATTGAATTTGTCCTTGGGCTTATCCTGAGAATTTTTACTTCTTACTTTAGCTGTTGAGAAAAGCACTGTAATTAAGATATGCGTTTTGTTGTGAAGTGCAGCTCTAATATCTGTAAAAAAAATAAAATAAAATAAGATAATTAAGGATTCAAATTTACAGCAAGGAGTAACATTCATTTCCATTCTACTTTTGCTAGATGGACTGTAGTTTCTTCTCTGTGTTCCACTGATATAATTCACTTCTAATTTCCAGATACAATACAAGCTCAGGACCATCAGGGTTATTTGTATGTGAAACCCCCCCCCCCCCTCCCTCGGCTCTTTGGTGAGCAATTTATTCTCTTTTAAACCTTTCAACTTAGTGAATAGCTCAATCTTTGTATGCACTTCTACGTTTATATACTGTATGTTTCAGGCATTAAGCTGACACATATTTAACAAATTCAAGGTTTTTGAAAATGAATGCATGAAATGATGTACTTACACATTACACCTGTGTGTGTTCATACGATGAAGGAGGAACACTTGTTACTGTGGAAGGTAAGTTCAGGAGAGATCAGAGGGCCTTATGTGAGATTCTCGCAGGTTGAATACAACCTGAACCTGATATTTCTTTTTTTGAACTTGTTTAGCAGATCTAGTGGATGGCACTTCTTGTTGTGGGTTCATCACAAAGAAGTAGCACATGTATTTACTCCTACAGGTGCTATACTTCTACGTCTTTGCCTGATTAATAATAATATAATCATCTCATTGCCTCATCAAAGTAAAGACCTGTAATTGGGGTTGTGCGTGCAATGAAAAGTATTTAGATCAATGCTACCTTCTCCCAAACATTGACTTTCTAGAGGGTCCTAACAAGAAAGCAAAAGTGTTTATGTGTTGCACTTCCTTTGTAGAGGACCTCACATCAGCTCGTACCTCTGAGAGCTGAGAGTTTGAGGTTTAGATCGCTACAGTGCAAAGGTGTCAGTGTGTCCTCTTTACAGTACATTACACTGTACCATCCAGCAGCAGTTGCACTAGTAATGGGTAGATGGAAAATGTGGTTTGTTCTGCTCCTGAAGCTAACTTTGTATGTCTTCGACACCAAAGGTACTGTACAGGAACTACTATAGCTTTAATTTTACAAATGCATATAGCACATGCTTACTCATTGAATCTATTTCATACTACTATACTATTGACTTTTTGATTTTAATTAATTGCAGAGACTGGGAAGCAACTGCAGAAAACCATCGGTAGCAAACCAGATGTTACTCCGATATGCATCAATACAACACTGAGTCTCATCACATTTATAGCGTGTAAGATCAGAACAGAGACGAGCGGCGGAGAAGAGTGTAATCTGCTGTATCGAAATGGACAGGACTTTGAGAACAAATGTGACTCCAGATTCACTCTCCTGACGGAGAATCAGACTGTATTTCTCCACCTGTCTGATTTGACACCAGTGGATAGTGGGAACCACACCTGTGAGTGTTCACATCGTGGTGGAACAGACATTCTCCATCTTAATATCACTGTGGAAGGTACGTGTTTGAGTTATTGTCTTGCTTTTGTGTTTCAAACTGTATGCATTTCTCTGGTTATTTTCCAGTGTGTGCTTTATTTGAAGGTGTACATAAAAAGTCTAGTACTACAAAACCATGATGATGTGCTTAATACTAACAATTTAATAGGCCAGTAATACAAACCTGATACTGTGGACAACAGATGGTAGTATTTTAATTTGTGATCCTTTTCTGACTTTTTTTCTTTACATTATTTAAGCGGATGAAGATGCCAGCAGTTCTACGGAAATGCCTTTCCTCAGTGCTGTAATTATTGGTGTAATTATATTCATCATGATAACTGGATTTATCCTTGGATGTATCCACAGAAGAACTCACAACAGGTAAGACATTATGATGGGGAATAAACTATTTTAGTAAAGGAGATGTTAATAAACAATTTGTAAGGAGTTGTTTCTGTTTGTCTGACAGAAGACGATCAGAAGGGCTGACAAGTCCGGCAAACACGGTACTGCACATTAAATATTGTACCTACTTGTTATCTGCTGTTCATTTGACTTCATTTTAATATTTTTTAATCTGTGTGCTGCTGCTGCAGGAGCCAGAAGACATTGAGCCGTACAGCACCTACATACAGAAAGAGAATGAACTTTACTCAACTGTCATATATCATTGAATGTGTTTACCTGATACAAATTTAAAGATGCTTTTGAAGAGTTTTAATTATACAATATCTACTCCGATATGATGCATGTACCCGACTGAATTGCTGTAAAGCAGGGTCTGCTTTCCAGGGCACTTGCTTACTTTTTTGCATTTCATTCTAAAACTGATCAAGCTCACCTGTTTTCTATTAATCTTATTGTAGGTGTAATGTTTTAAAAGGAGCACATTGGGTGCATTATACTATTTCATTTTATTACTGTAAAGTATCCAATAAATTTGTTTTCAAAATAAAGTTGCAACTTGTTTTGGTATTCTGTTAGTCAAAGCCATAACAATGAAATATTTCAATATAAGTTTTATTTAAGGGAGCAATATGTAGTACTGACAGGTAGAGTTTAAAATGCTGCGCTGTAGTCCAAATTCAGAATAATGGAGACAGCTGCTCCCCCGGCCCCTTGTACCCCAGACTCGACGCTCATGCAGGTTGCCAGGTTGAGAACACTAAACCCAACATCCCATGATGTCAATGTACATTCGGTATATATAGTTGATGATAGCCAAAGCTAGCTCGTTATACAGCCCCCTGGTCTTAAAATACACACTTTGCAGTTGGGGTTCAGTGAGTGCTGGCCTTACTACTTTGCGTACCCCATAAACAATAAAAACTAAATAAACATATACCATTTCTTCCATAGAGATACTAATGTTGTCTAAGTTTATCATGCCAATCCCTACCATTAGCCGTGATAAATTAGTGAAGCTCAGTGCTTACCTTTTCAGGAGGACATTATTAGCGTCCGTTAAATTTTGTCACTTTTGGTCTCTAAGCTGTCTCCATCTTTCAAATCCACCTCCAATATTTACCCGTGTTTTAGCACGTCTCTGGTCATGCAACTGTTTAGAAAGATGCCGAGGATTTTTAGGTCATGTAGAGGGGACCAAAACAAATACAGACGTCGGGCCGGAATGGAAATTTCAAAAGAGAACATACTAGCTTTAGCATTCTTGTCAGAGAAGAAGCTATTTCAACTTAGCATGTTTCCTTAATATCTGATAACATATAATGGTAATTTTAATAATTTAGTAAATATATTAAATATTTCTCCTTTAAAGATAACAACCCATATAATTTCTATTAGATGTTATGAATTTACAGAAATCACTTATTATTTTTCTATAAACTACTGTGTGATTTCAGAGAAAAATACTATTATATTTCCCCCAGTGCTCTTGAACACATCATCAGCGATGTAAGCAGGGGTTGTTTCCGAACATTTAACACTCAGGTAATTTAGCTGTCTTCTTGACCTGACTTCTCAGCTGCCTGCATGAACTTCCGTTCCTAACCCAAATCTACCCAGAGACTTTCTCTGCACACAGAGGACTTTGAAGAGGGACGACCTACAGTAGCAGATGTATCCTAGCCTGACAAGCCAGACCCACATCAAGATGTTGGGTCTGGGAACTCGCCATTGGCAGGGCTCAATCTGAGGGGCGGGATAAACGGTTGTCTTTCAAATTCCCTCTGCACTCATAGCCAACCAGAGCAACGCTAGTTGATAGATTAAACTTTTGCCGTATCCGGTCTGCAAAACTCCAAACACATCTTCATTTTTTAAGAATGATTTCAGGGTGTTGTAGTTGTTTCTGTTGCCTGTTATTATTATTCTGTCTGTTTCCTGTTTTGTATATTTATTCTGTATGTTTCTGTTCCCTGTTGTGTAGATTTATCCTGTTTTGTGTATTCTGGATTGTGTATATTTCTGTTTCCTGTTTTATTTTGATAGTCTGTTTTCTGTCTTGTCATGCCTAGTTTGGCTTCCTGTGTTTTCCCGCCTGTGTGATTGTCTAATATGCTCCACCTGTTCCCCAGCCCTGCTGTCACCTGTCCCGTGTTTGCTCGTTACCTAGTTTATTTAGCCTCTGACACTTTCCTGTGTCTCTTGTTAGATCGTTTTGTGTACTTGTCCTGTCAGTTGTGTGACTCTATACACGATGTGATTGGCCTGACCAGAATTTGTTTTTTCCAGCTTGCAAGCCAACGGAGAGTTGCTAGACTGACCCTGGCTGCAAATTACATTTGCTGCCGCTAGGATGCGTTATGATTTATCCATCATCAGTAAACCAACCCTTTACATTCAGATCTGTTTTTTACAGTGGTTGGAAGAAGACCAAACCAAAGTGAGGCTTTGTGGGTTCTTTCGGCAGATTATCTCGCCCTGTACAAATCAAGCCCTGATCTATCCAAACATTATGACAAACTAAGATACACAATAGCATCAAATTTAAAAATGTACTGATGTTGAATGCTTGGATGTTTTGTCTGTGTTAAGACTGAATGTCCTCCATCATCAGGTCTTCAAAACAGCCACTATCGACAAATGAGTCGTTGAACTTCACTGAAACACGTCCTGAGAGCTTAAATGTGTGCTCAATTCAATTCAATTAGATGAGAATAAAACAAATCTCAGCCTGGAGTTGTCTCTCCACTTTTTTTCCAATCAGGATTAAAGCTTTATAGAGTGCAGTTCTCAGTGTAACTAAAATTAAAGATTCCCCCACAGAGAGTCTTAATGTGAAAGTAGAGAAAGTGTTGTACTTCCTTTTAAGGACACGTCATTATCATCCCATAAGCTCATGAGGCATTTCTAAAGGTTGCAAAAGCGGGGCTTGCTGTGTCTTCCTGTCTTCACTGTAGATTACTGACAGTGTTCTGTGATTATGGATCAGTGGAAACTCTGGCTTGTTCATCTTCTCCCACTGTGTTTATGTTTTGACAACGAAGGTACAGTACAGGAGCTTTTCATTACATATTAGTTTACCAGTTTGTGTTTGTATAAGTCCTTCTTATTGTAGTTTAGTCAAAGAAGAAAAATGTGATGGGTGAAATTAAAACAAAAACATTTAAAATCTCTTTCCTGTTTGCAGTGACTTTTGTGACAACCTCAGGGAGAGATCCATATGTGGCTCCAATATGCACCATTGACTCCTGGCGTAGGAGGACAGTTATCCTTTGTAAGATCAGCAGAGAAAGGAGAAGGGGAGAAGACTGTCTTGTGGCGTATCCTCCGGGTGGAGAGGACTTGTTTACAATATGTGAGTCTAGGTTCACTTTAATGATGGTGAATCAGACTGTATTTCTCCACCTGACCGGTTTAACACAAGTGGACAGTGGGAACTACACCTGTGTGTGTCCATATCCTCATGGAAAAGATATTCTCTGTCTCAATATCACTGTGGAAGGTACATTTATTTGTACTTTGGTAATAAAACTGTCAAATGTCAAATTTAGGCTTTATGGTGGATGAACAAATATTCTGCTTCAGTATCACTGTGGAAGGTAAATGTGTTTCTTTTTGTGTTTAATGGGCGATACTTTTTTTTGTCTTTCCAATCTTCTTGAAGATGAAGAGCCCGGGTCCAGGATACTGCTCATTACTGTGATTGGTTTTTCATGCATCGTTGTGTCTGTAGTTGCCACTGGACATATCCTGGGAAAAAAACATTGCAGGTGAAAAATTCTTTGTGATTGAGAGCTTTTAAACTTGTCGTTTTTATATTGAATAAAGAGTTTAAGTTGTACTCTTTTCACAGCAGTAACTTGTGTATTTCGTCGTTTGGTTAGTTTTTTTGTTTTCCACTTCTAACTCTGACATCTTTTCTTATTTGCAGACACAATACGAGGTCAGGAGCACCTGTCTGTGAAACCCCCTTTCCGTTGGTGAGCCACTTATTCTTTTGTACTATACATTTACATGTATAAAGTAGCTATATATATATATATATATATATATATATATATATATATATATATATATATATATATATATATACTTTAACATTCAAGGCATTTAGCTGAGGCCTTTTTATTGTTTAAAAAAAATAAGTCACATGCAGACAGGAAATCATGAGAGGCAGAGATATGAAACAAATATCCAAATGTTGCTCTCACAGTTTAGGTGCGGTATGTGTCTTCACCACAAGGCCACAACATGTTTAGGGTGATGTAAAGTAAAGGGCATAGGGTTAGTGTGTCTGCAACAAGAGAAAACCTTTTGTGAATTCTGTGGCCATAAATTGAAATAACAGATGTGCAGTCGTGGAGGAAGTATTCAGATAAAAGTACAAATACCACACTGTAAAAACACTCACATACAAGTAAAAGCCCTGCAGTGAAAATGTTAAGTAAAAGTATGTATCAGGAAAATGTACCTGAAGTATCAAAAGTATTCAATTCAGAAAAATATAGTGTGAGTTTTGTACTATATCTCATCAGATTCTTATTACTCATGCATTAATGTAATTGCAGCATTTTGCTGTTGTAGTTGGTTGAGGTGGAGCTCTTTTTGAGGACTTTTTTTCATTTTCTATTAATCTGCTGGTTTATCTCTCAAGTAATCATTTTGATCAGTTGTTTAGTTTGAAAAATATCTGAAATAGTGACACTTTTGGTCCAATCAAGCCTCCAATCCTCATCATTTCAGCTCTTATTGTATAGGCTATACTATTAAGTACAGTAATGAAAATTCATATTTTTTTAAGGTCATCATATGTTCGTATGCAAAAATCTCTATTTTGTAAAGTAATGCAGTTGATAGTAATGTACAACATTTCTCTCTGAATTTAAAATGAAAAGAAAATACAAAGTTTAAAGTGCAAGTACCTCAAATGTGTAAGCACAGTACTTGAGTGAATGTACTTACTGTAGCTACATTCCTCCACTGCAGATATGTATGTAAGAGGTACTGTAGGTCTATGCCAGGAGAAAATACAATAGGTGGCATCTTTACTTACACTTGTTTAATACAATCACTTGTATTTCCAGGATAATTCACAATAACTATCTGGATGTAACCTTCTTTAGCCTGCATTTTAAAGTGCTCATATTATGCTCATTTTCCAGTTCTTAAATGTATTTAGAGGTTGTACCAGAATAGGTTTATGGGGTTTAATTTTCAAAAATCACCGTATGTTTGTTGTACTGCACATTGCTGCAGCTCCTCTTTTCCCCCTGTGTGTTGAGCTCTCTGTTTTAGCTACAGAGTGAGGCATCTCACTTCTGTTCCATCTTTGTTGGGAGTCGCACATGCACAGTAAGTACTACTAGCTAGTCAGTTGCAGAGTATGTGTGCCACGCTAGCAGCTAGGCGAGCATTATAACGTGTGTTACAAAGTGACGCACGATCTTCACGGAAGTAAAGTCTGGACCACAATAGAGCTGTTTGGAGCAGTTTGTGAACAGTGTTTTCTCTGGAAGATGGTTAAGTCCCTTTGGGGTGGACTTTGGGCTTTTTCACTTTGTAAACCTATAACGTGCACAAAAAGATGTATAACACAATAAAGGAAAGGGGAAAAGCCAAAAAGCATAATATGAGCACTTGATAGCATGATGCAGTAAGTTGCTGATGTTTCCACAGGACCAAAATGACCCCGATGACCCCGATGACCCCTACACAAGCCTCCAGCAGCCAGCCGGTGATCTCTACTAGACTATCTCCTCGGTCCACCGTCAACATGACAACAAGAGGAATTCAGCCCGCAACAGCATAGTGACTGTCCATCTGGGTAATCAGGAAACAGATGAAAGAGAGACTGAAAACTATGAAAACATCTGAATCCAAAATCCAGATAACATGACTGTACAGTATAACTGTACAATATGTTGAATTTTTGTTTGTTATTGCCATACAATAATGTCTCTTGTTTTATACATGTTAACCAAACAACATTCAAACATGCTTTTAAGAAATGCAATAATCTGTTGAATGATTTTTGGTAAAGACAAATGAGAAGTTGTATGTAAATGCTAAACATTGGTGTCTTATTCCTCTTGTAGGATCAATTTAAAGAGTAATTTAACCCCGTGCTGTAAAGCTGCCCTCTGGTTGGATGTTGCAGGATTAATAGGGCATGTTATGTTACCCTTTCATTTTTTAACACGCATTCGTTCTCATAAATCATGTACAGAATCCTCCTCCTTTTTTTTTATTCTCAGAATTATTCATAGATGTATCACTGTTGTGGATTATAAGATAAAGTTGCTAATTGAGGAGGTCATTTTCCAAAGGCTCATTGTTATAACTGTACTGTATATTAATGGAAAAAAATACTGTATTGTGAATTTATCATGTATTACTCTGTAAAAATGAAGAAAAAAAACATACTTTTGCTCCAAAAACTTTTCAAATTAAATATAGTCAATGTCAATTACCATGTGTTAAGGTATAGTATGTGATATGTGCTATGCTTGTTGGGTATGATGCTATTGTGGTAAGTATAATATGGAGAGCAGATGTAGTATTTCTTTATCAAAAATGTTACCTAAGCTCAAACACACTTGTGTTGAGAGTTATTTCACTTCCTTTCTAGGACACTTCATCAGCTCATGTGCTTTTAAGGTATTTTAGTTAGTTTGA
This sequence comes from Zingel zingel, assembly GCA_023566125.1. NCBI lineage: Eukaryota > Metazoa > Chordata > Actinopteri > Perciformes > Percidae > Zingel > Zingel zingel. Next base: position 11,122,853 of record CM042337.1, read on the forward strand.
GGTCAGTGTCGTCTCGTCCCCCCCACCCCCCTCTCTTCAGTATAGCTTCCCTACTGCAACACTGTTACTAAGACCTCGCTGTCATCATGGGTCAGTTGACACTGTGTTATGTTCTGCTCCTGCCACTGTGTTTGGGTTTTGACGCTGAAGGTATGTACAGGAGATTTTGCAAGATTTTGCAATGCATGCCAGTCAGCTAGTTTTGCAGTTTGCTAGAATAATGTGTAGCCTTTAATAAGTTTCCTAACTTTGGGTTTTTTGCAGTGACTCTGGTGAAAACCATCGGGAGAGAACCTGATGTAACTCTGCTATGCACCAATACAACTTTGAGTCCCATCACACTTCTAGTGTGTAAGATCAGAACAGAGATGAGTGGGGGAGAAGAGTGTAGTCTGCTGTATAGATATGGACAGGACTTTGAGAACAGATGTGACTCCAGAATCACTCTTATGATGGTGAATCAGACTGTATTTCTCCACCTGACCGGTTTAACACCAGTGGATAGTGGGAACTACACCTGTGAGTGTACACATTCTATGGGAACATACATTCTCCATCTGAATATTACTGTGGAAGGTAAACAGATATTATATTTTTCACTCATACTTTGGCTAAATTTAATAAAAGCATACAATAATTAGCCATCTTAAGGGCAAATACCGGTGTCATTATTCTGACAAAGACATTTTCTTTACAATGTTTTAGAGGATGGAGATGCCGACCGTTCAACCCAAATGCAGATTCTAAGCGCCTTGATTGGTGTAACTATAGTCATCACTATGACTGCAGTTATCTTTGGGTGTATCTACAGAAGTGTACGACATGGGTGAGAGACTACTGCAATGTTCATAAATATTTTTAGGAATACTTTATAACCTAATTGCATTGGACGCTCTAAAACAATATAACTACATCAATTGTGATGAACAAATGTTAGTTCATTTACATGCAGCATCGAGCTTTCTTGACTTTCCGTTTCATGCGAAGTAAAAAAAGGAACACGCTGCCTTTCATTTCCTGTCCTATCTATAACAATAGACCGAAACATTATGATTAATCACTAATGGATTGTTGTTTGACCCAACAGAAGACAACCACAACCACTGAGCAGTCACCCAAACACGGTAAGAAAACATCTTACATCTTCTCCATTTATGTGGTTCATTTAACTTTAATATTTGTGTCTTTCTGCAGGAGCCAGAAGACATTGAGCCATACAGCACCTTCATGCAGAGAGAGAGTGGGCTTTATTCAACAGTCAGAGTAAATGTCTGTAACACTAATAATACAAACATGTCTACTGCAGAGGACACACATGCAGGGGATTTTTGATTCAATTATACTGTCTTAAGTGAAAGGGGACCAGTTGTCCACAAGGTGGCACTCTTTTGCTTTGTGATAACTTGTGTACTTCACTCAAAGTGTATCCTTTGTGTAAGTTTAATTGTATTATAAAGTAATACTTATAAGAATCAACAACATTGATCTTATGAATAAACTGTTAAAACTAAGTTGTTGTTCTCTTCTTTATTCCTCTCTCTAAATCAGATTCAGAATATAATTAGATTGACCAACAAAGTGCACTTTTCATATTATGGCTCTGTTGGCAATGTGGCCACTTTTTAAATTAGAATAATGCAGATCACTCCTTCTAATGCAGGTTTTAGTTTTTGTCGCATTTGTGGGCGAGGACAGGATGAAGGCCAGCTGCTCCTCAGGGAGCGACAGAACACATTAAATGCGAGTTGTTTCATACAACACTCGCAGGTTGTGAGTAGGACACCCTGCTGCTGATAGATCAAGACGTCTGGTTGTGGACACAATGCTTGGACGAATGTGACATTCTGTGCCTGCAAGAAACCTGGTTGGCGAAACAAGATCTGGATAAGTTGAACACTATACACATGAACTTCCATGGGGCTGGAGAGTCCACTATCGACCTCAGTACGAGGCTGGTTCTAGGTAGGATAGCTGGTGGTGTAGCTATACTGTGGAACATCAAATATGACTCAATGGTGAAGGTGGTGAATCTAAATGTTGACTAGGCCATAGGGCTAGAGTGTGATTGTAATGAAAAGAAATGTATTGTCTTAAATGTTTATACACCGTATGAATCATATAAGCATGAGGACGAATTTCTGAAGAGGTTAGCTTTTATTCAGTCATTCATAGAGGATAACAGCTCATCTTGTGTCTATGTCATGGGTGATTTTGATGCTGACATGTCGGATAGCAAATCTTTATTTGCAGCACACCTGCAGCAGTTTTGTAATGAGTCTAAATTAATTTGTGTGAGGAAATTAAATACCTAGGTCATGTCATATCTGATGACTGGACGGATGACAAAGACCTATATCGACAGCGATGTAACATTTATTCTCAAGCTAACATGCTTATAAGGAAGTTTTCTATGTGCTCTGACTCTGTGAAGTGCTCTCTGTTTAGAATCTACATCACACCGTTAGATACTGCTCAATTGTGGTCTAATTATAAGAAAAAGAGTATGCAGAGGCTCAAGGTAGCATACAATGATGTAATGAGGTTGCTGCTTCATGTCCCTAGGTGGCATAGTGCCAGTCATTTGTTTGTGTCCACTACTGTGAGGCACTCTTAAGACAACTGATGGACAAGTCACAGAACCACATAATTGAAGCCCTAGTCAGCCCTCTGAAAAGCTGCTATAGATACACTTCTTGGTTAAGACTGCATTGGTGTAATAGCCTGTATATCCTATAGGCTAATATGCAATTTTTATGTATTCTTGTATCTCCTTTTTTATACTATTTATACTGTATGATGTATGATAATGATACGGACCTGTGTCTGCAATAAAGCTTTATTATTGTAGCAGGGGAGTGATGCTTTTATTGTAAACCATTGTCAATAACAATATGCCTGCTTTTTTGTGTTATGCATCTTCTGCCAATTCAGGCAAGATGTTTATTATGATTACAAGAAGCAATTCTTGTAGTGAAATCCAAACATTTCGCTTTTAAAAAACTCAACACAGCTGATTTATGAAAAAGTAAATAATATCAAGCATTCTGACCGTTACCATCTGCTATTTATACCATTGTTAAGATATTCTTTAAATCATAGGAAATCGTGTCTGTAAACGTGTTTCATAAATCAAAGATCGACCTTATTAACTATATTCAATCACTTGTTTTAATCAATACAAAACATAGACTGTATAATATATTAATATTATACATTCTATGTTTTGGACAGAGCATGTGTGACGTCACCCATTGGTCTGTGGAGATCTGTTATGGTTTCAGTATTTCACTTTGTATTTTCGTTACATTTCTGTTGCCTGGTTTTGTATATTTCGGTTGCCTGTATTATTATTTCTGTGTTTCCTGTGTTTGTATTCTGTTCCCTGTTGTGTTGATCTGTCCTGTGTACTGTGGTCTGTGTATATCTAGTTGTGTATTTCCCTGTTTATGTTCTGCTTTCTGTTTTATTTTGATGTCTGTCTGTTTTCTGTCTTGTCATGTCTTTTTATCTTATCTTTTTTTTACTTTCTGTTTTCCCGCCGTTGTTGATTGTCCTGCCCCGCCCTGATGCGTTTCACCCTTGTTTGTTCATTTCCTCTTGTATTTAACCCCTGTGTTCCCTTTGTCCCGTGTAAGATTATTTTGTAACCCTTTGTGTCCTGTCCCTGCAAGTTTTGGTTTGCTCCTGTTTGTTCCTGTCTGTGTTGCCGTCAGCCTGTTATTCCTCAGTTTCCTGTTGCTTTTGCGTTTGTTTTTTCCCTGCATATTTTTTCCAGTCTCTGTACTGCCATTTTTGTTGAATTAAATCCTGAATCCCACACCATCTCCTGCCTGCCAGTCTCTCGCTGCATTTGGGTCCTCTATTCCTCGCTACACGCAACAAGATCTGCTATGAGTCGTTGAGTTTGCCATTACGGGTGTAGCCATCCTGGTTGCGGATGTGACGATTTTAGACAAGAGGGAGGAGCCCTTACACTCTACGTTACGTTACGTTACACACTTTCGCTGGTAATCACATCCTAGCCACACCCGAAAACACCCCCTGCTTTATCGCCGATTTTTAAAATCAACGAGACCATAATTCAAAAAATGAACATCCTTCTGTGTTGCAGAAGACTTAAACTAGCGATTGAGCACAAACTCATTATGAAGATGTTTACTGAGGTAATAAATCAAGTGAGAAGTGGGTCACTTTCTCATAGACTTTTACAGAAACTGACCTCCTTTTGCAACCGCACGTGTCTCCCCCTGCTGGAATTCGGATAGAATACAGGTTTAAGGCACTTCCACATTTGCAGCACTTCGCCGAACCGGATGCGCTGTCCATTCATATTATACAGTCTATGATTCAAACCCACAGTGTCACCTTGATTCCTTTTGTTACAAAGAATGAGGAGGATGTTTTGTCTTTTCCATTCAAACACATACATCCTTTTGTCATTTATTTCTTTCTCTGGTGTTCCCCTGTCAGTTTTTCTGCTTTCTTTTTTATAGAGCAAGTACGAGGAAGTTTAGAAGTATCTGGTTTACATTTTCTGCATTTCTTTGGTTGTTGGCACGAATCACAGTTTGAGACAGGCCACTAGCAGTTTTATTAAGGGTCAAGAGAACAGATTTTCTCAGCACTATTAAGGGAGATTCAGGGAAATTAATCAGCTGTTTCCTGATTGGAAAAGCAAATTCAGCATCTATGAGTGAGGCTCTATGTGAAATGAACTGAGGAAGACAGAGCAATAATGCCTCAGCTTAAATTAAGTGAATGTAGCATTTTCTCAGTCATGGAGCTTGATTTCTGCATCAAGGACTCAATCAGCAAAAAAGACTTTCACTTTGTAATTTACTGTACATGTCTAATAAACCAAATGCTGCAGATTTAAAAACATATTTTTGCAGTTTGAACTGCGTATAATTATCACGCAGAAGAAAGTAACTGAGTACATTTAATCAAGTACAGTACTTAAGTACATTTATGTGCTTGTACTCACTTTATGTTACTTTATACTTCTATTGCAACATCTTCTATTGTACTTTTTGCTCCATTACATGTATCTGACAGCTTTAGTTACTGCTTACTTTGCAGACTAAGGCTTAACACGTTTAACACAAACATGAGTTTTTAAGTTAAACTGTGTCAAGGATTATACAACCCTACAGTATATGAATTCCTGCTTACATGTTATCAGTCATAATATTCAAATAATATGATGTATGATACTGCCACATAACACTGACAGGTCCAGAGGGCAGCCTGCTGTCTAATAAGTGTACTTTTGATATTTGAAGTACATTTTGTTCCTATTACTTCTGTACTTCTTAAGTGAACATTTGAATCCAAGAATTGTACTTGTAACAAAGTGGTTCTGGCCTGCTACTTTTACTTGATCTGAATTCTTCTATAACCGCTGCTGCTCAGAAGGACTACAGTTGGCTACATTTAAAGGATCACTTAATCATCTATAATCTTTTATCAATGTTTTTGTCTGTACAGTATTTTTGCAATGCACCAGAAAGCTCTATTAACCACTGCATGCTGCAAGATTTGGCAACATACTAGTATGTTATTCGCTGGCTGACTGGAGTTTCTCAGTTGCTGTTGGCAACCTCGCCTTCTCATCTGAATCTACTTTGTGGTGTTCCCCAAGGTTACGCCCCTCTAATTCTGTTTGCCTTGTACAGGCTATCTCTTGGAAAGGGCGGTAACCTTCCACAAGCCAGGCATATCAAACTGTTTATTGCCCTGCCTTGAGGTGATTATCCTGTTTATTCTACTTCTTGCTTGCCAACATAATAAAACAATTCAAATACTTTCATAATTATGCTTTTTATTATTCATATTGCATGCTTATTAAATATATACTCTGCTAGAGTTCATCTCCCTCAAAAAGTAGTCCCCTTTAGAACTACGGTGAATAACGTTAGCTCAGCTGTAGCTAATTAGTTTCTATAGCAGACTGACCCTCCGATAGATTTCCGACACATTTTAGAAACTTTTTTAAACAAGGTTTATTTTTACAATTGACCCCATGTTTGAAATTTCTGTGATAGAAAAAAAAAATACAAGCGGAGTATTGATCTACTATTTGATGACGCTGTGCTCAGTCAGCGGGCAACCTGCCGGGTTAATTCCCTCCTCCCAGCCAATCAGAATCAAGCATTCTTAAACAAAGTCGAATAAGACACTTTAAAGGTATCTCCTTTCATTGCTACGCTGATGATATTCAACAATACTTTAATTTTAGCCTCAAAATGTGTCAGTTTTAAGTAACTGACTAAAAGCTGGACTGACTAACACTGGACACTTTTAAAACACAGCTCAAGACCCATCTGCTTAGATTTGTGTATATTCTTTTCTATTTATTTTATGGTGTTTAAATCGTAGTTGCTTTTTTTTATTTTGTGACTCACTTTGTGATGCTCTGCTCTTGAAAGGTTCTATACAAATACTTGCTTACTTCTTGGTAGATAGCTCGCAAGTGATGTAGACAAAGGTAAATATAGCATGCTATAGCTTGCTATGGAAGGCTGTTTTATTACCAGTTTTTGGGAGGGGGCCCACCGCATGACTCTGTAGTCTTGTGTAGACTCACACTGAAATCATTTTCTTTGGTTAGTCAAGGGATATGACTTGTGAAAAGTTTCTCAATGGAGGGAACCTCTTGGCTGTTGATAAGCTTTGAGGAAATGAATAAACCGTGACTGCACTACTTAAGCATTCAGATGCCAGGAAACATTGAAGGTACATGTAAGGCCAGGTCATCTGCTGAGATTCTGCTCTTTGATTGGGTGAGAGAAGGATTCAAAGGCACTTCAACATCACCTTAACCAGTGGTGTAGTCTACGTGATATGCAGGTATACGCAGTATGATACCATGGAACCAGGACTGGAATTGTTTTTTAAAAAGTGGCAGATTGAGCAACATGTGTATTGTATTTGGATATACAGTTTGTTTGAAATGAAAACAAGTGAAACTAATAATGAATGTGATGTTTTATTTAGTAGAATTACATTCTGTTTTATCCTAGCCAATATTTCCTATATTTCTAAGCATATTTTCTATGCTGACTGATTATGACTAATGAGGAAAATGGAACTTTTAAGACTTCCAAGAAAGCTGAAGTTGTTTTGCCACTGGCTGACAGAGTGTGACAATATATCTACAACTGCTGCACAGAGATAAGTTTCAAAATCAGAGAAGTGGAACTTGTGACCTAAATAATAATAATAATAGACAATTTCTGGTCAAATCTAGATCATAGGGCTGGGGCTTTAATACTGGCACATGGTAATGTTGGTACACCACAAGCCGCTGGCTATGCTTTGGCGTCGCATCCTCGTTTCAAATTACAGGTGTCAGCAGCCAGGTAGCGCCGGTACTTCCCAGATGTCATTAATAATTTGGAATCTATGTAGGCAATCTTTCGATTGCAATTGCTGAATCACATAATGAATTACGTAATATAGTCCATGTTAACACACCTATATAGTCACATCATGAACAAGCAAACAGAAACTTTGCACAGAAAATGTGGGCTTGTGTAATCTTCGTGACTTTACAGGGTACTATATGATTGAGGAGAGTTCATTGGACAGTTCATTGCTGATTAAAGTATTGCACATTAATCAATTTAAGTCATTTTTTATTTCCTACCCAGGCTGTGGGTTCACACTGTGACATACACAGAGCAGGTTCTTTCCAGGAATACATACACACTTCCCCTCCGTGCTTTCTTGTAAACAAGAATTACAAGAGATTGTATATTGCAAAACAAACTGATGAGTACAACAACATCCAAGGTTTACAAACAGGAAGCCTGAATGAGCTAAAGGGTAACCGGACGCCAGGACTCTCAGAGTGACTGCAAGTCTCTCCTGTAAACTTACTGGGTTAAGATGAGTTCTTTTATGGTTAATGAAAGGCTTGATCAGACAAAGTAGGTCATCGAATCAAATTGAAGCATTGACGGCAATGCAGCTGCCAGTTCTGCTGTTGTTTACATTTTTCCTCTTCTTCAAGTCCTTAGAAATAGCAAAGTCGGTAGCCTTTCCTCATTAGCGCCACCTCTGTTCAGGAGAAGACTGCAACTAGTGTCGCGACCACCACGCGAGTATAAACAGTTACGGCGCTCCCATGACGTCACACTGGCGCTCGACAAGTCGGCTGCGGCGAGTATACCGCACGTTTGAGGCCTCTTTAAGCATGATAGCCCACACTCTTTCTTGTTGTAATGTGCATCCCACTTCTAACCTAAATATAAAGTTACAGCCCATTCCAGCAACAATGGACCCTTGACGGATTTCCTGAACAACAGTTTCAGTAATACAAAAGATTCCTTGTATAGGCGTGTGGGCATTGTCAGGAATGTTTTAGCAATTCATGAGGATGACTGAACATGACATCATAAAATTATATGGAATAACATTCTTATGTCATTTAAAAAAAATGAAGTGAAACACATTGACAAAGAACTGATTCCACACTATACATACAACACCATTGTTTGGTAGTAATCCCACACTAAAATACGCTGGGCGAAAAACTTGCTTTTCACATGCGGAACATTTACAATTATAGGCCGTAAGGAGTACCTTTAACCCAATGTGGTATAACTGAGGATGGGCAAAGTGGTTGATTTAGCAGTGGAAATGGTAATAGAGCCATTACGGGATATTAACACTTTCAAGACCTGCCATGAATTTGAATTAATTATAGAGTATAGTACTTTCCCTATCTTAGAGACTCATATACTATACTTGTTTCTATAAGTATTGTCCTCTTGTTACACAGAAGTACAGTAACTACTGTTTTTCCCCCTCGATGGTAGGCTTTCTAGAATCAGTTTTAGTCCACTGGAGCAACAAATGTCAAGCATCACATGTTTGTTATCACACGTACTAATATGACAATTTGAATATGATTACATACTTCAAAAGGAAATGGTGTTAACACCAGAGGCCACAGTTTGCACACGCTCAGCAGGGGGGAACTTCTGCTTCTGGTCTGGGATTTTTTTTGACCACTTAGGATTGCTGGAGTTGTTGTACAGTTATACAGTAAGTACACAATTTACTGGACTTTAGTAGTGGTATTAGCAATGAGAGATAAGCAATGTGAGTTTCAAAATGAGGTTGAAATGATTCCAACTGACTTATTTAATTTAACCACACCCTTTAATTACACTTATATAACCTGAAGTGTTATTGCTTTTATAAATAAAATATTAGCTATCTTATGAATATTCAATGTGTTTTACCTTGTTAGTCCAGCATAATGAATGTAGTCCATTTTTTTTATATCATGCAAATGTTAGGATCTGCAGTACTTAATCTATTTCGCTTGTTCTCCTGTGTTTTTCCCTCACCAGTCCTGTTGTATGTTTATTTTCCTCCTGTCTGTGTGTGTGTGTGTGTGTGTGTGTGTGTGTGTGTGTGTGTGTGTGTGTGTGACCTACATTCTGCTCATCGACTCCAACACACACCTGCTGCTCCATACACCTGTGGGCCATCTCTCTGATTATCTGTTACCTGTTTTAAGCCGTTCCTTTCCCTCCAGCCTTCGCCAGTTTGTTGTGAAACCTACTGTGGCAACAACTTGGTCTTGAGTCACAAAGTATTTTCTTGTGCTCAGTCTCGTAGTTTGGGAAAAACCTGCCTAAACCTGCTTTTTCCCCTCTGTGCCACACTGACCAGCCATAATCACCTGACCTGTTGTGTCACCTGCACTTTTTGGTCATTAAATCTGTTTTTTTTTTCAACCTCCTCCTGTTCACATGTCTGGCAGTCTGCATTGTGGGTCCAGTTACAAGCTAATGATACACCTAACAGTATAGTATTTAACCTCAACCTTATGTACTATAAGTAGATGTTTTTCTGTTGATGATTGCTTTAAAGCAATCCCTAATTTCCCCTAATTCCCAGATTAAAGCCCATGCCTTCTCTCTTTCTGTTTCATTTTAAGGACAGCCCTTTAAAAGCCTGCTCAGAGGCTAAACTGAAAGAGTTCTCTGTACAACAGCAGATGAAGATGTTGCCTCTCCTGTTACTGGCTAGTTTGCTATTTGAAGGTAAGTGACAATGACAAGAGAGGGCGAGCACTTCCATATTCACTGTAGTATTTATTTTTTTTATATTAGAAAATAAAATCCAGCCTTTTTTTGTAGTTGGATATTTTCATGTGCCCATATATTGAATCTATATCTATATTCTGTAATGTATGCATAGTCAAAGTGTATTCAACAAGTTATCTTTTTATACTAAACATCACAACAAATGGATATTTTACTATAGGTCTGAAACTCAGCTGTGTTTATTTTCAGCCTGCATGTCACAGATTACTGGTTATGGAAATACAACAGCTGACTACGGCAGCAATGCGCATTACAAGTGCGCAGTAGCCAACCCTAAAGGTACAGAAGTGTGTTTTTTATATAATGTTTTTAACTGCCAGTTTTATAGTCAAGATGTGACCAGTAGTGGAGGGTGAAGTATTTTTAATCTTTAATACTAATGCCACACAAAAGTCAGGCAATGAAAATGTTACTTAAATGAAAATAGGCTTTATGAGTATAATCAGAAAAATGTAGCCTACTTAAAGGTGTGTGTGTGTGTGTGTGTGTGTGTGTGTGTGTGTGTGTGTGTGTGTGTGTGTGTGTGTGTGTGTGTGTGTGTGTGTGTGTGTGTGTGTGTAATTAATTATCTGCCAATCTACTAATCATTTCAGATGTGCTTGTATATATTAAGACGAAGCTAAATACATATAACAAGTCGTCATCTTAATTTGTAAACAGCTTTCAAATAATTGTGTAGTTAAAAAGTGCAATATTTCCCCTTTTGAAATGTAGCAGAATATTCAAGTAAAGTACAAGTATCTCAAATGTTGTACTTCAGCATACGAGTAAATGTATTGATTGGACGTTTACCACTCCCAACAGGTGTGCTCCAGGTTACATGGCAGAGGCTTTTCAAAGACGAGTCCATTGAGAATTTGGCATCCTACAGCAAGCGGTTTGGACAGCAAGTAAATGAGCCTTACAGAGGGAAAGTGATCTTCACAGAGGCGTCTCTCAGCTCGACCTCAATCACTCTGGCCAATGTTACATGGGGGGATGAAAGCTGTTATATTTGCTCTTTCAACGTGTATCCCGATGGGTCCAAAAGAAAGCAGACTTGCCTCACGGTGCAAGGTAAATTGCAGCAAATTCACACAAGAATTCTGTGGAAAAAGTCCTGAAACTAAATTAGAGTTCTGGGAATACAGGAAAATGAAAAAAAAATTAAGTAATACCAGCATTATTTTTGCTGGTTGAAGCCCAAAAGTGAAACTCTTTCTGAAGAGTTCCGTTCATTTCCTAACTTGTCCTTATTCTGTAAAGTGTAACTAAAGCATTCAAGTGATCAAATCCTCTTTGTTAGCTCTCAAAATGACCATTTGATTTCTCTATGGTAGGGATATCCAGGTTTAAAACAGAAGTGCATGCTCCGAGCAGTGAACAAGACGAAGAATATGTGAAGGTTGTGTTCAGCTGCTCTGCTACAGGTAAACCAGCTCCCACCATTCAGTGGGACTTCTCACCTAGTGCCACCCTGGCAGACCAACCACAGACTGCTACAGTAACAAACGGTGACCACACTTTTACCAGCAGCAGCAACATCACTCTGCAAGTGCCCCCAAACTGGGAAGGAAATGTGGATTGTCTGCTGAACACTGGAGTGATGGGACAGAGGAGGGAGAGGATTCCCTTTTCTTTACCGAAGGAGGAGGAGGAGGAGGAGGAGGAGGAGAAAGAGGGTAGGCATATCAATCATTTTGTAAAGAGATCTTTCTATTTTCAATTTTATTCATAGTATCAAATCATAAGCGTAATCTCAAGACACTTTACAGATAGAGTAGGTCTAGACCACACTCTATAATTTACAAAGACTCAACCATTTCCCAAGAGCAACCATTTGGTTTGACAGTGGCGAGGAAAATCTTCCTTTTAGGGAGAAACCTCAGACTTAGGGCGCCATCTGTCGCTGTTTGGACGCAGACACTGATACAGATATATAGAGAATTAGAATTATTATTAATAATAATAATAATAATAATAGCAGGGTATCGAGCAAGATCACAGCACCTGCAACCATGATTTAGCTGCCACCCCAATTCAAGGAAAACTGCGAGGCAAGAAAACATAAGGACTCCGGGAAATAAGCTCCCTGGAGATAAGTTAGTAACAAGCATTCCTGGAACATGAATGCACCCAGATGGAAAGAAAGAGGAGATCACTGTGTGAAAGGAAGACGTGCCAAGAAAGTTAATCCTGTTGTAGTGTACTGGAAGGAAAGCTTACAGAAAAATTCTCAGCAGTTTGCTCAATGAATAACTTACTGGAAGATAAAGTCAAACATCTACCACACCCTCACAGTGTGATGTATATCAGGGTCATAACAAGTTTATACATTTGGTTTTGGTGTGCCAGTTAGCCACGAATTATGCATTAATAATTTTATTACATTTGACTTTGTGGTCTCCAGAGAAATATATTGTTGTGACATCATTATTATGATATGCCTAGTTGTGTCCCAGTTCTGTAACACTTCCGTGTCCAATTTATTGCTGAACCAGGAACTCAATAGTCCATGAGGAAGTCTGGGAAATGCATCAAATGCACCGTGTGAATGAACTCAGTCTAAGTGCTAACTGGTTGGATTTTTATTTCTGTAGTATTTCTCTGTGTGTGTATACAGGGCATTAGGGTCCATTTTAGTCTCATTGATTGTACTAGTTTAGATTTGTAGGTTGTAATTGTACTTGTTGCTCAGATTTTATTTGTGATTGATGGTTTTTATATAGATTTATAATGGATAAAAACTGGCACCTTAATTGTGATTGGAGGACTTTGAATGATGTGATTGTGTATGTGTTCCATGTGCTTATTATTCAGTGCCCCACTTAATGTGGATGCCCTTGTGTTGTCTTTTGATCTCTATGATGATATCAATGAAGTTGAACTGTGACAGTCAGCTGTGCAGTGACTCATTGATGTACCAACATTTCAGTTTCACTTCCTAAGCTTTCACGTTCAAGAAGAACCTGTCCCAGTAATGACTCATGCCATTGGTATCTCCCATGGGGAGGTCATCTGACAAGGGAAGTCAGTTCTCAGCAGTAAAAAGTACAAATGTTACCCCGAAAATCCCCCTACCTTCCTCTTCTAGGGAAATGTAGTTTACCTTAGTACTGTTCAGACTAACCCTATGCTGTTTGTTTCCAGGGAAAGGATTATCTTCATCAGGGATCGCAGTTGTAATTACTGCTGTAGTGATTATTTTTGCAATTGCTGTTACTGCTGTAGTGAAGCGAAAAAGGTGAGATATTTGACACAATGCAAGACAATGTATTTGTAAATGTAGTATAATTCACCTCATGGGCAAAGTATAATTAACGTTTCTCTTTTCCTGGCAGGTTAAAGGGTAGCAGAAGAGATGAAAGTGTTTAATCAGCATTTGGACTTTCACACAGCTGTCATTTAAGCATGCAAGCATGAAAAAACATTTGCATTTTACAGTGAGTTGCTGCAAGATTCATTTTCCACAGATAGTTTTTCAAAACTACCATTTCTCTTGAATTTCAAAACTTAGCACTTTAACATGGTTTATGGAGCTACAAGCAAAGCAACTGTTCTGACTTTGTAGAATGTAAAAATGTTCTGAATAGTGACCAGTGTTTCTCTAGAGCCTTACAGAGTATTACACTTGTGAGGTAAAAAGTTAGTGAGCAGACAAGCAGTCTACATTTGAGCTTAATTTATTTTATGCATAACTTTCAACCTCTTATCAGGGTTACAGTGACTGGGGTCCTCAGAGTTACTGTGGGGGGGGGGGCACCTAATTATTAATTTTTTGAAAAAAATTTTCAAAAATAAACGTCCTTAACATTAATCCAACATATTATTAGCAAATATAAATCAGGTTATTAGTGGAAAAAACAACCCATTATTGATATGCTTACTGGCCTGTAGGTAAGGTAGTCACTAAGGTAGCCATCCACAGATACAGTTCATCCTAAAGGTTTCACTGTTCTACGTGTATGTTCAACATTAAAACATGAGTCATAAAATCATGTCAACAATTACTATTTTAATAGCTTAGTATTCTATTCACTACAAAGGTAAAGGCTTTAGGCTGCCCTATACATATACAAGGTAGGCCCAGATTAATCCGCAACTTAATTATCTACTAATATATGTAGTAGGGGGTCCCTGCTCCGTCTATCTTTTAGTTAAGTGGTCCTTGGCTTAAAAAACGTTGAAGAGCTTTAAAGTAATCCAACAGGCACATCACAGCATAACCAACTGATGTGTTTTGGTGAAAACAAGGAAATGTCCTCTGGCTCCATCTAGTGTGAATTGTGGGGGGGAAAAAGAGCCTACATAAAAAATTTTTGCACAGCAAATTTATTTATTGGATGAAATTATCTATACAGTTTACAGGTGAAGCAATCAAAATGATTGTATGCTGAAATTAGCATATGTATATAGAATTTGAATTACAGAATATATTAAATAATAGACATACGTGTCTTGGTCATTTTGCACTTTAACGTTCATTGTTTGTGTACTAATGTTATTTATTTCTCAGTCCACATATACTATATGGTTGTATTTGTGATAAAGATCTAGATAAAGACAAATTTGTAAGAATTAATCTTTAAGCTGATGTGTTATTAATGTATTGATTGAGTCATTCCATGTATTCATTTGTTTTTGTTTGGTCAATGAAACTATGTTTTAATGTGATAAGTGATTTCACTTGTGTTTACTCTGTTGTGTTGCCCTGGATTAAAAAAAAATAAGACTCTCACAAAAATAGAATCGGACGAGATTTATTGATATTCATTTCATTCATATATGGAAGTGAGGTGCTGTCCAGTGACGTATGTCTCTGGATGGTTATAGGGCCCTTTAATTGTCTGGAACTATACATATTTGAAAATGAGAGGGTACAAAAAACTTGATCTTCCTCTTTACACTGCTCCAACCTGTCAGAAAGGACTTAAGTAATATTTAATTACACTGTGACATTTTAAAATCATTTCACTATACTAATTATATAAAGGTGTATATGTCAAACAGTAGTTGTACTTGTCAATCTATTTTGATTTTTGTACCTTATGTTGGAGTTATTTACTTCACTTTTAATTGTAGTGTTATTATGTATGATGACGTGTGGTACCAGCACTCAGAAATAGCAGATTTCTTTGATCACAGAACTGGTGGGTGCAAACGTGGGCAACCAGACCAAACTAAACTGTGGTCCCCCTTGTTGTCCGGGGCAACCGTTACTGTCAAGATTGTGAATGAATTCATTTTTCTATTTTTTACATTTTATACACTTGACACATCTATCAACAAAATGTTCAGTTGTTGGTCTTTATGTTCTCTTTTTCCGCAATGAAAAATTCTATCGTTGCCAGTTGGTAAATGGAGACAAATGGATGCAGAATTATGTCAGATTTGTTTCTTCATTTCCAGTGTTCCTTCAGTAAGACAGCAGTGGGTTTAGGTGATTCTGACATGGGTGGGGCAGGTGGACTTAACCAAGGGTGAAGCTAAGCATGGTGACCTATGCTTTTAGCTGAATGCTAATGACAGCATGCTAAAAGTGCCCTTGAGTTGGCCTTTTGTTAGTATAATGTGGCTAAGGGAACATAGTTTTCTTGATGAAATGTACTTGCTCTCTAACATAACTTTGTATTTTTGAAGTAGCCAATAAGATTTTAGGGTAGGCCTTGGAGAGAAGAAGAAGGATATTTTGAAGTCAATCACACCAACAACAGTTGTTGGAATTTTTTTGTAGTCTCTTTCTGCAGCAGGTCCAGTGTTCGTTTATGTCAAGAAACGGTCTGCACAGGCTTTGATTTGATTTGTGGTCTAATTTATCGGGGGAGTGAACAACTCTTGAGGCAATCCAGCCTTCCCCCGACATCATGAAGATGGCTCTCCTACATCATCACCTGATAAAGAATTAAAAAAAGAAGGGGCATAAATTGTTGTATAAGTCAAAAAATATAAAACGTGACATCTACTTGAAAACCATTACAACTGAGACCATTCTAGAGAACTTGCTAAATGGCTGATTTGATTTTTTTTTTTTTACCATTTTGGTCAGCTGGTTGATTATTTGTCGTCCCCACACCCAGCTTCTGTCGCAAAGAATCCAGTGTCTGACACGGGATCTGGCTTGCGTTGGACTCCAGGTACATCAGCACATAGTGGTCAGCATCGGTCAACACAAAGCGGCGGCTGAAAACTGCAAAAACAGACGAGAGAGAGGAGAAAGATGCCGTGAGCTGAGATTTTAGGTTATGTTATCTATTGAACACCTATTGGAATTAATTACCATTCTGGATTCAGCTTAATGTATCAAGTAGGACATGTATACAGTAGCAACATGAGTTATACACTGCTCATTTTTCCATGGAGAAAATGTCATTTCTGAATAAAAATTGTCCTTTTGAAAACTAAAACATAACAGAACAAATAAATACAGGCTGTTTAACTGAGAATGTTACCCTCCACAGTAGCTCCAATAGCAAAGTCTGCGGGTGAGTAGAACTCAGGGTTGTCCAGTGTAGAGCCCGGCTTGGGGATGCGCGTCTTTTCCAGGAACTGGCCACCAATGATACCAGAGTTGCGACTGGGCTTTTCATAAATACTGATCATGTCGTTGGACAGGAAGTAGGACAGTATGAAACGTCGGCCCTCATCTCCGGGATTCTGGGAGTCCTGAAATGTCAGTAACACAGGGCAGCTGAAGTAAATGAGAGAGAAATGATCTGGTTTGTTGTTAAAGGCTCTGGATTTGGTTGAATGCCGTTTGGTAACTTGTAACTATGTACATATAGCAAACTACTAGTTATTCACAAGGTTTAGCCAAAGAAACAGCACAGACACGTGTCTCACACATGTTGGACTCACCAGCCTGGCACTGTAGCGCAACACTTTGTGGTCATTTTCCAGCATCTTTAGCACATTCTTTTTGGGGGGCTCAGGAATTAAGGAGAAACAATTCTGGAGAGAGTCTTCAAGTGAACCAAAACCATTATAGGGAGGAACCTCCTGTAAACATGGACAGGAGAGGCTAACAAATGAGATTTATTTTGTTTTTAATCTATAACAACATTAAGTCACATGCCCTCAAGCAATACTGATGATATAGTTTTGTAAAGGACAACAAAAGAGATCAGTATCCATTTCTCACCTTCTTCTTCTCCCCAAGCAGGTCAGTGTTTTTTGGTACCTCTGAGGGATTCATCTTCATGTCAGGGTGGTTCTTTTGGTAATACTCTTTAGTGAAGCCATCACAGTCGTATAGCAGGAAGTGACGGCCCAGCAGGGTAATCCTCTGACCAGTCTGGAAGTCTTTGGGGGAGTAGTACTCATCTACTTCTGCTGTTGAAACCTCCAGCACACAGCTGGGAAAGGTCTCTGGATAGGAATAAGAGTATTTTGTCTTTAAATCTATGTCATGTTGTCTAAAACAATTCAGATTGTTCTGTAGTACAAAAATAGTTGACAAAAACATTATAAACACTACTCCAATTACAGCGTCAAATTATATAAATTGTGTTGTTGATGTTATGATGTAAAATTGGAGGCACTTTCTAAAGGCATTCACATTTGACTGTACATGACTGGACACAAATAGACACCCGACCAAAGCACTTCATCAGATCTAATGTAGTTATAGACGCAGCTAAAAGTGACACAGCGTTGCATCTCACCCGATTCTGGCTTGATTTTCTTGGGCAGCTTCTGTCTGCGCATCAGGACAGGGAAGGGGTCGCGGCCACTGTTGGGTTTGTGGCTCTCTCTGATCTCCACCGTGTCGTCCACCAGGTAATACTGGATGGTGACAGGCCGGGTCTCCCCGAACAGAGAGTCAGCGTCGTCCCACAGGGCAAAGAAACGCAGCACCTGACCAAGAAGAGGTTAAAAGAGGCGTCAAACTAGAATGGGTATGCCAAATGCAAATCTCAAATTAAAAACACCTAATTAAAGGTGCCGTAGGTTGGATTGCGAAGATCCAGGACTTAGCCAAAAAATGTGAACATCAACAACTTCTCAGTCCCACCCCCCTTTCCGCTAAAGCCCAAAACGGTCTCCTAAGCCCCTCCCCCCACAAGGGAGAATGAATGCGTGTGCATGAGCAGTGATTCACACGCAGTTAGACACTCCCCCTGGCCCTGATTGGTGCATCTGAACAGGGAGCGGTGGATTTTTGCAAAAAGCACTACAGGCTGTAGGTGGAGCCAGAGGAGCTGGATTTTTTTTGTAAATGACCTGCTTCATGTAGTTCTACTGGAACATAGGGTCAGTTTCAGCAAATATGACAGAAAGTTAGTCTTATAAGGCTTACCTACTGCACCTTTACCTATGCAGGGTCACTTATTTGAAACATCTCAATGGTTTGGAACAACACTTTGTTTTAGGTTCCATAAAGGTGTCAATTAATCTATGAAATTGGCTTCACTCATAACTGTTGACATAGACTCAACATTAAATTGAAAACACAGGAGCTTCATCGACAATGAAATAAGACGGTTTTAGTTAGACTAGACTAGCTAGTTAGACTACCTATACTGATATCTGCAAAAGCCAATATAGCATTATGGCAGGTATAAAATCAAACAAAAAGCAGATTATTTTTTCTTTTCTGAAAACCTTGAATAGGCAATGTCATTGTACTCCTGCTTCTTTGTAAATAGCTGTCGATTAGGGTTTGTAACGATGACCCAGTGAATTTTTGAATGGAGGGAATTTCCTTTACCTTACGATCCATGGTGAGAAACTGCTGCTTGTTGTCAAATTCGGACGGTGTTGTGTAGGAAGGCTGAGGGTTTTTGCCACGAGTGACGCAAGGCATCGGCTCTGGGTCGTTCAGAACAATGCCCTCACTCTCCATGAATTCCTGTATGTGATGAATGAGAGACACAGACACAGACGCAGAGTATATTTACAACAACATATCCATACTTTTTTTTTGTCAGACACACAGAGAAAATAATACTGCGAGAGCATTCATACAGCCAGGTGAGTGCTGTACCTTTGTAAAAGCATCGCACTGCGTGATGTGGTACTTGACCCCGTACACCTCCAGGTCCATGCCAATATTCAGGTCTTTCCACTGGTAATG
This sequence comes from Zingel zingel, assembly GCA_023566125.1. Lineage (NCBI taxonomy): Eukaryota > Metazoa > Chordata > Actinopteri > Perciformes > Percidae > Zingel > Zingel zingel. The sequence goes on from CM042337.1 coordinate 11,142,029, forward strand.
CTCTCCACGTTCATTCTTAGGCAGACGCTGGCGTTTGATCCGTTTACCCTGCGGCATCCCAGAATTCTCTACCACGGGCTCAATGATGCACATGCTGTCATCCTCAAGGTAGTAGTAAATGACCACTGGGCGTGCGCGGCACTCCTCTTCAGGGGAAAACTGGATATTTTCCTGAAAATATGCATAGTAGCGCAGCACCTACAAGACAAGAGGGTGGTGAAGAAAAGACAAAGAAAGGGAATTTATTAGATAGTTAATTGGACAGAAATAAAAATCTTCAAATACTGGTCTTCTACGCCTTAATCTACCTTCTTGTCAAGGGCCACATGAGCTGGGATAAAGTCTTCGACTACGCTCTGGTCAAAGGAGCCATAACTAATGGCTGGTGTCTCAGAAGACAGCTTACTGATCTCCTGCAGGATTAACTGCTCTGAGAAAAGAGGATCCTGTCCAATGCCCACAGTGGGGCGACGGGGCAGGGCATAGCCATTCTTGTAGTCCAGTGTCTGGGGACGATGGAAGGCTGACTTCTGCAGAGACAGATCATTCAGGAGGAGATACATTAGCTCTGGTAAATCACAATATAAACCCCAATGGTGCCTAGCCAACTATAAACAATCAAATGTATATAGCTTGAACCCACAAGATACAGTGACTACAGGCTTAATAGTGTGTTTACAATGAGAAATTACAAAACAGAGGCGTATTGAATGCAAGTAGGCATAGGCTCTATAAGCTAACACTGCAGCCCCCTCTATTGCTCTTAAGTGGAGAAGAGCAAGAACAAACTAAAAACGAGATGATTATACATAAAACCGTATTAATATGAGACTTAAAGTAGGCTAATTAAGTTCAATGGACGCACACAACAGTCCTAAACAAAGCCGTTACAATCATTTTGGGCGTAATTGGACTAATAGGAGCTCTTGAACTGCGCTGGGCAGACGGAACATACCACTTAAAGAGAGGGAATGGCCTTAAAACAACAACCCTAGAATAAATATTTTAGAAACTCGGTCAAGCCTGAATAGCACTGTCGAAACTGCTATCCAGTTATTCGACACAAGGACTGGAGGAATGCATTTGCGTTACAGATAGAAAACAGCAATTTGCTTGCGAATAAATGAAGTGAGAAACTAGCTAGCTAACGTAAAACGTTAGAGCGTGTAGGAGAACCAGCATTCTTACCGTAACATCATAAAAAGCGTATCCTGGTAAAAATGGTAGTCCGCTATTCCAGTTCCCAGACATTGTCGGTCTTGAGGTATTTTTTTCCCTCGATTTCCTCACCTGCGCAAGCTGTTTAACAGAGTACTTTTCGTAATTGGTGGAATTAGTTCAGCCTAGCTAGCTACGTTTTGTTAAACTACACAGCTCCGTCCGTCGTAGTAAGTTTGTGGTTTCCATGGAAACTGTAGGACAGCAACCATGTCAAGAACATTTAAAAAAAAGTAAACAACTATTTATGAAAACTAGGCTACTTAAATATATATATTCAAAGTTTAAACCAAGGGTAATAAATTAACGTCCAGAATGATAAGAAATTGAAATGGATACACTTTTTAAAAATAAGAATATCAAGTTGTTTTTATTTAGTAATGTCCTGTGGTGAATATCGTACAGTAGCCCAACGTTAGCTACGTGTTATAGACAACATCTGCTGTAGGGAAAAATAACTTTCAGAAATGGGAGGCTTTATCAACCCAAACTGAAGAGCTCTAACTTCACCACCAGGGGGCGAGCAACACCAAATACATCTCACTGATAGAAATTGATAGAATAACCACCAGCCCACAGGTCATCCACTATATATGTATGTATGTATGTATGTATGTATGTATGTATGTATGTATGTATGTATGTATGTATGTATGTACCATAGATATATATCCCAGCAAACAGGGCACTGCGGGCCCCCTTTGGGTTTAGTGTGGGCAGTGTGGGCAGGGGCAGCCCACATACATCCGCCATGAATATAGAAAGACAATAAAACATTCAGAATTGGACAAATATTTGATAAATACATTTGGATAATAGGGATGCAAAAGAAAATACAATTGTGTAAAGCAGTTACATATATAGCCTTCATAGCCTATCTATGATAAGTAGCCTACACCTCTTAATAAGAATTATAATAGCTAGAAAAAGGCAATGTAGGTGACTGTGAATTAAACAATACTGTATCAAAAATAAGGATATATCACTAAACCTCCTTGATGCTCTTTAGATGATATTTTGATTCTTTTCTTTAAATGCTGAGATCTGTGTTGATGGACTGATCTTCTTCTTAGGAACCAAACAGAAACACTATGCATCCCTGAAAAACAAATGATCTCTTAATAAACCATACCTGAGAACAAAAAATACACAACTCAACTATTAAATAGGCTTTTATAAAATAGAAATGATTAAGGGTTGAGATGAATTCTACAAAAGCATCTTCAAAAGGCAGCACGTGTTTGCCTGTGGAGCATGGACGTAGGAGCCACTACAGTTCTAAAGACCCGCCCTTTAATGGGCGCAGCGTAAGTGAAGTGTGACAACTTTCGATTTTAAACAGATGGCGGCAAACCTCGTATGAAACAAAGATGGCACAGTGTGCAGTCATGTATTTCCTTAGTGCGTTGGGAGCGTTTGGAGTCTTTCAGGAAGGTGAGAAAGAGATGTACTTCATATAGCCTATACTAGAACTGTGTGATGTATTTGTCTTTGTATTGTTTATAGTTGCGCAACGCTTTTATTTGGCGGTTAATGATTTTGCATTGGTTAAGTCATATTTCATATCCTATTTTGCAAATAAAAAACTAATCAGACTTCATACCTGAATTGGACTTGCAGCATCGCAGCCTATTAGATCACAACCACAATATGAGCTATCATCTGCTGCAGGAGATCTACTTTCTTACTTCAGAACGGGTCAGCAGCGTTCTCCTAATACATCCATGGTCAGCAGTAGGCTATTATTATCGTTGCCTTACGTAGGCCTAATAATTGGTATGAATTTTAATTACAGTACGACCCGTTTCTATGATGTTTTCATATATAATGGAGTAGTCTGGCCCATTGTTTGCTTGATCCCTTCCAAAACTGCTCCCAGACCTGATTGGGATTTATTAGGGATTGGCAGTTAGTTTCAGTCGTGTCCATATAATGATTATCAGTAGCCATAATATTAATACCAATACAAAAAATAATAATAATTACATTAATTATACCAATAAGACATGTTGAAGACCATCACTGATATATGATATATGATATATATATATAAATATAGCTTATGCTTACATTGTCTTCAGTGATGTCAGTTCAGAGGGATAATGTCTTGTGATCTCTTTCCAAAAATGTGTAATGTGTGTGTAGTGGTCCAGGTGATTTAAACACAGCTATCCGGGCTAGTTGTGTGCAATACAGATAGATTTCTGTTGAGAATCCCATTCTAAACATGTTTGCCCAGTGAAGTGAATTCTGTGGAGTATCTTATTCATGTTTGAGTTGTGTTTCCTGCAGGTCTAACCTCTCTGATAGAAACCCAGCAGACTGTGATGGCAGCAGTGGGAGAAGAGGCTCATTTAAACTGTCAGCTGATGCAATCTAAAGATGTTCAGCAAGTCACATGGCAGAAACTTTTACCTGAGGGGGACGAGAATCTAGCTACTTACAGCAACACATTTGGTAAATGGGTAAATCCTGACTTTAGAAACGTGGAGTTTAAATGTGCTGGACTGCAGAACAACTCCATAGTCATCAGGAAGGTGACGGAGCAGGATGAAGGATGCTATCACTGTTTGTTTAACACCTACCCTGAAGGTGCTCTCACTGCTACAACCTGCCTCCAACTCTATGGTAAGAACCTAACTGTGTTATCAGAGACATTTACGTGATCATTCATATGATATATTTTTTAAATATATGATCTTTGCAGAGCTGCATGAAGCCATTCTCCATGTTGGAGAATCCAACTCTCCTGAAGAGGCAGTAGTGTCCTGCTCGGCCACAGGTCGACCTGCTCCCACAGTTACACTGACTGTCCCTCACCACAACTCTTCCAGTGTCACCAACCCCAACGGTACAGTCACTGTCACCACTACAGCTGTGCTGCCTCGTCTCCATGACAACAGCACACAGGTTGGCTGTGCAGTGCGAGTGCTCTCTGGTCCTCACATTGAGGTGTTTACCATGATTCCTGAGCTCAGACAGCCGTCTGCTGATGGTGAGAAACACTTCCAAAGATACAGATTTATAGATTGATATAAACTTTATAGCTCATGTCTTTTTCTTTTTTTTAGGTTTTGATGAGGAATCTGAAACTAATAATAGTGATCACAGTAAGTTAATGTTCAGATGTAGGCCTATTCCCATTCAATTGTTTAATAACTTGTTTATCATATCAACATTTTTTCCCATTTTTCTTAAAGGTAGGACTTGGATCAAACTGTCTGTGGTATTGGCAGTCTGTGTTTGTGTTGCTGCTGTCATCATCACTGCCATGCTTAGACAAAAAAAAAGCACAACAGGTACTTCTTTTAGTCACTATCTGTCTCAGTCTATGATAGTTTATAAATGTCTGTCCTGCTCTAACTGTTCTTAAATCCTTCAGTCTGTCACACAGGGACTCTGAGAAGGACAAGACGGACAACACAAGCATCCAAGACACTGATGAGTAAGACACTTTCCTAATTGTTATTAATTTACACATATGTAATACTTCACTAAATGATTGAAATGTTCTGCACTCTGTCTATTTCAGAATTAGTTTTTCTATACCTTCTTGTCTCTCTACATATATTTGTACATGAATCATCGTTCTCTTATAGTCAGCATGTTCATTCATGTTGTCCAGAGGAACTTAGTTATAGAAATATGTATGGCATCATGTAATAATGTGAGCGTATTTTTCTTCTCAAGGGTCCATATATGTGTAGTCACGCAGGACAACAATCAGATCAGAAAACAGACAACTCCTGAGAAATGTCCGACAAGTGATCAGCCAGAGCCGTCACCTTCAACAAAAAGACTTGATTTTGATCAGTGTCAACAATGTAACACAGAATAACCCTCAAGACTGCAGCGCCAGTACTCAGACACTCAGACAAAAACTAAAAAACGTGAGTGTTTCCAAAAAATGGGTTTTATATTTTTTTATGTTTATATGATCTTTTTAATAGCATTTCATTTTTTTTATTTTTATGTTTTCACATTGTTTGTATATTGTTTGTTTATTTAAGGAATGTTAAACAAATGAAAAATTAGATGCAAAAAGGTCACTTAAAATCTTTGCAGTGACGTAAGCTAAAAATAAGTGTATAAAAGACTGATCATTAGAGTGCACGTCGGAGAATAGCGCAAAACCTGTTTTTTCCCGACTGCAGCTGGTCTCATCAACAAAGGCCCAGGACCCCCCCCCCCCCCCCCCCCCACACTGGCACTTACTGTTATCCTCATTCACATCTGACGTCACGTGATAGACTAACGCAATGAACTTTATACTTATGTATTAACATCTGTTCCTATTGAGTTTTACCACTATGTCTAATTATCTCATTTTAGATTACATGTTTTTATTTCCCATTCACAATTCTTTACTTTGCATATCTGAGTTTTTTTTTTTTTTTAATAAAACGGTTTTATAAAAAGTTTGTGTGATGAAGGGGGTTTTACTGGTGTTCACATGTTATTGTTGCCCTGGATTTATAATCTCTATCCATCTAAAATCATATTATTTGGGGTGTGTATCAGGCAGGGTGTAAGTATATTAATAGGCTACTCCTTAAACTGTTGGCTATACCTAGGCTTATTATTAATAATAATGATATTCATTTATGCAAGTGAGATGTCTATATGCCGACACAGAAAATTGCAAACACCACAAAACATCTAAAAATCTATATCATACAGTAACTTTGTAGCCAATATCCCTGTTGACTGCACCAACAACAAATATATGCTCTCTGCTGATGGTGAAAAACACTTCCAGAATTACAGATTTATAGATTGATAAATACTTTATAGCTCATGTCTTTTTTTATTTTCCAGGTTATGATGAGAAATCTAGGTCTGATAACAGTGAATACAGTAAGTTATACAGTGTAGTTGCAGGTGTATTTATTTTAATTTTGTTGTAACTTTATACTGTGACTTTATTTTTGAATCTGCATTGTTTTCTGTTGTATAGCCTATACATGCTTTTGGAGGTACAGTCTCTTCTTGAGCACTGAAAGAATAAAGTATGGAAGCGTCATACATGTTTATGGTGCCACTCTGTTGTGTTGTGATTGGTAGGTCTATTTATCTTTAAAATTAAAAATGTCAACACAGAACTGTAAGATACTGTAGCGTTAGTAATGCAGCCTAGATATGAGTTGTGGATACAGAAATGAGAAATACGTGCACGTGCACGTACTTGGTTAAGTACGTGCACGTACTTGGTGCCACTCCTGCACTTTATGGCCTAATTGGGCCACAGCCAAGAAAGGTGGATACCATCAGACCTGCGACAACTTTGGGCGGGAAATTCAAATCAGACCCGATGGCGTTCCGTGTAGTCCTACAATTCCTTTGTGCGATGGGAGTCTTTCACAAAGGTAAGAAAGAGATGATACAGTAGCCTCATTTAATGTAACCTAAGTCTATATAATGTAGCCTGTTGTTCTTAGACTGAAAGCACAGATGTGTGGTGTTTAGCTAGTGTCGTGTAATGTTTTGGGCGGTAAATTTTGAAAATACGTTTGCATTGTTTTTATCATATCTTGCAAAGATACAAATGCCTAAACAAATGAGACTTCACTTGTGCGCCAAGTAACTACAACATGCGCACGGGAACATATGCCCTATTTTCCAAGGGCTGACCTGGATAGACGTGGTGCCCGTAGAACTTGTACTGTTGTATTCATCGTGTTATTAAAGATGCGTAATGTCCCAGAGAGATGACTGTCCTGTCACAAACAGCAGCTGTCAGTGGGCTACTTTCTCTGCGCAGATGTGTTTGTATCTCCTTACTGTACCTGCACAGGTTGATAAAGGGTTAGTTGCTGCTCTAAGCGCACGAGAGGACAAAGACATTCAAAATAAGATAACAGTGGATTTATAGGTGGCGCAGCGTAACGGTAAACCCCAGTGTAAATTCAGCATATGGGACCACAGATAACATGCAGCCTCACTCTCATTACTGGAAAATATGTCCCCCTTTTCCCATATATCCTATTTTAGTTGGTTTAGGATTATTTGAAGTGAAGAAATATGCTGTGTTACGCACTCCACCTCTAAAACTATCATATCCTGCAGGTCTAACCTCTCTGATAGAAACCCAGCAGACTGTGATGGCAGCAGTGGGAGAAGAGGCTCAGTTAAACTGTCAGCTGATGCAATCTAAAGATGTTCTGCAAGTCACATGGCAGAAACTTTTACCTGAGGGGGAGGAGAATCTAGCTACCCACAACAAATTCTTTGGTCAAAGAGTGAATGCTGGTTTTGAAGAGATAGTGGAGTTTAAATGTGCTGGACTGCAGAACAACTCCATAGTCATCAGGAAGGTGACGGAGCAGGATGAAGGATGCTATCGCTGTTTGTTTAACACCTACCCTGAAGGTGCTCTCACTGCTACAACCTGCCTCCAACTCTATGGTAAGAACGTAACTGTGTTATCAGAGACATTTACGTGATCATTCATATGATATATTGTTTAAATATATGATCTTTGCAGAGCTGCATGAAGCCATTCTCCATGTTGGAGAATCCAACTCTCCTGAAGAGGCAGTAGTGTCCTGCTCGTCCACAGGTCGACCTGCTCCCACAGTTACACTGACTGTCCCTCACCACAACTCTTCCAGTGTCACCAACCCCAACGGTACAGTCACTGTCACCACTACAGCTGTGCTGCCTCGTCTCCATGACAACAGCACACAGGTTGGCAGTGCGAGTGCTCTCTGGTCCTCACATTGAGGTGTTTGCCATAATTCCTGAGCTCAGACAGCCGTCTGCTGATGGTGAGAAACACTTCTAAAGATACAGATTCATAGATTGATATAAACTTTTATAACTCATGTCTTCTATGATTTTCAGGTTTTGATGAGAAATCTAAGTCTGATAACAGTGATGACAGTAAGTTAACCTTTAGGTGGCCTCAAGTCAGCATTAGCATTTGATATGTAGCTGCTTTATGAATGTTGAGTCTTAATCATTTTTTTCTCTTCTCTCCCAGATTTCACTTTGATCATTGTGTTGTCTGTGGTAATGGCCGGTGTTTGTCTTGCTGCAATCATCACCGTCTGGCTCATCAGAAAATATTGGAACTGGTAATTTCAAACTTTTAACTCAACATCTGTCTTGTTGTAATACCAGTGTCTCAGAGTTAATTTGGTAACGATTGATTGAGATATTTTCAGATGAAAGCCATAAATAAATGTTTGTTCCTTCAGTCGTTCACTCAGGGACTCTGAGGAGAACAAGACACCACAGAAAACAACTAAAGATGATCATGAGTAAGTCAGTTTATGGATTTTCTATTTGTATTTGCATCATTTGCATGTGTTATTAATTCATGAAGCCAAATGTGATGCCCCTTTACTCATGGACTAATTGTGTATTCATCGTAAGCATGTTTGTCTGCATCACTCTTGTTCAGACTGATTTGGCAACTGACCAATGTCTTGTTTTCATCTGAAGGCCCAAAACACCTTTAATGAGTCTAGTGAATGAGGTACGGCTACGGGTGACTCCTGGGGAAAAAACCATTGCATTTACCCTAAAGTCCAACTCTTCTCCAACATTAAGGTGCAAGCTATTTAGTGACACAGAATAACCCACACGGCCGAAGTCCCTAAATGAAGACAGTTGGACTTGAACAAAAGTGCCTCAAAGCCTGGAAAACATGTTTAAGATTCATTTTCCGATACGACCCACAGGACATGTCTGTCCCAGTTCATACATAATGATTCCAGCAGATCACAGAGATTTATGTACACCGTAGATTTGGTGTTAATGTTTTCATACTTTTAATTTTTTTTTAGCATTTGACCTATGTTTTTATGTTAACATTTTGTAACATCTGTAATATAATTCATTTGATAATTTTACACCAATTTACTGTTATATATGTATATATAAATTCACTCCTGCTTCTTTTTGTTTTGTTTTTCACGTGAACTGAAATATGGCAAAGATTAAATTGCAGGGGACTGTAAATATGCTGAATATGAATATAGAATGTGTATGAATATTGCGTCAAAGGAGCATTTAACAAAATAAAAAAATGTGTCCGCAAAACACATCTCAACTCAAAATGAATGTTTGTGTCGTCTAATAAGCAAAAAGGTGGCTCATAGATGCAACTGTGGGCGTTGAATATAAATCATGTATATCAGTACTTTCTTAAAGGAACATTTCACAAAATAAGTGTTCCAATGCAAGGAGAGAGTCTCTTCATTTTTGGAAGCTCCATGTGATGATCCAAAGAATATACTGCATCTCCAATAAAGCAAGATGAAACACCAAATAGAATAATAACCCCCAGATAAATGCACTTGCAGAATAAAACTGCATTTGTATTTAACCCTCCTGTTGTCCTCTGGTCAAATTTGACCCATTTTCAAAGTTTCTACATCAGAAATTTGGGTTTCTTTCAATCAAATTGCCCAAAAGTAACAGTAAAAGTAAGGATCAGTTCAATACTATCATTGACTTTTGGGTGTTTTTATCAATTTTTGACTAAACTTTGACAGTCTGATTACCCATAAACATCCCCTGATCTTAACTATCAGTCATAATAAGAACATTAGATCCAATTTCATAAAGGATACATGAGGTTTATTGACTAAACAAATGATTTGGGCTACATATGTAAGTGTATACTGGTGGTAGTGGGGGGAAAAGAGCTACAAAAATGTGTTAATTTTGACATGGGAGGACAACACAAAGTTTTTCTGGTTCAGATCTGTAGCAGTAGTTGCACAACATGGCCACTGGAGGTCCTGCTTTTCCTTCAAATGTAGCCGAAGAAAGGTTGATGTATTAAGAGATCAAGGAGCAGGCAGCAGGAAACTCAACGCGGTTGGTTCAGTCGTGGTCTAATCTCGGAAGCATGGATTCTTCTGCTCCAGTTCCACACTACCTGTAGCACAGGGAGCACCTCAAATACTACTAGGAGCTCACTTTGTCTTCTGCGGACTTTCATCTGTCAGCTGGTAAGTGTGGATGTCTTTTATTACGAGTGCAGTTGCAGCTATATTGATGTGGAATAACTTGAAATGTTACCATTGTAGTCTTTCTTACTAAATCCAGCCAGGAATGTCAACTCACCTAAATGAGCTCGTTTAACTTCATGGTGAAACTCCTTGGCTTGTTGTTAAGTCGATAAGGATGTTTTAAAATTAATATTGTTTTTGTTTTTTTTATTGCAAATAACTTTTACTTTAAAAGTTGTTTTGGTGCCTTATAATGAACTCACTTGTATCATAGAAAATACATTAATTACTTTGCCATTAATTCAATACAGGTTGCCCTTTTTTTAAATGAACATATCTAAATCAGTTGATATTTTTCTTAGTATTCCTGGCTGTAGAAATCAATTTTCATGACATGTTTAATACGTTACTCGTCTGTATTGTATTTTATTGTGTCAATCTGTTATGATTATCATGTGGTACACCTGGCAAGTCAAGAGACAGATTTACATTTCCACAAAATTGGCTTGATTATGTGAAGAAGAAAAATGATAATGTGGTTTCCAGGTTTTCTCTTAGCAATCGGTTCAAGAAATCTCAGTAACATTTGTTCTCTGGGACTGAACCAGCTGTGCAAAAATGTCAAGTGCACATCTGGATGTAGGGCAAGTTTTGAGGATTCAGTTTGCCAGCCTGTTTCAGCCACTCTCTTGGTGACATGAAGTATTCAGCTCTCATGAATGTGAAATTTACTACCTTCCTTGGGCTTTATCTACCTAGAGGGCAATCAGATATGTTACAAAAGCCCACAGTGAGACATCAGTGGAGTTGAAAGGTGATTTAACTGTTGCCCAACAGGAGCAGGCTGCATGTTTGAAGCCAGATGGTTGGCACTGTAAAAGAGCACACAACGCCCATAAAGCTCTGAGGTCTGGCTTGTGGTTTAAACGCGGTTTGGTTGATTCTGATCAAAGGCCAGTTTATGCCTGATCCCTGCTGTTCCCACCTTTTTGTCCAGGGTGTGGAGAAGTGATCTGAGAGTAGAATTCTCCGGTACGTTTACAGATCTAATTGTCTTCTAAATGTGATGTTTGACAGCCAACCAACGGCTGAGCTTAGCTGGCGTCTGCACCCTGCACACACCTTTTTTACGTACAAAGTCACTCATGTTCGTGATCACCTTACTGACTACTGCCTCCTCATCACCGCTTGCATCATCATCCGACCACTGTAATTTTCGTTGAGGATTTCAGGTTTTGATTTTGAAATCTCGAGGTCGCCTCTGTCTAGACATCCCAAGTGTGGCAGCTTGTTTTGCTGCCGGATGATTATTGGGTCTACTGGAGAGGATGTGCATGCTGTCAGGACTATCATGTAAAACCTCCATTACACCCCAGGTGATGTTTCATGAGTCAGCAGCTGTTGTTGATGCTAACACATTGTCTTACCATCTGCAACTAATGTGCCAAAGCTGCAGAAAGTTGTTGAGTTGTTTACACTTTTATTTTATTTTTTTAAGTAGGGCTGGGTTAAAATAATCAATTCTCCAATTAAAAATCTTTTAATATGTCTTTTCAATGACTACCATGTTAGTTCTGTTAAGTAAAATTACTTTAAACTCTCTCTTTTCTTTTTCTTTTTTTCTCATAATGTAAACATTAACCCAGTGCATTATAAAACATTTGAGGGTTGCTTCTTGAGAATCTCTTTTTATAGCCAGGCTAAACTGGTTTTGTAACTGAAATGTCCCTAACCTAATCAATATCCAATCAGAAATATTATTGAATCGGAACCGAAATGATTCGGGAAATCATTGGCAATACCCGGCCAAGTAAAGGGTGATTTTGAATTTTATCTTATTAGGATCCCCATTAGCTGATGCAGAACATCAGCTACTCTTCCTGGGGTCCATACAAAACATAAAACATTATAACGGATAAGATATTTTCAGACAAGACAGCCACAGGATATAAAAATAAGAGCAGTATAACTAGCATTATTCCTTCTTGCAAATATAACTAGCGTTATTCCTTCTTGCAAATATAACTATACATATTCCTCTTCATATACTCTTATAAATATTACATACATACTTATGCACTGAATATAGAAAAGTTAAATCTTACAACATCTTTGTATACATGTAAATATTCCTATACATACACAGTACAAAAGTAGTTACAAAATATGGTTACCAGCTTAGGGCCCTTAGATGTTGCTTTACTTGTTTTTTTTAAAGCTTGATTTGTTGTGCGCTTTATCAATCCCAGCCTGAAGTGAGTTCCATGCAACTATACCTCGATACAATACTGTATGTTGCATTGATTGTGTTCAGGATCTAGGCACTTTTTAAAAAGTGATCTCTTATGAGGTTGAGACGATGCTGTCATTGCTAATGTCATCCTCTGGCTTCATGTTTCCCATTACAGCAGACAGTGTGTCAGTGAGATGCAGCTACAGCTGTTCTGACCAACAGCAGCTCAACAAGTCACAACACTGGACAGCTGACGGGGGTACATCTGCATCACAGCCTCTTCACTCACACGACTTGTTTCTTTAATAATGTTTTAATTGTGTGTAGCCTCAAACTAGTTGTAGGTTAAGGTTGTGGTCGAAGCTGTGTAAAGCTCTCTGACAGTGTTTGTGTTTTGCAGCTGCAGCCTGGATGTGTTACTGGCTCACTGAGTTGATAACCCAGCCTCAGTGTGCAATGTGTGGATCTGCCTTGCCCCTGTGTCTGCTGCTCTGGATAGTAGGAACGGCTGTTTCCAGGACGCAAGGTACCCTCTGCATTCAGTAATTGCTGTTTGGTACGGAGTGCTCTGCTGTTTATATTCATTTTGGCAGTGATGGCAGTGAAAGTAACTTTTATTATATATATATTATTAAGTAAAGAACTTAACAATGCCTGCCTTTTTACATTTAATTCTACTTTATACCCCTACTTCACTATATTGTAGGAAGAAATATTGTACTTTTTACTCCACTACACGTTTCATTTGACATTTTACATAACAAAACATATGACAAAAGCTGCATCTAGTTGGTGCTGCTTGTTTGTTCCAGATGTTACAGTAACACACTTCTCGAATGGTTTCATTTAGATGTTCGAGGCTCAAAGAGATACAATGATTGAATATTCAAAGTAAAAGCTTAGAGATTAGAAAAACAAATACACAGTTGTGTATCAGACCTTCAGCTTTCCTTTCTCATTAATCATCTCACATCCTCTCAAATTTATATTGTGACCCTATGGAGGGATAATATCATTATCTAATATTGTAAAATAATAATATATCAGTCCCGGGTAATATTTTGAACTTGTAATGAAGTTTTTTTTCACCTTGTTTTATTGGCACCTTTACTTATTTTAGGCTGCATAAAAGTGAAATGTAATATGGTCTCTGAACTCAGGTCAGGTCGTAGCTCCTGCCAGTCTGAGCGCACAGGTAGGTCATTCCCTGCTGCTTAGCTGCAACGTCACCACGAAAGCGGGCGACACCGTCCGGCAAGTGCGCTGGCTCAACAAGCACAAGAAGGTCCTTCTGGCGTACGAACAAAGTGTGCCAATCCGCGTCAGCCATCAAGAACCCAACGTGCAGCTCACGGCCTCCCACAACGACGCCAGCTACATCACCCTCCAGAGGGTGCAACCTGATGACGAGGGCTGCTACCGCTGCATCTTTGATGTTTACCCCAGGGGCCCGCTAGAAGGCACGACGTGCATCAGCGTCACCGGTCAGTTTTTTTTTTTTTCCCCAGCTCCTGTTATCTTAAAGAACAAGTTATCTTCAATAAGCATTTTCCAGTGCTGCTGCTCACACCTAACATTTGAACTTTTAATCTTTTTTCCCACACACTTTTTCTTTTCTTCACCCACATCACACATAGTGTTATGTTTTTATTACTAGACCCCTTACAGTATGAGACAGGAAGTAGTAGGCTGAGGTTTGAACTCGCAGACCGGCAGGGAAGAAAGCCCACCCGCCACCCAGCTAGCCTTGGCACTTCCTGTTGTTACTATTAATTGTGCACGTAAATTTTTATTACACCCAGACTCCTCTTTACCCTCGTTACCCTGGCTCCTGCACACAAGCAGCAGTCCTGTGAAGTTTTTATTGCACATTTTGATGCCAGAAGAAATAAATCAACAAGGAGCCAACGTGCTATTGCATATCATCTTCATTGTCTTGATATTAAAGGAGCTCTAAGTGATGTCACACGTTTTTTTAGGCTACAATATCTCACTATCTCACTATCCGCGAGCTGCCTGTCCCCTGAACACACTGTAAAAAAAAAAAACGCTCTCTGCCCAGGCTCCACAAACCGCAACAAAAACAAACTGCGCCAACCCACCAAACATAGTAGGGGACGGGATGAGGAGGAGGGAGGGGGCAAGCTAGCCTTGTTTTGTTTAAAAATGCTTCAAACGTCAACAACAAGTGCCATCACCCAACATCGCTTAGAGCACCTTTAATAACGGGAGCATTTCCTTTGTCCCAGGTAAAGTGCGCCTGGAGGGCAACAAGACGGCGGTGAGCGGGAAGCTGGCCACCCTGTCCTGCTGGTACAGCCTCCCCGAGAGGGTGCACCAGGTGCTGTGGAGGAAGACGGCCGAGCAGGGCGACACCACCACCGTGGCCTCCTACACCAAGCGTGGCCACCGGATTGTAGAGGAGCAGTACAAGGCTCGGTTTAGCTTGAGCCGAACTCTGAGCGACACCCAACTCACCATCCAGGCGGTCAGGACGGAGGACGAGGCCTGCTACACCTGCGAGTTCCACACGTACCCAGACGGAACCAGACGGGACACGGCCTGCCTCTCTGTTCATGGTGAGTACCCGTGTACTATCTCTTTCCTCTTGGGAAATCACACTGCATATGAGCCAGAACTCTTTAAATGGGAACGGAATGGCAGGGTAGGTGCTTGGAGAAGTATTTTTAAAGGAGATCGGGATCCTTAATTTAGATCCTTGAGTGCCCCATTTATCTTCTTTGGGTGATGCCATCGCAAATTAATTATCATGTTTTAATAAAGCTATTTTGGAACTTATGACTAATGTTAGGTATTTCCCGACATTGTTCTAAACAAGTCGATGAAGCAACAGAGAGAAGTTTCCGTTCGTTCAACCGCACCTTTCTGTCATTTAATGGAGGGGGGAAAAAATGATGCTGAGGGAACTGCCCCATGTGAAAAGACATAAATTATGATTTCATTATTTAATGTGGATTTTTTTTTTTTTATTGAAACAAGTTGAACCTAGTTGGCAATGGCTGTTTCTACTGTAGATCTGCATTTTATACAAAAATACAAAAGTCAACCAGAAAATATATACTGAACGGCACAAAAAAACAATATAAAATTGTATTAGACTAATACATTTAGTATTTTGTATTTATTTATAGGGAGCTTTAAAGCCAACACTGCACAGTCCTGACCGAATACAAACACTGTACACTTTAGAGATTATTTTCCAAATGTTCTTGACACTTATTGTACTGGAGATACACTGTAGGCTGAGAGGAAGTGTGTATCCCAGACATAGCTCAGGAAAGGGAAGGGAAGCGCTGTGTATAAGCACAGCCTGAGGTGAAAGTTTCTCAAGTGGGTCATTAAACTACTGTTTCGGTGACAGCACTTCGAGTCCCTCGTGTGTGCGTGTGTGTGTGTGTGTGTGTGTGTGCGTGCGTGCGTGAGATGTTGACAGAGGGAGGGGTGTCACAGAGGGGGGAAAGGGGTGATTAATTTGGGAGAAAGCCCAGGGGATGAGTGGCTTACTGTTCCCCTAGACACAAGGCCTATGTGTGTGTGTGTATGTCCTTCTCCTTGCTCTGCTAAACAAGCTTTGTCTCAACTGACCGAAGATCCAGACACACAACCACCCAGAGTTAGTAAAAGCTGCTTTGCCTCTGTTTTCTGTCGGCCCATCGGAGGACAAGATGTGTCATTGTGTCCTCCGGGGGAAAGAGATTGACAGGCGATGTGCTCTGTCTCTCCATCTCCATTATAAAGGCAGAGGAACAAATCTCTGCTTTCTGTTGTCTGTGATTGGCAGGCTCAGACTAAAATACAAGACGGCTTCCAGTATCACAAAACTATAAATGCTAATTTAACCCCCCCCCCCCCCCCCCCCCCCCCCCCCCAAAAAAAAAAAAAAGAATAATATTTACAAGCAGCCACTGAACACAATCTTTCTTTCACCAGTTTTACCCAAACCAGAGGTGAGTTATGTGACCTCGTCGTCAGGAGTCACTGAGGCCAACTGCACGGCCCAGTCCCGACCTGCAGCAGAGATCATGTGGAACGTCGGCGGGGACAACCGAACACTTGGACCGCCCGTTTCATCCGCCTACGACCAGGGCGACGGCACGACGGTAGTCACGAGCACGCTGTTATTCCAATCAGCGATGCTCAACGACCGGTCCGTCGAGTGCATCGTGCACCACCCGGGTCTGGACAAGCCCCTGACAGTGTCCCTCAACACAAACGGTGAGGAGCTCGTAAATCCTGTTCCAATGGGGTTTTTGATCACATTAAATGTTTTGACCAATTCTTCTATTCTGTGATGTTTCACATCTCATCATATCACTGCAGTTAGAAGCCTGGTCCACTTTGCTGATCTACAATCAGATTAACTCACAACAACCTTATCGTAAAGGGCCTGCACACAAGTGTGTTCACCCTGAAAAAAACATGTGAAAAGACTTACCAAATGGGTCAGTTTCAACACACATAAAAAGTAAGGGATCTGTTAAACGCAAATAATTGAGGAAGAAAATTCATATGCTACATATGTGCTCAAAAAAAGGCGCTAAGTGGGGTATATTTGTGAGTACTTGCATCAGAGTACTTCTTCTACCACAGCAATTAGCCTACTGAATAATTATTTAAAAAAACAGCCATAAAGTTAGATAGGAATTATAACAAACCAGGTGAAAATGTTTTTATATGTAGTATCATTATTATTAATAATATTATTATTATTTATTCCCAAAAACAAATGAATGCTGTCTGAGGAGGAGCGTCAAGCTTAAAACATGCCGCGATCCAGAGGAGCTGCCAGTCAATTAGGTCAATTAGACCTACTCTATCTGTACAGTGTCTTGAGATAACTCTTGTTATGATTTGATACTATAAATAAAATTGAATTGAATTAAATGGGTTAAGATATAGTTGAGATATTGGCTTCTGACAAAAGCAAGCAAAATAGATAGATAGATATAGATAGATTTTTATTGATCGCAAAATGGGAAATTACAGTGCAACAGCAGCAAAATATCAGACACAGCACACGTACAGAATATACATGAAATAATAAATAGACTAGAATACAAGAACAAATATTAAAAAAATTATGATTTAAGAAATACAAAGTGGAGAATCTACAAACGTATACAAGTTGGAAATAAAAATGTACCAACTACTTAAATAGTATTTATAAAGATGTAAGTAAAGCCTATTTTTGTGCAAGTTGCACTTAGTGCAGTATTGTTATTTAAAGTGTTAAAAAGTTGTATTGCCTGTGGTAGGAATGATGTCCTGTAGCGGTCCGTGCGACATCGAAGCTGTCGGAGCCTCTTAGTGAAAGAGAGTGTAATAAAAAAATAAGGTGTAACCACAAATAAAATCTGCCGTTAGCCAGGTGGACTTCGTAGTGATTTTGTTTGCAAAATCTGAGTGTTAGATGTTAACAGCAGCACAAGAAACAAGCCAGAATTAAACTACATACCAGTACTGTCTCAAACATTTGTAGAAACCAGTTATATTTCCCATTCTTGGGTGCTGAGGTGAAGCAGAAAGTGGCTCTTTGTTTTCAACATGTGTGTATTCTCAGCTATTTTTAGTCACGGGTAATTATGGCGGCTTTGATGGCCTCCTGAATGCTGTAATGTTGCAGCATACGAGAAGGATTATTTTTCTCATAAGAAAGTCGTTATTCTGGTACCACATCACCTAACATGTTTAGTCCAGATGTCATCAAACATAAACGGTGCTTTAAATGGAAGTGTGTGTTGCAGTGGGTCCTGCCATGGTCATCCTCCTCTCAGTGTGCGGTGTGGCAGCGGTCCTCCTCCTGTGTCTCTGTGTGTGTCTCTGCAAGTGCTTCATCTGTACCGACGGTGAGTCCCAACTCTGCAGCTGCACTTTCAAGCCACAATCCCTCTTCTTAAATGACTTGAAAAAATGTATTTACATATTCTATCCACATGTTGTTTAATTAGGATTTCATTGAATCCACCTTAAACGGCAAACACTGGTTGAAGAACCAGTGTTTGCAGCAGCTGTGTGCAACAAGGTTCTCTAGTGGTTTTCCAAAGGCATTCTGGGAAGTGTAACCGACATACTGTTAACTCCTGTAATGAGAATATGTGAAGGTGGATGTTTTGTTTTTTTTAAGCTGCCAGCAGTTCAGGAAAGCGTGGGTGGAGAAAGTGAATAGGAGGCACTTTGAGCAGAGTTCAGCAGAAGCCTGAAGTGTAACTGTAAAAATAAATAAAAAATAAACAGGCTGAGGACTTCAGGATCAGTCTTTTTCTATGGGATTTTCTTCCTTACAGGATCTCTATGATGATAGAAAAACACTGCTCATATGCAGCGCATTATGTTTGTTTTGTGGCCTGTTGTGCTGGCCAAGTTTTGAGAGCCTCTTGTCATTGTAGAGATTGTGATGAATTGCTACATTTCTACTGGTTACATAAACATCTTGGCACACTAAACAACCTCAGAGAACTTGAGCCAATCCTGACTAAAACAACGTTAAAAAAAAAACCCTGTAAAAAGTCGTACTTAAAGCTGATGTTGTCAATATGTTTATATTGGGATCACCACAAAGAATTATAACTGGTTTGCGGTTCCCGTCAACTCTATGGAGAATTTCACGGACTTTCAGCTCGTTGTTTTGGTTTTCCGGCCCTGCAACTTTATTGTTCTTGGTTCGCTCTCATCGCTCTCATCAGCATCACTTCCAGGCGCACCAGGCAGCTGTCTTTAGTGAAAACCACTATGCTATCAAACAAGATAAATGTAGCGACTAGCTGGTAAACATGGAGCGGTAAGTAGCTGAAGAGCCAGATATTTCCCTCAGGAGTTGGTAGAGACCAAAGAAAGAGCAAAAATAGAATGAATATTGGATATACATTCATCAATTGGACACAAACACAACTCCAAATGAGTGCTAATGTTGCTCCTTATCTGCTGGATGTAAACGTGGCAATATGGGGTCAATGCTTCAAAAGGGCCTTTCAAAAAAAACAACTAATTTGTTCTGGAGAAATACAGAAAATTTGGGAAATGCAGCTGTTTCAACTGTTTGTAGTGTGGGAAAGAAATCTCAGGAAGTGAATATAGTGTCAAACCATGAAATACCTCACATGTTTCTGAAAACGCACTCAAAAGGTCAGTTTGCAGGGCTCGCAGCGACTTTCCACACAGAGGTGGCATGCTTACTCATGTGTCATCGACACTCCCTTGACTCCTGTTAACACTTTTCCAACAATCCTCGCTGGGTGTCACGGAAACGGTGTGCTGCTGGCGTAATGTGGCGTGTGGACCGCTGCCCATTTTCCCCCTTTTATCATCAATTCTCTGCCCACCAAGGGAGAGGCAGGGAAAAAGCAAAGTTATCGCGGCAACGACAGAAGCTTTGGCTGACGTTTGTGCTTCTGCCGGCCAACAAAAGTCATAAAGGAAGAAAAACAAAAGTTGCAGCTGATGTATCGGGGTCAGGACGGTCTCACGGAGACTCTCGATTTGGCAATGCATAATTTCGCTTTGTGGCGCATGAGCCAACTAGAGTCATACGACAATAAATATAGTTTTATATTTGATATTTTTGTCATACCTGCATGGACGTTTCTAAATTCTTCCAGCGCAATGCATTTCCTCAATAAGATTTGAGTTTCCTTTTTCCTTCAGCTTCTCCTCCTCTTTGTTTTCTTGTGCGATAAGAAAGCAGACGCCACATATGTGCATTTTCCTCATGTCTTAAAGATGGAAACCCAATGACACATCTTTTTAATTCCTACTTTATTTGTCACCTCATCATGTCGAGCGCCAAAACCAACATTCGCCCACATGGGTCGCACACAACAATGCCTCAATCATGCTGTTGATTTAAGAGTGTTTGTGTTTTTCTTAAACTCATGACAGTCGGGGCCAGTCTTGACACTCTTAAACACTGTATTTGCACGTGATTGATGGCGTGGTATTGGACCAGAACTTGCACAAGTATCTGTGGGATATCTTGAATACATGGCAGCTGGGTCACTGCAAAAATAGATTTTTCTCTGGAGAAAAGGAAGAAAGAAAAAAAGCTCCCGTTTGCTTGAGACATTCCACATTGCTTGAAGGTCTTTCCTAATTTTCCAACTCTGTGCATCCTGAGCAGAATAACAAGTGGTTGTGCTTATTGTCGCGAGGTAGCAGCCAGAAGAAAAGAGCCTCTTTCTCTGTCTAATCCTTCGGACTGTTAGACATTAGAGGCCTGGTGGAGGGAGCAGTGACAGGGAGGAACAGAGCCCAAAGTTGAGAGCCTGCCCAGCTGATAACAACACTCGACTGTACAGACACACACACACACACACACACACATACTGTATTTCCCAGTCTTGGCTGAGAAGTGCCAGGAATACAGGCTTTTACTGTGATGTGATTCAGATTGCAGTTTAAGGGAAGAGAGCTGTGATGCATTTGTCTTTATTTGGAGCTGGCCTCATTCATTTTGTCATATATTTTAAAGTGCTCATATTATGCTTTTTGGCTTTTCCCCTTTCCTTTATAGTGTTATATATTTTTTTGTGCATGTTATAGGTTTACAAAGTGAAAAAGCCCAAAGTCCACCCCAAAGGGACTTACCATCTCCAACAGAAAACACTGTTCACAAACTGCTTCAAGCAGCTCTGTTGTAGTCCAGACTTTACTTCCGTGACGAACGTGCGTCACTTTGTAACACACGTTATAATGCTCGCCTAGCTGCTAGCGTGGCACGCCCTCATACTCTGCTTCTGACTGGCTAGTAGTCCTTACCTAGGTACTGCACATGTGCGACTCCCAACAAAGATGGAACAGAAGTGTGATGCCTCACTCTGTAGCTAAAACAGAGAGCTCAACACACAGGGGGAAAAGAAGAGCTGCAGCAATGTGCAGTACAACAAAGATACGGTGTTTTCTGAAAATTAAACCATGTAAACCTATTCTGATATAACCTCTAAATACAGTGATGAACCTGAAAATGAGCATAATATGAGCACTTTAAAGCTTTTTTAATTGCATCATACTCAGAGCATTTTGTGATTGTTACCCACACACTCGACTACAACGGGGTTTCACACCTCAGATCTCACATGATATGAGTGATCCAGTTTGTATCAATATCAATGTTGGCATCAAATTTAACATTAATGCAGTGGCCGGTGATACACAATTAATAAAGCTAGGTAGATCCAATTAAAGGATTGGTTTACCTGAGCTACAAAAACACATTCTCTCACTTACCCCATTTAGTTCCATAGTAATGAAAATAGTTTTGGTTTCATTTTCCTTTTGACAAAATAACCATCTCTGAGAATTCATTGACAAAGTACACTTAAAACAGTGTATATTATGCATACCAATGTCAATACAGTGTCAAACAGTGTCAAACTTGTAAGATGAGCAGAGGAAAAAACACAAATGCATACATTTCTCATGTGAAATACCCAAAACTAATCTACAAATACCACAGCTAAATATCTCAAAACTGGCGCATATACTGTAAAACTATGTGCATGGCTTACAGTAGATACCACTAGAGGTAAGAGGGAATATATGTTGTTGTTTTGTTCTCTATCTATGTTAGTAAGGTGAATGGACCCATTGCTGGAGGGATGCAGAGCATTTAAAGTGTGTCTGAGATGTTCAGCTGCAGAGAAAGCCACTGTGAACGGCATGAAAAGTTGTGATGTCTGCGGCTAAAGTTGTACCGCGAGCCGGCCACAAATAGTCCTTTGTGGTTGCCTCTGAATCAGTGGGCGTTATTCAGCCTTCAATCCCAGCTGGGAAGTAGGGCCAAGGACTGAGGTTCTTCCAGTAAAAATGCTGCTTGCTATTTGTGTCTGTGTTTCCATGTTTGTTTTTTTGGTGGGACCGGGTGGAGATGTACAGACTATAAGGTGCAGTGGTGGCACAGCTACAAGGACAGGAAGTTAACCTCAGATAAGAGACGTTTATTCATGAGAGTCAATGTTTTCAGTGGCAGCTTTTAATCTGTAGCACGGCAGGAAGTACGGGGGAGTCACCACATCCGGTCATGAGGGCAGGACTGAGGGTAACACAGATTGCTCCTGAGAGATTAGAGGTAGAAAAACATGATATAGCAGCGCACTGCATCCTTGACTCCTCCACTTGCCTCCCTTCCTCGCGTCTTAGTCCCTCCCACCGAGGAGAGACGGGAGGAAATCATCGGAGGAGAGAGGAAACGAGGAAATGTGTTTTTTTTTTTAGAGGGATGAGACGTCCTTTCCTCTGAAGCGTCGCATGAATTTGTCAGCTGTATGGACGGAGTTAGCAACTTCTTCAGCTGCACGGCTTCCGGGAAGGCTGCTCTCGTGTGTATCCTCGCCTATAGCTCCTCGATGCTCGCTCCTCGCGTCAGAAATAAGAGCTTTGAGACAGCCTTCACCGAGGAGGGACAGAACAACTTCTGGTTCAGTCAAGGAGCTATCAAATAAGGGCTATGAGATACAGCCCAAATTCCTCACCTGATGAAAGTGACACCTTCTGTTTTCTTTTTCAGAAACATCTAGCCTCTGCAGTGTTGATTGATTTTCCAAGCTCTATGTCACACATTTCACTTGTCACTCTCGCTCTACTGGGCTTTTAGGCTACATGTGTCGATTCAGCTTTAACGCTACAAACTAACCTCTAAATAACTCCCGTTGCTGCCACATGTACATTGAGGCGTGGCAGTCACTTGATCACGGCAAAGGAATTCCTGCAATGTTTCATTATATATGTGCATGTGGTCTTTTTGGGATGTGAGTGGGTGTTTTGGGGATACAAGCGTGTATGTGCTTGCTGTGTTTATTTTTGCATTCCTGGGTGGGATTTATATATCAAGTAAATACAACCTCTGCCTGTGATGTTAAGACATTTTTGGCTTGGGAAACTCATTCTTCACTGGAGAAGCAACAGTTTGATTCCCAGCCCTTATTGGCCTTAACACTTTGCACTGACTTCCACCTCATGTACTGTGATGAATAATAGTAGCTGATTGGCATTATTTCATAAGAAAATAAGAACTTGTTGGAGCTGTAGTCTTCATAGAAAATGATTTGATGTCAACATATGTAGTGCTAGTCCTGTTAGCATTTAGCTACAGTTTAAAATAAAGAGCTTTGAGCATGACTGTAGACTCAAGTTTAATTATAATGATTTGGACAATATTATATACTTTTTTCCCTTGTTATAATAAATGTAACTTTGCGCTTTTCAAACAAATCTATAGTTTTAGCAGTGGCATATTTTCTTTAAGGATAAATACCTGATGTCCCCCTAAACTCTTAGTGCTCAACCTTTTTTTTCACAGATGAAATCTCAGAGGGTGCCCTGTAGGAAAATGGTGTCGCAGCCCGACAGGACATGCAGACTGCTGGGGGGGGGGGGGGGGGGAGGATTTGTGTTGATTAATGGGAAATGGGAAATAAAACGTTGGGGAAAGTTTCTTGGGACAAAGCTGACCCAACGAACTGTGTGTGTGTGTGTCTCTCTCTCTCTCTCTGTCCAGACTGATTTGGATGCCGACGTCACTGCTGCTTTGATGAAGGTCCAGTGGAGCTCTGAGCCTGACCTAGCTGCTCAGCACCGTGCCCTCCAGCTCAGCGTGCAGAGGAAGGGAACAGAGCTTTCACAGAACTGAACCGACGCTGCTGGTTCTGCTTCCACGGGATGGGAGGGTCCCGCTAGTGCACACACACACACACACACACACACATTTCTCATGTCATTTACTACAACGTAAACGGCACTAAAACCACATTATTTAATGCTAGATATTACACTTACACTAGAATAGTTGCTTTGATGATTGATGAGATCCTTGTGATATGAATAAGAGTGATTTGGATCAGTAGATCTTATGGCTTCATGGAGGCCCAGTGGTGTTGCGGTGTACAAGGTAAATTCTCAGATGTTGTGATTAATGTATATATTTTTTAATTATGTTTGATATATCGAGCTTGAGTAGAGTTCTCTCAGTTAGTTTGAAATGTTTTTGACTTTGTTGGGTAGCAATTCAACTAATGTAATCTTAATTTAAATACATTAATACATCATTTATCAGTGGGAAATGGATTAGGTTCCATTTAAAAGCAACTCAAACATTGACTTATTTTTATATTATTTTAAAGCCCCTTAAAACATGGTTTCAAATCTTAATTATTTCTCTATGACGTTCATTTTGCTAAACAAGCACAAAGGAAAGTGGATTAGATGTTCCTAGGTATTTATTTTTAGAGTTTAACGCTGAAAAACTCAGCTAATCGTCATCGGGTCATTGTGTGAGTGCAGTTTGATCAGATGTGACCGACGGTGATCTGGCAACAAAAGCAAACGACCCCCACAACTGTCATCAGACACTTTTAATTGACACTTTGCTCAATTCCGACTGGTGCACAGACGAACATGGCGACAACCAAAACTGTTCCCGTCTCCACATAGGACCCCCATCGCTCAGAGGAAGAAGATGATGAGAAAATTGTTCTTCAGAGCCTTTTACGGTGGCTGAAACTTTCTTGGCCACTGCTGCCTGATTGCTAGCCTGGTTGACACCAGGCCCTTCTCAGTTGTAACTGAGAGTGGGTCTGGGAAAGAATCATTCACAGCTCATTTCCAAAAGGGGCGTCACCAACGGACGCCGCTCAAATGCCTCTGGGCGCAATTGGATAGTCCTTCAACCAATCAGACCAACGATCCGGGTGACGTAGCAGCGATGGCGGCATCAACGGGTTGCTGCGCTTCGGTAGCCGCCATGTTGTGTAAACAACAAGTTGTCGCTATCGTCATCGTGTAAAGCCCGCCTCAACGGTTGTGACTGGTGCCTCAATTTGGAAAAAATGGAGATGGGCTTGAATGGGCTCTTGGCCAGACTAAGTTGCAGAGCAAATCTCAAATTTACCTGAAGTTCGTCGGGGTTTTCCCAGGCTACCCTGATTGCTGTTGACCACCAAAACGGTCACCACAGCCTGCTACATCACCTGAAAACCCTATATTTGTGGTTGTCAATGACACAACCATTTTTTGTAAACTAGAAAAGAAGGATTATTAATAGGATGCCATGCCAATTTTGAACTAAAAGTTACAGGAAATCCAAAAGACACAGGGGGATGGAGGCTAAAATCTGACTTTTAGTGAACCGGCCCTGGTGTGACTCAAGACTAAAAGGATGGGTTTGAGTGGGAAAGAATGAAAGGTTTGTTATTTATAGCTGCTGCGTTGTGCATGACAGAGAAGGGTGGTCGACCCTGTAACCTTCAAGGGCTGGGTGGTTAAAACACCGCCCAAACGATTCCTGTGTTGATGAACCCTGCAGCTGTGAATCACTGTGTGTGTGTGTGTGTGTGTGTGTGTGTGTGTGTGTGTGTGTGTGTGTGTGTGTGTGTGTGTGTGTGTGTGTGTGTGTGTGTGTGTGTGTGTGTGTGTGTGTGTGTGTGTGTGTGTGTGTGTGTGTGTGTGTGTGTGTGTGTGTGTGTGTGTGTGTGTGTGTGTGTGTGTGTGTGTGTGTGTGTGTGTGTGGACATTTAGAGCGTGTCCTCCATATGTGTGTGTGTGTGTGTTGCATTGTTGCACAACATTTCACGACTTACAGAACACTAGTGTTAGAATATAACTTTCTGTTTGGGAAAATATTAATATAGGCCTATGGGCAACATGGTATCATGACTTTGCGTAAATATACACGCCAACTTTCTTAAGCCAAGTGGCATGTTATCTGTACGCTATCCGCGTGTATGTCTACGCTGTATAGAGCGGGCGTACACATAGCATCGCCACTTGCCGTGTTATCGCAAGAAGAAAGCTACGGTTGAGTTTAGGAAACGTCACACGCGGGACAAGGAAACGTCACACGCGGGACGCGATCCCCAGTCTCCTGGGTGAAAGTCCTGTGTTTTCAAATTCAAATAAACGCGCTAAAAAGCGAGCATGCGTCTTTATATCACGCCAATAATGGCATACGAATTGGCGTGTCATACATACACCATTTCATGAGATCAGTCTGCATATGGGCTGTGCACAGTATAGTTAATTGTAGAAAATGTCATTTATACCTCATTTATCAGGAAAAAAATATATATATATTTTCTATTAACAAACAAACTCAGCTGTTGGGTGGTTTAACATTAAATTGTCTGTATATAAAGGTGAATATTAGGTTTGAATGTTAATAAATGCCTTTTATTGAAGTTTTTAAAAAGCGTAGCTAAGTTGCTGACCTGCTGTTTTCTTTTTTTATTTCAGTTGAATAATCATGTCTTCAGTGTTAACAATGTCTTATTTTTTTAACAGTGTTCACCTTTTTAGTATCTGTAAGAGTTGATCATTAGTTTCTTGTACAGGTGCTGAGATAAATCTGAAGTTAGAAGTGGAAATAAAACCTGAGACTTTATCTGCTTTTGTTTTTGATTTTTATGATCTGTGTTTTGAGATATTGAGTAAGAATATTAGACGTAAGTAATACCTCACATGTGCAACTGAACTCTCCAGACCAACTTGAATTCTTTAGACGTTGTTGGGTGAATGTATGAAGCCTGTGGGTGGTACAGAAACCTCACCATAACGTTACAATAGGAAACTCATTTCCTCCAACAGCCCACTCCAGTGACTTCACTATTTCTCTCTCAGACCTTGTGAGTGGCATAACTGTGTTTCATGCCTTCTATGATGAACCAATGCAAATATTTAAAGCTTAAAATAGCCTCAAATTAACACACATCCCACACAAACGGTTGTTTTAGGTATTATTTGAGTGAGTCATGGATACATTTTTTTAGTTTCATGGCAAAATAACTATTTGAAAAAAACGTAAAATAATTGTTGCCATGAGTTAAACCTCAAGTCCACAGGATGCAATTGCTTTTATTGTTCCTTAAAATGATTTTATAAAGCCAAAACATGACACTGTCATAACTATGACATGACACTGTCATGAACGCGTCATAAACGTTATAAACAAGTCATAAACGTTTGTGACTTCTGTCATTAAGTGTAATTCGGTTTTTGTCATGACAAGTTGACATTGTTTGTGTTGTCTTGATTATGACAGGTTGACATTACATTTGTTTGGGATGTCTTTGTAATGACAACTTGACATTAACCAGGATGACATTACCAGAGGATGTCTTTGTCATGACAACTTGACATAATGTCATCCTGTTTAATGTCAAGTTGTCTTAATAAGGACACTCCAAAGAAATGTAATGTCAACTTGTCATGACCAAGACAACTTCTGGTAATGTCACTTTGATTAATGTCAACTTGTCATAATCAAGACAACCCAAACAATGTCAACTTGTCATGACAAAAACCGAATTACACTTAATGACAGAAGTCATAAACGTTTATGACTTGTTTATGACACAATCATGTCATAGTTATGACAGAGTCATGTCACAATTATGTTGATACCTTAAAGTAAAATGTTAGATTGTAGAGTAGTGATAGCTTAAGTAATTAAAAAAAAAAATGTAATTGCATGGCCACATAATCATTTTGCTGCATGCAAATGTTAGAACAGTTAGCTAAGGTAAGGGGAAAACACTTGAAATATCTAGCTAAAAGTAATAGGAAAACATTTTAATAGTAAGCTGAAAAATAAATTGGGGAAACACTTGGAAATGGTAAAAAGTAATGGGAAAAGACTTAGTTTGAAGTAATGGGAAAACACTTGTAATGGTTAAAAGTAGCCATGATAACACTTAAAATAGTAATAATATATTAATAGTAATAGTATAATAATATAGGTCTATACTTTTATAATAATACTGTAGTAACAATACAAGTAATGGATAAATGGTTGAATTATATAACCATATTAAGTAAATGGTAAAAAAAAAAAAACAGAGGCTAGGATAAATCAGTTTTTCTGGGTGAAAATGTTGGCTAGTCTTGAGTATAGAATGTAAAAAGAAATAGGTCTTGAGTGGACTTTTATTGTTTATAAAATCAATTACCGTGCCCGGCAGCTGAATATTCACGATATCACGAGGTCTCTTGAGAATCGCGAAATCACATATCACACAAGGCGGTCGACGCAGCGGCTCAGGGGTAGAAAAAACAAACTACTAAACTCTACAGTCTGAATTGAACCATTGCAAAGTTTTTCCCAAACATTTTTCATATAAATAAACTTTTTTTGTATTAGTTTCCACAAACCTCACAAAGACAGGAAAGGGTAAGTAGTTCCTTTGTTAGAGGCACTTGTTTCTTTTTGATTGTTAACAGTGATGTTATTAAAGCAACAACAAAAAAATAACTATTAATAAAAACATTGAGGCTTATCTGGAGGAAACTGTACTGACCTCAAGTGGACTTCACAATAAAAATCACTTTGTTTTGATGAGTGGCTTTTAACTAGGGCTGTGTATTGGCAAGAATCTGGCGATACGATACGTATCATGATACATGGGTCACAATTCAATATATTGCAATACATTTCGAAAAACTAATATTTAGAAAAAGACATGACGTGCATAAAAGTCAAAGAAAATTATATGGCCAGTTCCCTTTTAAGTTCAGAATGCAGAATTTTGCTTTTACACCACTAGATGGTATCCATGTTTAATTTGCTTTAAAGCAAGAGCTCTCAAGTCCCCCCCCCCCTCCCCCATTCAGTCTTAATTCATATTTTTGTGCACATTTACTCCACTTTCACTATCCAAAGTAAAATAATGAAGAAACTACCACATCTTTTTAAAGATGTTGGCAAGTAATAACAACTGGAAACAGCCACATGCACAAAGTTGTTGTACTTCCTTGTTTGTAACTCTAAAGCATAGGGGCAAAGAGTCTATGTTCCACATGGGTGGTGGGCGATGCGGCATGTCATAGGTGGGGTCTTTGACAAAAGTGAGTGCATGTGTGTGTTTGCACACCAGATTATGCAAGCAATGCAGCTATGTACGACAGCTTTTAGCACTTTCAAAACCACAGAGGTAGCACATCCTACAGGCCACGCTGCTCGTGGTGCTTCATGTAAGACCAACTCTCTACCACTCACTTTTGAATTGTGTTTGTTGTGCCCATTTAATCAGCTACAAACTACTCTCCTTGACAGAACTTTTGTTGATTATAAAAGACTACAAAACATTATCAGACCGTCAATGTGGTCACAGCTTTGAGCCACGAAATCACAACTTTACACTCTAAAATGAAGTTTCTGCTCAATTATGAATAAAAATGTAATGCCATTGCATGCTAGATGTCAAGCTATTTACGTATGGAAGATAAAACATTAAATCCACTCCTTTGTTCTGAGAGACTCAAAAATCATGTTTTTTTTTGTATTGTCAGCTTTGTTCTTGTATACCTTTTAATTAACACTCCACTATATTTAGATATACAACAATTAATGTTTTCTCTTTCTCTATAAAAAATATTTGTGTCGTAGAAATTACCTTTTAAATGGAACTTCACACGGGGAGGCCTGTGGAGACTTTTGGTTCAGTTTTTATTAACACTGTAGCTGGTTTCAGTCTGAAGTGAAATGTTTCATTTCCTGGATTCAGGGTGGGAGAGAATTAATGAGCTGAAATAGAACAAGGTTTTCCCCTGTCTGTTGGCCTGTCTGCTCCAAACATGTGCTTCAACACCTGTTGGTTAAAAGTGACTTATACTGAAATGAGCACCTTGGATGATAGTTTAGTTTAAGTGTTGAAATCAAAGGAAATGTATTAATTGCACTTGCCTTCCCTGTTATGTATTTTCATTTTTCAAACTCTGCCAATTCTGTGCTTTGGCTTTGAGAAATTAGCTTGCCTTTCACCCAGGAGACCGGGGTTCGTGTCACGTTTCCTAAACCCAACTGTCGCTTTCTTCTTTTCCTGAAACCAACTATCCCGTTCTTCTTTTCCTAAACTCAACTGTCGCTTTCTTCTCTTACTAAATCCAACTGTCCCGTTCTTCTTTTCCGAAACCCAACTGTCCCGTTCTTCTTTTCCTAAACCCAACTGTCCTGTTCTTCTTTTCCTAAACCCAACTGTCACTTTCTTCTTTTCCTGAACCCAACTATCCCGTTCTTCTTTTCCTAAACCCAACTGTCGTTTTCTTCTCTTACTAAACCCAACTGTCCCGTTCTTCTTTTCCTAAACCCAACTGTCGCTTTCTTCTCTTACTAAACCCAACTGTCCCGTTCGTCTTTTCCTAAACCCAACTGTCCCGTTCTTCTTTTCCCAAACCCAACTGTCCCGTTCTTCTTTTCCTGAACCCAACTGTCCTGTTCTTCTTTTCCTAAACCCAACTGTCGCTTTCTTCTTTTCCTGAACCCAACTATCCTGTTCTTCTTTTCCTAAACTCAACTGTCGCTTTCTTCTCTTACTAAATCCAACTGTCCCGTTCTTCTTTTCCTAAACCCAACTGTCCCGTTCTTCTTTTCCTAAACCCAACTGTCCCGTTCTTCTTTTCCTAAACCCAACTGTCCTGTTCTTCTTTTCCTAAACCCAACTGTCACTTTCTTCTTTTCCTGAACCCAACTATCCCGTTCTTATTTTCCTAAACCCTCACTGTCGTTTTCTTCTCTTACTAAACCCAACTGTCCCGTTCTTCTTTTCCTAAACCCAACTGTCGCTTTCTTCTCTTACTAAACCCAACTGTCCCATTCTTCTTTTCCTATACCCAACTGTCCCGTTCTTCTTTTCCTAAACCCAACTGTCCTGTTCTTCTTTTCCTAAACCCAACTGTCGCTTTCTTCTTTTCCTGAACCCAACTGTCCCGTTCTTCTTTTCCTAAACCCAACTGTCGCTTTCTTCTTTTCCTGAACCCAACTGTCCCGTTCTTCTTTTCCTAAACCCAACTGTCCCGTTCTTCTTTTCCTGAACCCAACTATCCCGTTCTTCTTTTCCTAAACCCAACTGTCGCTTTCTTCTCTTACTAAACAAACTGTCCCGTTCTTCTTTTCCTAAACCCAACTGTCCCGTTCTTGTCCCGCTTGTCAGGGAAACGTACCTTTTTTTTAAGCCCACCCACAACTTTTTCCTTAACATAACTGCGTCAAAAGTGACGCCAATAGTCCCGACCAAGCGCGTTTAGATATGACGCTAAAGGAGACTTTTAGCGTCAATAACAACGCCAAAGTCACCTGACCAGGCGTCCGTATTTTACGCGATGGGAGTGAGAATGTGTTAATTATACCACAATTTTTTGTTATTTATCTGCTGATATGCAATGCATCCCTCTATCAATATTAAAGATGTAGACTTATTTCAATTTCTTTCAACTCCAAATGTAGGCTAACATTCTAAAATATAGTTTTTTTAGCCATGCTAGTATGGCAGACTGAAATATCTCAACATCTATTAGATGGATTTTTAATGTGATTTTAACGACGTTAGTGATCCTCTGGCTTTTCCTCTACTGCCGCAACAGGTCAAATATCAATTGTCCATTACTTTATTTTATGACCAAATACCTGCAGTACCAAAGACATTCCCATCATCCTCATCCCTTTAATTAGCATCCCTTTTATTGTTTTTACATACATTAAAGGTGCCCTGCCACACGTATTTCATTACTTTGTGGTAATGTCTAAAGTTCTACAAATGCCATGGTTACCTTGTTTCAAGCCATTCTAGCGTGGTATAGAAAGCCTGCAGGAAGACTCAGCTCAATTTGTGCCAGTTCTCATTAATATTCAACGAGCTGAGCTACTTGACTGTGATTGGCTAACAGCTAGCCAATGAGAGCCTAGCTATCAGCATCCTTTACCCAGCGCAACTGGGCAAGCTCATGAATAGTAATGAGCTCAGGCAACACCACGTCAGACCGACCAGCTTTTGTAATTGGCCTGATTTCTCCGCTTATTTCTTTTCAGTGGCTAGAGCTGACAGAGGAGGTAGCAGTTCATTTTCACATTCACGACATAACACAAACACATATGGACCTAACATATTTTAAAAAATGCAAGTAAAAACGGTTTTGTGTGGCAGGGCACCTTTAATGGTGCCTTTTAGAGGTACGCACACACACACACACACACACACACACACACACACACACACACTTACAAAGGGTATCTGCACCGGACGTGTGAACACAAGAGTGTTGTCTGTACAGGAAACAAAACTATTTACCTTTGAATGTGTGATATTCTGCACACACACATTGGTAAATCTTAACAATGGTGGTTTCTCATGTGACAAATTTCACTTATTACAGCTTGATTTACAGGAACGCAAAAGCACAAAATGAAGTCCACAGCAGTATTCAACATTATTCACAACATATTAAACACATCATTATGAAGGAATCCTATTGTGTCTATGTAAAAGAACATTTGTTTGATTTGAATGCCATGAAAACCCAATTAATAATTCCCAAAGCATATTACATAAAAATACAAAAAGTAACAAGAAAGCTAAGCATTGATAAACACAAATCGGTAACAAATTGAATAAATCAAATACAAGTTGGAGGTTACCAAATGTTGAACTGAATACCATGAAATGGTTTGCTATCAATCATTTTAATTGAGCAGATTGATATCAAGGCACAGACATTGGGGACTACTAAACACTTTTATAGATAGTGGTGGTAGTCAGTGCATCATGGGAGGGCTGGCGGCTCAGATCTGGTGTGTCCCTGGATTCTCCTGCATGATTGGATTGAGAACAGGAGAGATTAGTTACTGTTCTCAGAATTATTTTAACCAATAGGTCCTGTATAACATATTCAATCTTATTGTTTTGTGTCATTTTTCACGTTTTCTTACTGTTCTGTTTTTCAGATTACACCTTCATCAGGACGTCTGCACAGTGCCTCTGCTGCTAAACAATCACTGTATGTAAAAATAAGACATTCTCACCTTTACACCCACATCTTGAAGCAACCCATACAGTTAGCACTATGATGACAAAAGCCATGATTCCAACAACACGGTACACACATGGCCAGAAAGTCTCTTCTGTGCTCTCTGCGAGATAAAAAAAAAAGTTGATTCAGCATCAAAGAAGCATGTATGAAAAGTTGATTCATGAAAAGATAATGTTTGTTGGTGTGTTTTGATCCATACAATGCATGTGAAACAGCCATATCATTGTAAGAGAGTGAGTTATGTTTTCTTACCTGGTTCCAAAGTCGTCCATGTAACAGTGGTGAGCTTGACCTCACCTGAAAAGCATTCAGATTCAGTTTATTTACCACAGAAGAATCAAGATCAATCGGATTATTTGGGAAATAATAAAGGTTTTTGCATCTGTACAGTTCCGTTTAGGTGTAATACTGCTGTGTAGAAAGGCTCACTCACAATGGACAGATATGTTTGAAAGAACAGGATTCAGATTAATATTAAGATTTGGAAAGCATGCGGAATAGCATTGTTGCTGCACAACACTATATATACATTTTTCTTACTTGTGTCATTGTGTGTATCATTACGCTCACCATCAACACATTACAGGTTGGTTATCTTAGGTCTTAATGATACAAAGATGAACATTTTGTTCACTTTTTATTCAGTAGCAGTTAGAAATGTGAGCGGTGCAATGTGTACGCAGGTTTCTTGGGTCAGTTTAGTCCAGTATAGATGTAAACTACTGAAAAAGTCACACTCACCATAGACAGAGACCTTGATGCTCTGACTCACACTGCCTCCAGTTTGACACCTATACTCACCCGAGTCGTTTCTTAGTATTTTTTGGAAGATCAAATACGATATCCCTTCTAAAGGCTTTAAAAGTGTCCACCCTGTTTTAATGTGACTGCTACTGCTGACATCGACAGGGACAGGTGTAAGAGTTGTCTCAAATTTAGACCAGGAGACTGTTGGTGGGGAATTGTTGCAGAAAGCAACTGGGCAGTTAATCCGAAGGTCTTCTCCAGGGAGAGCTTCATGAACCGTGCCGTGACGTACTCTAATTTCTATGTCACAAGTTGAATCATTACCTGCAAAAGGAAAATAACAAAAAACATACAGATTAGGAAAGATTGGACAATTTATCCACGCTTGATGGAAAGTCTAAAACCAGCTGATGATGGCATAATCAGAAAGCAGTGAAAAGTGATCTAACATTTTCAAAAATCAGTCTAGGAATGAGACAGAAAAGAATGAGATCACGGATGAAGTTTTTAATGCTGCAGCTGCTGCCATCAAACCTAACTTTAGGTCACAAGTCATTTGTGGTATCTTTGTGGTGAAAGCACTTTTTTTGTTTAGTGCGACCTGAAATCTTCCCAATTAAAAATATTGTTTATACGTTATGTAATTATGAATGTATTTATTGTTACAAAATCTTTTTCATCAACCATCTACGCATATTTATAAAGATCCTCTCAAGGTGCAAGCAATGAACTACAGTCTGCATTATAGCAGTGGACCCATTTTACAACTTCCATTTTACAAAGCCAATTATGCCGGTTGTTTTCTTTATTTTTTAGGCTTTATGTTCATGACATGGTTGCTCATGTCTTTTACTTTTTCCTACATGGGAAATAAATAGACTAACTACATTCACGTCCAATCTATTTCCTTGTTGAGTTCTAATGCTGCGCCATTGAGTCTGTACGCCTGCTCTGGATTTTATGTGTGAGGTATAATAAGTGTATTTGAAATCTTTTCACTCTTTATAACCTTAACATGCAAAACATTATTTCATGCTACAATCTAACTTTACTGTAAGGGCACACTATTAATATCTTCCTTTGTATTGTTGTACTATGTATGTGTGCTTAGATGTCATATGTCTGTGTGCCTATGTGTATGTATGTTGTGTATAAGCTATTGGACACCTTAATTTCCTTCTGGATAAATAAAGTATCTCTATCTATCTATCTCTATCTCTATCTATTTATCTGATTCCTATTCGTAAATGCGTTACTTAACAAAAGAGAAACAAAGACCTGCTCAGATTGAGAGTGAGCGATGTACAGTAGATAGAATAACAAAAACTTACTATCAGCATCCAAATTGAGGAAGAGAGCCGCTAAGATGGACACATGAAGGATGGTCAGGCAGTAGTTAAGTCTCATGGTGGAAACACTCAAAAACCAGCTATTGTCTCCACTTGTGTAGAACAGCTATCACTGTCTGCTCTAGATACTACAGTGGTGTACTTTACTTCCTGTTTTCGGTGGTCTTTGGCGTATGCATATCCCCATTACACTTAATAGTATGCACAACAGTAAACACATCATTTTAAAGAAATGTATCAATTAATCATTTAATTTGATCAATGTAAAAATGTACGTGTTCATTTTAAGGCCACAAGAACCACATTAATCATTTACAAAGCATATTACATAAAAATACAAAACATAACGACAAAGCCAAGCATTGATAAACAAGTATCAGTAAAAATGTGAATAAATGAAATACAAGTTGCAGGTTACAAAATCTTGAAATGAATACTATGAAATGTGTTGATATGAATCATTTTAACTGAGCAGATTGATTTCAAGGCACAGACATGGAAACTAATAATCGTTTTCATAGATATGAGTGGGAGGCAATGCATCATGGGAGGGCTGGCAGCTCAGATCTGGTGTGTCCCTGGATTCTCCTGCATGGTTAGATTGAGAACAGGAGAGATTAGTTACTGTTCTCAAAATGATTATAGTAATGTTATATAGTATGTCCTGTATTATATATTAGTTTTTATTCTTTTGTGGCATTTTTTCATGTTTTTCAGGTTTTTTTTTAGATTACACCTTCATCAGGACGTCTGCAGAGTCCCTCTGCTGCTGAACAATCACTGTATGTAAAGATCAAAACTCCTCACCTTTACACCCGCATCTTGACGCAACACATAAAGTTAGCATTATGAGGACAAACACCATGAGTCCTAAACCACGGTACACATATGGCCAGAAAGTGTCTTCTGGGCTCTCTGCAAGATAAAAGAGGACATTTGACTCAGCTTCAATAAAGAATGTAAGCCATATAATGTATGTGAAATGGCGATATCACTGTGAGAGAGTGAATTCAGCATCTGTCCAGTCCAGTATAATCCATGCTGTGCAGAAGGATCACTTACCATGGACAGAGACGCTGATCTCATGACTCATACTGCCTCCCACTTTACACTGGTACCCACCTGAGTCACTTGTGCGTATTTTTTCAAAGACCAAAAACGATATCCCTTCTAAATGCTTTACAAGTTTACACTCTGTTTTAATGTGACTGCAGACTTTGACAGGGACACGTTTAGTTTCCCCAACTTTATGCCAGGAGACTGTCGGTCGTGAATTGTTGCAAAAAGCAACTGTGCAGTTAATCCGAAGGTCTTCTCCGAGGAGAGCTTCATAAACCGTGCTGCCTACTTTAATTTCAACTTTACAATTTGAAACTTCACCTGCAAAAGAAAAAAAATGACAGAAGATTAGAAATGACTGAGGCAATGTGATACCAGCTGATGATGACAAAATATGAAAGCAGTGAAAAGTGATGTAACATTTTCAAAATCAGTCTGCAGGAGTAGAATAGAAAAGAATCCGAGCACAGAAACAAGTTTGAAATGTTGCAGCTGCAGCCATCAAACTTCAAATTCAGGTCAGCAAATCATGTGTGGTATTTCTGTGGATAAAGCATTTTTTTTTGCATTGGGTTCTGTGCGACCTTAAATCTTCTAAATTAAAACTGTTTAACCCTCCTGTTGTCCTCGGGTCAAATATGACCCATTTTCTATATATCAGAAATTTGGATTTCTTTCAACTAAATTGTCAAAAAAAGATAACGTGGGTGGTTCCATACAACGCTCTTTACAAGTCAAATAAATGGTCAGTTCACTGTTCTCATTGGATTTGGGTGTTTTATTAAATCTTATAGCATTTGAAGAAAAAAAATTGACAAAAGTCTAAAAAAAAGCTTCAAAAACGTTTAAAAAAGCAACAAAAACGTCAGAAAAAGTGACAAAAACATCAGGAAAAGAGTCAGGAAAAGAGTCAGGAAAAGCGTAGAAATACAAAAAGTTGCATGGGCGACGGGAAGACAACACAAGGGTTAAGTTTCCACTACTTAATGTTAGAGTTTGGGTGTTGAAGCCATGGTTGGGATCAGGGTCTGCCAATGACTCGTAATGGAGGAGGGGAAACTTGTGAGAAAGTGATGCCCAGTATGAAGCTAGAACAGTGACCAAGAGGCTTAATTTCACAGCAAAAGACCTGCCCCA
Source organism: Zingel zingel (assembly GCA_023566125.1). NCBI lineage: Eukaryota > Metazoa > Chordata > Actinopteri > Perciformes > Percidae > Zingel > Zingel zingel. The sequence continues at coordinate 11,179,537 of CM042337.1, forward strand.
ATGTCTTTGATGGCGATCCTACCTTATTACAATGCTATTTTGCCATGTAGTATGTAGCCTGCTTTTTACTTGTAATTGTTATTCTCAGAATTAAAATGACGCAGGTAGACCAAGAAAAAGCTAAATCTTTGTCATTTTGACTTGCTGGAATGGTTGTATGAGAAGAATGGCTAATATTTTCCATCAAATGGCTAATATTTTCCATCAACCATCTAAAACTGCTCCATAAAGATCCTCCTGTGATGCAAACAGTGAGCTAAAGTTACCGCATTATAGCATCAAAGACCCAATTTCTTCAGATTTTGACATTTTAACAGGAATTCATTGGTTTTCTTTAGGTTTTCTTCACAGAGTAAAATCTGATGTCTTTTACTTTTTTCCTTTTATAGGAATTAAACCAAAAACATTAATATTCAATCTAGTTTATTTCCTTGCCAAGTGTCTGTACACCTACGCTGGATTTTATGTGTGAGGTATAATACGTGTATTTAAAACCTTTTCAGTCTTTATAATCTTTTACATGCAAAACATTGTTTAACTTATTCCTATTCTTGAACACGTTAATTAACAAAAGAGAAACAAAGACCTGCTCAGATTGAGAGTGAGCGATGTACAGTAGATAGAATAACAAAAACTTACTATCAGCATCCAAAGTGAGGAAGAGAGCCGCTAAGATGGACACATGAAGGATGGTCAGGCAGTAGTTAAGTCTCATGGTGGAAACCAGCTGCTGTATCCACTTGTGTCAAACAGCTGTCACTGTAGGGCTGCTCTAAAGATCACAGTGGTTTACTTAACTTCCTGCTTTTGATTACCCTGGTCTTTGGCATATGCATACCCCCATTACACTCAACATACATATCAAAGCCCAAAAAGGACATTTTAGACACACACACACACACACACACACACACACACACACACACACACACACATATAGTGCGTTTCACTATCTTTGTGGGGACCCGTCATTGACATAATGCATTCCCTAGCCCCTTACCCTAACCTTAACCATCACAACTAAATGCCTAACCTTAACCCTTACCCTCACCCTAACCATAACCTAATTCTAACCCTAATCCTAAAACCAAGTCTTAACCCTCAAACAGCCCTTTAACCTTGTGGGGTCCAGCATTTTGGCCCCACAAAGCTGTCCGGACCCCACAAGTATACCGGACTCCTGCTTTTTCGACCCCACGAATGTAGTTAAACAAGCACACACACACACACACACACCTTTTTTTTTAACCTCGTTACATCTGAAAGTCTGGGGGGTTTCTAGTAAACATGTTTGCTTCCATCGTATTAGATTGTTTTACAGAAAAAAACGGTACAAAAGCGATTCAGCAGTGATGGTGTCATATAATCTTAATTCAAATCAAAAAGTCATGGTTACATATTATTTGATTACACATTATGCTATTTGATTGCACATAAGTTAAATGAAATAACAATTATAAAAGGTTTTGAAAAGCAAAACTACAGAAGCTCATTCGTCATTCACATAGTCAGAAAGTGTGCTAATAGTGGCTGTGGTATACAGTCTATCAGCCCATCTAACCATTACTGTTATCAGATGTGATGTCACTCGTCAGAGTGAATTCAAGTCATGGATGGTCACAGTTTGAACCGTCAGTGAGTGCATGCTACAAAACATTCAAAGCAAGATCACAAACAAATCCTCTTTAGTTGAAGACAGTTTGCAAATATTCTGTAAAAAAAACCAACCTGCATTTAGTTTGGTGAGAGATGGTGCTGCGTTTAGCCTCTAATGTTGTAGAATTACAGATAGAGGACTTCTTAGCATGGTTTTAGCCCTTTCCCCACTTGCATGAAGGCTGGTGTAGTTCTATATGTTTCTTATTGTCAACAAATCCAATGAAATACCAAAATCCAACACATTAGTTTATTTTGTAATAATGTCTGACTCCCCATCCTGTCTGTGGCACTTGACCCCAAGCTCATTGGTTCTTAAGAAGACAAAACTTTAAGAATAAAGCACAAATATATAGTTTAATTTTTGAAAAATAATTTCCTAAAACAGCTGGTGTAGAAGCACTGCAGGTTTTAGTGACTTGTTAGACTATTTTCAGCTGCAGATTAATACACACTTGTGAGTATTTGTGTCAGCAGGACAGTGAATGTGGGAGTAAAATAAACTAGTGTGTGTGTGTGTGTGTGTGTGTGTGTGTGTGTGTGTGTGTGTGTGTGTGTGTGTGTGTGTGTGTGTGTGTGTGTGTGTGTGTGTGTGTGTGTGTGTGTGTGTGTGTGTGTGTGTGTGTGTGTTTATGGTAAAGAAACCTGTCACCCAGTGCAACAGTGAGGTTCCTCAATGTGTTTTTAGAAGTTCACTTAAGTTATGTCAGGTTTTGTACACACAGACAATATGTGTTAGTAGGATCAATTCAATCTTGTTGGTCTTTTTTTTCTGGGATTTGTCGTACAATAACAAAAACCACCAGCCTTACCCTTTAACTTGTCTGCTCTCAGACAATTTATGTAAGAGCGAGTGTTGGATCAGCACATCTGCAGTTTCAGCCTGGTCTCACAGAATTCCGTGAAATGATCACGAACTGTTAACATCGCATTACGTGGTGGTGGCACGGAATGTGTGAAAATTCCGTGTGGCCACCACGGAAAACAATGCCAAAGTAAAGTCAATGAGAAGATGAGGATTGGTTGGGGTGGTGGATGGGTCAAACAACACAGGACTTTCACCAACCGTCCCGTTGTTCTTTTCCTAAACCCAACCCGTTGTTCTTTTCCTAAACTCAACCGTCCGCTGTATACGGCCGTCCCGTTCTTCTTTTCCTAAACGCAAACCGTTGTTGTCCCGCCCTCCCACGACCTTTTCCTTAACTTAAGGGGCCGTGTTCATTTCACGGTATTATTCCATGGGCCCATCACGGACTTTTGAGGGGCCGTGTTAATTTCATGGAATTCTTCCGTGGGCCCATCACGGAATTTTTGGCGATTCCGTGACACTGCCACAGATTTTGAGTTAAGGGGCCGTGTTCATTTCACGGAAATCTGTGAGATCAGGTTGGCAGTTTGGTCGCTCACAGCCTCGTATATTTGAAGAAATCCTGCAACATGGCTCCAGCGGGATAATGTCAATAACATTTCCGTGAAAGCAAAATGATAATGTTTTACTGTTTGATGATGCAAACAAGGCAACCTTATAGCAAGACAGTTGTCTTTGGTCCTCTGGTGGAGACCACTTGGTTACATTCCATTTTAATTTGGCATGTTTAGGGTATACCCATTCTTATTGGTACATGATGACCTCACAAATTCCCAGCACAGCTCCGCCTAGCCCAACTTCACCTTGAGCAGCGGTCTAATCAGTCAGAGTGAAAAACACCTTTGCCGGTGTGCAGGGACCAGATGGAGATGCAAATTTTAGCAAAGGGAAAATCTTTAGTCTCAGGAATATGTCCGGCTTTATTTTCCTTATGTTGTCATAAGAGAGCAGTTTTCTTTTTACAAAAACGCAAATGGAAAAAACTTTGCCTGTCCAGGGCGAGTTTTCTGTATATCTCCTTTTAATCGCTCTGCTGTGCTCCTCTGGGATCTACCAGTTGGAAACGTGGTCCTCCCCCTATTTACAACATCAAAGACGTACATTACTCCGGCTAATGTGAGTTGTCGTCCACTTAGAAGTAATTTATATTGGGTGATGGGTCTTTAACGCGGATAGCCGCATACTCTGAAGTCTCCTCCTGTCGTCTCCGTTGCGGCCGAGCAGCAGCCCCCGCTGGAAGCTGATGGTTCAGAGCAGCATACACAATAGAAGTCCCCTCTTCCTCATTGTCTCTTGGTGTTGGCAGCTCATTGGGTTGTGAGGGCGATGTAATCCTCCGGGTGGACCTCCGAGATGATGGCGCAGAGGGGGTTCCTCTTGGCGAGGGCTGGATGCTGGCGTGCGGGAAGGGTTGCTCGACCATGGGGATCGCCATGTTCTGAAAACATCCCAAAAAAAAGCATTTTGCATTAAAGTGTTGAAATGGGATGGACTGTGAGTTTGAAATAGTATATCCTCGTCTTACCTGATTTTCAATTTGCAACTCTTTCTTTGGCTTCCCTGCATGATGGCATTTTGATGAGATTAGTTTATGTTTTTGGAGTCACAGTCATGTGGCATATGGCATATTTATACAACATCTCACCTTTACACCCTCGCATTGATACAACGGATAAAATTATCACTATGATGACAAATGGCACAATCCCAGCTGCAAAGTACATGTACATCCATAGATCTTCTCTGGGTTCAGGATACAAAACCATTATTTCTGCAATAAAAAGAAGTTGGACTCAATTATCAGGATCAGATTCAAATTAAGACATGGAAAGCATGTGGAATAGCAGTGTCGCAGCACAACACTATATATAAACTTTTCTTACTTGTGTCATTCCGTGTAACATTATGCTCACCATATCCTATAAAATAATACAGAATTAAGTCTTAATGATACAAAGATAGACATTTTGTTGATAGCAGTTAGAAATATGAGCTGTACAATGTGAACACAGGTTTCTTAGGTCAGTTTAGCATAGATGTATTAACCCTTGTGTTGTCTACCCATCGACCTGGCAAATCTTTGTTTTCTGGGTCAAAGTTAAAAATTGTAACTTTTTTTTCAACGTTTTGGTCATCTTTTTCGACACTTTTGTGTCTTTTTCTGACGTTTTTGTCACTTTTTTCCAGGTTTTTTGTCACTTTTTCCAATGTCTTTGTCGATTTTTTTCTGCGCTTTTTTGACCTTTTTTTTTTTTAACGTTCTTCTATCAATTTTTTTTCAAATGCTGTAAAATTGAATAAAACACCCAAATTCAATGAAAGTAGTGAACTGATCATTTATTTTACTTGTGAAGAGCATTGTAGGGAACCATCCACATTATTTTTTTGACAATATATTATTAAAAAAATAATAATATAATAAAAAAATATTAAAAAATATTTTAAAAAAAATAAAAAAATAAAATATATATATATATATATATATATATATATATATATATATATATATATATATATTTTTTAATATAGAAACTTTTTGAAAATGTGTCAAATTTGAGCCGAGGACAACAGAAGGGTTAAATTAGTGAAAAATGTCACACTCACCATTAACAGAGACGTTGATGCTCTGACTCACACTGCCTCCAGTTTGACACCTATACTCACCCGAGTCGTTTCTTAGTATTTTTTGGAAGATCAAATACGATATCCCTTCTAAAGGCTTTACAAGTGTCCACCCTGTTTTAATGTGACTGCTACTGCTGACATCGACAGGGACAGGTGTAAGAGTTGTCTCAAATTTAGACCAGGAGACTGTTGGTGGGGAATTGTTGCAGAAAGCAACTGGGCAGTTAATCCGAAGGTCTTTTCCAGGGAGAGCTTCATGAACCGTGCCGTGACGTACTCTAATTTCTATGTCACAAGTTGAATCATTACCTGCAAAAGGAAAATGACACAAAGCACATACAGAATAGGTTAATTCATTTTACTTTACAGTTTATTGTAATGGAGCAACTGAATCTGATACCAGCTAATGATGAAAGAATATGACATTAGATATCGAAAACAATGTAGCACTATATATTGTACAATAAAATGTCTTTTTAATCATGGTTTCTGCAGTTCACCAAGTTAAAAGCCTTTTCAATACCAAATAGAATACAATTGCATACCTGTTTGGGACACACCGGCCAAAATAACTCAAGCTAGATGGTGTTTTAAGCCCCCATCGTCGACTTCAAGGCACCTAACCCTAGTGCCTTCCATGCAGCGCTGCCTGGGAGACGATGCTGGGGGCTTAAAACACCAAACACCATAACTCAATTATATCCCATTTTTTCAGTACTTTGCAGCAGCATATGACAATAATTCCCAATTAAATTCACACAACCTTGACCCAGATAAGCAGAGGAAAATGGATGGATTAACCAATTAAAAATGAATAATTTATTTAAGTTCATTCACTTTTTTGCCAGTAATCATCACTTGCCAATTATGGGTGGATGAGTGTATATAGCTGTAGCTAGCAGTATTACCAACTAACATTACTGTTCACTGCAGGCAAGAGAAAACATTAAAGACTTTTATATAAATTCAAGTTTTTAATGCATTCTAGGGCTTTTAACCCTTGTGATGTCTTCGGGTCAAATTCGACCTGTTTTCAAAATTTCTATATCAGAAATAGGGGTTTCTTTTTAACTACTTAATTTTTATTTCCCAAAAATAACATGGATGATTCCATACAATGTAGTACAACAAAAAGTACAACAAAAGATCAGATCTCTACTTTCATTGAACTTTGGGTTGCTTTTATAACTCAAGGATTATGAATAATCTCCTATAAATAAAGTTTATTGACCATGAATTAAAAAAAATAAGTGTAAAACTGGCGGTAGAAAGTTGGTGTTAGTGGTGTTTATACATTGTAGTGAAAAGAAGGGTTAAACGGCAAAAAAAGCACCAAAAACTTTGAAAAAATAAAAGTTTAAAGAAAAAACGTCAGAAAAAGTGTTGATTTGAGCCGGGAGGACAACAAGTGCATCGTCGAATGGAAGACAACACATGGGTTAAGACTTTGCAAGACCTGAAGAGAACGGTCCAGGGGAGTTGTTACACTGGTTAAAGGACACCAGACATTTGAAATACACATAAGTAGCCTTTCTTCGTAAGATTGTGAAAGGAAGGGCAAAGTACCATCATATGTGATAATACGAGATAAGTCAACGTGATTCAAATCTTAGTACGGTAACACACTGAAACTGACTTCATTTTGTGATAAGTGGAAACACAATTTGCATGAAAAGGAAGTGAGAGTGATCCCCATCTAAAGTACAGCGTCTCGAGGGAAACTTTAAACCCACATATCTGAATTTCAGCCTGATAATCCCCAATTTACTTTGCATAAATCACTGAAAAGTGCAACTGCATTAGTGTCAGTTAGTGTCAGTTAAACACAACATGTTCCACTGTTCATGAACGTTGGGCTAGAGTTCATTCTTAACCTTTGAAACAGCAGTTGACAAAACAATCAATCAGTTCAATTCAAGCTGAGCTTTCAGACATCACAGTATTAAAATGCTTAGAAAAACTGAAAATCTAAATATCTATAGTTCCATGACAACTAGGTTTGTCATTTTTAATAAGTTAAGTTGTAACATGTGCATAGTGGTGATACTGTATGGATAATTATGTTTTTTCTAGGAACAAAGTCCATTTTTAAATGTTTGTTGCTCACTGCCACCAACATGAGTCACTATTAAATAATTCCTCCTCCGGCCTCAAACCACAAAGAAACATTAAAGGAAACCACAGTATGCCCTTGTAGACAAATATGTGAATGACACTGTGGTCGGTGGCAGTAAATAAAGTAATTCACACAGCACATATAGCTTTTTTCAACAATAAGAAATCACGCCACTCCTGTTGCCAGGACATACTGCAAACGGAAATTGATAGAAACACGGAACGTGAAGTGGGTAGATGACTAATGAAGCTAATGAGTAAGCTCTAGAAAAATAGTTTTTAGTTATTCCATGTTTTTGAAAAATATTTCTGCCTTTTTTTTATTTTTGTGTGAAAACTCTTAAATGTTTCCATCAAGCTCCCACACGCACGAAAACCATCCTCCTGTTAACCAAAAGTATTTTCAACACCTGAAACCGACATTATACAATTAGTTTTACGTGTCAGTTGAACGTACATTCAAGGTATATATGTGACATACTTTTAAAGACAATTATATAATAAGATTATTATGTGGCATGTTTAAGGAAGAATTACATAATCCTAATATCGGTTACAACTTTCATAACAAACTGAGCCACTTGTTGGGTTTGGGAGATAGCCAACTTCGTCCTTTTAAAAACTGTATAAGCTTCCTGCATACTTAGCAGTTGTATTTTAAATCTATATCCAGTGTAGACATGTACACAGCACTTTATAATTCATGACCTACACAGAAATCAGGCCTCCAACCTTTACCAGGGTATTTGGATAATGGTCACAGAGCTGTTATTTTTTTTTTTTTTTAGTCCAAAGTCCTGATTTAACACGTAACAGACCTGCAGAGGAAGGAAAGGTAACACTAACACAAATACTGAGACAGGACAATATGCAAAAACAATAAGAACCTACTGTCAGCATTTAAGGTGAGAAGCAGCCCTGCCAAGATGGACACATGCAGGATGGTCCAGCGGTGGTAAGGCCTCATGATGGGAACACTCAGAAAACCTCCAGTCATCTCGCAATCGCAGCCAATGCAAGTGAGAAATGTTCCTCTGAGCACATCGTTATTTGGCTAAACAAAACTGAGAAGTGCTGAAGCCGAGGTTGGATTTAGTTAGAAACATGCTGCTTCCTCTTTCTACCCTCTGCTCGCTCCCTTCTACCTCTGCCTCTTTTCCTTTTAAAGAATAGGGGCTGCGAGTGCACTGGAGGGGAGTGAAGGGTGTGGGTGGTCTTGCTTCTCTAAATGTTGCAGGTCCAATGCAGTAAAACATCTCAGATTAGGGGGTTCCCCCAGTTTTAGGCGCTGACCCGGCTACAATACAGCAATAGCAAAGATCTAATGCTTTACTACAATCTTTCTCTCTCACGTTACCTCTCTTTTCATTTCCGAGTCTTGTTTCAGTCTGTGCACCTTGACAGCGACTTCATCATTTCTTGGCAGTGTCTGTGGTTCACCCTCTTCAAGCTGACTTCCTCCCCTCTCTCCCTTTCTTTTAACTTCACTGTCTGCCTTTCTTGCAAACTTGTGCGGCCTTGTGCATGGCAGTGCGGTTTCAGAGGATGTACAGTGTGCCGAATGGGAGATGGAGATGCTGTGGCCTCTTTTAATGCCCACTCTGTTGGTTAGTGTGTGTGTGTGTGTGTGTGTGTGTGTGTGTGTGTGTGTGGTTGCTATCCGGCAACATCATCAGCTTATGGACTGCTCATATGACTCATTGAGTCAGCCTCATTCATGTTTTAAAGGACCACTCAAAAAGATACGTTTTCGGGGCTTAAATGATAACTTTTTTTTTTTTTATCTATCTTGTGTAAGTCCCGCAACTTGTGTCCCTTTAAAACTGTGGGGAAATATAATATGCACAGTAAAGGTTATGTATGTAAGTAGGCTAAATGAGCAGTTGTAAAATGTAGGCCCACCTTTAACAAGTTGTTATATCATAGGTGGCCTAGTCTATATACACGACGTTCCACTTCCGGAATTTCCCGGGGCCGCCGGAAATTCAGCCGAATGTCCCTCATTTAGGCCCGGATGTCCGTTACCTTGGAATCTGGTGGATTTCTGAGGACTATGGTTAACTGCTCCTCAGATCTCTGCAGGGTAAATCCAGACAGCTAGCTAGACTATCTGTCCAATCTGAGTTTTCTGTTGCACGACTGAAACAACCTTTGAACGTACACATGTTCCACCAAAACAAGTTCCTTCCCGAGGCTATTTTGCAGAAGCGCCGTTGCTCCGTACGGCCGCCCAAGACGATTGTGATTGGTTTAAAGAAATGCCAATAAACCAGAGCAAGTTTTTTTCCCATCCCGTAATGCTGTGTGGACTAGCCAGGCCCTCCTCGGCAGGGCTGTGGAGATAGTTCTGGCAATGCGAGAGGTGGCCTGACCCTAACAATGCATTATATGAGCACTTTGTTTTTCATATAAAAACTTATTCTAGCTATCAGATAATCATAGTGGAATGAAAGTACAAGAAGTATTAAGATCCTTAAGTAAAAGTAGCAATACCTCACATAAAAATACTCCCTTACAAGTAAATATGCCACATTTAAAATGTTGAAATAAAAGTTTAGAATTACTATCAGCAATATGTACCCAATCAAAATTACAAGTAAAAACTGAATAACTTAAGGACGAGTAACGAGACAAGTAGGTTTGTTTGAGATAATAAGATCATCATTGTTATAAAAATGAATTAGTATTTTCTAGGACAACAGCGCAGATATGTGGCGTTCAGGGTCATTGCAAGTTGTCGGGTGGGTGATCGTGACTGCGCAATCGCCGTCCCTTTACGTAATGACGTTAGTCACTACGTCTCCGACGAGCCGAAAATGGCGGAGTACCTGGCATCCATTTTCGGTACAGAGAAAGACAAGTAAGTTTTATTCAATATCTATTGTAGTAGTCGCCCAAACGATAAGTGTTGTGCAAAGTATGTTCGCAGCGGTTCTTTTTCATCTTTAGCGGGGCTCAGTTTATAGCCGCAGCACTGTTGAATGTCCTAGTCAATCTTACACTAGCAACAGGAAGCTAACGCTCAGCTAACACATTGAATGGAACTCAGGAAGGCACCTCAGCTAACCTGCAGCAGCTGTGTGCTGTTGGTTTGCGCCAAAATATGTCATTTTGCAAAGCTTTCACTAGTTTATTGGTAACGTTACACACGTAAATATTGAAGCATACTTTGCAGTTCTTTCAAAAGCCGGGTAACGTGTAGCTTGCTTAATTAATGAGCTTGTTAGCAGAGTTGCCGACTTGCTCGGGCGGATTGTTTTGTTCCGTCTCACCAGTGGAGTGCCACTGCAAAATGCATCCTACACACAATAAACTGTTTGCGTTTTACAGACCTGAATATCGCGATATGTTCATTCTAAATGCTGTCTAGTTGTAATACGTGTAGGTAATACAGAGAAATCCCATGAAAAGACCAGAAGCAACATTGCTCTGACGAACAAGTGTTGCCTGTGTGCCATAGAGCTATATCATTATCAAAAATATATATTACTTTGCCCTGGTGCCCCAAATACTCATGTATATGTCAACATCTTTTTGTTCATCTCACTTCAATTTTATTGCTGCAAAATGGCATTGTCAAGCAGACAAACTGACCAACACATAAGATATATAATAATAGATCGATACTTGGAGTCTGTGTATCGATACAGTATTGCCACGGAAAAGATTGCGATCAGCCCCCCCCCCCCACTACTCATTTAGCGCACAAACTCTGCTGCTTAAAGTAGTCCACTGTTAACTCCTGTTTTATCACCACATTGCCCAGCTTTATTTTTTATTTGGTTAATTACTGAAACTTTTAAAGAAAATTGTATGTTTTTTTTTTTTTTAAGCTAGAAAGTAGAGCTGTTCCGATACAAATACCAGTATCGGGAAATCGGCTCCGATACTGCATAAAATACTGGTATCGGGAATTATTGGAGTTTATGAACCGATCCGATATCACGTAATAAAGCCCTAAAGAAAATCTACGTTAAAGTAGTTTATTTATGTTCTTTTTCCGTTATAACTGACTGTCAAACTGGAGAATAAAAGAAAGTTCTATGGCGTTCATTGTTTGTGTTTGTTCATGTTTCACAAAGAGTTTAACCTGAGCCAGACCGACAACAAAGATAGAAATTATATCACATCATACAGGGATAGTAGTATACAGCTGTTATACATCATACAGGGATAGTAGTACACAGCTGTTATACATCATATCACATCATACAGGGATAGTAGTATACAGCTGTTATACATCATATCACATAATACAGGGATAGTAGTATACAGCTGTTATACATCATATCACATCATACAGGGATAGTAGTATACAGCTGTTAGACATCATATCACATCATACAGGGATAGTAGTATACAGCTGTTATACATCATATCACATCATACAGGGATAGTAGTATACAACTGTTATACATCATATCACATCATACAGGGATAGTATACAGCTGTTATACATCATATCACATCATACAGGGATAGTAGTATACAGCTGTTATACATCATATCACATCATACAGGGATAGTAGTATACAGCTGTTATACATCATATCACATCATACAGGGATAGTAGTATACAGCTGTTATACATCATATCACATCATACAGGGATAGTAGTATACAGCTGTTATACATCATATCACATCCATACAGGGATAGTAGAATACAGTTGTTAAAACATAATAAAATATATGACTGGTATCGGATCAGTACTCGGTATCGGCCGATACGCAAGTTCAGGTATCGGAATCGGTATCGGGCCATCTCTACTAGAAAGTCTTGAGAAATAGTTTTTTCTCTTTTGGATTTTGTTGACAATAACAAAGATGTTGAGGTCCTTATCCTTTACTGAATCAATTGAAACAAAGTGAACTATAGGTATGATGACGCCTTTCCTTCTCTTCCAGGGTCAATTGTTCCTTTTATTTTAAAATTGGCGCTTGCAGACATGGAGACCGCTGCTCGAGATTGCACAACAAACCAACCTTCAGCCAGGTGAGGATCACACCACCGTGTTTCTCCTATAACAATGGCTTCTTTGTGAGATTCACATGTCACTGTTAATGGTAACAGACAACAACAGCTTTCCAATTTGCCTCTCATTCAGCCATTCACACACATACTCATACAGTGGTGTCGGCAGGGCTGCCATGCAAATCGACATGTGGACAGCAGCCAGGGATTGAACCACTAACCCTGCGATGAATGGACGACCTGCTGTTCCTCCTGAGCCACAGCCGTTGAAATATTTTGTCCTTTGACTCATCAAGGCCCGCGCCCATATCACAAGCCGTGTAGCCGATTCCACAGCGGATATTGTGTGAACACTCTATAATTCATGAAGCTGATTGCTTTTTTTATTTGTATTTTATTGCTGTTTGGAAAAAATATATTGAAATACTAATAGGTGAAAATGTGCTACGTGATTTTGTTTTTAAAGATTTTTTGGGGGCATTTTTGGGCCTTTATTGACAGAACAGCTGAATAAATGAAAGTGGAGAGAGAGGGGGAATGACACGCAGCAAAGGGCCGCAGGTCGCAGTTGAACCCGGGCCAGCTGCGTCGAGGAGTAAAGGCTGTTTTATGCTTCTGCGTCGAATCGACAGCGTACCCCCGCAGACCCCTCTGCGTCGACGAGAACCCCCCCCTTCCGAGCCCTCCGCCGTAGCTCGACGTGCACCTCCAAAAATGTGTAACTTCACGTCGAGGCCACGCAGACCGCAAGGACCGTGATTGGTCAACTCGTCCAGCGTGTTGATAGTCGTGCCTGACAGTAGGTTGATAGCCTACTGTGGGGAGTAGCAACATGCTAGTTCACCGACATAAGCTTTGCAAATAAACTCAGACATATTTTGGTTACAATGACGGGGCTATCCGTTTGTGAAGTGTCTATATGTCAGTAACGTTTTGAAATGAGCACTTCGCCAGCAAGCAGTACTTTGTGGGCAGTTGTGCTAAAGTTTGCTTGCTAACATAGCATAAACTGGCTGGCAAGACACCTCGCAAATAACCTCAGACTTATCACCCCCTAGCGTTATGGCGGTGACGCAGAACTCCGAAAGGGTCACGATGCCGTAGCTGCAACGTGGAGCTGACGCAGAAGCATAATACAGCCCTTAACCTCTATATATGGGCGCCCGCTCTACCAACTGAGCTATCCGGGCGCCTGAGTCATTTTTTGAGTATATATGTAATCTCTCAGATGTGGCCTGTTTCCTTTGGCATTAGACCTGAGAGTCAAAAGTGTTTATATGCAGTGAGGATACGCTACTTTGACAAAGTTTGTATTGTTTTTAAATGTTAAGTATTTCCTTAACCCATGTGATTTTTTTTTTTTAATTTATTTATTTTTGTTTAATGTGTTTGCAATTACTTACAGAAAAAACCTGCTCTGTCAGCCATTCCCTGTTTTGTCATTTCTTATTCCCAGCAGTTGTATTTCAGAGCTCACGTTTGGGACATTAGAGAAGTTCATAATTGCAAGTTTGTTCTTTTACTATGAAATTGAACATTTTAATCAGTCTTTGTAGGTGGGCGAAGGTGATTTTTACAGAAGTTATTTTGAAAAAGATTAATGTGTGGAAAAAACAAAAGCGGAACACGAATGCAGACGTTCTTTCCAGTTTCAAAGGAAACGCCTGCATGAGTATCAAAGATGTAAGGAGGCTTGAATAGAAATTGATGTCATCAGAAATAGATTGAAACTAGACATTTATCAAAGAATCCTATCTGATCGCGTGCTTTTTGTCCTTTCCCCTGCAGACCATCTTGATTCAGAACATCTACCGCAATCCCCAGAACAGTGCACAGACGGCCGACGCTTCTCGCTGTAAGTTAAACATTGGTCAGCAACCTCCCTGTGTGTTTCCTAAAAGTGGTGCTCACATATAACAAACAGATGCGAGGTACTGCTTTGGCCCTGTTAGCTGGAGACCCCCTTGTTGTGACCCCATTATCGCACAAGTATACCAAATCAAATATTTAGTCATTTGTTGGCCATTACCAATGCCAACAAAAAGCACAAACACCTGCTGCTGATACATTCACTATCTGTTATTCAACCTTGTGTAGCTGAGCCTTCACGCCAAAACACAAACAGCCCAACAGACTGCTGATTATATAAGTACAGTTTATTTATATTGAACTTAACACAGACAGTCACAAAGTGCTTCACAGGCCAAATACATACATGCCTAATAATAATAATAAATCTATAATCATAAAAAGCAAATAAATCACAGTAAGTTATAGTGAAACACAAAGGCATAAAATACATATGAATACAGTCAACACTGTCGTTGAACGAACGCCTGACTGAAAAGATGCGTCTTTAGCTGCTTTTTACAAATGTCAGCGGAGGCTGCCATTCTTAACCCTTGTATTAACTTCGGGTCGCATTGGCCCGTTTTAAATATTGGACGTAGAAATAAGCGCTGAAAATGTGTAGAAGAAAAAAAATTTCAAGGTTGAAACGGAAGACAACACAAGGGTTAAAACAAGATGCATTATGGTCGAATACCTAAAACTGTGTGTCGTGGGTGTGCGCGGTTAATATGTTGAGCCCATACAAACAGTGCTAATTAGGGTGAAATACCTAGAACTGTGTGTTGTAGGTGGGTGCAGTAAATATGTTGAGACCAGCCTAGTAGAGCTAAAGCAGTACCTCTCATACAGGTAAGTGTGTAATGGGCAGGAAGGCCTTAGAATTGACTTGTGTGTTGTTCCTTTGGGCCTCGTATTTGCATTATGCATCCCGTATATATTTAAAAGCATTGCATTCACTCTGCCATTGATACATAGACGTTATTTACTTGAGCATCACATGTGACTGTGGATCTGGTGAAATGTCCTTTATCGGCACCCTTACAGCAGGCTTGACCTAAAATGACCTCTTTGTTAGTTTTGATTGTGAAATATAATCGGCATCTGCGGGGTTGGACTGTTGGGACAAGTTTTATTAGTGTTTTAACTCGTATGTTGCAAATGTGGTCGCATGCATGTGCTACAATTCAGGACCATTTGAAATCGTTAATGTTTTTGGATTCCGCTTCAGGTCATTCTCTTTGATTCAGCGCCTAGACAAACAAATCTAATGTACCAGCCCTCAAAGTGATCCATAATTGTGAATAAGTAGCTGGCGGTTGCATCAGAACAGTGAAGTCTGGGTACAACATTTTAGCATTAATACAAGCATGACCTGGATCAGTATGTGTTAGATGTGTCTCGTTTTACACCTCCCCTTTCTGTAGATCACAACTTATTTAAGCTCTGCTAAACCAATATATAGTCTCTAATATAAATGGGAATTTAAATCTAGTATACATACTTAAATGTTAAAATTGTTGCCCATTTTCTGACAATTAACCACACACACACACACACACACACACACACACTCTACCGGTCACAAGTTTGGGGTCACTTAGAAATGTCCGCTCCATTATAGACAGAATACCAGCTGATCTGAGTGGGTAGCTGATCTTTAATGCAATATCTACATTGCCCATTATCAGCAACCATTCATCCAATGTTTCAAAGGCACATTCTGTTTACTAACCTGATATTTTGAAAGCATTGGAGAACCCTTTTGCAATTATGTAAACATATAATGTAATCTGAATACTGCTGCCCTGGTTAAAAAAAGCAATGCAACTGATCTCAGCTGGTATTCTGTCTATAATGGAGTGGAATGGAAATTTCTAAGTGACCCCAAACTTTTGACCGGTAGTATGTGTATAATGATTTTGAAGGCGTCATATAATTAGCGGGAACTTGCGAGATGTAATAACTAAGGACCACAATTTTGCTGATAGAAAATTTTCTAATCAAATTTTTTTTCTTCCTCAGCTCTTTATTTTTGGTTGATTTATGTCACAGACGTTTACGTTTTGTATTTCAGACCATTTCCCTCTTGAACATTTCCCTTCATAACCTTCAAAACTC
This sequence comes from Zingel zingel, assembly GCA_023566125.1. Taxonomy (NCBI): domain Eukaryota; kingdom Metazoa; phylum Chordata; class Actinopteri; order Perciformes; family Percidae; genus Zingel; species Zingel zingel. The sequence continues at coordinate 11,195,744 of CM042337.1, forward strand.
TGCCCAGTCTGCTGATGGTTTACACTGTAAGTTCTCCCTTCATCTGCAGGACCCTCCAGCACTGACTGCACTTAATTTACTGTATCACACCTCCCCACATAAATTTGGCGTAGTGTAGGAACATGTCCTCTAGAGATGTCTAATGCATCACATCATTTCCTGGAGTTAGAATGACCGGCCACATGCTGTTCTGCATGTATTCCCGGCCTCTCTCAAACCACCCGAGGCTATGTCGTGCAATAATGTGCACAGGTTTCCGATCAGGTTTCCGCAGGTTTCTACTAGGGCTGTCCTCAACTTAGAAAATTCCCTTTTATGCACTGTAATAGCCAGGGGTTGTCATGAAGTAGTTAACCTCAACAAAAACATGTTATGTGGTATTACGTCATGGCCCCTCTGCACATGATGGTACATGTAGTTACACAAACAGTCTTGTAAAGGAGGTATCGCATTGGGAAATCCTTTCAAAGTAAAACCCCGCTAACCAGGAGGAGGGTCAGCTCTAGTTTTTACCTTGCTTCGGTCTAATAGGTTGGGAGAGAGTAGACTGTTTTTCTGGCAACAAATAACATACACACTCTTTACCCTTTTGTTCGATGTTTACAGGGTGTAACTGTTATAGCAAGACCTATCATGACACGTCGCTACAGTTAGATTTGTTTCTGTTAAAAGCTACACGGTCCATTTGAAGACTGTCTGTTGCCAACGGCGTCCATCTAGCATTGGCTTGACTGTCCCTTGTTGACATTCTGTAGGTGCCGTCAGCGATGTGGAAATGCAGGAGCACTACGATGAGTTCTTTGAGGTGAGTGACCTTTTGTGCCGCCGTCTCGTCCTCATTCCACATGTAGCACGTACATGTACACGTCTAACCCAGCTTCTGATAACACTCATTTCAATATAAAAGCATGTTTTAATAAGGGGTGTTAAATGAACTTCAAGCAAATATGCTTTCGTTGTGGGAACCTGTTGCACAGAATTATTATTTGTTAGCTTCTATACCCAACGTCTAAACCAGGGACCCCTTAACTGAGACAGAGACGGAGACCCCCTACTCCATATTGTATAAAATCTCTCCTCCTCAATAGCTACAGACACAGAAATGGCACATACTATGGAAAGCTCATTGTGGGACTGGCTCTAGTGGCTGTAATTCTGCACCAATGCTGAATTTCGGGAAAGAGACTTCAGATACAGTATTAAGGGACCACTAAGGCCTATATAAAAGAGACTTCAGATACAGTATTAGGGGACCACTAAGGCCTATATAAAAGAGACTTCAGATACAGTATTAGGGGACCACTAAGGCCTATATAAAAGAGACTTCAGATACAGTATTAGGGACCACTAAGGTCTATATAAAAGAGACTTCAGATACAGTATTAGGGGACCACTAAGATCTATATAAAAGAGACTTCAGATACAGTATTAGGGGACCACTAAGGCCTATATAAAAGAGACTTCAGATACAGTATTAGGGACCACTAAGGTCTATATAAAAGAGACTTCAGATACAGTATTAGGGACCACTAAGGCCTATATAAAAGAGACTTCAGATACAGTATTAGGGGACCACTAAGGCCTATATAAAAGAGACTTCAGATACAGTATTAGGCGACCACTAAGGCCTATATAAAAGAGACTTCAGATACAGTATTAGGGGACCACTAAGGCCTATATAAAAAAGACTTCAGATACAGTATTAGGGGACCACTAAGGCCTATATAAAAGAGACTTCAGATACAGTATTAGGGGACCACTAAGGCCTATATAAAAGAGACTTCAGATACAGTATTAGGGGACCACTAAGGCCTATATAAAAGAGACTTCAGATACAGTATTAGGGGACCACTAAGGCCTATATAAAAGAGACTTCAGATACAGTATTAGGGGACCACTAAGGCCTATATAAAAGAGACTTCAGATACAGTATTAGGGGACCACTAAGGCCTATATAAAAAAGACTTCAGTTCAGCTCAGTTGGTAGAGCGGGCGCACATGTTCAGAGGTTTGTTCCTCGGCGCAGAGGGTCCAGGGTTCAGAGCCGAGCTGTGACGGTTTTCCTGCATGTCTTCCCCCCCTCTCTCCCCTTTCATATCTCAGCTTTCCTCTCTAATAAAGGCAGAAATGCCCCAAAAAAGAAACGTTGCCTACTATAACATTTATTTTCCTGCGAGTTGGACAGTGTGCGGGAATTTCTTTGCAACTTTTGACTTTCTTATCCCCCTCCGACGCACCTGTCTCACGTTTTAGGTATTACAATAATTTGGTCGCCCTCCCCCTGGAGTAACTCTGAGGACCCCCTAGGGGCCCTGGACCCCCCTGTTGAAGATCTCCAGTCAGTCTAAACATCTACAGGGTTACCCCCCAGGAAATTGGTTGGCCGAGGTGTTAAACTTGGCTAACCCATTTTCTTGGTAACAGGTGCACATGTAAACATCAAGAGATAAGACCCCCCCCCCCCCCCCCTCCAATTTGGTTTGACTTTGAGAAATGAACCTTGACAAACACCTGTTAAAGAGGTTAATTGTTTTGTTTTTTCACGCTCTTATTTCCGATACAGGAGGTGTTCACAGAGATGGAGGAGAAGTATGGAGAGGTGGAGGAGATGAATGTGTGCGATAACTTGGGCGACCACCTTGTCGGCAATGTTTATGTTAAGGTTGGTGAGGGATCTAAAAGTATTCACGAGAGAGGTGGAGCTGATGCAAATGAGATTTATATGAATAGTAAAGATTAAAAAGACTGAATTGGACTGACTGTCATTAGAGCCCTGCAAGCCCGTCGGGATCCAACGGGGCCCGACAGGCTAAGCCCATTCGGGCCGGGCTCGGGCCGTTTTTTCTTTTTACAGATCGGGCTCGGGTCGGACTCGGGCTTATTTTAGCTTCTCTCCTCATTGTGCCCATAATATTCGTGCAGCAGAGCACACGTCACAAAGTGTGTATGAAATATTGTTATATTGATTATATTATAAATATTATACATCGCCTAAGAAAGTAACACAAACGCAACGCACACGTGCGTCACTCACGTGCATTAAACAGGTGACACTGACACACACAGTTCAACAGATTTTTATTTATTTTATTAATTTTATTTAACATTAGCCAGTTGGCGGAGAGTTATTTTTGGACATTGTTTTGAACATTGTTCTTCAGTTCAGTTACTGAAAAGCAAAGGTTGGCCGTTTATTTACTTATTTTTGCGGTTTGATCCTGTAGCACTATATTCTCCCTTCATGTTTATGCTTCTGTGTAATGGACAGTTTGTCCAATATGTTTGGTCATGATGTTTCAGGCCTATAATAAAAGTTGACCTCTTAGTAGCGTGTGACGTGTGTGTGTTTGCGTGTGTAGCAGAGACAGCGCGCATCAGAGAGAGCGCATCTAGAGAGCGCGCATCAGAGAGAGAGAGCGCATCAAAGAGCGCGCGCGTCAGAGAGAGCTTAACAAGTGATTGATGTTGGTCTCGGGTTGGGCTCGGGATGAAAAAATTGCAGGCGTTGTCGGGCTGGGGTCGGGTAGGGCTTGAACACCACGGGCCAGGGCCGGGTTAGGGCTGGAGTTTTTGGCCCGTGCAGGGCTCTAACTGTCATAAAGATGTAGTTTAATTTAGTTGGAACCTTGTGGCAAGTTATTCACTTCCAGTGTCAATTCAGCATCATTGAGTCAAATGTATTTGTTTTTCTCACATTAGTTGCCACTGATTGTCAGTTATCCTAAGCTATCCTTAGTTCTTCTAAGCATGTGCATCTCGGTGTGTAGTTTCGTCGTGAGGAGGATGCAGAGAAAGCAGTCATGGACCTGAACAATCGGTGGTTCAACGCCCAACCCATCCACGCAGAGCTCTCCCCCGTCACTGACTTCAGGGAAGCTTGCTGCCGCCAGTATGAAATGGGGTAAGTGTGATAAATCCTTTTTAAAGACGATACATTTTTTGAAAATGTATAACATAACAATATTGCGATGAGTTAGCCACTTGACAACAAATCTTTTGTGCAAAGGGTTACTTGGACCTTAGTCCATATCCTTGGCGTTCCACTTCCGGGATTGCTCCGGTGCCGCAGGAAATTCCGCCGGATGCATGTATTTTCCATTTCCTTCTGCTTTAGCTTAGCCCATGACAATTCTGATTGGTTTAAAGAAATGCCGTCAAACAAGAGCACGTTTTCCTCCCATCCCAGAATGCTACGTGGAGTAGCCAGACCCTCCTTCAGCGCGCTGTGGAGGAAGGTCTGGCAAAGCAAGACTACTTCTTTTTAATACATTTTCTGCAAGTGCAGTAAACATTTACAACATTTCAACGGTTGCAAGTGTTTACTGCAATTACCAAATGTTTAAATAAATGCATTTACCAGCACCTGATCGGAGAACTTTTTGTTTGCCTTTTCACTTTGTCTGATCGGCAAATGTCAAACAAGAAAAGCAGGATAGCTTAGCATATAGTCTCTGTGACCTGCAAATGGAATTCAAACACAACCACAAATCATTGCTGCTGCTGCATCAGTCCAGCTGAAAGTGAAGTCCAACCCCCACCCCCCTGCAGCTAGATGATCCAAGATAAAGCTTCACTGTTCCCCCTGCAGCTCAAGCTGGATTACTACCTGGGTAAAAAGCCCCACTGCCCTGAGGCCTAGTATTTGAAGGGCTTGGAAATCTCCAGGCTTGTGAAACTGGTTGAACTACCTGGAAGCTTCTTTGGGTGTAGGTGCCATTGAAGCACAATATCATCAGACATAACAGCCTAAAGGTGTTTTGGGTGGTTGCTTCACTGCCTAATCTTAACAGAGGCTCTCTCTCTATCTCCTCAAGCTTTCTACGTGACTAGCCGAAACGAGCTTGCTAACCGCAACCGTTAGCATGCTACCTCGTTCTCAATGGCAGAGCACTGCTACAACACAAACAAGTTCACCATAATCAACAAAAGAACTACTTATGTGTGCGCCCTTGTTTAGAATAAGTCTCCCGGCTAATCCTGCCTTGTAACTGACTGAAGTTGGAGAAACAGCCTTTCTTTTACTGTCGATGGAAACAGCTAGCTAACATGATCCTTACCTAGCTACTGCGCATGTGCGACTACAAACAAAGATAGTACAGAATAAGAGATGTCTCACTCTGTAGCTGAAACAGAGACCTGAATACAGAGTGAAAAGAGGATCTGCAGCAGTGAGAGACGCTGTGCAGTACAACAAAAATTTATGAGTCCCTGAGTGTTTTTCCTTTGGATTGGGCGTTGTTTGCTCTGCCAGCGATAGGACGAACTTAGTTTGGGAGGAGATAAAGATCGGATATTCTACTTGGTTGGCTGGCATGCTCTTCCGCATGTAGAGCTATGAGCCAACTTTTCCTCATAGCTCTGCTCCGCCAAATGCAAGCCAAGCAAGTTGTAACCCTTCATGTGCTGTTTTCCTCCAGAGAGTGTACCCGAGGTGGCTTCTGCAACTTCATGCACTTGAAACCCATATCGCGGGAACTTCGACGGGAGTTGTACGGCCGCCGCAGGAAAGGGGGAAGGTATAGAAATCTTGGAAGGTGGAACATTTCTATTTAAGGATCAATCAGAATTAGCGAATCATTTATTTATTTTTTTTGTTCTCTCCGATCAGGCCCCGCTCTGAATCACGTTCCCGTGAACGCCGCTCCCGCTCCAGGGACCGACGGCGGGACCGCGAGAGGCCGAGAAGGTCGAGGGACCGAGAGCGCTCCGGGAGATTCTGAAAGAAGCCAAGACCGACCCAATGTCCTTCCAAATCCCTCCCCCTTAACCCCCGCAGTGATGACAAAGTTATTTTCTTTTTTGGTGAATTGTTGGAAGTGTTTTTCTTTTATTCCCTTTTTTTAAGACAAGCTTGTTTCGCTTTCTCAATAAAACAGATTTGTAATTCTGCACTGGCACCACCTGCTTATATGAACATCAACTTATATCTTACGTAGAGACCTTTTTATACAAGGAAAGGGCTGATTTAGTATTATTAGTAGACTGAATATGTGTGACATGATTTAAAAAAAAAAAAAAAGTGGTTATTTTGGTGAGGCCTTAGAAGCTGCAAGAAGTTGCACAGAACTAATATACATTTAGCCAAGATAGGTCTCAAAATATTGAAGATTTAAGGGCATCTCATTATTTGTTTGAGTGCAAAGTAGGATGATATCCAATGCTGTCCAATGCCAAACGTTACATCTGTCAGGATGAATATCTATTTGTCTGATCCTGTTCTTGAAATGTATGCTACTTTATTATACTGATGATTGCCATTTGCTGCTAGAAATAGTGGGAGTTATTTTTCAGATAGTCAATTACCCAACTTTTTTTCATTCCTGTCACATTTCTCCTTATTGCTATCCCAACTTAGTATAATATTTAAACTGGTACAGGGAAAATGTACAAAGATACATTATTGCTGCAAATGTATCTTAATTTATACTTCTAAAACACTGCTAAAATATCATGCTTACTCATTTGGATTTTTTTTTTTTATAGCACTGTGAATGATGCAATATTAACTAAAGCTTGATCAGCCAGTCTGTGCCCTCCCCCTACTACCACTTCTCTCTTTTTAGGTGGCACTACTGTTTGCTTAACCCTTGTGTGTCTTCGTTTCAACTTTGAAAAAAACACTTTTTTTTCTGACATTTGTGACGCCTTTTTTCACAATTTGTTTTTGCTTTTTTCCAACGTTTTACATTTTTAAAATTTTCTTCCACACATTTCAGCGCTTATTTCTACGTCCAATATTTTCTGATATAAAACAAAAATTTAAAACTGGCCAATGTGACCCGAAGTCAACACAAGGGTTAAGGTGAATCAGTAAAACAAATACAAAACTGCCTTTGAGTCGTCTACACGTACGTGCAGTATGTGTTTGGTCAATAAAAGCTAAACATATGGCGCTGATGGCTTCAGCTCAACGTTTTCCAAAACCCTTATTGAGAAATCTCTGCTCTGATTGGTAGAGCAGAGCAAGCGGACGCCCTCGCAGCAGCCAATCGGAGAGAGCCCAGAAACTTGGTCCACGTCCCGGTGTGGTCCACGTGGTTCGTCACGAAAACCCGCAGCCTTTGTCGGAAGTTGCTCACTCCGCATCGTTGTCGTGGTTTCGGGTGTACGTTGGGGGCCTGTCTGTGAATTTTTTTCTTTTCTTTTTCAGGTTTTTGTGCACATTTAATTCATAAGGTGAGTGAGAATGAACTAGTACGGAATATATAGGTTGATATAAATTGGATACATTAAAACATGTGGTAATTGTTTTCTGACTGAGCCTGTTCTGATGCAACGTCGTAACTGCGCAATTCACATTTTTTCTTGCATCATTTGTCACCTAATTTGATGTAGTTTAGGTTTCCGCTTATTTGCTGCTTACACTAAACTCGATATAACGTTACATCTCATTTAATGTAATTCTCCATGAATTCTCACGGTTACGTTTACATTTTGACCAATTATTCAGTCAGTGCTGAATGTTGTAAATGTTGGCTTCTTTGTTCTCTCAAATTATTTTATTTTTTTAATTGGCTGCCTTTTTATTTATAGTTTTCCTGTTACATTTCTACCGGATGTTATGGGTAGTACAGCTGTATAGTACAGGTCTGCGACTAGCACCGCGGAAATTCATCGATTAACGTTAAGCGGTTAGACACAGCCAGCGAGGAGAACAGTGACATTCTAATTCCTAATTTGTCTGCTTGATATATAAAATATAGTTTACTGTTAAAATAAATAAAGAAAGAAAGAAACCCAGCAATAGACCTTTTTTTTAAGTTGTACACTTGTTACACTTATTTGTAATGATCAGTTTGGCTAGGTTTAAGCAACAAAACTGGGTGCAAATAGCTTTTTTGACTACTGACACATGGTGCTGATGATAGCAGCTACTATAATCAACTTTCTATACCGACTACTGACATCTATGGCATAGCAGAGTGGCTCTTGACAGTCCTGTGGCAGTAATCTGTTGTAAAAAAAAAACAATTTAAGAAAGGCAGATCGAGAAAAAAAGCAGACTAACATTTGAGCATCTGGAACCAGGGAATTGAACAACTCTCCATTAGCATTATGTTCTGTGAATGTACTAGGGCTGTCACTAAAAGTCATTTATTATTTACTATTTTCGACTAATCTGCCAAATGTTTTTTTTTCTCTTTACTCCATTAAAAAAAATAATAATACGCACACATTTACTATATTGTAAGACCAAACATTTTAAAAATAGATGACGATTCATTTTTCTTTTGATCAACTAATCGACTTCAGCTTGAGGTATCTTCATCAGTGGTCACTCCTTTTTCTGAGGGCTCCACATTTAATCACAGTAACAGATTAGGTTTTCTTGCATGTTTGCTCCTGACCATTTGGTGGTGGGTTTTAAGGTGTACTACATGCTGTTTTACACTGTTTTTTTCTACTGCCAGCATTCCTGCTGTTCACATTTGGCCTAGCATTGTTATGGGTGAGTGCTTATCTATAGTCTGCTCTTCTTGTGCTGTTGACCAGCTGTTGCTGGCAGAGCAGTTTTCAGACTTGCATTTTCTAACACTTGCGCCATTTTTAAATATCCTAAATCATAAAGGGCTGCTGCACAGTTACTCACGATGCATGATTAGTAATCATTATGAGAGCGCTGAACATACCAAAGGAGATTAGAAATCCCACGAGTTAAGCAGATAAACAAGTCTGATAAGGTAAAAATATTACAGGGATTTTCATTAGATTGGGATTGATGTTGCCAGATCAGGTGCTTCGTGCACAGTATTTCTTCAGCCTGGTAGGTATTTGAGGATTTGATTCTTGGCTTAAGTGGCTTATTGAACAAAAATGTAAGTTTCTCCTTGTTAAATCCTCTTGCAAGTCTTTTCTGCCAAAGCAGCCCTGGGCTCAGTGCCACGCGTGCCCTCACGGAGGATCACATTGCCCCCGTTAAACACGGCAATGCCACCGGACACCATCTACCCCTTTTAGACATTCACCACAGCAGTTGTGGAACCTTAATAAGCAGTGGAGCTTCTAGTGGCTGCAGAGATCTGATATCAAGTATTGATGTAACAAGTGGGGAGGAAAGGACAGCTAACACCTAAGATTGGATTCTGTATATTTTTCATTTTGTGGATAGATGGTAATAAGGGCGGTTACCACTAAAAATCCATATGTAATGAAAGTTAAGCAATGGAAAGGGTTTGCGCTCCCATGCACAGCTGTATGCCTAAGAAGATGATGTTGTTTCAATGTTTGGATGTTGTTTGATCTCTCGAAGAGGGGTTTAACAGCTGGCCACAGTGTGTGTACTGTTCATTAGTGAAGGTTCACCTGCAGCCATTTCTGCCGGACAGTGTTGGAAAAACCTAATGCATGCACGGACGAGCTGAGAAAACATCTGTGTCAGATGTATAGGGGCTTAAGGATTGGGAGGCATGTCATACTTTGTGTTTTCTACTTTAAGATGTTGTAAAGTAGTCTCATCTGTACGGCTGTAACTAACAACCATTTTCATTAGCGAATTAAACGTGGTCATTAAAGCTTTAATGCGTTACTTTTTGATATTAATGAACGTCCGTTCCATTCAAGCCATTGCCAAATGAGTTTCAGCTCCACACAACTCTCTCTGTATTTCTCAGTATGGCTGTGTTCAGAAGATTGTGGCATCCGGTGACTTTCTCCCGCAGAAACTCAAGTAAAGATAATGACCTCTTCTGAAGAGTCCATCATGTTTTTTTTAATCCTCCGTGTCCTCCTTGGCTACTAGCAACTGCGTGGAGGAGGCGGGGGGGTGGTGCACAGTAGATGGACAGGAAAGGTGGGAGAGAGATGGGGGATGACACGTAGCAAAGGGCCGCTGCAAAGGACCCAGCCCACGTGGGTGAGCTAGAGGTCGCCCCAAAGTGTCCATCACTATTTGATTGATAAGTGATTAAAACTATGCATTTAACTAATCCCTCGTCGCCTGCCAAACCTGGTCCACTCAGATTTGTAATATGTATCACCCTGTAGTACTTTAGGATAATGTTAAACATTAAAATATATACGAGTGACTTTTACGACATACATAAATTCACAAACATAATCTGAGGTGGATGCATACACGTACATGTCTGCACATTGATCACAAGCAGTAATAAGTATGGTGCTCTCAATATGTGCCATTTTTCTTTTTTGCTACAGTGAATGAATGATGCAATATTAGTGCTATCAGACCCTTCCCCTGCTCGCAATTCATGTTTTTTCTCACATAACCTTGATGAAAGCAGAATTAACTTGACTCATTAGTTTGCTCAAATTGACAGCGTACAGTATAAAGGAGTGACTATTTGCATAACTGTTACATTGTAGGGAAAGCAAAGGGTGGGGAGGAGGCTGCCAAAGTTCCTGTTTAAGCATGATGAAGCTTTATTTATTCGTGCTGGTGTGACTCAGCGATAACGGAAGTAAGGAGTTGTTTTCCACTCACTGCTGCTTACATGTGGTGACCTGTCAACGTGGGGAGAAATATACATTGAATGTACACTTTGAGCTGGCTAGAGACCGAGTCACGGATTTTAAGACTTGCGCAACAAGCAAAACAGATTATAACATCAAGCTATTTACTCTGTTTTTGTCCAGGGTGAGCCATGCCGGCAGTTCCTTCAACCAAGGAGACCACCGCCAAGGGCCCCGTGTGCCCTCACGCTGCCAAGCTGCTCGGCCACACCAACGGGGAAGGCAAACTCCGGGAGGATGCGCTACCACTGAACAGGGTTGACAAGCTGCCGGCGGTGGGCACCGAAGACGCAAACGGAACCATTCAGATTAACACAAAGAACGTTGCTGCGGAGAGGAAATGGATCCGGCCCGACCTTCCCAGCCGCTGCACATGGAGCCTGGGAGCCTCGAAAGACGACTCCCCTCACACACAAGTTCCAAGGTTGGTGTGATGTTCAGAATGTCCACTGCTCTTGCCTGAGAAACAATTGGAATATGCAGTTAAGTGACCTAAGGACACTTAAAGCTTTAGTGTGTACCTTTTTAATATTAATGAACGTCTTTTACATTCAAGCCATTGCCAAATGAGTTGATGCAAAGTAGAGCTGGGCAATATATTGATATTATGTCGATATTGTGATATGAGACTAGATATCGTCTTAGATTTTGGATATCGTAACATGGAATAAGTGTTGTCTTTTCCTGGTTTTAAAGGCTGCATTACAGTAAAGTGATGTCATTTTCTGAACTTACCAGACTGTTGTAACTGTTCTATTATTTGCCTTTACCCACTTAGTCATTATATCCACATTACTGATGATTAATTATCACAAATCTCATTGTGTAAATATTTTGTGAAAGCACCAATAGTCAACACTACAATATCGTTGCGGTATCGATATTGAGGTATTTGGTCAAAAATATCGTGATATTTGATTTTCTCCATATAGCCCAGCCCTAACGCAAAGCTAATCAAGACTCTCAGCTCCACGCAACTCTCTTTTTGTCAGTATGGCTATGTTTAGAACATGGTGTTTTTCGGCGACTTTTGCGCGCAGAAACTCGAGTGAAGATAATAACCTCTTCTGAAGAGTCCATCATGTATTTTTATCCTCCATATCCTCCTTGGCTACAAGTCATTGTGTGGAGGAGGGGGTGGGAGGGGGCGCGTGCACGATTACGGAAGGCTTGTGTCATGTGGATGCAACAACAGTGGTGATGTCATTACTTAGAATTCCTCATGGGGGTGACAGAAACTACACACTATAGCTTTAAATTAGTTTTGGACATGAAAGGTATTGGACAGATGTTATCACTTTGTTTGTTCAAACCGTTGAAAACTTTTTGAATCAAACTCGTGGGGCGTGCCACGCTTCAAACAAACACGTCAAACCAGAAAGACGTGTTATGGTCTTACACTAGTGGTAGCAGGAAAAAGCAGCTGGTGTTAGATGTTGAGCTTGATTGTCTTTGCCGTGAATCTTCACACACAGACACTGATTGTATTTCTCTTCGCTGAAACATTGTTTTCTCCCACTTTTCTCCTCCCCAGAACGGTCGCTCCAACCCTTCTCCCAAACATCCTGCACAGGATCGGCGACACTCCCTTGGTTCGCATCAACAAGATCCCCAAAATGTTTGGACTCAAATGTGAATTGTGTGAGTCACCCAGCACGCGAGCCGAGACACACAAATCTCAGATCAGCCAGAACGTGTGACTGTCGATCACTCATTGACACCATGTAAACACGCCAGTGGTGGGGTGAGACGTGTTATTTTGAGATAATGAATGCAACAAATGAAGGAGGTTCAGGGTCATGTCTTATCAGAAATGGCTTTTAATGGAACACATCTTTCCGTGTATTTGTAGTGGGCAAGTGTGAGTTCTTCAATGCTGGCGGGAGTGTCAAGGACAGGATCAGCCTGCGGATGGTGGAGGACGCTGAGAGAGCTGGGCTCCTCAAGCCGGGAGACACTATTATAGAGCCCACCTCCGGAAACACTGGTAATTAACTGCATGCGTTGCTATGAGGGGAGAGGTATTTAAAGGTACGAGTGGTATGCAGTGTTGTAAAGTGTGTGTGTGTGTGTGTGTGTAGGTATTGGGTTGGCCCTGGCTGCAGCTGTGAAAGGCTACCGCTGCATCATCGTCATGCCTGAGAAAATGAGCATGGAGAAGGTGAGTTCTGTTCTATTGAAACTAGGGCTGTGCAATTAATCGATTTCTTTTTTTTTTTTTTTTTTTTTTTTTTTTTAAATCTTGATTACGATTTCTGCTCCTAACAATCCCAAAAATAGAGTACCGGTAATCGAGAAAAACGATTATGTTTTGCAAGTCAACACTTATTTTGTCCTGTGTTCTAAATGGAGAGGGAAAAAAAGCTCAAACGGGAAAGGTATTGGAGGGTATTGGATCAGCACATTTGTATTGATTACTATTGGCTATAATAAGATAATTAATAGTTAGCAAATTATGGGAAAGGCTGGTATTTGAGGGGTAAAAAAAGTATAAATGTCACTTGAGTCTTAGTCATTTTTGTGACATTGTGTTCTTTAGTTTAATGGAGTGACAAAGCTGCTAAGATGCTTTAAAACCTGTATGTCATAATGAAACATGTCAGTTTTTCCACAAAATTCCATAGCAAACCATAAAAAAACGGATATAGATGATATTTTCTCGAAACCGTTTTTATCTTAATTGAATTAGCTTAATTTTAAAATGTGGCGTTACTATACGTAAGTGCACATCATGCTACTGTGGTACTCATAACCTATCAGTACTGGACCTTGTTTTGGCAGATAATCATTACATGACACAACTCACACATAGAGCAAAATATACACCTCATCCAAAGCCTCTTTTGGTCACAATGCCATTTTCTCTAAAATGTATATAATACAGTATTAGTAGACATTTTGTCAGATTTATCTTCTTCTTCTTTTTTTTCCCCCCTATACAGGTGGATGTTTTGAGAGCTCTTGGAGCCGAGATCGTCCGCACGCCCACCAGCGCTCGCTTCGATTCGCCAGAGTCTCATGTGGGCGTAGCCTGGCGCCTTAAAAACGAGATCCCCAACTCTCACATCCTGGACCAGTACCGCAACCCGAGCAATCCTCTGGCTCACTACGACACCACAGCCGAGGAGATCCTGGAGCAGTGTGACGGTACAAAGCTCTTTTACCCACAGCCCTGTCATAATCATGAAATGAAAAAAGAAAATCCTCAGATGTTAGATTTCTGATGGGACTTGACGCTATTGTAAATAAAAGTAAATAAAACATAAATAAAAATACAAGGTATAAACAACCTTGTATATTTACCTCAAGAATACCAATTTTACAGTTTGGGTTTTGTTGCCTCTGTCCTAGTACATTTTTATCAGTGGAGTAAACATGAACTTTCTCTGAACTCATCAGGTAAACTGGACATGCTGGTGGCAGGAGCAGGCACAGGGGGGACAATCACAGGCATCGCTCGCAAACTTAAAGAACGATGCCCCAACATCAAGGTAAGTTGTCTCTGTCCAAGAAGTCATTGTTTTCTGAGATTATATTTCTTTTTTTGTGAGGTAACAATTTAACAACATAACATAACAACATACAAAACATACAACTCGCAACATGAACACCCCCTTCGTCATCACCACACACCCAGAAAAAAATCTAGAAAAGGTGACACAGTAGCTACAATATTCAAGACCATTCAACAAAATAGACCAAATAAACATACGTGTAGATGACAACACCATAAGCACGTCTCTCCCCAGCACAAAGCTTCTTAGGAGCCCTCGAGAAAGCTTAGGTACTTTCCCCATTTTCTAGTATAAATATCGAATCTGGCAAACCGTTTATATGAAATTATTTCAAACGCCGCCACCCTAGTCATCACACAAGCCCACTCCCGGATTGACGGCACCCCTTCGTTCTTCCATCCGCTGGCTATCGTTAAACTAGTCTGGACCCAGCTTCTTATCTATCCCCGCTAAGGTTTGACCCATCTCCCAGAACGAATAGTCTTGGGCTGAATGGAACCTGTCTCCCTGCAATCAGACATTACTGTAGGTTATCATGTATCCTGGTCCAAAATTCCTGGACCTTGTCACAGGACCATAGGACATGAAGTAATTGGCCGTCCTCGGTCTTACATTTCTAACAATTTGGTGTGTCTTTCAGACCGATTCCAAACAATCTGGAGGGAGTCCAATAGACGCGATGCATAAGCTTGAACCGAATGAGGCGCAAAAATCCCCACTAACAGATGGCAAAGTTGCAAATATCTAAAAGATTGAGACGTAGGGATTCCAAATTGCTGTACCACATCCTCAAAGGATTTCAACATTCCACCGAGATACAGATCCCCCAGTGTGGCAATTCCCTTTTCTAACCAATCCCTCCAAAAAAGGGGAGATCTAGCAATACATAACTTTGGATTTCGCATTTAGATATGGATCCAGTTCAAACAGCCGGGCCACTTTGGTCCAAACACACGTAAGTGAGAAATTATCGGATGTGTTTTTGCTTCACCATACAGTTTAACAGACAGGTATTGAAAGGACGATAATGGGGCAACAACTTTTTGCTCAATGCAATACCAGGGTGGGGCTTGAGATCATATTTCCGATTATCTTTTCAAGTAGTGAAGCTATGAAGCATGGCTACAGGAATAGTGCGCTGAGCTACCCGTTGTTTATGAATGGTGTGTTGTGTGCAGATTGTTGGTGTTGACCCAGAAGGCTCTATCCTGGCGGAGCCCGAGGAGCTTAACAAGACGGATAAGACCCAGTACGAGGTGGAGGGCATCGGGTACGACTTCATCCCCACCGTGCTCGACAGATCAGTGAGTTCCAGGGGCCTGGTTTTTCTTTTTTCTTATGTCTACCTGACTCACAACCACTTAATGTAGTAATACGTCTTTATTTTTTTTACTTCAGGTAATTGATACCTGGTACAAGTCAGACGATGAGGAGTCCTTCAACATGTCTCGCATGCTGATACGAGAGGAGGGCCTGCTGTGCGGTAAGTGCTCAGGTTCCCGCTAACACAAACGCCAGACGTTCGGGTGAGGTTATGAAGTCGGCTCACATTTTGCTCTTTTCTGTAATAGGAGGCAGCTCCGGGACGGCCATGGCAGCGGCAGTACATGTCGCCAAAGAGCTGAAGGAGGGTCAACGCTGTGTGGTCATCCTGCCGGACTCCATCCGCAACTACATGTGAGAATCCCCACCTGTCCAGTAACCACACAGTCCATTTCTTTACTGTCAAAAACTGCAGCACCAACTAGTTTCTTTGGACAACTAGGGGACAGAAAGACCTAAACAAACTCAAAACTGGTCTTGATGTACTATTTCAGCTTATTATATTCTTTTTAAATTTACATTCCTTTTCCAATTGATGTCAATGTGTTGGAAAAATCATTGAGCTGAAAAACGCTTATCGTGAATTTAAATTATGGGAAATGCTTGGACATCCATGGTCTAGTGCATTTTCTTTTTATAAAGAACAGATAGTTTCTTGCTTGTTAGTGTAAAACATGTTAAGCCACTTCTAGCATCCCCATGTGGACAATCAAGGTAATTTGATCAGCATAATATGTCACGGTGGAAAGATAGATAATCACACACAGCTTCTCAGAAAAGAAAGAAATGGTGCAACAGTGTGTTGTTTGATGATCAGGGTCATTGCTGCTTGAATGATCAGATCAGAATACAGACAGAAATACTACGTTGGAGGCCACTTGAGATTAGCTGGGCCTTCAGATCTGTATCGTGTAAACGCAAATCTTGATTTTTCTTTCTTTTCCCCTCAAGGTCCAAGTTCCTGAGTGACAAGTGGATGGTCCAGAAGGGCTTCTTGAGTGAGGAGGACCTTATGGTGAAAAAGCCATGGTACGTGCAATTATAGGGTGGATTCTCCACTTATTCAAATCTCCTCCATGTATGGTTGTGTAAGAGCCTCCCATTTCCTCATTTTGTCAGGTGGTGGAACCTAAGGCTGCAGGGCTTGAACCTGTCCGCCCCCCTTACCGTCCTGCCTACCGTCACCTGTCAGAGGACCATCAAAATCCTCAAAGAAAAGGGCTTCGACCAGGCACCTGTGGTGGACGAGGCTGGGTGAGTGTCCTGAAAGAGAAACTATCTGTCACGCTGAAATACTGCATGCCTGGATCCTTTTTGGTACATTGTGTTTGATTGCAACGTCACTTGTGCGTCTGTACAGGTTAATCCTGGGCATGGTGACTTTAGGGAACATGTTGGCCTGTATTCTGGCAGGGAAGATCAAGGTGTCGGACCCGGTCAGCAAAGTGCTCTACAAGCAGTTCAAACAGGTCAGCTGCTAACTTAAACATCTCTATTTGTGGCTCTTGTATTCAAGGAAATGTAAAAATGTGTGAAAGTGATGCCATTGGGATGTTTTCTTAATAACTTAATAGGCTGTAATTCTAATTAAGAAGACTAAATTCTTAATTCTGATTGGCTGACAGCAGCAGCCAATGAGACAAAGTGAGTCCAGTTGGGTGTTTTTGATTGGATTTGGTCCAAAACGGATTGTAAAACCAGATGGTTATAGTTAAATTCAGCCAGACAACTGTAATTCAAAATTAGGCAGTGAGAGGAAACTGTTATAAGACTTTGTGGACTTAAAAAAATCCAGAATAAAATTATTGGCGTATTGACACATTTCTTACTGATCTGATACATTGCTCTGTCACTTGTGCATTGGTTGCTTTGATTTTCATACAAATATTTTATTCATTATTCTTAAGTCATTGTTTTTTTTGCCATTCTTAGATCCGTCTGACTGATAACTTGGGAAAGTTATCTCGCATTCTCGAGACTGACCACTTTGCCCTGGTGGTGCATGAACAGATCCAATGTAAGTACAACGTTTTCACACACTTCCTTCATCCATATGCTGTCATTTGCCTGAGCTCCTAGTGCATCTTTGCACAAGTGCAACAAAATCTGATAAACTAAATGTGTGTGCAAAAGGTCTAACTTTGGTGGTACCGGTGGTAGTATGGAAAAACACACCGTGGCAGACAGCAATGCACAGCGTGCGATAGTGCTGCTAATTAAAATAAAAAAAATCAGTATCATTCTAATTGCTCAGATTCATGGCATTTGATTAATTTTTTGGAGGGGGGGCTCACATTCATCAGTGTCTATATCCCAAGCAACTTGGACTGAGTTTGTACGTGCGAGAGTCATTGAGCAAACATTCTTAAGAACAAATTTGTTCTTAAACCCCACTTACACAGTTTTCACGAAGATTCTGGCATTCACCAATGTTTTCTTATTTTGGATTTCTTCTTAGTTAAGAACCGAATCTACGCAAGAGCACTCTTACGCACAATTGAGAGCTGACATGCAAAATAAGTAGTTATACCGTTTTTTTGTCTGTTCTAATATAAAATTTAATATTTCTCTCCTTAATAATTTTGTAACTTATTTACTTATTTAATAAATACACACTACACTTACACTTCTGCTCATTTGTAAAGCACTTTTGAATTGCCATTGTGTATGAATTGTGCTAGGCCTACAGTATATACTTCATCGGTTTCTGACGCTACTAAATGTCTCGTTTTTCACTAACTTCTTCCAGCAGTACCTCCACTTCAGAATTACTAAAGTTTTTCTTTCTTTTGGAGTCGAGGCCTCTGCCGTCTTTGCCACGTCTTTTCGACAATTTCTCCAAGTGTGCACACGGCCCTGCCGTGTCATGCCCTTTTATGGGAATTAACGGGGCGTTTACCTATGCTAAATAGGAGCAACGGGCATGAGCTGTCAATTTACGAAGACATTGGGATTCATCATTCTAAGAAGTTAAGAACACACCTGCGAACAATTCTGCTGTTTAAGAACATGTCTGGAATCGGACATAAACAAACAAATTTAAGAAAAAACGTAGGAAGATATTAGTGAATGAGGCCCAAAGTCCTTCTCAAGGTAACAGTATTGACTGCTGCAGCTCAAATGTGCACCCAGGACCCTTCCACACCTACATATTTTTTTTTTTTTGTGGGCATTTTAGGCCTTTATTTTGACAGGACAGCTGAGGACATGAAAGGGAAGAGAGAGGGGAAATGACATGCAGCAAAGGGCCGCAGGTCGGAGTTGAACCCTGGCCCGCTGCGTCAAGGAGTAAACCTCTATATACGGGCGCCTGTTCTACCAAATGAGCCATCTGGGCGCCCCACACCTACATTTTTATGATAATGTTGGTCTTTCAGTGAGTCGACTTGGGTCGACTTGTCACTGATCATTCCTATCTGATACATGAGTGTCAAAGTCCAGCTGCAGAGCCAGCATCCCAAGGGTTTTGGACAACCATGCCCTTTCAAAGTAGTCTGGATGAGGTGAGAATATGGCAACAAAAAGGCACACTACTGAATTTGTGTGAGTTTTGTATAGTGTCATACACCCATTCAAGTTCATGTGTACATGAGTAAAAAGAGAGAAACATATGTCCAGATTGTTCCATAAAAGATATGAGACTTTGATAATAGGGCGTTTGTTTTTCATTGATTGTAGGTGGTAAATAGGAAGTAAGCAAATGTATTCTATGGATCTGAACATGCAGTATAACCTGACTTCACCCCACAGAGTTGACTGTATTCATTCTCACTCTGCAGGATTGATAAGCATGTCCTCCTCTCTTCAGCAGTTGTATTCTAATAACCCCTGTTGTGGTGTGCTGGGGGGGGGGGGGGGGGGGGGAGGAGTGTCAGATCAAAGCTGGACACAGACTGACCGTTTGAATTTGTGGCTCCACTTTTTTTTTTTTTAATAAAGCTTTTTGGAAATGGAAACAGTCATGTAGGGTGACAACTCCTCAAGCAAGGTAGTCATTCTCTGTCCTTCTCATCATCCTAACCTCTCTCTTCCATTCTGTTCTTTCACCAGACTTGACGGACGGCTCCCCTAGTCTGAAGCAGATGGTTTTTGGGGTGGTGACGGCCGTTGACCTGCTCAACTTTGTCACGGGCCGGGAAAGGAGAGAGCGATCCATGTCGGAGTCCACCGACGAGATGAACTAAAAAGCTTGTACATTTCTTACACTAACGCAACAAACACAATGACAAATTGGGTAGACGAGTAGAAAATGGCAACAAATATATATATATATATATATCTTGTAAAGTTTTTGATTTAAGGTTTGCTCTTTAATTCATTTTTGTATTTTTTGAACTTGAATCTTGAAGGTATAATAAACCAAATATGTCAGGCTGGTGTCAACTTGCGATAGGGTTACATATAATTTGAAGCAGTTGATTATTTCTTATTATATTTGCTTGTAGTTTTCAAAGCAAATCTTTTGGAAGTTTGTAACTTGTAGAAAGCCTTTAATTTTGTGCCAGTCTTGAATAGAGGCCTCTGTGTTGCTGTTTATTTTATTTTTTGTCTGAAAAGTACAAGATTGTTGAAGACATAGTAAAGTATTAAAGCCACATTAATTTCATTTATCAAGATTAGAAACAGAGAGCTGCTGTATATAAGCACATTATCTTTCCAGTGCTGCTTATTATGTGCTGCCTTTTTAATAATAATAATAAAATAAAAACATACATGCAGAGTATAATCAAATTTCTTGAAATAAAATATGTTAGTGGTTTTTTTCGCCTTTCTTTTTCAATACAGCGCTTGGGATCGAACTGTAAAGTTGTCTTGACTTTTTAATCTTCGCTGTGTCTGAGAGAAACATTTTGTATTGCATACTTTTTCCTTAATGAATGTGTATGATTAAATAAAGTTTAAAGGAAGTCTGTGACTGCTTGCATACTGTCAATTAGGTCTAGAGTGCATTTATTTTTGTATATTTGCATTAAGATTGCCCAGAGTACTATTTTATGTTTAAGTATGTTGGGAATACAAAATTAATAAATGCAAAAAGATATATTTTGACAGGACAGCTAGGTGAGAGGGAGAAAGACATGCAGGAAATCGTCACAGGTCGGATTCGAACCCTGGACCTCTGCATCGAGGCATTAACCTCTCAGTATATGTGCGCCTGCTCTACCCACTGAACCAACCCGGCCACAGACAGTTATGCATTTAAAAACATCTCGACATAAAAGTTGGCTTTAGCCTTGCTTAGGATGTTTTAAACCAGGTCAAATCTAAGGAATATATATCTTTTGTTAGTTTTTTGTTGTTATGAAACTAGATATACGCACCAGTACACGTTTACATAGTGTTTCTATTAATTATGTAAATATATTTGATATGTGTATGTAAATAATGTATAAATATTAAAACACGAGTAGAAGTCTTTAATATGTATGTATTCTAAGGTAAGTAGAATGACACACCGAATAGCTTCGTCAAACAATTTCCCAAGTTTATACAATGGGACGTGAACGCAAATAATAACAAGTCATTAACGTGCTGTGTTTGTGTCTGCCATGTGGTTTATGGCGCATGTAATATTCTATTCTTTCTACCGTAGCGGCGGTACTTTATTTAAATGCAATCTGATTTAATTGTGGAGCTCCGACTCCGCTAAACTCTTCTCCGGTGCATGCTGGATTAATAACCGAGCCCCTTAACGTTTGCAGTATCCAATCAGCGCTGTCAATGCAAGTGGTTGACCGTGGCGATGCTACGAGCAAGGCTAGACAGGCAGTATGGCGGAGGAGGGCAGTGTGTACGAGTTAGAGGGGCTCGAAAAACAATTAGAGAGTTTGTTGACCCGCTACTCAAGTGATGAATTGCGAGCCAATAGTAAACTGTTCTGCTCCGACTTTTGCAAGGTAAGGAGCCGTACCTGATGTGATTGTCGAAGATACTAGCTAGCTTATAACGTTATGTTAGCCGAATCCCCTCCCCCAGAACTGGCCGATACACGGCTAGCATTAGCAGGTAGGCTCGTTAGCATCTAGCTAACTAGCTAACGAGTCGTAGTCTCTTTAAAAACAAATGCCGTAACGCCTTTCAAACATTAGCGTTATGTCTGATAACCCAGCCTCAGATTCAGGTGACTTTATTAAAGCGTCCGAGTCAGTAATCCAGTCATATTTTGACATGATTGTTTACTGTACAGATAGCAAGCTAACTGGGCTAATTGTTTGAGCCAGCTAGCCCAAAATTTGTCTGCAAGTTAGCTTAGTTAGTACGCTGCATGTTTACCAAACTACCGAGTGGACACCTTTTTGCAAGTTTGCAACGCGCTTGATAATCATTTCACTAGTAATTAATTTAGCTAACCTCCCAGTTAAGGTTGTTATGCAATTAGTAGCCTGCATTATTAAGCATTCACTTAGCTATAAAGTCCAATTTCGAATATAGTTTAACGTTAATTAAACTGCAGCAAAAGGACATGTAGCTGAAAGTGTACCGTTGTTGTAATACATCACATCATTCCTTGTATCACAAGGTGTCCTCCATACCCTGAGGTTTTCATAATACTTTAACGTTAGAGGAATAAAACCAGTTGGTATATATAACCAAGACAATATTTGTTGCTACTAAGCTATTGGCATTACCTTTAAACTTTAAATGTAAGGTTTTGCTCTGTGTGAAAACAGTTTGGACACTCCTGAAGGTGGATTAATGAAGCACGATGCGTTTTATCTGCGTCTTTCCACTGATGCTTCATACCTTCCCTGCAGTTTAATAGCAGTGAAGTAGTTGTACTAATGGGACAAAGGCCTGAGAACAACATTGTTGACAGTTAACATTCACAGGATTCCAGTGGTGCACAAGAGTGATCTCCACCATTAGAGGGCAATATAAGCTCATTGTATTGTGTAAAGGAGCACTAAATGGCCCGTTTTGGTTGCACACTGTAGTAAATCTGTGTTAAAGAGGAAAGCTGCAGACATAGGCCTAACTGTTCCAGTTAGTATTTTGATTTGAGCAATAAAATAAAAGATGTGGCTCAGCCATGCTGCTTAATTCCATGTTAGTTACTGTAAGGGTAGTTAATAAGTAGTTAGACAAGCTGTCGGTTTTTAACGTCCTATCTACCAAACACCGATATTGATAGGACTCCAATGTTTTAAAATGTCTTGTTTTCTCTGACCAACAGTCCAAATTCAAGATAATACGTTGGCCATGTTATAAAACAGAGAAAAGGAGAACATCTTAACATCTGAAAGGCTGAAAATGCAAAAAAATGCTACTAGGCTTAACCTTGTTCCTGTTGCATCACCAATGTACCTACAGCTGCAGTTAAAACATCTAATATCTCCACAGACTTAAACAAGCTAAATGGTCCAAACTGTGATATGTCCTTGTAATATTTTCTTTGTTTTGTCTTTTTTTCCGTGCAGCTGGTGGAGGAGTATGCCTCTCGCTGGCAGGTGCCGCTGCCTCAGCTCAGGATCCTTGAGATATCTCTCTGCTATTTCGCTCGAGCCTGCACCTTCTTCCCATCAAACTGTGATCATGTGCTCCACACACTCAGTAGTCTGGCTTTGTAAGTATATAGACTCCCTAAAGACTTTTTAACCCTAACCCTGATTGCCACAGATTTGACTTGCCGTTTTAGAACAGCAATGACAAATAAATCAAAAGAAAGCAGTGCCGCTTAAGTGCTGTGATTTAAAACGGTTTCCGAAGAGATTATCTCTTACTGCACGTGAGGAGTCTCAATTGTATTCCAAGTAGTTCAACAGCATACTTGTCGTCGTGGTCACTCCCACTCAGTGTAGGAGTCAGGTGAAAGCTTGTGGGTTTTAGTCACATACTTTGCAGTACCAGCCATGATCATGTAACGTGTGATGGGAATACTCTTAGGATAACTAGCTGAATTTCCTGTAGGTGATAGCAGCACAATGTGCTAATGACCGAGTTACGACACCAATGACAGGCTTTCTGTCCAAGGCAACTCCTCCTCCGTACCATCTCTTAATCTAATTACTTGTAATGTCCAGAACGAAGCCAGAAATACCGTCTATGCAAGCAAAGTTTAGATGTTTGTTTAGGTAATATCACTTCTTCTAAACCACATTTAGCTGCCACTAGCCTTTGGTTCACCTTGATGCCAGTCCGGCGATGTCTGTGAGAGCTTAAGTGTAGTTCCCAATAACAGTTTTAACCATTAAGGAATGCAGAGTGGATTTTGCAACGCACCTTCTATTTCACTGGAATCTGTTCTTACTCATCAGTCGTGCTCGCTGAAGTTATTAACCAGAACATCAGTTATACCACAAGCTAGTTGGCAGTAGGACTGTGATGACAGGGACATTTGTTAAAATTTCTCATTTGAATTATTGTTCCTGAAAATCAAGATATTCAAATTTGGTGAAATGCTTAAATGTATGCAGAAGCATCTCACTTTGACATTCCCTTAATCCTTGTGTTGTCTTCCCGTCAACCTTTTTTTTCCGACGCCTTTTTTTCACAGTTTGTTTTTGCTTTTTCCAACGTTGTAAATTTGTTAAATTTTTCTTCTACACATTTTTAGCGCTTATTTCTACGTCTCATATTTTCTGATATAAAACAAAAATTGAAAACGGGTCAATTTGACCCGAAGTCAACACAAGGGTTAAGAAAGAAAAAAACACAGACATTGATTAAACAGGGCATTAACTCTATACACATACATGTTATGAAATAATCAGGGTAAAATCCCTTGTATTCACTTGCTATTGTCACACACAGAGATCAGTTCAGATCAGTTGCATACAGAACGCAACAAGAATATTCAAATATGCAACAGGAAATATTTGGCAAGCGCCTCCAACGTAGTCTTGCATATTTGCGGACGGTTAGTGGCAACGTTAATGGAATTGAAAGTTGATTGTGTTCCTTGGCTCAAGTAACTCATTTTGTGATCCAGAGAAAACCCTGGCATGCTGCCAGCGGTTGACCTTACTCCGTCCATGAATCCGTCTACCCCGGGGTTTCCCCTTAGTTTCCCAATTAAGTGCATTCCTCTGCCTCTCTATCACAGTCAGTATTTTTACATCAACACAAATACTTGGATTCCTGTGAATACTCAGACTTAAGTTATAAAGTAGGTAAACAACAAATGTTTCAATGTGTATTTGTAGATAGAAGCCAAACAATGTTGATCTCCTCACAGGAGTCTTTTTGAGTTGCTGCTGTTCTTTGACCAGAAGGACTTCCACCAGGAGCCGCTGAAACAGTTCACCGTTACATTCCAGGTGAGCGTGAAGTGTAGCTCATATTCCCAACAGGACAGTGTTGTTAATTGTGCGCTACACCTCTCAAAACAGTTGATAACTGTACTGAACATTATTGTAATACAGGATGATGGTGCTCTTAATATAGCAATTGAAATACTAGCACTTTTAAGAAGGCCCTTTTTGTACGTCTCCTCTTTCAGGAATGTCACCAGTTGGCCCTTGGGAGGCTTCAGAATGTCCACTTACTTCAGGTGGAGCGTTTGGTTCGGGGCGGCGGGCCCTGGGCCGTCCCAGCCCTACAGGCAATCCTCAGTGAGTCCAATTTACCTCAGAGTGAAGGTAAGTAACATGGTTAACATCTGTAGTATGATAAACACTAATGTCATCACCTCTCTGAACTACTGATTACACCAAGTTGGTTGGCAAAATATATATTTTTTGTCTCATGATGAGGCATAAACCAACGTGTTTGATTAACGGGTTTATCTAAATACCTTTTAAAATTGTTGTGTTCTCAGTGGTTGTTTTCTTACCGGCTAATCTCTGAAACAGTATCAAGTAAACTGAAACTATATATATATTCTTCTCTTCTGGCTTCTTGGCTATTCCTCAGTGGATGGGTGCATCAGCTCCGAGATGCCGGTGTTCTTTGAGCTCCGGGTGCACTACCTGTTATCCTGTGAGCGGGTCAGTGAGGCTATGGCCCTGGCTAAGTGTTGTGCTCGGAATCCCACAGCAGGACAACACTTGTTCTTCCTCCAGGTCTACCTCACGTGGCTTTTCAAAACGTCACAGCATGACCGCCTGCATAAAGAGGTGGGTGAAGTGACTGTGCTATGCAGAAGACTGTTGTAACTGTTGCTTAGCTACCGCACAATTATACCAAAATCTCCCGTGTGAGAACTACCTTTGTCCTAAAAACGGATGCTTTCGTTGTCCTTTCCTTTCCGTTGATTTTCAGGTGGCTGAATTAAATGGTAAAGATGCCATTCACATCATCTGCAGTTTGGAGTGTGAGGAAAAGGACGAGTTGCTACTCGCCCTCAGTAGAGCCTTCCTCTCTCAGCAGCTTCGCAGGGGAGACCTGTACTATTTGTGGTAATTAAACTTCAATGTGATGCAAACGTAATGAGAGGTCAGTTTACATACCGAGGGCTCCCATTTTATGTATCATTAAGAACAAGTTTTAACTCTGTTCATTGCAGTGATCTTGTCTTCATATGGAGTAAACTTCATAGTCGGTTGAATACATCCAAGAACGCTCTCCTTGGGGAGAGTCATCAGCTGATGCTGTCCGCGACCAACGTCAACTCAATCTTCCCATTCATCAGAGCCATACTGCAAGAGGTAAGACAGATATTTGAACTGCGGTTGATTTGTACTGTATACGTATTTATAAATGCGAGATTTGTGAGGACGTTAGGGTTTCAGTATTTGTTGACTTGATATTTAACCTTTTTGTTTGTATCTTACAAGCTGGGTGAAGATGGTATCCAGTTCTGTGTGGAGCTCTGTGCCAATGCTCTGGGGTCCTGCCTTCCCTGCGACGTCCTCACAAAGTCCCTAATCTACAAAACGATAGCCGGCCTGCTACCCAGTGACCTGGAGGTTTGCCGGGCGTGTGCTCTTCTCGTCTTCTTCCTCGAACGCACCGTCGAGGCCTACAAGATGGTGTACCTTCTTTACATGCATCCTGATCAGGAGTACCACGTGGAGTACAGCCCAATCAGAAATCACGTTCGCTTTGAAACCCTGCAGGTATAGCACCTTTTTAACGAGTCGTGACGGAGAGAAGGCATAGTTTCAGATTCTCAGTCAGTTCAGACGGTGATTGTTGCCCGTCATTATTCCATAATGGAATACCAACACAATGTCTTTTCTGTCTCTCCTCAGGTCTTGAAGAAGGACTTGTATTTTGACCCAGAGTTTTGGAACCTCATTGCTTTGCGGACCAACTGTTTGAAGCTGATGAGTGAGAAGGTGGTTAGTGCGGCCCTAGAAGAAATCATGGAGGACAAATGGATCCCGAGCTACTGCACCAAAGAAGCTGCTTCCCGATTAAGCACGCCAGCGTGTCAGAAAGGAAGTACGGAGACGGCAGCTAAAAAGCGGCACCATAAAGAGGACAGGCATCATAAAAAGGATACTGACACCACATCCAAGAGATTAAAGGTGGGCCCAGGCAAAACGCGGCCTAATGTTGACCACACTGTAAAGAAGAAAGGCAACCGAGGGTCATCGTCGGCTGAACCTTTGAGGCGTTCGTTTTGGCAGCTAGACAGGCTACAGGACAGGCGTGGGGAGCTTAAACGCACGACACGACTCTCGGAGAAGAACCCACCGAAACGGAGGATTAGAAAACCCAAGTGGCTTCTGGAGGACTCAGGAAATGTTGGCGAGAATAATGTTCTTCCGAAGATGAAAAAGCACGGATTGAAACATCAAAAGCACCACGGATCCTCTGTCGTAAAGAGGTCTGAGACAGGGGAGCTTAAGAACAACGCAAAACACAAACCTTCAGTGAACTCTCATTTAATGGCACGGAAAAACAGCCGCAGGCGCCAGAAAGGGCTTTTGCTGGGCCCTCTAAAACCAGCCGCCCCGCCACAAGTAATTCTTGAGCTCTCCCTACCAGACAATGAACTGATGGGAACGTTTACCGAGGACACTTTGAACAGACAGAGAGGTTTACCTCAAGTGCTTCTTTACAGACCTACGGTGAAGGTCCCTGCCGCATCACAACCCGCGAAGACTGTGCAGCGCAAAGAGGTGATTCTTAGAGCGCGGGATGCAGCTATGTTTGTACAACAGTTGCACTGTTATGGTCGGCGGCAGAAAGGGAAAGGTAATAGGCTGAACGTTCAAGGCTCGGTATCAACAATCACCCGCTCCTCTGTGCAAGGAAGTCCTCCAAAAGATCCGCACAGAAAGCTCTGTAAAAAGTCTGCCGCTGAGATGAAAGGCGGAATTACCTCTCGGTACCTCTCGGCAGCTGAAGTTACACGATCCCCAGCTTTAGAAACAGTCCTTCAAGTTCAAACTAAAAAAACAGTCTCACGAAAGACATTTTCAGGCGGAGAGCTCTCCAAACAGTCTGCTGCAGAGATGGAAGCTACCAGTGCGTCAAAGACATTAGCAGCAACGGAAGCTTCAGCAGAAAAACTCTGTGAAGAGTCTGCTGTTGAGATGAAAGTGACTATTGCCTCAAAAGCGGCTAAAGTGACTCACTCCACAGGTTTAGATAAGGTCTCCAAAGATCAAACCGTTAAAGACGCTTCAAAAACCACAACTTCAGCTGCGGACGACAGTCAGATGGTAGTCACTGATAACATCCCTCCAGTCTCAGTTATGGCCAACTTTTCAAACATTGGATCTTTTGAGCCCACATCCTCGCAGTCTCAAGATGTTCTTAGAGATAGAAAACAAGATCTGAAGTCACGCTCTTCTCAGGCTGAAACGGGCAGAAATATTGTAGCCCAAGAAAAAGCAGACATCCCAGAAGTGCTCAACATTTCTGAGGTGGACGTCACAGATGTTTTCCCCAAACTCTCAAAAGGATACATGCCTTGTGAAAATGACCCCAGCGCAGGAACAATGGTCACTACTAATACGCCTGCAGATCAGGACAGTATAAATAACATATCTGCTCTGACATTAGTAACAGAAATGGTTACTGAACTTGTACCTGCGGCAGTTGATCTGGAGAATCACAAACGGCCGGCTCCAGAGGACAGTTCCTCCAAGGAGTCAACGGCTGGAAGTAAGTCAACAGCTGGAAGGAAATCTACAGCTGGAAATTCCTCTCAAGTTCCTCACAGATTGCGCACTGCCTCCAGCTGCTCTGTAGTTGCTGATGTGCAAGGGAAGGAAGAGGGAACTCAGGATATTGGTCCAGAAACGCCTGAGAACAGTAAACTACTAGAATCCGAGGAATCCAAGTTGGAGTACTGTTGTACATTCTGTAACAAGGTCTTTAAGGGAAGTCGGGTTGTGGCACATGCTATGTTCCATTATCGTAAAGATGAGTGCATGTTCTGTAGGACGATGTTCAAAGATGACCTCCTGGCCATGATGCACCTTTCTGACCACATTGAGAAGCTAAAGAGGAGCAAAGAGTCAGCTGGTAATACCCAAGAAAACTGGGTCTCTGAGACCAAAGATATTGCCACACCTAAGACCTCCGCCAAAGCTAAGACCACAAACGTGTCTTCTGGGTGCCGTAGCAGTGGGAGAACAAGGCAGTCTGCTACTGACGGTCTTAAATTAATAAGCCTTCCAGATTCAACACCATCTGGCTCCAGAAAGTTAAGATCCAATGATAAGCCAGTGGATCGTCAATCTTTACATGAAAAGAAACAAAACGTGTCAAAGCACCTTAATAATACATCTCCTGTTCACAAGGTAAATGGGCATATTGGCAAGAAGAAAAAGCTCGGCAGACCGAAAAAGGACACCGTGAACTCGGAAGCTAAGCAGCCACTTGCACAGGAGGAGCTCTCTCAAGTGAGATCAAATGATGAAGCTGAGAATCTCAGGTTGCAAAAAAAACAAGACCTAGAGATGGATTCCTCTGCAACATCAGTACAGGTAGACAACAAGTTGGGCTGTTTCACTGAAGATAAAATGAAGGAGACCAAATCTCTGCAGGTCCTGAAGACTGAACACAGTGGAATAGTTGTCGAGGAGAAAAATGCGGAGCCACAAGAGAGAGTCTGCTGTCCTGTGGAGGGTTGCGCTTGGATTACAGACCTGTCGAAAAACCGCGTTGCGCTCCTCTACCATGCTCTTGAAGATCACTACGGAGAGGTCAAGCCTTTAGAACTGGCGTTCCGTGTGGGAAACAGCAAATGCAGTAGCTGCATGAGGGTTATGTGGAGTTTTGATCATTTTCAGCACCACGTTGAAAGACACAGACTCACTCCGCGGCATCCCTGCCTTCATCAGGGTTGTACTGCCCGGTTCAAAACTGGAATGGAAATGAGACGTCACGCCAGGAGGCACAGTCCGCTGCAGGCAGTGTGCTGCCGCCCCGGTTGTTCTCAACTATTTATTTGTCTCTGGGCACTGAACCTCCATGAAAGAGAGCACTATGCTTCCCAACCCACTAAACCAGACAAGAACACAAATCAGCAAACGGGTGACAAACATGATAACACGCCGGGTGCTAAGAAACAACCAGATCATAGGCCACAAGATGCAACTGCTACCACTACTGTAAATAAGACCGTGAGTGTAAAGGCTGCTCAGAAATTAAGAGGAGAAGCGTTGCATAACTCGTCAACTGGGAAACCTGTTCAGGCTCCTCCTCCCACCGCTGTCGGATCACCTCTGTTGAAAGAGAGAAACGCGACCAAGGATTCACACGTCTTAAAGAATCTTTCTAACAAGGACACCTCCACACAGCCCACTGGCCCTAATCTGAGATTAAGGCAAACGTTAAGAAAAGATAAAGTAACGAATACAACCGAAAGTCACAAAGTCACCTCATCGTCGTTGTTAAAACACAATATCAAAGTAAGGCATAAGTTGAAGAAAAAGCAGGTCAAAGTAAACACCAAAGGTCCTAAGAGAAGAGGGCGTCCTCCTAAGTCAAAGGAAGCTGTGCACGATGAAAACACTACTGCTGGTCAGAACAATCCAGCGCTCATAGAAAAAACGGCTCCGCTTGCCAGCCCCACTAAAGCAGAGGAGACCTCGAATGTGAGCAACGAGTCAAAAGAAGAAGAACAGAGCCAGCCGGTCCAAGATGGGGTCAAAAGTACGGAAACGTCAATCAATGAATCAAAGTCTAAGAAATCAGCGATCAAGCAGATGAAGAAGAAATTTGTCAAACAAAAGGGCATTTCTCATGCCTCCACAGCTATTGTGACCGCTAACAGCTTAAATCAATCCATCGGCACCACCTCAGCAGACAACACATACAAGTTGACAGCTGACAAAATGAAGAAGCTGCATAAAGTGAAAAAACGCTCCGCTCCTAAAGAGAACAGCAGTCAGACTGCTTCTTCAGACTGCAGCAAGTCAAAAAAGCACAAGGTTACAAATGGCAAAGCCACCGCAAAGATTAAGAAAAAATGTCCCCTCAAAGAACCGGAGTCTGTCTGGCCTGCCAAGCCTGCCACGTCCATATCTGATGTCCAGCAGGTTGAGGCCAAAGCATCGGCGGGAGGAGAAAGTTGTGCTGATGAGGAGGGAAAAGCAAAGACAGAAAACACAGACTCGACACAAAGCCGCTCTGGTAAATCTGTGGGTGCTGTCCCGGCTAACGATTTAAGTGCGACACCCCGCACCACCTCGGAGAAAACACAGAAGGTAACAAAAGAAGAAAAATCCAAGAAATCGCATGTGAAAAAAGAAGGAAAGAAAGAGAAGAGTAGTCATAGTGTTTCTTCAGACTCGGGCAAGACTAATAAGAAGAACAAATGTATCAATAAAAAAGGGGACATGAAAACGCTCAAGGAAGGACGGCCGTGCAAAGATGCAAGCACGACCTCTGCTTTGAAAAAGAAAGCAAAGTCTAAATCGGCAGAGCAACAGGTTGAGGCTAAAGCAGCAGCAAAAGAGAGCTCGCCTGACGTGGAAGGAAAAGCAAAAGAAGGACCAACGGATACAACACACGACGGCTCTGGCTCTATCACCCCTGCCGCCAAATCCAAGAGACCTCGCATCGCGAAAAACTCAGACCCCAGCAAGGCAAGTAAGAAGCGCAAGAATGTTCATAAAGAAGGTGACACAAAGATTGCCAGGAAGAAATGCAAAGGCCAGGGTGCTTCATCGGCATCTAGTAAGTCCCAAACTAAAATCCAACCGCTCGCTGAGGGGAAAGCCGAGGTAATGGGGAGCGCTGTTGGCGAGGCGGGAGAAACTTTAGTGGAAACGCCACACGCTACAATTAGCAGGGCTGGTTACGCTGTAGTGACGAACGGACAAGCAACAAGAGAGGATGTGGAATCTACAGTGTTTAAGAGCGCTCTGGAAGAGTATAGCAAGAGGCCATTCATGCGCCTGCCGCCTACAGCGTACTTGGATGAGAAGTACATTACCATGCCAAAACGAAGGAAGGCGCTGTCGTTTTTCCAGTCGTCTCCGAGAAGCCCCCCCTCTCCTCAGCTGGCCTACGTTGCAACGGCTCGGCAGAGACAACGATGCGCCAACTGTTTTGCTACTTTCAACAGTGCCGAGGATCTGCAGGGTCATCTCCAACTGCAGAAGTGCTCAAACATCTTTGGATTTGACTCTGATGACGAGGGTGAGTCTATCTATTTAAAAGTTAAGCAAATTGAACTTAAGCAGATGTAAGCATGCAAGCTTGAATATTAATAGAATACTGTATTGGCCCCGAGTACAAGACAGCCCTGATTATAAGACAATACAACAATCTGAGAGATTGTCCTGTATTGGGTTCAATATGGCAATAACTAATGCAAGCACGGAAGCTAAATTTGTTAGGGTGTGTCATTATTTTCTCTTTTTTCTGTTTCAGGCAACAGTTGAACATTTCTAATAAAGTCTAAGTGAATTGCCATTTTGGATGCGTAATATACTGACCTGCGTGGAGCCCACCGGAGGAATCCTAACTCGACAGATCAATGCTCTCTGGATGACTTGTTCATTGCTGTGGGCAACGACTCGGGCATCTGGAGCCTGAGAACTGAAAAGGGATACCTGACTTTGACTGCAGCACGTGCCTGTAGGAGCGGCCAGGACACGTGAAACAGCCAATCGACAAAAGACAACCGAACTGAATCCCAGTCAGACCATTGGCAGAACAGCTAGTACTGAAGTGCCTGCTCTGGAACCGCCGTGCCGTTTCCAGCTGCTTCACCTGGTATGGAGATTAAGAACTGTGGCTTAAAGACTAGACTCTTGAAAGCTGTGAAAAAAAACAAACACTCGAGCCAGACGACAAGGCTGCTCCTGCTATCACTAGGATACATATTTTTTCACATCAGTAAGCCATATAATGCCATTATTTGCTTTTTGCACTGTTCTCATACGATTTATCAATTTCTTTCTGCTTAAACTCTCAAAGTGACGGGGATTGTGAAATGAATGAAGCATCTTACAAGTCGTGCTATTTTAACATCCTGAGGTTGCATATCATTTTCTTACATTTGCAAAGTTGCAAGATTGCTGTATCAGAGTCTTCTTTGGGAAAATATGATGTCTAACTCTTGTTTAAATACTAATTGTATTTCTTATATCCCTATGGGGTTGATTATGTACATGCTTGTCCTCACCATGAGTAACCAGTAGGGGGCAGTGTGCACCAATCTATTTAGGTTAACAGATTTTTTTATTTTTTTTTCCTTCCTCTTGCAAAACATAAGATATTATTTGCTCTGTTTTGCAACAGAAGGATTTCTGCATACAGAGCTGCTCCACTGTATTTTATCACTGGATGGACTCAAGAAATGGCTTCACGTCCTGCTACCCACCACAAAATGTGCCAGTATCCCGCTGATATTTTGCTGGGTTCTGTCACTGATGATGTTCTGTTAATTATTTGCTGTCAGTGGAGCAGCTGACATCCTTGCTTATATTTTCTCACTTAAAACATAGATTTTTATCTACTGAACTGTCCAAGACCATAGAAACATTGTGATTTCTCTTTTAGGTTGAATGTTCTTTCCTTCGAAGAGAAAGTCCTAAACAACCACAGTTTAAGTGTTACCAAGATCATCAAGTCTTTCATGATCAGTGGCAGGTTATATTTATTTAAGTTTTTTTTTTTTTTTTTTTTAAATCTTTTTGTAAATATATGAAGAGTTTCGGTGGCTTATTATAAAAGGGGATGTCGGAGCTGGGTTTATATTTTGTTCTTGAAGTAAAAAATAAAACCTCTTTCGAACGGCATCTATTAAGTTTGCCGTTTAAAATGACATCCGATACACCAGAGGAGTGTGTGTTTTCATCAGAGGAGGAATGAGCCGTTTATTTCCAAAAGTAGAAAATAAAATGATTCAGTGCACTGGCAACAGATAAGACACAGCAGTATTGGAGAGTGGGCTGCAGAGGAAGAGAGAATGTTGACTTAGGTAGACTGATCACTCAGAAGATAAATCCTCACTTTTTGCCAACCTTTGGCTTGTGTTAGAGTAGAGTTTGAAATCCAACAGGTGAAACTACTTAAAAGCTAAAACAAAAAAAGGGAACTGAATTGCCAATTGTGACTAACCTAGCAATAAAGGGTTCACAGTTTGAAGCCTATATATAGATATATTTGAATTGCATGTTCCTGATTTGGAAAGGAGCTGAACCTCCACCAGCTGTAGCTTCGGCCTCAGACCCTCACCACCTGCAAACTTCATGGACTATTTCAGGGTAAATTTCTGCCAACATGAGCACATTTTCTAGCATCACTATGAAGTAAATTGTATATCTGCCAGCGGATATTAACCCTGCAGAGTATTATGTATTGATTTAGCACAGTCTGTGTTCACACGCATTGTACAAATAAGCAGTCGAGAGATTAAATGCGTTTCAGGTAGCTGAGGCTAGAGCTCATCCATTAATCAGTGTAATCGGCTAATGATGCAGAAGAATCAGATGGTCAAGTAATGAGGCAGACAGTCACATGGGCCAGACAGAAAGGCGATCTCTTTGTTTTCCCTCTGAGTCAATATTGTTTATTGTGGTAGATGCAGACAGAGAGAGAGAGAGACTGCCGAAGAGGAGGGAGAAGAAACGGGAGACCACAGGGAAGAGTCAAGTTCTCACCCAGAGGTGTGTGTGTGTGTGTGTGTGTGTGTGTGTGTGTGTGTGTGCACGTGCTGTGGGGTGGAGGTATTTTTCACAAGATAGTCATTAGAAACATGAGCAATGTAACGGCTATTGCTTATCCTCGAGTTGCCAGAGAGCTTACATGCAATAGTTATTTTTCTTTTTAAAGGAGCAGTGACAAATTTCTCATTTTATGTGTGATTATTGTATTAAATGTTTTATATTTCTGGAAAACATAGAGTAGTTACATTCTACAATAACACATTACTTGTAAATTATGGATTTTGACAACATTTGACAGTTTTGATGTAAAAAAACAAACAAAAAACAAATGAAACTTAAATGATTGGAATGTAGTGTTCACCAGAATTCACATACCGCTGCCAGTGTACCACCAAAAGATATAATATTCAACATTAACAAAACAGGGAAACAAACATTGTCCGACAAGGCTTTTAATCAATACTTAAAAACTAGCCTACTTTAAATATTTAGAAGTAGCAGAATTTCAGTTTTTCTCTACATCCGTATAGCACAAACACTACAATCACCTCTACCCTGCAATAAATCATCCTAACATTTAATGTATTTAGTGTGCCCTAAAATCATTGTTTTTCTTAAAGCTGTATGGTATAGCCTAAATGAACTGTTAAAAAATAATCTTGCAGTGCAGGCAAAATGGACAATTACAAACATTCAAATTCTCCATAATAATTCAAACTGAGTACAAAGGCATGTCAATTGCTTTAATGCAAAACAACAGTTACGATTGTGACTTAAATACAGTATTTTACAACTACACACGATTCTGTCTTCAAAATATCAGTTTTAAATATGACAAAGATTTAAATATTTACAAATAATATTACTTAAGAGTGTGTAAAGTTAAATTACCAGACGATCCAGAGACCCAAGTGTTACCATCAATTGTGATCAGTTTCAGCCACATATGAGTGAAATCTTCAAAGAGCAGCGCTACAGTAGAGGCAAGTAGAAACTGGAGGATATAATAGCTCTTTGGGAGCGTTTAAATTAGCGTTCAATCAAACAGGGTCTGGCATTGAACCTCTTCCCTTGTATAAAACATGAGACGAAGATGAAACTAGCTGCAACAAGACCTTCACTCCATCCCTTTCAGTATAGTCGCTGAAATTAAAATCTGGTGTCGGAAACATCCTCTGGTGCTCTGAATAGACCACCGAAACATGTCGTCACCATTTCCACCTCCGCTTAAAAGAAATGAAAGGAATAATAAGGCCCCGGCAACATCACAATGCATGATTTCTGCAAAAAATAAATCCTTCAACCTCTCAAACATCTCACGACTCAAGACTGCCAAAGTGCCTACAGTTTATTTCATCTAAAAATAAAAAAAAGAAGCATGGAGTCTGGTCTGTCATTATAAATTCCACTTTCCATTTCACACAGTCACGAGTGGTGTCTCTGCAGCAGGCCGCTGGTTGAATATCTTGCTCAAACACGTTGTGGCGGGGATGAACGCTGGTTTAGAGTCTGATTGGTCCATCCCGCCTTGCTGTCATGCTTTTAGGCATGTGTGATTGGAGTTATTAGAGTCCCAGAGAGTCAAATATCTCTCTTCATTTTCTTTTTGGCTGAAATCACTCCACTTTTATGAGTTTTGCTGCATATGGGTGGCTGTTTTGGCCTTTTTGTTTCACTTGAAAGCACTCCCATCCTCTTGCAGAGAGTATCAGAGCACAGACAGAAGTACTAAAACTCCTCCATGTGCTGCTGTTGTAATCCAGTACATGTAAATGTGTAGTTCCACCTTCCTGTCCTCCTGTCAAGACGCACGTCCTTCTTATTGTCCCTTTGTTTTCAGGCCAAAAGCTTTCTAGCCTCATGTTGAAAGGCAATAAATGGCTTCACCTGCAGTCTTTCTCCTCCTGTCTGTGATTGGTTAATTCCACTCAGGCCTCATGTAGTTGGGAATGCACTGGCAGACTTGGTGGCTGTAGTAAAAACCAGCCTGGCACACACGTCTGGGCTTTCTGCAAGGCAACCTGTAACAACTGGACAGAGGGAGAAGGAGGAGGAAAATCAAGAGGAAGATGGAAAGTGGTCAGAAAAGCAGAGAGAAAACGTAGTGAGAGGAGAAAGTACATATACAGAAGGAATTTTTAAAGTAAGGGTGAAGGGAAAGAAAGGGTGAGGTTGAGAGGAACAGAGAAGAAAGACACGGGAGTTTATACTCTTCTCTTGGCTTGAATGCTATCAATCATTCAGATCTTCACATCCCTTTTTGGATAAATCCCTGTTCCAAGTTTAGTTTTTTGCGTGCATCAAACGATTCTGTGCGTGAGAAAAAGAGGGGAGTTTTTCTCCAGAGAGGGAAAGAATATGGCCAAATTCTGGGAACTCTCATCTTCAAAATCACAGTAGGTGTATTGTCTTCAGTTTACCACCTACTGTGACCAGATGTTGAATCAAACTTAAAAAAAAGGACAAAACAATGAAAAGAATGATGGAAAAAGGACATGTGTACTAACGTCCCATACTGTATTAAAGAAGCTGGATTGGGTTGCACCAGCCATTCAAAAATCTATACTGAATTAGTGGTTACTTAATTCTTATTAGACAGGTTCAACCCAGTGATTTAATAAGCCAGTTTGCTTGTAAAGACTTGTAATGTGGTTGCTAGAAAACATCCCAAAAAAATAAGTCACTGTAGCACCACAAGCTGATATAAAGCATAATTTCCAAAGCAATTGCAGGGCTAAGATTGAAGAGGATTTGGAACTTTAAGCTGTGAAATATTTGAATTTCACTTAAAAACACAATTAAGGAAATCTAACTGAAATTAAATTTTAAGTTTGAGTAAAGATCTTATTTATTTCAGCCGTCTTAAGCCGAGAACGTTATAGAAACTCTGCCTAAGGTCACGTGTGTAGTGTGTGTATGTCTGTGAACTTTCCCACACGTGTAAAGCCACCATTAGACATCACTCCTATCGAAGCTCATGTCTGCCTGCGTATTTTTCCTCGTCACTCAATTTGTCTCCGAGCCCGTCTTGTTGCTGCTCTGCTCACTGTCATCAAGTTCGCCCAGTCTCCCCGTCTGTCTCTGCAAGGCCTCTTGGGTCAGAGGGAGGTTGATCTCTTGCGTGCTGGCTGTGGGAACCGCGACACGCATGCAACACACGCACACGCAGCTGAGACCCGCAGTTGAATGTCTTGGACCCCCCCTTGTCCATAAAAGGCCATATGGAAACATGTGAGCGAAAGAAAATGGAGGAAGAACGTTTTTCTTTCTCGAGTTTGGAATGTATGACATGTCCATTGAGAGTTTGCTTGCCGCACCCCCCCCTAAACTGCCTGTCCCTCAAAGCTCTGGTTCTCACTCTTTCCTCGCCCCTTTCTATGCAGACTCCCAGGGTGAAGACTAGTGAAGGCACCCCAAGGGCTGACCAGCCTGAGCACAGCGGACAGGACCAGTGTACT
This sequence comes from Zingel zingel, assembly GCA_023566125.1. Lineage (NCBI taxonomy): Eukaryota > Metazoa > Chordata > Actinopteri > Perciformes > Percidae > Zingel > Zingel zingel. The sequence goes on from CM042337.1 coordinate 11,233,475, forward strand.
CCGTGTTAAGTCACAGGTTCAGGTAACTCATGATGAACTGACGCGCAGAAATGCTGCATTTGAATTTGGAAAAATTGGTCAATAGTTGGTTCCAAGTGGAAGTTACTGTAACACAGGAACTGACTCGTCCTTAGCTTCAGCAACAAAACGCTGAGAGCTTTTAAGAGTGAACTAATATGTGGAGCAGCAAACGTGACACATTAACCACAGACTGTGGTATGCCAGGTAACAATCAGGCATTTCAAAACAAACAAATATCCAAATTATCATTGCAGAAAGTATATGTTTACGAGTAAAAACCTGCAATTGTGCCAAGTTGTATGTTCTTAAGCCACTATATACTAACAGAAGTCATCACTGTCCCTTGAGCCCATGTTACATCACCTGCTCCATAGCCGCTAACATATTTCATGCTCTATTGAAACTCTTTATAAAGAGTTTGAGTGTGTTCTCGGCCACATATGGCAGTCAGTGTCTACACACAGATCATATTTCAGACAAGTGGGTTTTATGCAACTTTGGAAGTAGGAAAAGAGGAAACAATAACTTGTTCTGACGCATGTTTGGAAACCAGACTGAGATACTCTTTTTCTATGGAATTGAAGTGACTATATAAACACACTATTTTCAGCTTATGTGGGATGTGCTGTACAAATTGTATTAAAAGAAGAGAAGGTGGGTGTTTTCTGTCAGTTAGAGACAGTAACACAACTGATTGTTAAATATATGGATACTAACAGAGGGGAAATATCATCTTTGACATCATTGATTGAATTGTTTATTATTGCTTACTGGCTTTTTTTAGGGCTTAGGACAGATGGGGTTCTAGGAGCTAAGGGTGGAGTTGGCAGAGACCCAGAGTGTGGATACTTGGGATAATTTCATCCCCCAAGGGAGACATTCTCTGTTTGCTTGCCCCTTTCCACAGGGAGAAAAGACTGCAGAGCTGAGAACTCCAGCGTTTTGCTCAAAGGAGGGACTTAGGCTTGAAACCGGGACGAGGACAGACTTGTACGCCTACCTGCAGGAGTCGGGGTTGAACCTTTTGCCCTGCCGCAGACACGACTGTGGACTCTCTCTGCACTGACACAGGCAGGTGTCGGGGTTCAGGGGCTGATTCCCGGGACACTCTGCAGCACACACGCAGCCACACAGCTCCTCATCCCACCGCTGGCCGGTGGGGCACCACTTCCCCTCACCTTGGCCTTCACACTGGCATTCACCTGAGAGAAGGAAGAGTTTCATTCAATGAATTAAAACCAAATGTTATCAGATATTGGATTGCCTACCTCTGTTGGTTTTGTTGCTGAATATTTGGTGGTCAGGTTCTGACTTGTTAGATAGTTGCATAAAGCCCTACTTCCCAACAACTTCCCTCCATCTGTGTTTATCCATTCTGGCTCGATCTTGCCTGGCAGCTTTCAGAATGAATGTAACGTAATTTGGTTTATTTACAGTAAATTGATAGGTCTTTTTTTTTTTAACCACTTTCTCACACAAAAGAGGAGCACTTTTGGCATCCCTATTAAGGCATTAGAACCGATTGTGTAAATGGATGTTACACTTTGGAGAACGGACAATGTTAAGACTCTCTGGTATCCCCTCATATTCATTTATTCTTTCTTTACATCTTCTGAAAAACAAAGGCTTCCACTTAGACTCTGGGGTTTGAATTCCTTTTTCAAACGACGGTATGGTGTAAAATATTTGCAGTAACCGTAACCCTCCTTACAGGTGTTGTGGTCCAGTTTCCAGCCTGGATCGCAGCTGTCCTTGGTGAGTCCATTCCGACAAACGCACTCGCAGGTGGACTCATGCAGAATCCTGTTGGGCCCACAGAGAGCCAGCAGACCCGAGTCCAGCGCCTCTGGAAGCCACATGGAAAGGAGGTAAAAAAAAATTGGTATTTAGTTGTTTTTTTTTTCCAGCTTTGTTTTGTCCTTCTGCAGCCATGCACGCACAATTTCCCATCCGTATCTATTTGCAGTCGGTTCAGTCCGTTACGGATCATTTTAAGTAAGGTTTCCCAGTTTATTATTAGAAAAAAGAAAAAGGTTACTGGAGATGGAAGGCACTGTAGTTCACTACATGATTGTACAAGTAACATGCCATGAAGACACTTTCACTTCTTATGTTACAGTTGAATAAACATTCCCTCCGGGGGGAAAGTCGCTTCAGATCATTTCATTTGCCGCCCAAGCAGCAGCAGCAACATCACCATCATCATCATCATCATCATCATCATCATCTGGCTGTGCTGGTGGAGTTTTTGAACCAAATCTGGCTCACATCCCAAAACCTGCTCAGTGGGGGTTTAGGTGTAGCCACGTTTTGGATGATTTGGCATTCTCTCTCAGAGCTGGGAGTTGTCAGTTCTGTTAACTAGTTACAAGGCGAAAGTGGAACAATACACACGTTTAGAAATAGAAGCACATTTCTTTAATATTGTAACATGTGGGGGGATTATTTGTGTGGTGGAGAGGTGCAGGAGAGGGGATGGGGGGGGGGTGTTACACTGTGCAGGTTTTAGACTCCTGCCAAACTCTGCAGCAGGTGATTTGCATTCATCAGTGAAACCACCTGTGTTGTATCAGATGTCCCAATCTGAACCTGCTGCTATGTCATCACACTAGTCAAACTCACAGATGAGGTAAATCCTGCTTTTTGTTGTAATGCAACATACGGCATAGGTTTCGCTTGTTTGACATCCTGGTCTCAACCCTTTTATTGAGGATGTAACGTTACATTTGCTATAACAAGTTATGATTTGTTGCTTGATTTTGATTTGCCAAAATCACCCCTGCTTTCTAGCATTTGATTGGTGCAAAGCTTGTTTTGTTTTTATTTTTTTTTTATTTGTTAAATTATCAGATAAGGACCCAAAATAGAGCCAGCCTGAAATATTTTCAGCTCTCTACACCAGTTGTCAACCTTTTTGGCTAGCAAAATCCTTAAAGTGGAGCAGTGTCCCCTCGTGACTCATTTGATTGATTTTAGAGCCCAAAAAAGCTAAAGGTACCCAGTATTTCACAGAAAAGTGTAACCATTTATATCAAAACCCCCTTAGGGGTCATCTCAACTGAATAATTTGACTTTATCATGACTTTATCATATCACACTCACCTGTTTCTCTCTCAGAGTAGTTTAAGGCGTCTGTAGAGACACACACACAGTTCATTGGATCCCATAATGACCCGGAGGCACAGGGAACGTCAGGTGGGGAACACCTGCACAGACGCACATATTCTAAATGCATGAATACCAGACAAATGACTCCGAAAAGTTTGTAAACACGCGCACACACACGTCACTCCTCACTCTCACTCACAGGTGATCTGATGCAGCTCGTCTTATGATGGAGTGGAGCGGCCGCTTGGAGAGGCATTCGCACGAAGTGTGGTTGACGAAGGATACCATAACGACGGAGCGATCCATCCTGGGCGGGGACAGTTCCATCAACTGGCAGGAGGAAAGATGAAAGTTAGAGGTGTGTGTGTGTGTGTGTGTGTGTGTGTGTGTGTGTGTGTGTGTGTACAAAACTAATTTGTGTAAGACATTTGATTTCCCTTCTCTTTTCTTCTTCTGATGCTGCTTTCATTCCAATATTGCTGGTTGTGACTGTGCAGAGGTTGATGTAATGATATGCAAGATTGTGCAACTGTGTGTGTATTGTAGTGACTTGATGTCCAGTTGTAGCCAAAGGGTGTCCCACTGCAGTAGGGCGGGCTGTAATACTGTCAGTGATATACTTGTTACACAACTGATAGATTCCCATTGTCCTCTTTCCTGAGGCAGTTCGAAGTGTGAGAGCAGAAAATACCAACACGATCGTGTAATGTGAGCCAGCGTTGAAAAACTCAAGTGCAAAGAAGTGTCTGACATGGACGTAAACAGGGCAGATGCAAGAGAGAATCCAGCTGTGCCACTTACAGTCTTGTTGACGAGCGTGTGACTTGTGTTCGTGCAGTAATAGGCCTCGTTGGTGCAGCACCCTCCGCACCGATGCAGCGCCACACAGCGAGGGAGGTAGAACTGACTGGTGGATTCTGGGTATTCTTTGGCGACCTCAACACACACCTCTCTGGGCTGGCATGAGGTCCGCTGGATCTCCTCTAAGATGACTGAAAACAAATGTGATTTAGTAACTGAATCTGAATACAAGAGAGCTTTTAGGTCTTAATTAATCTGTAATTAGGAAATCAACAACCAATAATGTATCTTATTTTCATTTTCCAGTCTTCTATCCAACTTGGTTTTTATGTATTGCATTTACTTGTGTCTGTCTTCAGTGCAAAGAAATCTGTCTGGCAGTCCACTCTAGGATTTAAAGCAAGGCTGCCCTATTTGGGCCCTGCGGGCCAAGTTTGGCCCATGCTCCCTTTGTTATTGCCCGCCATGACATTTGACATGCTCATGCTTATTCTCCTATTTTTAAAAGTGCTGTTAAATCCTAACTTTATTGACTACGAAACCTACATTTTGTGCAGCTAAAAAGTACTTTCCTTTAGTTTAGTTTTACGGCAACGTAAAGCACAGTGTCGTTTAACAGTGCTGTTAAACTTCCTTATTAAACTTGTCCACAGAGAATTACAAGAATTAGGGTACTCTCCCTCACGTGCTGTGAGCCGTGTCACTTCACTGGCTTTGAGTAAGCCAACATTTTATTTTAGATTTAGAATGTTCACTTTCTATCAAATATAATACATTTTTACATAACGTCATCAACGTTTATTTTTGGCCCATGGCCTTTCATCCAGATACATCTTTGGCCCTTCATTTGAAAGAATTTGGGCACCCATAAAGAGGCTATCATTACAAAGTTTGGATTTTTGGTTTTTGGAAGTGATCTGGTACTATATACGCTTTCACAAATTAAAGTATTAAATATCTTATCTGAGAAACCACTAGTTTGTGGCAACTACATTCACTGTACAGTACTTGTTTGTGAAGTATCGCAATGTTTACCTCCCAAAGTCCTGTCCATTTTGAAAAGAGCCTCCTCCCTCGGCTGACCCCACAGGTCCTCATCGTTAGAGTGGACTAAAGGGTTTGCTGAGGCGGTAGGAAAAGAGGGGGAAGAGGAGGCGTGCCATGATTTCTTCGTCAGGCAGTGCTGAAGCAAATTGTATTCGGGGTATAGAAGCTGTAATAGCTGATCCACACTCGTCACTGACTCCAAACTGGCCTGGTCATCTGACAATACTGGAGCCTGGAAGACAGGAAAGAATCATATAGACAAATGGGACTTTAATGACTTCTTCTTCAGCTAAAATCCACTTTTAGTTCTTCATGTGTTGATAGAAAGCGTTGTATTCGTAGATAACATCCCTAAGAGGGGGAAAAACAGGAGTTAAGGAGATGATAAAATGAGTCTTAAAAACTGGCATTTAAGTCACACATTTCAGGCCCAATATACTGCTTGTGGTTATTAAATATAATAGACATTAAAAAAAAAAATGCAATACTCTTTATATTTTGAAATGGTAGAATTGGGTAGGTGATTTGTTTGCGAGTAATGTTATTTGGAGGAAAACTATTAGATACTGTTAAATTAACAGTGCAAGCTTTACTGGTTTGAGCTGGATAAACAGTGAATACCTCAGCTACCAATGTGTTGTAACATGTTGCTGTTGGCTACTGTTGGTTATTGTGGGTACGTGTGTCCTCTCCTCACCCACACACACACATTGTTGCATTGGAGTTCTCAAGGAAGCTGCAAAGTCTGCGTTTTCTTTATGCCTTAGTATTGCTTTTCTTGCTGTTTCTGGTGGTTTCCTTTTATAGCTTTCAGACTGCTATACACTTTAAACAATCTCACCTAAGGCAATGTGATAAAATTGGAAAATACCTGCCCCGCAGTGCCCTTGAGCAAGACGCTGTAATCTGAGCAAGTTTACCAATGAGGTTACATTTTTGTACTGCATCTGAAAGTCCTTTTGGTTGCTTTATCAATGCATTTCATTTCTTTCTGCTACCCTTCCTTAATGTGCCCTCCATGACTTAGGAGTCTCCTACGTAAGAGCTTCAGTGGAGTCATTAAATGGAGCATTAGGCCTGCTTAAATCACATCCATGGCTTAAATGGACCAAAAAGACTGGATATTGTCAGCTCAGCCAACACCCACATTATTATTTGTATTATTATTATTGTTGTACATAGAGGGCTTTATGTGGTTGACCAGGTCTATGCAGGAACTCTCAGTTTACAGTAGCTCTATAAAACATTCCTGCTGTGAGTCATCGCCATAATGATTTTTCTGCCGTCATGATGGATGACTCTGTTCCGCTCCGTAGAGATACAGTAGATGAAAGAAAAAAGATAAATTGTCTAACTGACTGGCTGCTGTATCATCTTGTGGGGACTAGATGTCAGCTGGTAGTCAGAAGAGTGTCACATATTAATTCTTCCTCCAGGGAGTGAGCATGGTTGTTTACTTTCCCAGGCTGAGAGGGAACAGACTGGTACAGCTGGCATTACCTAAACAGAAACCAGATATCTGATGTTATCAGTCTATCCATTTATCTCTCTCTCTCTCTCTCTCTGTCTACCTCCCCGTCTTTTTCTGGTTGCTTTCTAGCCATCTCATATGTCTCGACATATGTGTAACCTGTGAAATCAAATATGAAATTATTTATAAACTTTTACAATTCTTCCAAAACAAGAGTTGTTTTTTTTTTAAACATAATAATATTGAATACAAGACTAAGAGGCTACAGCCATGCTCTGTGAGGCTGTACAGTGGTGCTTTAAAGGGATAGTTTGGATTTTTTGAAGTGGGGTTGTATGAGGTACTTATCCATAGTCAGTGTATTACATACAGTAGATGGCGGTCGGCACGCCCCCAGTTTTGGACAAGCAGGTAGGAGGACAGGCACAGAAATTAAGCAATGTACTGCTGTGGATGGGGGCAAGAGCAAAAATGTATTTTAGACACCTAAAAAGGCCCACCTAAAAAAATCTATATCAGTTAATGTGTACGCTATATTTAAAATCTTTTAACAGCTTTACCTTGCCGTCAAACCACCTTGTTTAAGTGTACACGGGGAACTGAAGCTGTTATGTATACTCTCGTCAAAGCCACCAGACTCCATTGACAAAAACAGTAATTTTACCTCGCAGAACACAGGGGTTGTTGGCCTACCGCTGCCTTGATCGGTTAGTTTGTTTGTTAGTTTTGTTAGCGCCTAACCCTTTTATAACACAAAAATCACACAATTGAACATACAAACTAACCGATCTAAGCAGCGGTAGACCAGCAACTCTGGTGTTCTGTGAGGTAGAATGTTTGTTGTTTTTGTCAATGGAGTCTGGTGACTTTGACAAGAGCATAGATAATGGCTTCAGCTCCCCGTCGGAAAGGGCTGTCTGATGGCAAGGTTGAGAGATTTTTTTTAGGTGGGTCTTTTTTTTAGGATAAAAATATTATAAATAAAATATATTCAGCTGCTGCCCCCATCCACAGCAGTACATTGCTTAGCTTTCGTGCTGGGACTCCTGCCTGCCTGCTTCTCCAAACTGGGGGCGTGCCGACCGCCTTCTACTTATGTAATACACTGACTATGTAAAAGTTATAAGTACCTCATACAACCCCACTTCAAAATATCCTAAGCTACAAGCTAACATCAGCATGCTTACAATGACAATGCGACCATGTTTAGCAGGTATAATGTTTACCATGCTCACCATCTTAGTTTAGATTTAGATTTACACGCATCATTTCTGCAGGTGTATCTTTTTTTTGGCCAGTTTTTAGTATTTAAGCTCAGACAACTTAACACTCAAACCTCCATAACACTGTCAGACATGACAGTGACACAATCTCTCGATAATTTTGATAGTTGTAATTAATAATTGGAGGATGGATGATTTTCTCTTATTCTTTTCTTTCAAGGTCTTTCCAGATTTCCTCTTTTTCTTTTGGTCTCTCTCTCTCTCTCTCTCTCTCGCTCTCGCTCTCTCGCTCGCTCGCTCGCTCGCTCTCTCTCCTTTGGGTTGTTAAGTGATTACATGACATGAGGTCATTGCTGTGGGACTATGAGGTCATAATGGACGAATGACCAATGCTCTTGGGTTCAGCATGTGATACTGCTGCCACACAGACACACACCCATGCATTCGTCACTCACTCTTTCCTCCAGTTTAAACATGTTATGTCTGAAGCCAAACACACAATTTTATTTTGTCTTTTTTTTTTTTTAAACAATTGATAACTGGCTAGTCGCATCAAAATATGTGTTTTTGGATTCCTTCATTCAATTCCACGACGATTGTATTACTTAAGATCTCTTCCAGGGCATTTGGACACAATCCCTTGTAGTAAACTATTTTAACATCAATAAATGACAGAGAAAGTATCATAAATCACTGCTATTAGAGACATTTTTGACAAGGAGGAAGCTTTTACCTCAACCCCAGGGACCCTCCCACAGAAGAACACCAAACACTTTCCTGGTTGGCGGGTAAACAGCTTTTACAGTAAAGTAGACATTTGAAACCAAAGCAGTTGATGGGTTTTACACAGAATTGTGCTCATAGTATTGTCAGAAATGACATCACAGAAACAAGCTTTAGGAAACACGTTTGGCACTATGTAAAGAAATATTTAAGGAAAAGCCAACATAAAGCGCCTTTAGATGATTGAATGAACACATTACGCAAAGGTGGTTAGACTTGTGAACTTATCTAAGCTGTCCTGTCCGTTGGTCACTCACAACTACATGCCTTTTCTGGATGAAAATAATGTCCTTCCGTCACAGCAGTCACAGCACTTTAGACCTGCATGCTTTCTAAGTCTGTCCAAGGCTTTTGATACTGTTGATCATAATATTTAGCTAAATAAGATTTTTATTGGTTTTGATGATTCTTACAACTGGTTCAAATCATATCTTTCTGGTTTGGGCTGTTGGTGCAGAAAGTTTCAAATCAAGTCCCCTACGTTGTTGGTAAAGGTGTTCCACAAGGATCAGTGTATTTTTTTTGACTGAATGTCCATTTTTATGCTGACGATACCATCTTGTATGCTATCGGCTCAATCGTAAAACAGGTTACAGTCTGCCTTTGATCATCTCCACACCTCTTTTATCAATTCAGAACTTGCTCTTGACTCCAGAAAGACAAAATGTTTGCATTTCACACGAGAACAGAGCTTGGATATTCCTTCTCCGATGCGTACTCTTGTAACTCTAATAGATACATTACAGCATTATAAAAACACCTTGCTTAAAAGCAAAAAAAAATCAAATTGGATTCTTGTACCGGAACAAAATAGCAAACCCATCATAAAATCTTCTCTACACTGAATTATAGTTTCATACACATCTTGTGTTTGTCAGGTCTCTCTGTTAAAAGAGCTCTTGATCTAACCCCCAATAATGAGACTTCCAGAGTAAACGGAGCTTTACTAACAGCATTATCCCAATAGATATTCTCTCATTTGGTGTTTTGATGATGGTTGAGAGCACTGTCTAACACACTGCTCTAAAATCTCCCATAAGTGTTCAAATTGTTTGATATTTGTTATAGGCCAAAGTGTATTGATTGAAATCATTTTTTTACGGCAGCATCTGAATTTGCTATCTTTCTCCACACATTCCGATTTTTTTCCTTTCATTTGTCACGCGTACTGTATGTAATCCATGGTAGACGCTTATTTACAAGCTGTAGAAGTTAGTGAAACTCCTCAGTAGATTGGTTTAAAAAAAAAAAAAGAGAGTAAAAAGAGTTTTTATACACTAAATTGTAAAGAAATGTAATGTCTCACCTCGGTGCCCATGTCTCCAGTTTGGTAATAGTCCGTATAGTCTTGTCCTGAGCACAAATTGCTGATATTAAGAATCCATAGGAGCAAAGCTGGTATCCACATAGTGAGGAGGTGGAGAGGAGAGGAGATATCAGGGCAGAGGAGGAGGAAGTTAGTGAATCTAAAGCTGGATGTAAAGTGAAAGAAAGGAAGGAGGAGAGGAGGAAAAGGAGGAGCAGGAGGGTATCACAGACTCGGCAGGTATCTCTTTGCTCCTCTCTTCATTCTATCCTGGGACGAAGTTGCTCTTCCGGCGCAGGTTGTTTGAATTTGGGAAACCAGCTGAATAAAACATGATGAGGGAATCGTCTCTTCTTCTTCGCGCCAAACACAGCTCCTGTTTTCTTTTTTTCCTTTCACTTCAGAGGAAGTCTTTCCTCCTGTCTTGCTGCATTTCCATTCTCACTGTTGTTTTATTTGATGATATTTGATGTCTTGTTTGCCTTATGTCTCCAACCTGATTAGTTTATTTGCTGACGCTCCCCTATTTCTTTCCAGCCTTGGCTGTGTTGTCAGTCTTTTCTCCTTTGCCCTTCACACTTGTGCACCTTCTCACTTTCTTTATCTATATTATCTCCTCACACAACAGCTGCGCTCTTCCCTCCCTCTGTCAGATTATCCCTGCCTCTTTATCTGTCTCTTGTTTCTTCCTCAGGAACCTTCGGGGCAAAGCTCTGTCTGTCTTCCCTCTGGACTTTTTTCTTTTTTTTGCCGTTTTCTAAATCTGTCACAACTTTTTCTGTAAGGCTGCCTGATCCTTGGAAAAGCATCAAAGAGAGAGAAATAAAGAGGGAAGAGCTTATTCCAAATCCCTGTTTCCAAATGGAGTTAAAAAAAAGTGTCCAACTTTTGGTATTAAGTTCTTGTCCAAACAGAGTAAATGTGCATCCTGCTCATAGACATCCTGGTGGAGTGAATGAGAAAAAATACAAGAATGGAAGGATTGTATCTTGTGGGCGGAGTGAAGGATTTGAGAGAGATGATTCGTGCGTTATAGCTGATTGAACTGGCACACTTCTATTTTTTCCCCAGAAATTGCAGGCTTTACAGTCTACAGAAGCAGGCAGCGCCTTGGCACTGATACATTTCCTCTTAACACATGCTATCACTTTTTATGTGATTTCAATTCACTGGAATGGCTATTTTTGCTCTTTATAGCTTTTTCAAAAAGACATTCTCTCAGGCACAAAAAGAGGCTCAACCAAAATCAGATAATCCTCACATGTCCCTTATCACTCTTCGTCTTTGTCCTTCCGTCTTCTCGTCATGGGAGCAGCTGCCGCTGAGACTTTAAAAATGTGTGTGTGTGTGTTCAGTAGCAGCCAGCGGTGATGAATGTGAGCTGCTTAACTGCAGCTCTAAGTGCCTTTTTATGACCTTTTCTGTGTCTCTCTCTCTGCTGTTTCTGCTTCACGTCAGCTGTCACCAATTCCTGCTGGTTTCTCTTCACCACAGTAAGCACTATTTCAATGTCAAGACTGGTCTCTGTGCGAGAGAGAGGGACGGAAATAAAACCACTAAATTGGGTCTCACATCTGCAGCTCCAAACACCTTTTCTGCCCCTACTCCTTCACACTTTCTCCCTTCCCCTCTCACCTCTTCTCTTGTTCTTTCTCCCTCTGGTTTTGACGTTCAAGGTCCTAAAAATGGCAAACTTTACATACCTCTTTAACTCTATTACCCCCAAGGCTGTAGGCCTGTGTGTGTGTGTGTGTGTGTGTGTGTCATGAAGGATGAGGAGAAGGGGAGGGCAAGGAGAGGTGAGCAGCAGCAGAAGCTTTGTCTAAATTATATCTTTTTTTTTTTCCCCTCTCTCAGGGCGAAGTAGTTACCGACAACTGTAAAATAAATTATGGGGAAGATGGACAGACAGACTGACGAGAGAAGAAGGAGAGGAGACAGGAGGCCGACGACAAGGAAGGAGAAAGAGGTGTGTCTGGGAAACGCTCGAATGAGAAAACATCCGATTTTTGGGCCAGTCACTGCCAGCCTTTTCAAGGATTAAAGACGCACACCCCCACACACACACACATTCACACACACGGTGGCAAGTGTCTGCTTGCAGTACGCTTTATGTGTTGAAATCTGTCGACCAAATTCCACATTCCAGTCATTGCTTTCCCCACTTCAACATGTGAGCTTGGAGCAAAGATTTAGGAGAGAGAGAGAGAGAGGATTGTTAAAAAAGGAAACAAAATCACCTGCTTCAAAGTGCACTTTAAATATATATGAGATGACATTCTCTTTGTCTACGTCTGTTTCCTCCGTCTGGGCAAAGGGTAAGGTAAATTTAAACCTCTATGATAAAATATTTAATGATCACGATACTCCCCAGAGGCTGACGACAAACCAAATGCAACTAGAAAAGTCACGTCAAGTGAAAAATGATTGAAAAACTACTTTTCTTCCCATTACGTTGCTTATCTTCTGCATCATCTTGGGTGGTCCTCACTCTCAGGCCTACAGTGCGTTTCTTTTCAAATTATTCTGTCACACACTAATTACCACGTACAACTGCTTCTCATACAGGTGCACATCTTAGAAAATGTGGGCCTTTATGTTTTCATAGCGGTCCTATTACGATGCTTTGAAAAACTGAAAGAAATCTAGTCAAAGTTTTTTTTTTAACAGTGATAACTGCTCTACGTCACAGGAATGAGTTTGGTTTGTGAAATAGCTGCCATGCTATGCCACAGATGAACTCTGTGAACCTGCTATAAAACAAACTAATCTGAGAGTGGCTGCTCTTACAGTTTAAATATATGAATTTTAGTCATTTATTTGAATATATGTTTCAAAACATTATGAAGGCTAATATCAGATTTTACTCAGAATAAGTAAATTACAGAAAAGTTTGCGTCGAGTCTTCTCAAGAAAGGGAAACTATACACTTGGACTAATTATAGGTGCGTTTATGACAACTAGGAACTTAACTGTTTCTGAATAGTAAAAATCCATTGGAACTACCCACCAACACCAATTTATATGTCTGAAGTGGAAAGTGAGAACTTCTCTGAGCTCCAGGTGCCATGTAGATCTGAGATGTTCTACAAATACAAAAACTGGAGAAACCATACTGCTGCAATGTTAAAAACACTTATTATCATCATTATTATCATTATTACCGCTATTGTTGCTCTCTGAAACAGATAATTTTATTTATATTTCTGAGTGCCCACATTTCCCTCATCTAGTCACTATCCCAACATCAACAACCAAATAAATACATTTTTATTTTGATATTTTATTTATTTTATACTGTATCACCCTAGAACTACAGACTCTGAAGGTGCTTCAGATTCAGGTTTTGAACTATATCCCAAACAACGCTTACTTAATTTCTCAATGAAAAAAAAAAAAAACAATTTTATTTTATTATTTTACACAAATAATATCACAGCCAGCAAACGTCCATTTAAAGGCGATGAGGCAAATACCAACACAAGGAATATAATTCACGGCTCAGTTTCTCGTTTCCCAGCCGTCCTTGCTTGGCATCGTCTCGGTTTATCCAGTGCCGTTCCTCCGTCATGACATCCTGTGCCCTGCGGTAGATAGAGTGCCCTTTGCACCAGACACCGAGGGAGTCCACACAGCAGTGCCGTTGTACTCCACAATTGTGGAAAAACCTCTTCCTTGTTTTTTTGTTTTTTTCCTGTGTCCGCTACAGTTTTAGAGCAGTCATGGCATCCACAGCTATTGAGCTGCTGTTGACTGGACGGGAGGCTCTTCACTTGGTTCATCTGTCTTGGTCTTCATTCTCTCAACTTTTGGCCTCTGTTTGGCCAGCGTGCTGTAAATGGTCATGGCCTGAGGGTAGAAGAACAGGATGGTAAGTGTAACCAGCATATTAGCAATAGCTTAGTATGTGATATTTCATGACGAAAACATACCCAACAATAGGGGGCGGGGGAGAGAAAAAAAATGCAAAATCATATATATCGTTATTTTTCTTTTCCCTAGAATCAATATTTATTTATTTTTTATTCAATGATTCACCTAAATATTATTGTTTATTCGCTACTGCTGACGGTGACTACATCATGTCCGTTTCCAATGCAGAAAATACATGTTATGTTCTTCTTTACAAATTAAATGTCAGGCTGGCTGACGTGTGATGTGCATTCTTTTTAGAAAACAATTTGTTTTTAGAAATGTCTCACGTGGGTGGCGATACATCAACCAACGTGTCCCTGAGCAAGACCCTTAACCCCTAGTTGCTCCAGAGGCGTGTGGCGTCTGACACATAGGCTACAGTATATAGCAAATGTAAGTCGCTTTGGATTAAAGCGTCAGCTAAATGACATGTAATGATATATCGTCTCCAGAAGTGTATTATTCAACTTTTCTTTTTGTTAAAGACAGAAAAAGAAAATCCCAATACTCAATACTGTCGAATTGCAATTGCTATAGATATATACTTTTTTTTTTAAATATCACGATACAAATCAAAATCGGCACCCATGTATCGTGAAATAATCGAATCGAGACAAAAGCATATCGTCCCAGGCCTACAATGACCGTAATTCCAAGATTCGTAACACATTTTGTGGACAAATTCATATTCAGAGTAAATCCCAAAGTCTATTAGCGGGCAGAAACCAGTATACCTGCGTGACCATTCCACTAATGTCACCAGTGTTGGAGGGCAGGAGCACAGTGTTGGACTCTTTGGCGAGGTTGGAGAAAGCAGAGACGTACTGTTCGGCAACACTCAGCGAGGCGGCAGCATTTCCGTTCTGTTAGGAACACAACCAACAATTCTGGTCACTGAGAAATACTCGGAATGACGTTGTTTCTTTTTTGTCTTCGAATAACCCCGGATCATCTCTAAATCCTTTTTTAATGACAAATGAAGCCGTGAAATGTACTTTGTACCTGTTCAGCCAGGGCATCTGACAGCAGACGAATAGCCTTGGATTTGGCTTCAGCTTTGGCTAACACAGCTTGGGCCTCACCTAGAGACAACACAGCAAAGTATCAACAAAAGTCGATTTGTTTTGGATTTACCGTATATTGTAGGCTTTAAACCTACTTTTCCCATATCCCCCTTGATTCACTTCTACTCAAATGTGCTTGCATGTTTGCTTTGTTTAAATTCTGAGTCGGGAGATTCTCGTGTACTGTTGTAACACAGTCTGCAGGCACATAATTAAATGCTTTGTGGATTTAGCGTAATGACGGCCTAAGTCCTACGTTAACAAGACCTTCAATTACATAAGTGATTGCATGATTCATGCTTTTTACCCGAGTCAATAGAAAATTTGAGTCGAAACTTCTTTTGTCAAATGCACGGACGCCCGGGTAGCTCAGTTGGCAGAGCGCGCGCCTACATCTAGAGGTTTATTCCTTGACGCAGAGGCCCAAGGTTTGAATCCGACCTGCGGCGATGTCCAGCATTTCTCCCCCCCTTTCACATCTAAGCTGTCCCAGTGATTAAAAGGCGGAAATGCCCAAAGAAAAGAAAAAAGTCAAATGCACCAACCGGCTGCTTTGTTGATCAGCTCAGCCTTCTCTCCCTCTGAAGCGAGGATTTGGGCTTGCTTGTGACCCTCTGCGATGTTGATGCCCGCTTCCCGTGTTCCCTCAGACTCCAGCACGGTGGCTCTCTTCCTGCGCTCAGCCTCCACCTACACAGGAAACAATCAAACAAGAAGGATGCCAAATATTTCTCCTCCAACGAAAAAACTAAATAGTCCTAAAATCACCCTGAGCCCATTTTCATAACCTCGAGGAACTATCAAGTGTAGTAGCAGTCTCCGATTGTCTTACCATTTATGATTAATCATACATACACGTGTATTGAAGGGAATGACTGGAAAAGTGGAAGACCGTGAAGGCCAGAGAAATCTGACTCCAATAACCTCTCTAAGTTCTAATTCCCAGCGTACTCGTTGATGACCTATGTAACCAGAATACCGTGAATGATGTACAGAGACGATAGAGTAAAAGTCAATCGCTCTTACTGAACAGTATTTGAAGTATTACAAACGCATGCGGGCTCAAGCAGAGACTATGTATCCCTAGGAACCAGACACTCAGTACGGAGCTCAGTTCCACAAAGCCTCCCGAGCTCTGAGCCCCGGATCTACCTGTCCCTGCCCTCTTATCCTCTCCTCTTCGGGTGCTGTCTTCCCTGTTGTCAGGCAGAATCTGTGTGTGTGTGTGTGTGTGTGTGTGTGTGTGTGTGTGTGTGTGTGTGTGTGTGTGTGTGTGTGTGTGTGTGTGTGTGTGTGTGTGTGTGTGTGTGTGTGTGTTGCTATCTTCATCACAGCTGGATGTGCATCTTCGGTCTAGTTTCACTTCCTCTACTTGCTCTTCGTCACCTTTTTCCCGGCGCCTGAAAGCGCGCACACACACACACCCATTTCCGGTTGTTTCACTTCTCTGTCTGGTACAAACACAGCCTCTGACATGCAATCATATTTCTAAACTATAGTTAAAAGCTTTAAAGCTAAACCATCCTGTGTCATTCTTCCATGTACAGAGGACACAAGTGTGTTTCCCTTGGATATTGTAACAGTCTTATTTTTTAGCACGCAACTCTGTTGCAATGAGCACAAACACAGTAATTAATATGATTATAGTATATAACATTACTAAGGTTACCTGAAAATGAGGTGGTACTGCAAAGAGGACTGCTAAATGCAGTACCCCTGAATTATAGGGATGTCATGGTTATGTGTGTGTCTTACCTGCATCTGCATAGACTCTTTAACACGAGGTGGAACCTGTATATCTTTGATTTCATATCGCAGGCAGCGGATTCCCCACTCGTCTGACGCCTGGTTGATGGAGTGGACGATGTTGGAATTAAGGGACTCCCTTTCCTTGAAAACCGGAGAGGCAGCAGGTTTAAAAAAGGTACATACCTGTATCATTATTTTGTTGCAATGTTTTGTTGCAAACCAAGCAGTGCAGATGTTTTTATTTTTTTTAATTTTTTTTTACCCTGAATACTTTATCCAGCGTGAGTTTGCCCAGTTCTGAACGCATTGTGGTTTGTGCAAGCTGAGTCACAGCATATTCTGGATCCTCTACACCATAACTAGCCTGGGGAGGGAGGGGGAGGGAGAGAGAGACAGACAGACACTCATCAGTCTCTGTGTGGATCATTTTATGTATAGGTATAATCCAACCAACTGGCGCCACCTGCTGGCAAAACACAGAGCTTCTTGATAGACCTTTTTCACAGCAGACATGTTGACCTGTCATAGTAGGAAAAGCACAGGTGTATTGAAAACCATTAATTATGGCTGCATTCCACTTAGGAGAGGCCCTGGTGTCGTGCATGCTGACTCACTGAAATAGCTTACTGGGACACTTGATGGAATTGAGCCGTCGTTAAGGTTATCAATTTCAGTTGTGCTTTTCCCAACTATGACAAGTCATAATGTCTGCTGTGTTCACATAACAGATTTTTTTTAACATCAATAAATTTAACAATCAACTTATAGTAGTGTAAAATAATTAAGTGTGAGGGTCTGACAGCAGTTTTGATGCATTTGTGTACATTGCTTAAATCACAATTTCCCAACAGTGAATGTAACTTTACCTACTGTAAAAAGTGCAAGTAGCGTAAATAAATGTTTTTTGTTTTAAACACTGTATTTTTCTGGGTTATGGTTTGATAGATGGGAAAAAGGTGCAGTGAGTTAGTTATCAATAATAATAAATCAGGTGAATCAAAGGTTATGCGCAGCCCACTTTATGTTATCCCCTACATAGCCAACCAGGCACTAGTAGTAACAGAATGTTGGCTTGTACTTTTGACTATATCGTCACCTATTCTTACCAGCATACCTTAAAAGGATCTAAGATTCTCAAAAAAAGGACTCCGTCAATTTGCAGAGTCACGTTATCTGTGTAAAGACAGAGAACACATCAGTTCATTCAGCCATGAAGATGGTTAATTCAACCATTAATATGCACAAGTGTTTACTGTATGTCATTTGTTGCCTTCTCCTTTTCCAAAAATGGAAAATGAAAAAAAAAAAAAAAAAAAAA
Organism: Zingel zingel; assembly: GCA_023566125.1. NCBI lineage: Eukaryota > Metazoa > Chordata > Actinopteri > Perciformes > Percidae > Zingel > Zingel zingel. Next base: position 11,251,281 of record CM042337.1, read on the forward strand.
AAGCGTACCTAGGGAAACAGCTGACTGTTCAGGAACGTCAATAACAATCTCTTTCAGGCTTTGTACATAACGAATTTGGTCCAGCATGGGAATGAGGACGTTCAGTCCCTATAAGAAAGGACAAAGAGTGGAATAAATGATAAGTGTTAGTTCTCTATTAAGGCTGCACAATATATCGTGTTTTTTATTGTTATTGTGATATCAACTGGCGCAATAAATACATTTAGAATGGCTGCAATGTCACGAAAGACATAGAAAATATCAGTAGAAAACTGCACTTTTAAATCTAACTGTCGGTTTCTTTTTGTGGTGCCTTCCATATTCACTTAAATGTTGGATTTGTTCCATAAAAGAATGCTGGAAATGATTTCCTTTCATTTGTTTTAAATTCAACAAGCAACTTGTTATATTTAGCGGAATACTGAAAGCAGCAGAAATGCGCAGAACTTAGTACAGTATCAGTTTTTATTTATTTATCGCAAGTAACATTGTTGATTGCGTATTTCCCTCATATCGTGCAGCCCTATACTTTATTAATATATACATAGATGATCCTCGTATACAAGCTTGTTGAAATGAAAATAATTACTGGCTCTAAGATCCGGTGAAAGCGACCCATCCTCTCGACCACCCAGGCCTCCTGCTGGGGCACAAACAGGACCACAGTGTTCATGGGTAAGCGGGAGGCCCATCGTTGTTGTGCTGGAGTCACCCACAGCCTGGGCACAGTCTGCTGAGATTTCTGCAGAGACAGGAGACACACAGTGATGTACAAATCAGTTAGTCTGTCACAATAATACCCACACTTTTACTATCTCCGAGAGCTCAATTTTGGTAACAGTGTCCAAGATCTTGTGAAGACCGCAACAGTGTTGCCAGATTTACCATAGTTATTGTATTTGCATGATCGTGTTGGCCTCTGGACGACAACAATGTCAAAAGTACCATAATGTACGATAATACTTGAACCTCCTCACTGAGGTAGCCTATGCTGTGGTCAAATCGAGTCGTTTTAAATGTACCACTATTGATTTAATTAACTAATGGCCTTCATGCAGAATATGAACAGTCTTCCAGTCGTGCGGTCTTGTACTTTGCTATTACAAACATTGTCAGACTGATGGACTAATGGACAATCAGTTTGCTTAAAAAAAACTGTAGAAAAGTCATTTTTAATAAGTGTTTTGTAAAATTAAACATTAAGCCTATGTATTCACGTGGTTATGACTCACGTACGATCATTTTCTTTAAAATAAAACATTAAGCCTCTATAACGATAGTTTAACATTTCATGAATGGCTGAAACTGAAAGGTTGTGGGCAAACATCTGGTTGATGACGCCATCACGTAAATGCGTACCTGTTCGTGCTGCAGCTACAATGTTATTTCATCCGTACTAATAGTAGTGCAGTACGAAAACAAACAAAAGTTCAGATACATTATTTATATTTAGCATATGTGCGCATTATAATAGACCCATAAATAATATCTGTAAATACTGTCTCAGCTGTTAAGACGCTGGTTACGAGGTACGTATGGGCCAAAAGCACGCACTGCAACCAGTTTAACAGGTAACGTTGTCTGCTTATGTTATGGAGAAAGCTCTGCGTTTACTGATATAAATGCACATATAGGAAGCTTAAATGTCAGGTGCTACCAGTTGAAATAACTGGCTAATGTAATGTAACGTTAACTTCACCGTATTGAGTTAGCGAGCAGCTAGCTAAGTAGCCAACCTGTTTGTCAACTATAACCACAGAAAGACTGTTGGTGCATGATAAACAGTGTCCTTACCTTAAAAACGGCACCGCCGGCCCGACACAATGTCCGTAACATGTTTGGATAAAAGTAGTTAAATTTTACAGAAAGTCACAGAAATGTGAAGGTGCATGTGTTAAAGCCAAGGGCTCAGAGACATGTCATTTTCTAGATAGGCTGTCTCCATTGCGTTCTGCGTCAGCCATTAAATGTGACAGTGCCCCCTACTGCTTCGGATGCTACATTGCAGCTGAGCGTCCCAGTCATAGATGGAAATACATGTCTATGGTCCCAGTGCCCTCTGACAATTTTTTTTAAATGTTATACTCCCAGAAACTACCGTATATGTTTTAAGGGACTGTATCAAAATAAACCTGACAAGCACTGCTAATATAGTAAACATGAGTTATATGTAGATCTTCTATTATTCATATTAAAGTGCCATTTAATAACCATTTTCTCATCCATTATGATTTACAGGCTTGCTTTGCATAGACACGTGAGAAAGCCTGCCTTACAGGTAAGTCTATGAATTAATTATGCACAAAAGTATAGTGCTATAGTGAGTGTTTGTAATAAGTGTGTTTAGTGCATTTGTTTTTATTTGACTTTTTGTATGGCATCATATGTCATTTAAATATCAAACAGAATTGCAGCATGACAGAGTATAAATTGCAAGATTCAATTGTTTTCATTTGGCAGCAGTGTTAATGCTACAGGAAATAAATCATTGGGTGTTCTTGTTGTTTTTTAAATACAATCAATCATTTTTTATAAAACACACTGAGATATTGTGTATACATTTATCGCACACTGTATCGCAGTTAGTTAGCATGCATTATTTATAAAGCCTTGATAAGATGCACATGGTTTTCTTTGTACATCTTGCCATTGTAAACCCATGCAGTATTACCACTGTGCTATATCCAATGAGTAATTGTTTATTTTTACATTAGTAGCGTGGCAAAGTGTTTAAATGTGAAGCTTCAACTTATGATCAATTTTTAATCTGTTGGTCTGTAGCTTCTCTGCTGTACCAAGAGGCAGCAACGCCCCCATGTGGCTACAGCCTGAGTATGCATGCTGTGCTACTCTGGGCCAACACAGTAGGTTTGCTGAGACATATTTATCAAGAGTGTGTGTACTTGTTCAGCAAATCCACCCTTCACAGTTTATTATTATTTACGCATACCTTAAGAACTGCTGTGTAAAAATCACATTCTTTTACCACTCTCATGCCTGGTTTAGTAAAATACATAAGACCCGCCAAGACCGATACTTATATTTACCTGTGTCAAATAAAAATGTATTGACACATTGAAATAACAGCTGCTATTTAATCTGACATCTTAATCTTGTGAGGTACTTGATTCAATATGAAAAGTCCTGAGATACTGTCTTGAGTTTAGTGAATCTGTGTATTTTGCTAACCCTGGTGTCAGAACCGAGTGGTGCAGAGCCCAGCTGTCATTAAGGAGAGCATCACTGCTATGCTAGCAGGCTTTAACAGCAGAGTTCAGTTAACACCTGTGCATTTTTCTACTGTGACAAGTCAAAATGTCTGCTGGGGAAAAGGCCTATTGTGGCAAAGCAGCAATGACTTTGATGAGTGGTAGCAGGGCCCACTTTATAATGCAAGCCGATGGGGCAGTAGCACAGCGTAGTGGACGGTTTGACCCTGTCCTGAATGGAAGATGGGTCTGAGCCATTCACAGCACTGTAGGCAAGTACCAGTGTCTTGAATGGGACAGGAAGGTACATCACATAAGGAGAAGCAGGTATTTAGACAAAGGGAAAAGATAACAATACTCCTTTCTTTGTCTGATGAAGCTGCCGCTTCAAATAACAAGTGACGACTTCTTCTTCAACACTAGTGCTCTAGTGCCACTGACTCTGATGGTGTCATGGCTGCTTAAGTGTTTTAAAAAAAGGTCTCTTAACCCTAGTTTGCAAAAAACGTAGCCCAAAACAGTTTACAAACAACATAGGTTAAAATAGTTGGAGACGCAACTAGATTAAAGTCAACTGATTCAATGACTAACCTGTTTTCCAGGACCCAGTGCTGTTTACAGGCTCCATGAGGAAGAACTTGGACCCTTTCAACCATCACACTGATGAAGACCTGTGGAAGGCTGTGGAGGTGGCTAGTATCCAATCAGCACACTCCAAAAATTGAGTTTCTAGCTACTGTTGGTGCGTGTCAGCCAAACTCAGTCCGTGTTCCCTGCAGGTGCAGCTGAAGACTGTGGTGGAGGAGCTGCCGGGGAAGTTGGAGACGGTTCTGGCCGAGGCCGAGTCGGGCTCCAACTTCAGCGTTGGCCAGAGGCAGCTTGTGTGTCTGGCCAGAGCCATCCTCAGGAAGAACCGCATCCTCGCCCTCGACGAGGCCACAGCCAACGTGGACCCCAGGTACTGCTGACACACAACTCACCTCAGCGGCAGTATTTGCAGAGAGCACCCCATCACCCCTGGCCGTACCCCAGCAGAAGCCGTTGCTTCACTGCTGTTGGCCCCGGGGGACAACCATGAACTTCAACTGATTTAATGAGAACACACTGACGTTCAATATCTGGGTTTAAAGGAGAGAAAAATAAGTTACAGTACACAATCTGTGATCTTATTGTTGTATTATTTAAAAGCTGACTAGCACAGTGATACTGGGCTGAGCTACTTAGACAAGTAAACAACTGACGCCAACTCTCTCTCTCTCTCTCTCTCTCTCAATCTGGTATAGTGTATTGAATAAAAGTCATACTATAGTATGTTGAAAAAAGTGAAAAAAGTCATAGTAGGTTGAAAAAATAATACAAAAGTCACACTAAAGTATGTCAAACAGTCATGAAAAGTCATAGTATAGTACGTAAAAAAAATGATTAAAAATCATAGTATAGTATGTCTTTTTTTATTTATTTTTTTAATCTTACTATAGCATAGTCAAAAAAATGCATCCCTATCTTTAATGCATGTGCCGTGTCTCTGCAGGACAGATGAACTGATCCAGAAAACCATACGGGACAAGTTCAGAGAATGCTCCGTACTCACCATCGCTCATCGTCTCAACACCATCACAGACAGCGAAACAAAACTCATAGATTCTAGCAGAGAGTACTTTTTAGATTTGTTAATGCATGGGGTTTACACACAAGATGTTTGCAACTGTGGACAAATTCCATTGTTGCAGCAGTACAACATAAATAAATACAGGCAGAAAAGCAATAGCTGCTTCCAGATCGATACCTCTCATGACCGTACATTAAATGTGGACCTAGAGTCACTTAGTTTAGACTGGATGCAGGGGGGAACATTTTCACACAAACCGATTTTTTTTTATAATTGCTGAAAAGTATTTGTGTCTCTAGGTTCTAGATGCAGGGAGAATTCATGCCTATGAAGATCCAGATAGCATCTTTTATAAAACGGTGCAGAAGACTGGCAAGCAAGAGGCAGCAGCTCTACTAGAGGCAGCTAAACAGGCAAGTTTTTCCCTCTTACTTTCTTTAGACGCATTTTAAAGTATGACAAAGTTATATCTTAAGTGAATCTAACTTTGCAAAATATGTTTCTTCAGGTTTACAACAGCAGAAGCCATCCTAGCATAGCAAACGGAGATGCAGTAACAGCAGACGGTAACTTGGTTATCTTTGAGACAGCTCTGAGAGCTCAGGGAGGCTCTGACTCTCTAGTCAGAGCCTGGGCTCGTACTGCGCCCCTCCAGCCTCTGGTGACAGCACCCAGGGGCTGATAGAAGGGTCTCATCCACTCCAGTTGCTGAGGAGACAGGATCTAAAGAGGTTCAGTGGGGCCGTGAATGGCTGAGCCAAATATACACACATTATGCTGTTGTTTTCGCCAAGCCAAGAGAGCTTGGAGATCACTGCTGTGAAACTGTTGAAATAAATCCCTATTTATTTTCAATGCTTCATATTTATCTTATGTTATTTGCTGCTCAGTATACTGATGTCTTGGAGAAATTGCTTGTAAATGGCTGCATAATCCTTACAAAAATTGTTGTGCCTTATTTTATGTTTATACACGCTAATTTAACCAATGACAGTGTGTAGATTTATCCAAAATTGCCATTTTTTTTAAATACAGGAAACATTATTGCACATGATTTCGTACCAGATCTAAGGAATTACACAGCAGCATTCATTTCTATAATCTCGACCAATGTTTTGTACAGCCTTTAGATTCTTGGTAGTAAATGTTCCTACTCAGTTTACAGGGAGGAAGCTCAGGTGGCAATCTGAACACCTCTCCTACCAGTGGTGAATTAATTTTGGTTACAATTATTTGACACTTTGTTTTGTTGGTTCTTACCATTTCAAATGCATCATGACTATCTGACATTAATACTTTGTCTGTTGTTTCAACTGCTGCATAAACACCTCCACATCTTACTTTGGTGATTTCCTTGGGGTCAACATATAGACTTTAACCACTGCTCGAACTATATTTACACAGAATAGAATGTGGCATTTCGTATGGCATTTGTTTTATTTACTTACAATGTTACCAGTACATCAGAAGCACCTTAGTCCTTTCTCCAATCTCTTGCAAAGAAAAGTGTCTTTGTTCTGCAGAGCTTTAATAAGAAAGTTTATTCACACCATTTGAATTCTGAAAGAATCCTCAGACAGTCAAACATGATATCCTGAACACATTTCTTCTCATCAGTTCCTGTCATCCTTTCATCAGATTTCTAAGTGACAGTTCCATGTTTGTTGACTCTCCTCTCAAACCACACGTCCAGTAAACGGATAATCTCCTCTGGTGAGAAAAGGAAAACCTACTATACTTGTTATCCAGAGTGTTTCCTGCACTGAAGATAATTGCGAGGCATCAGGTAACTCACCTGGATCGTTGTCCGCTATAGTAATGAGGTAGAATAACCCTTTGCTGGAGAGCAACGCCTAAAGAATAAAAAGGAAGGGAAGAAAAACAACCTATGAAATTCAGAAACTTGCACTCGAAGCATGTGAATATCTGAAATGTGAATGTAAAAGTCTCCCCAGTGATGTGTTGACAGGCTGCGGTGAAACATTGTTACAGGGAGCTACAGAGCTGAAGGTCCGACCACTGATGTCAACCAATAGGAAAGAGTCCTCCGCCCTCTCGTAAGCTTCTCCGAGGTGTCCTCTTCCTGCACGGGAGGAAACAAGTGACTGTAGTGGTGCGGGATAACCATGGGCACTGTCCACTCGCCGTAACCCGGACACACAAACAAACACACGGTTCCTGTGTCCCGTTGCTAACTCACAGCTAGCTTCGTAGTTGGTACTTTGGTTGTTCGGGGCGAATAAACAAACGACCCAGCTGTCACATTCACCGGAATGATGCTAGGCGAACAGTATGCGTCGCTGTGAGAAGGAATATGGCGTTTTATAGTGGCTTTGTTTGTGTTTCGGGAAATAGACGGTTGCAGGTGGACTGGTGTTTACATGGTCCGTGGGAGCTGGAAGTCCACAGGTTTGTCTTTGCCATTGTATTCATGAACATTTCCACATTCCACTGCTAATGCTAACTATAAATATAACTATGAACGACATAACAGTTGAGTATTGTTGTCAGTTGTTTATTTGTCTCATAACTGCAGATATGCAGCCTCAATGGATGTCCTCTGGGAATAAGAAGAGGAACCTTCTAGAGACCAACTGAAGGAACATCTTCTCTGTGCTGAAGCTCTGAGGTAGGACATGCTTTCTCTCAGGATGAACAGCTGCTGTGTTTAATGTTGAGGGATTGAGTTCATTTGAAAGGGTCAGGTCACACAGAGTCCAGAATCTCAACAACATTGACCACAATAAGGATTCTAATATATATATATATATATATATATATATATATATATATATATATATATATATATATATATATATATATATATATATATCTGGAGTAACTGAGACACTGTTTGTGGAAATGTTAATGAGAAGAGACTTGATGGCTCACATGGTTGTGTTGTTAGGTCAATGGTTAAGTGTTTGCATGGGTTTAATTCCTGCTTGAGGTATTTTCAGTGGCAGAACTGTCACCTTCTGTATGTTCGACCCAGGTGTTGTTGTGTTGTTTATAATGCTGAAGAAGTCTAATAGGACTATGTAGTGAGAGAGCAGAGTGTAAGCTGCTGTCTTCCCTGTGGTACTTCTTCTAAAACCCGCTGGTCAGGTGGCTGCTTTGGTGTTGGGAAGGTTGTAGTTTGAAGCCCTCGGCAGGTCTGTCGGGTTTAAAAGAGTAAACGCACAAAGCAATGTGTGAAATGTTTCAGAGAATTTGTGCTGAAGCTGAATGTTGTGTCAGCTCATGACAACGATGGCAGCGTTAGTTTTAGAGTTGTTGGTAAGCTGTCAGAGAAGACGTGTGAGTGCGGTAGGCTTGGTGTCGTAGTGCTGCTGGTAGTTGTCATAAATCTCTGAGGACGTTTAGCTGGTTCCATCTTCTCCGCTCAGATGGGTTTTGAATTTGACATTTTGTAGACAAAACGGTGAAAATAATGCAGCCGAGTGTGAATGTAGATTTAAGTTCTTTGTGGTACCTTCATCGCTTAATATTGTTTTCCTCCCGCAACTCAGCTTCATGCGTCCCTGAACACACACATTGCATTTTCTAACGCCTGTATGGCATAGAAATACAATTAGAAATACTTGGCATACTTCATCATGTATATAAAATCATTTATTTAAATTGTGAAAGTGCCACACAATTGTTTGTGAAGGCTGACAAAAGTTTTAAACCCACACCGCTTTGCTGGTAATTTTTGCCATAAACGACCCAGAGCACTGAATATCAGGCAGTCAGCTGTAGGAGAAGTTGACGTTAGCCAGCAATAACTAAACAGCTTTGGACAGGCGCTTCCCTCCAGCATGGATTAAAAACTCCCAGGTCAAACACTGACCCCGGAACAATTTAGAAGAAAACTAACCGTTGTTTATGTCAGCAGATGTGTTTTCTTGTTGGAAATGTGATGGTTCACTTAGAAACCCCCCGGTCGCAGCCCTAATATTAATATGTATCACACAATTTAATTTGTTACGGTCAGTTTTGTGTCAGCTGGATTGCAATGCAGCTGCGTGTAGTTGACCTTAGGGTGCAGCTCAGATACTAAATGATGTTAACAAAACACTGCCTGTCCTCTGCATGTGAGCTCCAGTTGTCAGCACTAGTAGCTGCACCTTGTGTCTCGGTATCTTTTATTCCTCCTTAAGGAAAAGAAATGGACACAAATGTTTTGAAGCCGAATAATCCAATAAACTCTTGTTTTATCCCCAGATGAGTGCAGAGTTTCCGGACCACAACGGAGAAGTTCCTTCACTCCATTCATGCCTTCTTCATACCGTACTCACTGTATACTCATAGTATTGTATGCCATGAAAAAAATTAATAAAAAAGTAAGTAGTAGTATGTATTATGTCAAAAAAATCTCTGAAAAAGTCATACAGAATGTGAAAAAGTGTTATTACATAGTTATTACATTGTAATAACACTGTTATAACGTGTATTATATCAAAAAGCTGTCATAAAAATGTGAAAAAGTGTTATTACATTGTAATAACACTGTTATAACGTGTATTATATCAAAAAAGCTGTCATAAAAATGTAAAAAAGTGTTATTACACAGTACATGAAAGTGGACGTAAATTATTTTTTGTCCATAAAAAAAAAAAAAATTCTAAATTTTTTATCCCTTTCAAATTTTTATTTTCTGCTGTGCTCTTTTCCTTTCTCCTACTGTGGACTGTCCCTTTCTGCGTTGTCCTACTGATCTCTCCCTTTCTCTGAGTTCTCCTACTCTACTCTGAGTACTGTGGTCTTTCTCTGAGTTTTCCTCCTCTGGCCTCTCTGTGTACTCTCTCTGAGTTTTCCTACTCTGGCCTCTCTGTGTACTTTCTCTGAGTTTTCCTACTCTGGCCTCTCTGTGTACTGTGGTCTTTCCCTGAGTTCTCCTACTCTGGTCTTTCCCTTTCTCTGAATTGTCCTACTCTTCTCTCAGTTCTCCTATGCTGGTCTCTTACTGTCCTTGGCTTAATACTCTCCTAGTCTCTTCTGCCTGCACACTTCCTTTCCTAACCTCTCTTTCCTGTCTAAGTGGCCTATCTAAGTGTTTGCACATACGCTGGCACCAAGCCGGTCTTGAACGCTCGACCCTGGGCGCCTTAGAGTCGAGCACAAACCAACAGCACTACCAACGCAAGTACGCTCAGAAGAGTTCTCCGGGTGTATTTGTCTTTGCCATTCTGGGTGTAAAGCTCAAAATAAATTGACTCGTCCCAGTACTAGAACCCATGACCTTTGTGTTTTCCAGCCTGTGTTCCATCATACCGAGCTATCAGATCTGATACAACCTGCACCTGTCTAGTTGTGTATTTGGCTTCTTCATTTTGGGTGTTGGACCTTAAAATTTAGTGCGCCTCAAAATGGTTGAACTCACAACCTTCTGGATGGATCACATCACATCTATCATGCTGAGCTATCTGTGATGCTGGGACTGGATTGGTTGGAGGTTGTATTTAATGTTCACATCACTGAGGAGAGACATTTAAAAAGCATTTGACTGAACCGGGATTTGAGCTCTCAACCTCAGATTGTCATGTCGGCATCTTATCCTGGTGAGCTATTCTTCAGGCTGGGAAAACGGATTTTCGTTCTATTATTTGTTCTTCACGCTACCAGGGAGACTCCTTGGACATCTTTAGCCAGACAGGGGAGCCGGGGGGGTGGTATGTGCTAGATCGGATCCACTGGACGTGCCTGGTGGCCTGCCTTATATTGCCTTTGATTGGCTTACCCTGTCATCCTAACCCTATAACTGATCCTCATGCCTGAACCTAACCACGTCAACACGTCTAGGGGATGTGATCTAGCATTTACCGAGAGGCTTCAGCCTGTCTTGCTGAGCCACTTCTCTCAATCATACTGAATATTAAAAACACCATGCAAGTTCAAGAGTGCCAATTCAGACCATGTGGTCGGAGCTTGTTAATAAGCAGCTGAATGCTGTGTGGGACAAAGGATGTGTAGCCTCTCTTAGTCCCCACTCATTAATTCATGTGCCCTCCCACTCCTGACAGTTTTCATTATGAGAGAAGTCAATGTAAATGCTAGATCACATCCACTAGACGTGTTGACGTGGTTAGGTTCAGGCATGAGGAGTGGGGATTGGTTATAGCAGTGTTTCTCAAATGGGGGTACGCGTACCCCTAGGGGTACTTTGGAGCACTGCAGGTGGTACGAGAGAGAATATCAGTCATGCATATTTCCCTGAAAAATTATACTGTAATAGTAAATTAATTTAGTAATGGATTTGAAACATTTTTAGTAGCATTTAAAATGCTTTGCACTGATCAGGGGGTACTTGGCACAGAGAATATTTCACATTACTGAAAAAAGTTTGAGAACACTGGGTTATAGGGTTAGGATGACAGGGGAAGCCAATCAAAGGCAATATAAGGCACGTCCAGTGGATCCGATGTGCTAGATCGGATCCACTGGACGTGCCTCTCGGTAAATGCTAGATCACATCCCCTAGACGTGTTGACGTGGTTAGGTTCAGGCATGAGGATCAGTTATAGGGTTAGGATGACAGGGTAAGCCAATCAAAGGCAATATAAGGCAGGCCACCAGGCACGTCCAGTGGATCCGATCTAGCACATACCACCCCCCCGGCTCCCCTGTCTGGCTAAAGATGTCCAAGGAGTCTCCCTGGTAGCGTGAAGAACAAATAATAGAACGAAAATCCGTTTTCCCAGCCTGAAGAATAGCTCACCAGGATAAGATGCCGACATGACAATCTGAGGTTGAGAGCTCAAATCCCGGTTCAGTCAAATGCTTTTTAAATGTCTCTCCTCAGTGATGTGAACATTAAATACAACCTCCAACCAATCCAGTCCCAGCATCACAGATAGCTCAGCATGATAGATGTGATGTGATCCATCCAGAAGGTTGTGAGTTCAACCCTTTTGAGGCGCACTAAATTTTAAGGTCCAACACCCAAAATGAAGAAGCCAAATACACAACTAGACAGGTGCAGGTTGTATCAGATCTGATAGCTCGGTATGATGGAACACAGGCTGGAAAACACAAAGGTCATGGGTTCTAGTACTGGGACGAGTCAATTTATTTTGAGCTTTACACCCAGAATGGCAAAGACAAATACACCCGGAGAACTCTTCTGAGCGTACTTGCGTTGGTAGTGCTGTTGGTTTGTGCTCGACTCTAAGGCGCCCAGGGTCGAGCGTTCAAGACCGGCTTGGTGCCAGCGTATGTGCAAACACTTAGATAGGCCACTTAGACAGGAAAGAGAGGTTAGGAAAGTAAGTGTGCAGGCAGAAGAGACTAGGAGAGTATTAAGCCAAGGACAGTAAGAGACCAGCATAGGAGAACTGAGAGAAGAGTAGGACAATTCAGAGAAAGGGAAAGACCAGAGTAGGAGAACTCAGGGAAAGACCACAGTACACAGAGAGACCAGAGTAGGAAAACTCAGGGAGAGACCGCAGTACGCAGAGAGACCAGAGTAGGAGAACTCAGGGAAAGACCACAGTACACAGAGAGGCCAGAGTAGGAAAACTCAGAGAAAGTACACAGAGAGGCCAGAGTAGGAAAACTCAGAGAGAGTACACAGAGAGACCAGAGGAGGAAAACTCAGAGAAAGACCACAGTACTCAGAGTAGAGTAGGAGAACTCAGAGAAAGGGAGAGATCAGTAGGACAACGCAGAAAGGGACAGTCCACAGTAGGAGAAAGGAAAAGAGCACAGCAGAAAATAAAAATTTGAAAGGGATAAAAAATTTAGAATTTTTTTTTTTTTTATGGACAAAAAATAATTTACGTCCACTTTCATGTACTGTGTAATAACACTTTTTTACATTTTTATGACAGCTTTTTTGATATAATACACGTTATAACAGTGTTATTACAATGTAATAACTATGTAATAACACTTTTTCACATTCTGTATGACTTTTTCAGAGATTTTTTTGACATAATACATACTACTACTTACTTTTTTATTAATTTTTTTCATGGCATACAATACTATGAGTATACAGTGAGTACGGTATGAAGAAGGCATGAATGGAGTGAAGGAACTTCTCCGTTGTGGTCCGGAAACTCTGCACTCATCTGGGGATAAAACAAGAGTTTATTGGATTATTCGGCTTCAAAACATTTGTGTCCGTTTCTTTTCCTCAAGGAGGAATAAAAGATACCGAGACACAAGGTGCAGCTACTAGTGCTGACAACTGGAGCTCACATGCAGAGGACAGGCAGTGTTTTGTTAACATCATTTAGTATCTGAGCTGCACCCTAAGGTCAACTACACGCAGCTGCATTGCAATCCAGCTGACACAAAACTGACCGTAACAAATTAAATTGTGTGATACATATTAATATTAGGGCTGCAACCGGGGGGTTTCTAAGTTAACCATCACATTTCCAACAAGAAAACACATCTGCTGACATAAACAACGGTTAGTTTTCTTCTAAATTGTTCTGGGGTCAGTGTTTGACCTGGGAGTTTTTAATCCATGCTGGAGGGAAGCGCCTGTCCAAAGCTGTTTAGTTATTGCTGGCTAACGTCAACTTCTCCTACAGCTGACTGCCTGATATTCAGTGCTCTGGGTCGTTTATGGCAAAAATTACCAGCAAAGCGGTGTGGGTTTAAAACTTTTGTCAGCCTTCACAAACAATTGTGTGGCACTTTCACAATTTAAATAAATGATTTTATATACATGATGAAGTATGCCAAGTATTTCTAATTGTATTTCTATGCCATACAGGCGTTAGAAAATGCAATGTGTGTGTTCAGGGACGCATGAAGCTGAGTTGCGGGAGGAAAACAATATTAAGCGATGAAGGTACCACAAAGAACTTCAATCTACATTCACACTCGGCTGCATTATTTTCACCGTTTTGTCTACAAAATGTCTAATTCAAAACCCATCTGAGCGGAGAAGATGGAACCAGCTAAACGTCCTCAGAGATTTATGACAACTACCAGCAGCACTACAACACCAAGCCTACCGCACTCACACGTCTTCTCTGACAGCTTACCAACAACTCTAAAACTAACGCTGCCATCGTTGTCATGAGCTGACACAACATTCAGCTTCAGCACAAATTCTCTGAAACATTTCACACATTGCTTTGTGCGTTTACTCTTTTAAACCCGACAGACCTGCCGAGGGCTTCAAACTACAACCTTCCCAACACCAAAGCAGCCACCTGACCAGCGGGTTTTAGAAGAAGTACCACAGGGAAGACAGCAGCTTACACTCTGCTCTATCACTACATAGTCCTATTAGACTTCTTCAGCATTATAAACAACACAACAACACCTGGGTCGAACATACAGAAGGTGACAGTTCTGCCACTGAAAATACCTCAAGCAGGAATTAAACCCATGCAAACACTTAACCATTGACCTAACAACACAACCATGTGAGCCATCAAGTCTCTTCTCATTAACATTTCCACAAACAGTGTCTCAGTTACTCCAGATATATATATATATATATATATATATATATATATATATATATATATATATATATATTAGAATCCTTATTGTGGTCAATGCTGTTGAGATTCTGGACTCTGTGTGACCTGACCCTTTCAAATGAACTCAATCCCTCAACATTAAACACAGCAGCTGTTCATCCTGAGAGAAAGCATGTCCTACCTCAGAGCTTCAGCACAGAGAAGATGTTCCTTCAGTTGGTCTCTAGAAGGTTCCTCTTCTTATTCCCAGAGGACATCCATTGAGGCTGCATATCTGCAGTTATGAGACAAATAAACAACTGACAACAATACTCAACTGTTATGTCGTTCATAGTTATATTTATAGTTAGCATTAGCAGTGGAAATGTTCATGAATACAATGGCAAAGACAAACCTGTGGACTTCCAGCTCCCACGGACCATGTAAACACCAGTCCACCTGCTACCGTCTATTTCCCGAAACACAAACAAAGCCACTATAAAACGCCATATTCCTTCTCACAGCGACGCATACTGTTCGCCTAGCATCATTCCGGTGAATGTGACAGCTGGGTCGTTTGTTTATTCGCCCCGAACAGCCAAAGTACCAACTACGAAGCTAGCTGTGAGTTAGCAACGGGACACAGGAACCGTGTGTTTGTTTGTGTGTCCGGACTACGGCGAGTGGACAGTGCCCATGGTTATCCCGCACCACTACAGTCACTTGTTTCCTCCCGTGCAGGAAGAGGACACCTCGGAGAAGCTTACGAGAGGGCGGAGGACTCTTTCCTATTGGTTGACATCAGTGGTCGGACCTTCAGCTCTGTAGCTCCCTGTAACAATGTTTCACCGCAGCCTGTCAACACATCACTGGGGAGACTTTTACATTCACATTTCAGATATTCACATGCTTCGAGTGCACGTTTCTGAATTTTATAGGTTGTTTTTCTTTCCTTCCTTTTTTTTCTTTGCAAGAGATTGGAGAAAGGACTAAGGTGCTTCTGATGTACTGGTAATGCCATACGAAATGACATTCTATTCTGTGTAAATATAGTTCGAGCAGTGGTTAAAGTCTATATGTTGACCCCAAGGAAATCACCAAAGTAAGATGTGGAGCTGTTTATGCAGCAGTTGAAACAACAGACAAAGTATTAATGTCAGATAGTCATGATGCATTTGAAATGGTAAGAACCAACAAAACAAAGTGTCAAATCATTTTATATGTGGTTTTAGGGGAGAGTCATGCTTAGTAATGAGAGGCTGTCCATCCTGTGCTTCCATTGGAGCCTACACACATGGAACTGTCACTTAGAAATCTGCTGAAAGGATTCTAGGAACTGAGGACATTGTTTTTGCAGGACATAATTTGGGACTGATTGGAAACTACTGTATTGTCTGCAAGGACAAATGCTTACTGCAGAGGAAAACTGAAAGAAAACGTGTACTGAAGTACAGTACCTGAGTAAATTGACTTAGTTACATTCCAGCCCTGCATGGTGATCAGTAGGCCTTGGGTGGGAGACTGCCTGGCAATACCAGGTGCTGGAAGCTTTTACACTTCTCTTTACAAACAGCTGCTGCTTCTTCATTGGAGACAGAGCTTTGAAAATGTTTTAAAATGATCTACAAGTACGGCAAAATAAAAGAGTAAAATAGTTTATTGTATCAGTAAAGATAACAGAAGGCACACATACAGTATCTGAGGGCAGACATCACACCAGTGTCAGTATCTTTCTCCAGCCTCCACATACACCACCTCCTCCACTTAAACCACCATGTGATCATATAGCAAAATACACTATTACATTACATCCATTTCTTTCTGCAGGACCCAAAGGCTGGAAGTCGTCCATCTTGGAGAGGCTGGAGTTGATGCAATACATTAGCAGGCTAAGCTCAACTCTGCAGCTCATAGTACAACGTCAAGCAAATGCAGCCTTTTGCAAAAATATATTCATATATAATTATACATATTTTCTAGACACTGAAGCAAATCAACTATACAAAATGCAGAAAACTATCTCAGTACAATAACTGGGGAGTCGGTTTTAAGAAAGTCCATGCTTATTATTATTATTATTATTATTAGCATTGTAGTGGCTGTATTACAGAAAAATAGTAGCAGTACCTTTGTCATAAAACAGTTTAGGAAAAATTACAAGTCAATATAATGCCAAAAATATTAGCTTTGAAAACAAGAAAAAAGTACACAAAAGACATTTCAATATACATGTTTATAGGAGGACTACAACATCTGGAAAATACAAGTGTGTCCCTTTCAAGCGGTATAAGGTTTATCCAAAATCACAATTAGAAGTAAATCAGTTAAGGAGTGCCCATGGTTTTGAGATGCTTTTTGGTTGAAATACAGATCCCAGAGTTCATATACGCTACGCCATGCTACAAAACTACAACCGAGCAGGTTGTAGTTTTAGTCCCTGCAAAGAGGAGAAATATTAAATATTGAGAAAAATGCTGTAACGCTTTGAGCGTAAAACTGTAATTTAAAGCTGTAATATTTTGAGAATACAGCCCCACGAGAAAGTACGTTTTTCGTGGAACAGTGAGTTACAAGTTATTGTATGACTCTTTCCCCCCTGTAAAAAAAAAAAAAAAAAAATCACAATTTCATCTTGTAATATTACTATTCTTTTTTTCAAAATATTACAACTTTATTCTGGAAATCTCCAAATTCTTCTGTGGTTTTCTTTTTGGCCCTAAGCCATTGAAACAAATAAAACCAAATGAGAACTACAATAGTTTCAGACTAAAGAGTTGCATTCTAGCTTCAGGCTGAATTATCATTTTTGCAACCAAAGCTTTTTGGCAAAAGAGACATTTCTTTTCGATAAAAGATTCTCTGATGAATTAAAATTTTCTGTGGCAAACACAACGTGGGTATACACATGTTGAAAAAACCTCAAACACTGCTCAGTAATTCAGGTTCCTCCTGTAAAATACCTCCTCTTCCCTCTAGCTGCCAGGCTGTGGAGTCTAGAACGGGTAGCTGTCAGGGAAAGCCAGTCCCTGCTCCGCTCCTTCGGCCAGGTACGGACCCTCGTCCTCGTAGCTCGGCGGGGGGGCGCCGTCCTCCTCGCAGGGAGCCAGGACGGCGTCCGGGTCGGCCTTCAGACTCGGCCTCTGGTTGTCTGGGAAAGCCATGGAGAAAAGCGCCTCGGGGTTGCATACGAACTTGTAGACGTACCTTTCCCCAGCCACCTGCAGGACGAGCCAATCAGAGGTGGGACAAATTAATGATGTTCATTGGACAATTAAAGATGACCATTCTTTTTAACCCTTGTGTTGTCTCCCCGTCGACCATGAAAAAAAACAAACTTTTGTTGTCCCCATCTGAATGTTTTAGTCGCTTTTTAAAAAGTTTTTTATTTGATGTTTTTGTCCCAAGGTTTTGGTCAATTTTTCAACATTTTTACGTCGTTTTTGTCACTTTTTCTGACATTTTTGTCACTTTTTCAATGTTTTGGGTGCTTATTTTTGAAGTTTTGGGTGCCTTTTCCGACATTTTTTATTTTGTCCCATTCTTTCTGATATAATTTGTTTTTTAAACAGGGTCAAATTTGACCCGAAGACAACATGAGGGTTAATACTAATTCCAATTATTTGGTAATTTTATTTACAGGAACTCTTTTATCATATAATCTGACTCTATGTTCTGATAAGGAAAACCCTAAAAAAAAAAAAAAACCTGCCTTTACCTTCTGCATGATGCCCTTCTCGTAGTAGTACCTCAGTGAGCGGCTCAGCTTGTCGTAGTTCATGGCCGGTCGGTTCTTTTGGAGCCCCCAGAGCCGAGCCACCTGACACAACACCAGATGCGAGAAAAAAAAAAAAACAAGCAATAAAACATCCAGCTGAATAATATCCAAGCCTTTCTAACAGAATGCCTCTTGAAGCAGCCCTGTGTGGTGTTCGACGATGACTGACCTCCTCAGGATCGATGAGTTTAAACTCCATGTTGCGTCCCGTCCAGACGATCAGATGCCCGTTGGCCGGGTTGTCCAGCAGCGTGAGCAGGAACTGCCAGAGCTGCAGGGAGCCGCGGCGCTGGTACGGCAAACCCTCCTGCTTCACTTTACCTGCTTACAGAGTCCAACGGGAAACAATAAGTACACCTCTCGCTATTTCGGAGCACCACAGTAGTCATTATTAGGTCTATTCCATCCAGATCAACAGCAGCAGTAATTAGAAATACTTATATACTTCTTTAAAAGTTCACATTCTGTCTTACCTTCCAGTCTGTCTGGCACCACACAAGTGTCATCATAGTACAACCGTGGCTCTCTGTCAGGACCAAACCCTGCTGGGCGTAAAAATAAAATATTAGGACATTTTACATTTGTTCTACTGAGAAACAACTTATTTTTTTCTTGTCATTTAAATTGTATTGAACATTTTGAAAAACACACAGAACCACATATAGACAAAATTACAAATGAGTTGAAGATCTGTAAGAAAGAGCTTTGAATGGACCCAGCATGTAGTAAAATAATAATAATTTCTTACATTTATGGATATGTATAATGACAAAACGTAAACATAAATTGAAGAATAATAATACAATAAAAGTAAAAAAATGAGAATAAAAAAAAAAGTGACATGTGAGCTTTCTCCCTTATTAGTAATGCAACAAGAAACAACTTTTTTTAAAGCCAAGACACTAACTCACCAACATTGTTATTCTGGTACAAGACTGAAGACTTCCCAAACGACGACTGGCAGGTTTGAACTTCTGGAAGACACAAAGCATTAGGGGTGTAAGAAAAAAAAAAATCGATACACTTGAGTATCGCGATACTTTATTTTGCAATACTGTATCGATTCAAAAAAAAAACAAAAAAACAACAACACAATATCGATTTTTTTTTTATTTTTTTTTACGTGCAAAAAATATTCATGTAAGACAGTGGTTCACGTTTATGTTGTGTTCAAACCTCCTATCGTTAGATGGCTATGCTGAGACACACCACTAGTGTCCTCGCCTAACAGTGCCTGACTTTTTACTAGAAGCTAACAATGTAGCTATGGCTGAACTTTGGCCTACTTTAGCATATAAAATTTGCTCACTAAGAAAACTGGCTAAAGTAAACTTCTTAGACTTTTATGAACATCATGTCTTTTTTTAAATATTAGTTTTTCTAAAATTATACTTTAAAAAAATCCCAATATATAGAAATGTATTGCAGTATATTGAATCGTGACCCATGTATCGTGATACCTATCGTATCGCCAGATTCTTGCCAATACACAGCCCTACAACGCATGCTTTCTGGTCTCTGAATCACTACTGAAATACTGTGCCATTTAAAAATGTTCCTGTCAGAGCCGTGTTTTGCACATTCAAAAATGTAGCAATTGTGCGCAGACGTAGCAGATGACACACTCACCTGAGTCAAAGCCAAAGTCTCTTGGCTCTTGTTTGATGGAGACATGGTTGAAGGCGTTCTGGGACCGGGCCAGACCTGGAACAGGCGGTCCCGGCTCTGGGTATCGTGGATCCACCAGCTCCTGTTTGAAACCTCTGGGGCCGTTGGGAACCAGGGGCTCCGAAAGGTGCCGCTGATACGGCGGGCGTCCATCACGGCTCGAGGGTTGGTACGCCGTGTTGACCGCCTTCTCCGGAGGGAGGAAAGACAAGCAGGGCTCCGATAGCTGCCGCTGGAACCTGCAGCGTGGAAGAACACCAGATTTCAGGGTTTGAACTTGCTTTGTTTCCAGCTTAAAATGCTATTAAACCATGTATCTTGGAATAATAATTGATTATTCACTCTCAGTTAAGCCTCACATCCAGCAAGTGGTGAAAAAAAGTTGAAATTGGGTTTTTCATTTTAGAAACTTGCTTTTCCTTCCGAGGCCAAAGAGAGACTGGTTGCTGCCACCTTTATGTCTGTGCTGGACTACGGCGATGTCGTATGTACATGCTGGATACTGTCTGCCATGGGGCACTGAGATTTATCACAAATCTCAAAGCTTGTATGCTCTGCCTTGTATGCGTAGACTTAACCATTGGCATGTTCTTATTTGTAAGGCTGTTCTTGGACTGCTTCATTCTTACCTTCGGATGTACATCCTACAATAAAGTATGGGAAGTTACTCCATCTAAGCGATCCCTACTGTCCGTACTGAACTGGGGAAGAGGGCGTTTAAGTATGGTGCTCCCTTGGCTTGGAATCAGTTACAAAACCACATCAATCTTTGGGAGCTGGTTTCATAGGACGCATTCAAAGCGATTCTAAAATGACTTGGAATCCAGCACATCTGGCTGTATGATGTTTCAAATGTTTTTAATATCTTTCATCTATCTTAATATCAGTTTTGTGTCTCCTTTTGAAATTGTTATACATTTGTTTTATGTCTGATACCCTATTATTTGTGCTGCTGCCTGGCTTTTACTCCTGGTTAAATAAAAGGTAAAAACTAAACTAAAAAGGTAATTAACTTTTGTGGCCAGGTTGGATCAGAGCAGGCGCACATATACAGAGGTTTACTCCTCGACGCAGCAGCCGCGGGTTCGACTCCGACTTGCAGCCCTTTGCTGCATGTCATTCCCCCCCTCTCTCCCCTTTCTTGTCTTCATCTGTCCTATGAAAAATAAAGGTCTAAAAATGCCCCAAAAATATAATCTTTACTCACCTAGGTTCTGTGCTAAAAGATGCACCGGGGCAGCTGACATGAGGCAGAGCAAACTGCTGGCTTTGGTTGGGCTGTGGGAGGATGCGGTGGTGGGAGGGGCTCGGGGCAGGAGCGTGGCCCGGGGGGCAGTTATTGGTCAGCTGGGGGGCAGACGGGTGCAACTGCCTCTGTACGGGTGGAGGTCCTGCAGGATGGGTGGAGCCACACTGTACGGGTGTGGAGGCTGGAGTCAGAGCTTTGAGCACAGCTGGCTTGTTCTCACAGGCACTGAGGAGAGAAAACAGGAAGCAGCTGTAATCATAGATGTCTGCATGATATGCATATATTTATGATAAAAAAATCATACAACACACTGGCCTAGGACAGTCATTTTGTACCTGTAACTATAAAGGCACATGTCAGCGTGAGGCGTTCTGCAGGGAGACGTGTCTTTGGACGGACTGGGCTCTCTCTTCACTTTGCTGACAGGCGGTCCATGAAACATCACTGCGCACACACACACACAAACACACACAAAAAAATAATAATTTATACTTTGCTTTCAGAATCAGAATCAGATTTATTGGCCAGGTTTGCGCAAACAAACAAAGACTCCGGTTAACCTTTGCTCTCAAAGTACAACACTCACTTAACATATAAAGCAGTGGTTCCCAACGTGGGGTCCGGGGACCCCTCAGGGGGGTGGCAAAGATCACAGGGGGTGCGCAAGTCTTTATCTGGTTTGAGGTTGAGGTAAAAAAAAAAAAAATATTTGCACCTGTTAAACAAATTATGATAATACACTAGAATATATAATGTATTCAAAAGTCTGTATAAAAACTTTATATTTTTGTTCTTGCTTAAAAATGTAGGCGGGCTACTTAGTAGGCCAACCCTCCGGGACCTCTTAACCTGGGACCCTAGCTGTCATCAGGTCAGCTGCTAGCTGTTAGCATCCTCGTTTTTCCTGCCGCCATGGCATCACTATTTTATGAATGAAACATGGCGGAGAAACGTAAAAGTGCTGATAACTCCTCTGTATCAAAAAAGAAAGTACGGCTCTATCTCGAGAGTTACCTCAACTTCGGTTTCGGAGGGGGGGGCTCAGCTTTTCTTAGACATGAGTAGGGGGGGGGGGCGCCAAGGAAAAAAGGTTGGGAACCACTGCTATAAAGAATAAAAACAGAAAGGACAGTAAAAAAATATTTAAAAAAATACTGTTAAGTATGCAGTATAACAATACAATAGAATTTAGAAGATGAAATGGTATTAGATTATACTTAACTATCAAAAAAGAAGACTTAAGAGAGTATCAAATATTATATATTTTGATATTATTATATAAATATGATGTATTACTTATTTATTTTTTATGTGCTAAGGTTTTTAGATATTTATTGATAAGACTTCTGCCATCACTTCAATACAATGTGAGTGAACAGAACTGTGTTTTTTGTGCTCAAAGCCACAGTTAAAAATGACACAGCGATGTCTTCGGTGTCTTATTTTTAGAGACGTATACCACCGTGGCTCCCATTTGAGTTTTGTGTTTGAGCAGAAGAAGGAAAGCCTCCTATCTGATCTCAGCCTTCCTGGACTCTGCGGCGATGTTTCCATCCACAACGCAATCGCTGTCAGATTTATTGTCCGGACCGGGAGTCGTTCAGTTGAGGCAGCTATCAAGCAGCAATAAATACATGCAGTACGTGTTTGGCAGCGGCACTAAATGTTCCATTTCCCCAGGTCTTATCTGTGACATCATTATTTTAAGGTACCATTACCTGCACCACATGACTACCATCATCTAACTGGCACAGATCCACTGTTGGCTGGTGTGAGGGTCATATACTGCAACACCGTAAACTAAATAAAAACTTTATTTATACCATTGGCCCTGGAGAGTACATGGATTGTATTCATTCACACACGCTGTAAGAAAAACTGTACAAAGCCTCAATAATATACAATTTTGAGGTACTTGTACTTACCTTGAGTTCTTCCATTTTATGCAACTTTATACTGTTACTACAATAGAAAGGGAATATTGTACTTTGTACTTCACTACATTTATCTGACAGCTTTAGTTACTGGTTACTATACAGATAATACATCCTAAAACATATTGTGAGTATTTGTGTAGTATTGCTACTTTATTTATTGATTAGTCTGGTGCAACGGAAGTACATTGCAAGTACTATATCAGGCTGTGCCCTTCCACTTCTGGTATTTGTATGTTACCGTTCTCAAAATCCATTGGCTACGGGAACCGACAACGACCTCCGAGCTACCGAGCTAGATGCTGAAAATGGCAAGTTTTGATGAAAATTTGAATTGTTCATTAAGGCAGGCCTGCTTTGTTCTTTCTTCACACGTTACTGTATTGTGTGAACAGTTAACTTCATTTAATATTTTGATGTGGCTTTTTCTATTATGGGGTGCAAATGTTCCACCAAAACAAGTTCCTTGCTGGGACTATTTGTAGAGCTGCGTCCGGAGCTTAGCTCTGTCCAAGACGATTGGGATTGGTTGAAAGAAATGCAAACAAGCCAGTGTTTTTTTTTTCCTTTTGCCAAATTTATGTGTTGATGTAGTCTCGCTTGGACAGACCTTCCTACACCACAGCGCTGCGGAGGAGGGTCCGGCTAGTCCCCACAGCATTCCGGGATGGGAGAAAAACGTGCTCTGGATTATTGGCATTTCTTTAAACCAATCACGATCGTCTTGGGTGGTGCTAACCGCTGTACGGAGCCACGGCGCTTCTGCAAAATCGCCTCGGGAAGGAACTTGTTTTGGTGGAACGTGTGTACGTTCAAAAGTTGTTTTAGTCATGCAACAGAAAACTCAGATTGGACAGATAGTCTAGCTAGCTGTCTGGATTTACCCTGCAGAGATCTGAGGAGCAGTTAACCATAGTCCTCAGAAATCCACCGGAGGTTAGAATGCAGAATTTAACAGCGGCAACAGAGAAATCCCGGAAGTGGAACATCGAGGATATAGGCTGTGTGTGGTGTAGCCAGACCTTACTCATAAAGTAAGATCTGACAATGCGAGACTACTGTACTTATTGATAAAGCTGCCATTGTTGTAGTTTATTTACTGTCAACGCCATCTGTGGCCCGAGCCTATTGGCTTCTACTGAAGACTTAAATCTCTCTCTTTTTTTTTTTTTAAAGCTTACAAATGTATCATGTGTCATCTTTTAGTCTTAGTAATTTCCATAATCAGCTAGGTGCTGTAGTTTTCAGGAAAAAGTCACTCAAACAGGTCTAAGTAGAGCAAACGTTTGGGGCTATTTCCACATGTCGAGGCATAAATAAAGCATGTGTTATTCTAC
Organism: Zingel zingel; assembly: GCA_023566125.1. Classification (NCBI taxonomy): domain Eukaryota; kingdom Metazoa; phylum Chordata; class Actinopteri; order Perciformes; family Percidae; genus Zingel; species Zingel zingel. The sequence continues at coordinate 11,275,475 of CM042337.1, forward strand.
AAAATGTGTGTTCGCTGTTTTACAACTCTGAGCCCTCTCTATAAATATTAGAGGAGGAGCAGCTACTCACAGTTATTGGACTGGAAATCTGGGACAAATTGCTCATCATCAGGAACCTGAGCTGTCAGAGGGGAAAAGACGGGATATTAAAAGACCCTTCTTATCACATTTACTAATTCTTCATACAATATTAATAGAGTATTGAGTGCTTAATATTTCTCTGCTTTAGTTAGTTATTTCCTACATTTCCCCATTAATACTCTAGGTGGACGGGGCTTTAAATCAGAGAACTGCATACAGAAATTTGTGCATTTTGACGCTTGCAGGTCTCACCTTCTGCGATCCATATTTCCTGGAGCTGGATCAGATCTTGAAAGAGCTCTGCAAGACAGTGATGAATTATATATATATATATATATATATATATATATATATATATATATATATATATATATATATATATATATATATATATATATATATATATATATATATATATATATATATATATATATACACACACACACACACGCATTAAAAACAGACGTAACAGAATGCGTAGTCAATATTACTTTCCTTAGTGAAATAACTTATATTGTAATCAAGTTACTTTCCAAAACTCTCCCAGACAACCATTTCACTCTTCCAGGTAACCAGTAAATACCAACACAGTAAACCCTTTTCCATGTGGACATGACGCCATGATGAGCCTACCTTCTGTGTCCTGAGCCAGCTCTGTGTCCATGAACTTCCTTTTCCGGTCGCTGAGACATCTCTCTGCTCCCTCTACGTGGCATTTCTAGGAGTTTGACAACAAAACTGTTTAGTGAACGTAAATCGTAAACCCTAAATGCAATCAGTCGTTGATCGGCTTTCTGAAAAACTCACACTCTCTGGGACCACGAAAGGGACCTGCTGGTCATAAAAGCCGTCCATGTTGCCGGGGGTCTTCACCCTGCAATAAGGAGGGGTGGGAGGACTTATAAGCACAATATATCAGAAGCACAATGCATTGGCTAGTACTACTACTACTACTACTACATCCATATAACTATAATCTTTTTCATGTATCTTTGCGTTTTGCTGACATACTGACCCCACAGCGAGGTTTACAGTGACTATAAAAGCTTTATCATCAATGACAGCGTTATGCGACCTCCTGTAACTTAAATCTGACATGAATACAAGCTGCAGGAGGAACTACTCTTCAAAGACGTCTGAATAGGTGATGCTAGTTGAGATAAACAGGAAAGCAGCTGTATAGTCCATTAGGGCTGTGCAACTAATCACAAATTTAAATCACATAAATCGTAATATAATTACATAATTTTGGCTCCTAATGATCTCTAAAAACAAAATATTTGAGAAAAATGATGATTTGGCTGTGACGGCCCTGAGCCTGTTGTCGTGCATGTATGCTGTGGTCTGTCTTGTGAGCTTTGCAGGTTTGTGGCTGAGGCTGGCCAGTCCTCCCAGGCCATTTAACCCCGCCTGCCCCGGGACCAGTGTGCAGCATTCCTTTAACCGAGCACCATTATGATTTGATTCTGTTTAGTTATTTCCTTAGTTAGCTACTGACAACATGTTCACGTTCCACACATTCTTCACTGCATCCATACACTCTCACACATCACTGATACGGACAACCACACCTCATCGCCTTCCTGTTTGCATTATTATTTCATAAATGTCACTTCATTATTGTCAAGTTGACTGCGCATCTCCATATTTTGTTGTGGCCTGTGAGCCGGTCGTAACGTTTGCACATTATGTTTTGCACGTTAACTCTTATTTTGTCTTGTGTTCTGAATGAAAAGTAAGAAGGGTAATATCACAGTTCCAGGTGTTTTCACTGTTGATCTGTTTAACTTTTTCACTGTCTTTTTTTTTTTTAAACTTCAATAAATGCAACATCTTTCCAAAAGTCAATGAGCAATTGTGTTAAATAATTGTGATTTCAATTTTTTTTTCCATATTCGAGTAGCCCTATAGTCCCATTTTCCTTCAGTCTGGCAGCACTGTTAATCATTAATGTAGTTTGGATAAATCTTTGTTTTAATGTCGCAAAAACTACAGGCATTTTTATTTTATTTTATTTTTAAACACCACCACAGCAAGAAAAAGAGTTTTAGTATCAAGCATGACATAACCTAATGCACTTAATTGAAGCAGGAATAGGAAGACAATTAAAGGAATAGTGCCCCATTTTGGGAAATCTCCTGAACACGACTACACAACTGATGTACGTATATGTCAATTATATAAAGGATAAAACATGTTTAAGAATATAATCATTGTTTTGTGTGGCAAAATAATCTCAACTCAAAAACATCTTTGTCTGAGCTTTTCACCACATCTCACAGTTGTCATGGATGAATGGAGCTGGCTCAGGTGTCAACACACTAATAAGTGGGGCTTTCAGTCCAGATTGTCACACACGTACAGTTCCCACGGTCAAGAATTAACTTTATGGTTGAATTATTGTTTGGATTTTTGAAATCAGAAATCATGTAGGCTATACTTTACAACATAACTTCAATAACGTGTTTTTATGGCTTTAGTATGAGGTAGTAACTTTACAAGTCTTCCATTAGCATAGGTGATAGAAAAATGGGTCCAAACATTTTTAGATAATTGATTTCAAAGTCCCTCATCAGGCTCTAACCAATTCAAACGCACATTATAGAAGCTAATCAAACTAAATTCAATTCCATTTAAAATACTAAAAGATCAGTGGGCTCATAGCTTTATCTCATAATTGTTAGATGATGATTACAACATACGAAAGTCACACGTTTCACAATGTCTTTTTTTTCCTTTGATGATGAATGCAGTGGGCTTCAGTAAGTAAACAACAGCCCTCGCTACAACTGCTTTTGTTCGAAGAATTGTGGTATTGGAAGTTTGGTTAATTAGCTCAAACAAGCCCAACACAAAATAAAATGATATGACTCGTAATCCTTGTCTTTTCACACTGTTAAGTTGACTATAAACAAAGCTAAAACTAAAATAAAAGATTTGTGAATGGAGTTTGGCGTGACGCATGGGAGAGGCCAGTACGTATCGTGGGACCTTGTTTTTTTCTCAATGAGGTGAAACTTGATTCTCGCGGGGGGGGGGAAGAGAGAGAGGGGGAGAGAGAGACACCAGCTCACCATTGAGAAATATACCAGAGAGCACAGAGAAAGATTCACGCTGCTACTGATGCTAACAGGCCGTAAAGACAGCTGCTGCAAACGGAAATCCCGCGCTGCAGAGCTGACAGATGCGGGGAAATGGACGCAATGTTGCCTTTGATTTTCAGAAAATGGCGTTCGCCTCTTAACCCATATCTGCTCACAGCTAGCAAAAAAACGCGACGACCTCGTTGATGTAGGCTAATAAAACAAAGCAAAAACTAAGCCAACGTATGCACACTAGTTTTTATAAAGTGATATGATAACAATGCAGGACTCACTTGATACGTGAAGTTTCTTGTCAGTGTGAAAATGAACGCAGACTTCCTCCCCTACATCCCCTGCAGCTCCTCGTATCAAAACTCGGCTGTGGATTTTCCTCAATGAAGAGCTCTGACCGCTGGATCTAAGCCCGAGCCCTGTGCTGCCATCCCATTGGCTAGAACACAAAGTCAGTCAAAGGGCGAGCCAATTGTCTTCAAGACTGCTCTGACAACCGTCCCTTGTTTTTTTTTTTTTATGAATGGCCGCGTTTCATTCATGGCTCCAAAGCTCTCTTAAAGTGCTAGAGCATCAATTCCATTTAATAAGTAAGTAAATAAATACATCTGAACAAAATTCTCAGTTCTACATGTATATGAACAAATAAAATAATCGTAAAAATAGCAATAAATAAACAGAATGCTTTAGCTAATGTATTATTATATGTAATAATTACTTAATTTACTACTATTACTGCTACTATTAGATAATTATTTGTTCGTGAATACACTATAAAGATTTTTTTTATCCACTAGTACTACTACTGTGGATAATACCATTCATTATTATTATATAAACTCATCATAAGAGTACTGCTTAAAGAATTTGTTGTTCAATCAATAAGTCGATCATTTGAACATGAATCATCAACTATTTTGATAATTAATTCATAGTTTAAGTCATTTATCAAGCAAAATGCCAAACATTCTAAGTTTCCAGCTTCTCAAATGGGATGTTCACTATTTTCTGGCATTTAATATGTTCAACAATTAATCGATTGAGCACTAATGGATTTTCAATCCATTAATTGAAATTATCATTAGTGGCAGCCCTAAATAAGACTAACTTATCATACTTCACGTAAAGTGGGATTGAGAGGAACATGGGATAAAGAAGCTGCATTATCCTTCCATGTTTCATCAGTTCATCATGGACTACAAGTAATTTTGTGGGCCCGGATATTCACCTAACGATAAGCCAATGACTGCACCTTACCCTCTTATAAAAAATATGCATGACATTTTATGAGGATGCTTTTGTTGAGGTGTAGAAATGCTGTACTTGCTTTCCTTTTCCAAGCCATCACAAGCCACCAGAGACATACAGGCAGTTATGTAGCTGCTGCATGTTTGACAGGTTTAATCCAGCATCACACATGACTGCTTCAAAGTCCATTCATCTCAGTGGGTGGTACAGTTTCTCCACTTTTAATTCCACTTTGATCTCTTTTCACTTCATTACCATTTGCTGTAGAGAGAGCTTGCCACCTGATTATGGTATTTAGTGTATTCAGAGGCAGGCATTTAAGTTTTTTGTACAGTGTACAGTCTTTGAGAACTGATGGTTCTTGAAAATCTAAGACAAAAGAAGAGTATAAAATCACTGCAGTTATGACGACTTATGAACAGTTAACAAGAAGTTTAAAGATCAGCAGCAGCAGCAGACCCAATGCAATTCTCCCCTTTTGAACACTGTAATTAAAGAGCATGATCCCATAATTTAAGGAATGTCAATTGTGATGCACATACACAACAGGTAGTGCAGTTATTGTAGCTCTGTATTGTCTTGAGAAAGCTCTGTAGACGGCAACACCCACTAAATATAGATTCAATCAGCATTTTAATCTTCCTTATGTTCTTTTTTTGTCTATGCACCAAAAATGATGCTTTTATTAACTTTTGACTTTGCAAAGAAACTGTTCCATACACGCAAGTTAAAGATGTGTTCATGCACAGTAGACATCAAAGTCCCGTTTGATGACTTCAGACTGAGTGACCTGTTCAGGTGGATGTTTTTTTTCTTTTTCTTTTGCAGGGCACAGTGATTGTTTGTGTTCTTAGAAATGGCTTGATCAGCAAAAGGGGATGCCAGAGATAGATCTCTGTGTGATAAAAGTTCCAGTTCAAACATCAGCTGAGCTCAGCAGCTCTGTTACTGATTTGCAGCGTCTCCTGTTTACTCTGCCATCACACGTCTACTACCGTGTACACATCACATCGCATATTTGTATTCATCCGTTCTGGCAGATCAACAAGCTTGATATAATCTAACATATCCTGTGTCAGGAAATGACACACTGCAATCTTATAATTTCTTATCAAATGTGTCTGCAGGTTGTTTATGATGTTCTTTCTTCTGTTCCTTGCTGAAGGTCTATTATAATATTCTCTGTGTCTTTTGGTGGGTTAATTTTACTTGCTGACTTAAAAAAAAAATTGTAATGTTAAATAATAATGTATCATCTTTTTTGTCTTCTGGAAATACATACTATTGCAATTCATTAAGGTTTTACACAGCAATACGATATACATCAACATACGCTAGTGTGTTCTCTAGCGCCACAGAGTGGACACAGGAAGTGGCACACAATTTGAAATATGTAATTTCCAACGCTTTGCACTCTATGGAGGGAATTAAGGGGCCGTCCACACGGAGACGATTTTTGGTGTTTTTTTTTAGCATCGTTTGGGCTCGTCGTCCACACGGATCCAGTAAACGCACTGCCTGAAAACGCACTTTTTTGAAACCGGGTCCCAGGGTGAAAAAATTCAAAAACGGCTCTCTTTTGGCTTCGTCTGGATGGTGAAGCTGGATATTTATCGTATTGATGATGTCATCGCCACACCCCTCGACCTCTCACCCGCAGCCCCGCGCTAGTGCACGGCCACACAGGACTGCGGTGAAGCTAAGCAAGCATATCTTATCTCAATGTTCAAACCAGCTCACTTCATCTAGCTAAATAGTTTGTCTCTGCTCCCTGACACTTCCCTCTGCTGTGCCAGTCCTGGATTCTACACAAGATATATTGCTAACGTTATGTAGCTAACGTTAAACATAGCTAAAGTAGCTGACCGCTACAGCAGCGACGTAACGTTAACGTTAGCTGCTATGGTTAGCTAGCTGTTTATAAAGTGGAAGCTAGCTAGCTAATCTGTCTGCTTATCAACTCCTTGAACGGATTATAGTAACTTTTACCACGGCTTATTGTAGAAAAGCTACTGCAAGAAAAACGTGGAGATTATCAAAAAGACATTGGATCATTGATGTTTGTTTGACTGCCGATGTTAGCTAGTTAGCTAGTTAGCTCTGCCAGCTAGCGCGCTGCAATCGTGTCCGATGGCAGACATAATTGCAAAATAAAAAGCAATCCAACAGCATATTATACAATGTAAACAAAGACACGTTTCCTTGCGGAGGTCTTTATAAAATGAGGAGTGGTTATTATAGTCCATGGATGTATTAAGAGACTAGTCTAGCTAGTCATGTTATGATGGGAAGTTAACTCTTCTTCTCCGTGTTTTTGGTGAATTTCTGTAGCAGAAACAGCGCCGCCTATAGGCCTAGAATATGAAGTAGTGCGTTCAGTCATTTACACTTGGCTAGTATGGATGAAAAAAATCTCAAAACGAATCCAGGGAAGATGGGTAAAAAAAAGATCGTTTTGGTACGTGTGGACGTGGCCTAAGTCTTACTCTTGCATGCAGTGTCCAACGGTCATGGAAATACACAGCCATGTCGACTGGCACCCCCGACATGCACCGAGTTTGAGGGCCCGCTTTTTTGTTTCATCCCCAACTTTATATCTATTTATTTATTTCCCTAATGGGTTTCCATACAGAGTCCAGATTGTCATGAAAGCTCTGTCCTGTGTAATGAAGCTCTAGCACCACTAGGTGGCTCTTACTGTACGCCTGCTTCCTGCATCCTGATGGTTAAAAGACTCCTGTACTCATTAACTTAAGCTCCTGACACACTAACCTGAAGGCCGACCGTTGGCAGAAAACGCAGTCGGACTGATCAGTCGGCTCCCCGAGGTCCAAAAAGTTCCTCAGAACACACCGAAGCGACGCCGACTTGAGCATGTAATACGTCTCCATAACAGCAGACGGCACTAATCTGTATTGTCGCTCAAAAAATGAAAACCGGCAGCTGATTGGACGAACGCATCACGTGGGTCTGGCTGCTCCCGGATTTTTCAACGGGGCATAATGGCTGCTCGTTCAGAATACGATCTCATATTTTAAGAAGCTAGCTCACGAAACGTGTTTCTGAAAACATTTTAAGCGAGATATAGGCCATGCAGTTGCTGAATCTGTCTTCATTTCAGATCGACAAAGGTCAGTTTAAAAGATTTTCGTCAGATTTTGAGGCGTTAGTCCCGCTCATCCCGCTCGTCATCAGATTGGTCATGGAGTCCGACTGCCCGCCCTCCGACGCAACATGTCAGGTCGGCCAAAATGAAGGCCGACAGCTCCTCGGACGGATGACGGCACGGAACACACCGAACAGACTCGAGTCACTGACCTCGCCAGACTGTCCGACGGCCGATTATCGGGTTGGTGTGTCAGCGCCTTTACACGTTACTGTAGCTGTAATATTAACCCAATAATATAATATATAACACTTATATAGATCATTTTTCTGATTATGAGGTAATTCACTCTTGATATTATAAATATTGTTTGCTATTTTCAATGCAGGATTAAAAAAAAATTTCTTCCAAATTTTTATATTGCAGTATTTCTACTTTTACTTAATCAAAGGATCTGAATAAGTCTTCCACCACTATCACTTTTTACTAAGCCATCAAGTCTTCCGTTATGATTGTTGATAAGTATAAATTGGGGTCACATGTTTCTCACATTCTGATAAGCCAACAGCAAAAGTTAGTTTCTCTAATTAGAAATGTTAACACACATTAATAAAGGCATTTTTTCTACAACAATCCATCAATTGACATGGACATTTACATGTCTTAAATAGTAAATGTTAATGAGTTGTTAAATGGAGTTTAGTCCAGATGCTCTGCAGCACTTTTACAAAATAAAGGTCAAACAATCCATTGCAGAAGTTTACTTAAAAAACTACAGCTAGAAAGACAAAGCAAGTGGAGCAGGTGGCATTATCTGTCCGAAAGTGGCTTGTGTCCAACACACTGTATCTTTTTGTTGTTGTTGTTGTTGTGTCTGTGCACCAGCTGGCTGGTGGATTTCTGCTGTATTGTTCTCTGGCACAGGCTGCCATCTAAAGAACAATGGCTGCTTACATACCACGGGTCCCTGTTGGTGAATACTCTTGAATCATCAGTGTGGGCTTTTGCAGCTGGGTGGCTCATTAGCCACCAGATGTTAGCACCCACTGCTAAGCTAATAAAGAGCTACCAGCATCCAACTCACAGCCAGCCTAATGCAAATGATACGAAAATTATCATTTCCATGAAATATGGAGTAAATATTCATGTCCCCCAGAAGATGGATCATATTGTTTTTGGTTACTCCCTAATCTTTCGTCTTTATTAACACCAAAAGCAGGCCAAGTTTCTACTTTAAATCAAGGAATATAAACATTTATCATAAAATGTAATGCTCCCCAGTGGATGGCCTCTATAATTACACTGTTACGGGCATGTTAAAAAATGTATCGCAAAATGTAACTTATTTTCTCTTTGTGCAGTTTAAAATGTAACATGTTCTCTCTTTGTGCAGTTTCCTTTCTTATGTACATTTTTATTTTGCAATCACAACAAACCCAAATCACTCCCATCTGTTCTGCTGCAGTTTGTGTGCTTTTATTTTCAGGTGAGTTAAGTTCAGGGTAATGGGTGAAGGAAGGTGAGAAACAGGAAGGTTTAAGATGTGTCCACAACACGTCTAATGGAGCCCACAGATGGATGCTGAGCCCCCCAGTCTGGGTACCGTCTGTATTTGCCCTTCTCCAGCAGGTACTGGCGCCCCCTGTAGTTTGGATGCTCATACAAAACCCAGCAGCCGTCCTGGACGTGAGCCGAGTGAATGTCACGATAGCGCCAGTGGTCCAGCAGGTTGGGCAGGTCCTCGCTCAGCTCGAACATCTGGCCGCTGAAGTCTGGACGTTCGTAGATGCGGATCTTGTACATGCTAGAAAGCTTGAACATTGAACAAGCAAAACATAACATTCTAATTAGTGAGCTTTAGATGTGCTGGTGGACAGGTTTTTAACCTTTGGACAGTGCCAGGCTATAGCTGTTTAGCCCTGTCTCCAGTCTTTGTGCTAAGCTAAGCTAACTATCTCATGGCTGTAGCTTCATATTTAACAGACAGATATGAGAGTGTTATTAATATTGTATCTAACTCTCAGTAAGAAAGCAAATAAGTATATTTTCCTAAATGTTGAACTGTTCCTTTAACTTTCCATGGGTCATTAGTAAATATGTATTTTATATTCATACAGACAGCCTTGTGTAGTAAATTGCACATTTTGCAATATTCTTGTATCATTAAGCCAGAGTTTTTCATACCATAACAAGGCTAAGGCAAAGAACCCAAGCCATTTTGGGCACCAGCAAAGCCGTATGAATGAAAAATCAATGTGAGCATCAAAACAAACTAAATTACTTTTGTCAGATCTAATGTAGAAATGTAGTTGGTCCACAGTGGACTTCTTTAGCAAGTTTTTTCTTTAAGCTTCTTGAGTGTTATTTATTTATTGTCTGCTCTAGCTTTTTTAGAGTTGTGAAATTGCAATTTCAAAAAATAAATAATATATATATGCCAAATACGTGCACCTAGGTCTTCCACAAACCTAGGGAAAACACAAGCCGCAAATCCAAATCCACTGAAAAACCAAGTTCTACTACACTACTACTACTAGACTAAAAGTGGGATGTTTTGTTATAGTATAGGATAAGATAAATACAGCACCATATTATGTAATGTAAGTATAATGGTATTACCCACACAGTTGCATTGCTATAAGTGGGTGAAACAAGAACATAATTGGAACCAGGACACCCAGAATATCAGCATATTCGTTATAAAGAAACTGATGTAAAAACCAGCTTCATGCTTGGTCAGAAAAAAACTTTTATATTAAACTATCTTGTAGGTGCAAAAGTGATACAAACATTTCTAGCCTTGGCTCAAAAGCTGTTTTCCATAACTTACATGTCTGATAAGCCGACAGGAGTGGATGGTGTCATTGAAGCTGTTCCAGCTCTGGAAGTTGGGGTACTCCCCTCTGTTGAGGACGTACTGGTAGCCCTTGTATTGGGATCTCTCATAAATGACCCAAGCCCCGCTCTCCACCCGGATGGAGTTACAGTGCTGGAAGTGAGTGCTGAGCTCATGACAGTCACCGCTGCATTCATAGTGATGACCCTTGAAGTTCTTTTCCTCATAAAAGAAGATCTGTACACAGTATTCTGTGTTAGAGCATCCACTCATAGAAATAACACTAAAGCTAAGGTATTCAAATGCTCTGTACTACCATTCAGCAATTAGCATGAGGTGCATCATGTCATATTGTTACAGCACAGTTACAGTACTCACCTTCCCTGTGTGCTCCATAGTCACCTTATGTATCTCCTCACCCTATCAAATCAAAGCCCCTCATTCACATTGCATTACTGATGGTCCACTTTCATATAAAGGCTGATGAAATGCACTGCCAGGAGAAGTATTGTCATTCAAATGAGCTCTCCATTAACTGGCACATTAGCTGATGCTGCACTTGTTTTAAAGTACATGGCGTCTGTTTGATTGCTCCTGTGGTGATGCATAATGCTGTCACAGTCTTTTACTATTTCATGCTTTAATATGGTTTTATATGTTTAATGCGTGTTTATGTTCATTCATATTACATAGTTTATATTGCATATACTGTAATCACTGACAGTTACCATTTCCTATCCACAGTCTACAAAACATACAGTATATGAGCCGTAACAAGCAAATACATAAATTGATATGAAAATATTGCATTTTAAAAACACTATATTGAAGCATATTCTGTGACTAGTTTGTTTCTACAGTATTATATGACCATAAAATGTTTGCTTAATTTTGAAACCTCTGTTAACCTAAATTATATGTATTTTTATACATTTTATTAAGTTATTAAGTTTTTACTTCAGAATGTATAAACTTTACTGTGTAATCACAGCAGCTTATCAAACATCTATTTAAAGTTATATAGTAAAATAAATTAAACATCCAAGTTAGCATTTATTAAATATGCCCATATTTGAGTGGCAAAATAGTGTTTGAAGAATGAAACATGTCTAAAACGCTGTTGTATACGACATATGTCATATTCAATATCTCCAGATCAATACAGTGTAGATACTTGTATACTACTTGTTCTTTAGAAGCAGAGAGATGCGCCGTTTCATATGTGACATGAAATATGTTTACACATTTCTAGCATATAAGATGAAGCTGGGAAATAAATAATAAGCAACAGTGTATCATTTTGTAGCATTACTTTATTTTTCAAAATGTACATTCAGCCTTTTTACACTTAAAAAAAAAAAATGACAGCTAGTTTTCCTTAACCTGGCGGATGGATCCAAAAGCCCCCCCACCCCTCCCCCCCCCCCCCCCACACACACACACACACACACACACGCACACGCACACACACACACACACACACACACACACACACACACACACACACACTCAGAGTACCGTCTGTACTCGCCCTTCTCCAGCAGGTACTGGCGCCCTCTGTAGTTGGGATGCTCTTAGAAGATGCAGGCGCCTTCGAACACCTTGCAGGAGTGGACTTCCCGGCTGTGCCAGCCCTCATGGAAGACAGGCATGTTGTCTGCCGCCTCCATCAGCTGGCCTTCAAAGTTTGGCTTCCCCCAAACCTTCAGCCTCCACGAGTCCCCCACCTGGAAGAAAGAAATGAAGGACACTGAACATTTGCAACAACTAAAACTTGTAGAAAGAAAAGTGATGCGGTGCTCTCTAGGGTTCCCTTAAAGTGCTCATATAATGCTTTTTAGCTTTTTCCCTTTCCTTTATTGTTTTATATATTTTTTGGGGTACATTATAGGTTTACAAAGTGAAAAAGCCCAAAGTCCACCCAAAGGGACTTACCATCTCCAACAGAAAACATTGTTCATGAACTGCTCCAAACAGCTCTATTGTAGTCCAGCCTTTACTTCTGGGATGAACGTGCGTCACTTTGTAACACACGTTATACTCGCCTAGCTGCTAGCGTGGCACGCCCTCATACTCTGCTTCTGACTGGCTAGTAGTCCTTACCTAGCTACTGCGCATGTGCGACTCCCAACAAAGATGGTACAGAAGTGTGATGCCTCACTCTGTAGCTAAAACAGAGAGCTCAACACACAGGGTGAAAAGAGGAGCTGCAGCAATGTGTAGTACAACAAAAATATGGTGTTTTTTTTTAAATTAATCTCATAAAAAAAAAAATCAGTCCATTAGCTTCTTCACTGGCAACTTTACTGTCGGACATCAGACGTTGGAGCAACTGAAGAAGGCAGTGCAACAGTCTATATAGGCTACACTGTGCCAATGGATGATCTTGTACATACTAGCTATATACTGTATACCACATAAGAAATAAATTAAATGGGGGTATCTGTCATTAAAAATGAATCAGCCTAATACATACCATAAAAGAATAAGTCCTTTATCCTCTGATAAAGACCATGAGATGCTGTTGACAGCGCTGGAAAAAGCTAGGAAGTGGACCTTGAGTTCAGATTTGTTTTGCTGTGTCATGCTTTGGAAAATATTTATAATGTAAAGTGTACATGATTACGGGCAAATGCTGTTTTGGCAGTATTTCTCTCTCTTAACTTACGTTGCTAATAATGCGACAGGACCTGATGGTGTCAGTAATGCCCAGCCAAGTGCTGGTAGTCTGGGTACTCTGCTGGGCTGAGCACATACTGTACTGGTAGCCCATGTAGTTTGGTATCTTGTAGATTACCCAGAATCCTTCCTCTACTCTGATAGAGTTGCAGCGGCTGAAGTACGTATGTAGGTTGCCAGAGTCATTGTTGCACCCGTGGAATCGACCCTGGAACTTTCTGTCCTCACAAAAGCTGATCTGGAAAAGAAATACGGTCAAAATATGACATGCTTAAGGCTGTCAAGTGGCTTTTATATAGGTTTTTATAGTATGTTTAGTTTGCTCACATTTATCTTTAAAAATAATGTACATGTTGTTCTACGTTAAATATCTGGCACTAAATATATGAAATGTACCTTCTCAATAGTTCATATCAATAGGTTTGGTGTGCTGTAAAACATTAAAGCAACCACCTCCAATATTCTCTTTATACAGAACAAGAACAATAAAACTAAGCACATGGTTTGCTTTGTGTGAACTGGATTATTCAATCAGCGATTCAAATATTTATCCAGGCTTATCGCATTGTTCTGAAGCAGTGAATCCTGTTTCCCTAAACAATGCAAAGGCAAAGTGAAAAGCATCCCAAAGCCACTGGATGCAGCAAAGCGGGCTGACAAAAAACAAGGGCACTGCAGTACATCTGGTTTGATATGAAACGCTTTTGAGCTGAGTCAGTAACACAGCGGGAAGGCTCCAGAGACTTTACAGGAGATACTGAGTTGTGTATTTTACACATGCCACAACTGATTTATATGAAACAAGGTGCACTTTTGACCTCTGAAATAGTGTTTTTATAGAGATGATGTAAAACTCTATAAAATCAGCCTCAGAAAAAGCTAAAAGAAATATATATATATATATATATATATATATATATATATATATATATATATATATATATATATATATATATATATATATATATATATATATATATATATTAGACACACACATCTGCCAACAATGCTGAATAATTGAAGTATTGAGCATTAACAGTAAATAAAACATTTACATTATGGAAACAAATTGGCACTCAGTAATAAAATGATCTGTCCATTCAAAAGTATCATTACAACATTTACCTCAGATATTTATAGTCCCCAGAAGATGAATCCTCAAGTATGTGGTGACCCACCTGACCTTTCCTCTAGTGCTGCTGTCACAAAAAAATAATGAAAATCTCAAGGCGGATTTCATCTGGCACCACCCTCAGGTTAAAGTTTACATTTTTACAACTGGTAAGGATGCTAGAACACTGTAGGTAAATCAACACTTTGATACTGTGGAGTGTAATGAACGATGCAGCTACGAGTGTCTGCTGGCAGGGATTTAGATGTGGATAGCTTTTTCGTTGTAATGAAAGACAGCAGACATACTGTATATACACGTGTGTTCTTGGCTGCATCTGTTTTTGTTGTAGAGTAGCCATGGGACGTATTTTAATTACTGTTCTCCTGCGTTCCTCTCTTGTAGAAGTTAAAGCATTGAAATGAGGTGCAGTAGTGTTTGGAATGAAAACATTTGGTCATATTTAATCAGTTATCCTGAGATGACTGTTTTATTATTGCATTATCTGAAGTTATCAAACACTTATCTCATTGTCATGATTTACTGTAATTATCTATATTAGGCCTACTTTCACTTTTTTCTCCTTATTTTTGTTCTGTTCTCCTTTTTAACAAGATAGAGAGGAATGCCTTCATAATGAAACTGACTAACACTATTGACTGGAGATAATGAGACATTTAAAATGGTCCACCACTTTTACTTGTTGATGTCAATTTACTAGTTTGAGTTTAGAGACTGCAGAATGTATAACAGTAAAGCATCTGTTACAATCTGGATTTATGGAGTTTAAAGGTGTACCAGACAGGGAGGGTCTAAAGAAAGAAGCTGCTGAGTTGCATTATGGGAGGACTAAAAGTCAGGATGCCTCTTGCGAGTCCCCCTAAATCCCTGTAGTACACCTTCAAGTTGTGATTATGAGAAAACAATGTTTCAGCGTTTACTATCTCAAATGATGTGATCAATTATGTCCATTATCGCAAACCAGTGATCTTGCATGGGACACATTTACAAAAAAAACTCCATAAGAACAGTCCGTGTTTTGCTTCTCATTTATTGATGGTGTTGTGTGAGAGTCTGGGCATTTGGAAAGGTCTTGATCCCTTTCCTGGTCAAGGCTAAAGCTGAGGTAGGGTTAAAACTCTGTGATCCTGCGGAAGGAGCCGACACCAGGCAAGGCTGCCCCCCAGTCGGCGTGCTGCCGGTACTCGCCTCGCTCTAGGAGGTATTGGTGCCCCCTGTAGTTGGGGAGGTCGTACAACACCCAGGCGCCATCGGTCACCACACAGGAGTAAGCCTCGCTCAGCTTGTAGGTATCATACACTGAAGGACAGTCATCAGAGCACTCCACCATCTGCCCTCCGAAGTCTGGCCTCTCGTACAGCCTCAGCTTCCACGTGCTGCCATACGTCTAAAAACACAAGACAAAATTGTAGGTATTGAGGTTCGATACCCAGCCCTGTTACTGTTGGTCTCATGAGATGATCCCTTTGTTCTGGGAAACGCACAGTAATATCAGGTGAAAGGCTACATTCAGCCCAAAACACTGATTGCTAAATATGTCGCTAAATCCACAAAAACATTCAACTTCAAAGTGGAATTAATACATTTATTCTGTATCTTTTTAATTGTTGCTATTTGTTTAGCTAACATTTGTAATCCACACATAAGTCTCTTTTTCTTTAGAATGATTTAAACGTGGCATAAGAGTTTATAGTTATTATAAGGCTCTGTAAAGCTGTATTTAACTCTACAACAAGTCACACACGTTTCGTGTTGTGGCCAATGTGTTAGCCAACTATTGCCAGTTTTCACAACCACCAGTCATTTGGAGTCGTGTTTCCGGCCTTTGGGTGAATTTAAGTCCAATATTCACTCTCCTTTTAGCTTAGTTTGGTCTCCAGCAGCTCCTGAGAAAGAAAAAAATGATCTGGCATCCTTAGATGTTAAATGCCCTGCCATGGTTAGCAGCTAGTCGCTGTGTCTGTCTATCTTGGGTGCTGGGCAGGTAGCAGTTTATCTGGATGCTGAGAGACAGAACCAAAACACTTAAGGTATGGTCCGTAAAATCTAAATAATGAGCAGAGACACTAAAACTCTTTGTAGAGTTAAGGGGAACTGCAGTTGGTTCATAATTCTCTATGGGGTTGTCACTACGAGACATCCCTTGACATTAGTCACTTGGCCCATTGTAAATATAAAAGTATTACTGTAGCGTTAACATTTAGCCATGTTTTTTCAGCTTGTATTCTCCTTTAACATCTTTTTTGCTAACTTATTAGAAAATTGCTGCCAAATACTTTTGCTATTGTCTGCCCGTTTAGTCTGTTGTGTTCACAGAGCTCAGTCCTGTTCTGCTGTTGACTGCCCAAACACTATGTCAAACCTAAAATCCTTTGTTGTATTTGACCTGAATGAGGACTCTTACATTCTTTATGGGGCGGCAGGATTTCACATTTTCGCTGAAGGCCATCCATTGCTGGCTGTCAGCGTACTCCCCAGGGCTGAGGATGTACTGGAAACCCTTGTAGTTGGGTCTCTCATAGATCACCCACACACCGCTCTCCACCCTGATGGAGTTGCAGAGGCTGAAGTATGTGTGCAGGTCGGCACAGTCGCTGCTGCAGTTATAGCAGCGGCCCTGGAATTTCTTCTCCTCAAAAAATGTGATCTGTGGCAAAAGAGGAAACATTTTTACTTATAAAATGTGCGTATTTTCTGAACATAAATATCTTAAAATGTATTTTAAAAAGCACACGAGTTGTAGTAGGTTTTATCTTACCTTCCCCATTTGGATGCACTGTAAACCTCATTCTCTGCTGCAGCCCCATCAACGTATTTATTGATTAACAAAATGTGCAGAGTGCGGCAAGTCTTTGATACCCAAATGAGGTAGATTTACATATCAGCAAAATGGCTTGGTGCTGTTTGATTTGGCTTTTGTTCCAGTCTGATGGTGACTCTGTATCAAACACATGCTGGAACAGTGAAAGCAGAGGGTCAGTGCAACACAGTGATTCAGCAATGTTAAATGATCTCCTGTATGTTCACGACAACTGCAAATGAAAACATTACAATAACCACCCTGCAAAATCAGACGCAACGATTAATGGCACACAGACCGGAAGAGCCTATGTTTACATTTTCCCAAAGTTTTGCAGTGAGTTGTACGTTAGCCAGTTAAAAGGAAGCAGGAGGAGATTTTTATTGTGAGAATATTAATTTTGACCCTATGTTTTGTGGTTATTACAGCTGATACTGGGGCAGGGTCAGCAAAGAGAGAAAAAAAAAAGAATTGACCAAAAAACTAAATAAAAGCTAAAAAAGGACAGGTATAGAGCATGGGTAAAAACATGAGTCAAACTTGGTCGGTCATTCAACAAATTGAAAGAATTACAAAAATTGAAAACCGATCCTGAATTGGAACTCTTCCAATGTCTATTTCATTTATGAAATACGTTGTGAGACGTGGTTTTACATCAATTACATCAAATACTTCACCATTGTCATATTACAGTTATTAATCTTGCATAGCCACAAATAGATACAGTACCTCATCACTATGCATCCTGCACGTGCTAGCTTGATCAAGAACTTTACGACACAAGGCGGTGGTGCTGTAACGCTTTTGTCCACACAGGCCGTCCAAAATCAAAGTTCCTTGTAGTTGCTTTAAACAATATCTACAATCTTTGCCAGACCTTCCTCCACAGCGCTGCGGAGGAGGGTCTGGCTAGTCCACACAGCATTCTGGAATGGGAGAAAAACATGCTCTGGTTCATTGGCATTTCTTTTAACCAATCACAATCGTCTTGGACCGAGAAAAGACGCTTTGCCGCTGCAAAATAGCCTCTGGAAGGAACTTGTTTTGGTGGAACATGTGTACGTTCAAAAGTTGTTTTTGTCGTGCAACAGAAAACTCAGATTGGACAGATAGTCTAGCTAGTGATCTGGATTTACCCTGCAGAGATCTGAGAAAAGGTCAACCATAGTCCTCAGAAATCGGCCGGAGTTTAAAATGCCAACTAAAAGAAAGCCCAAGGCAACGGATGTCCGGCCTAAATGAGTGAACTCTGGCGGAATTTCTGTCGGCATCGGAGCAAGTCAAGGATATAGACTAGAACCACGACAATAGTGTTATTTCTCTGTTGTCAGGCTGTCAAGGTGAGTTGGATTATGGAATTATGGAATTACTCCTTGCCATAGTTAAAAGGAGATTTTCTTAAAGATAAAGATGCAAACATCTGCATTTCTTTCAGCATGAAAAAAACCCTCCTTAAAATTCAGTTGATACACAGGTCCCCTATCAACCTATAGTGCAATATATGAGACAGGTTGGAAGCAATAGGTAAATGTGGAGTTTTCTATTGAAGCATGTATTCTGACAGCTTTGTCCACCAATAAGTGTTTTAAACTAAATAAACATGCACTTAAAGATATTAAATTAATATCTTTAAAAGTAATGAACCAAACCTTATGAATGCTAACATTTTATCCCCCTACTTCTGTTTCTCCTTCTTTGTTTTTACACTTTACAGTTGTTTTGCGTACCCTGTGTTGCGTTTCCTTTAAGGAGATGTGTAAGACCCATAGACTGTATATTAATATTAACAGTCTATGGTAAGACCACATGAATTTCCCTTTGCAGGATAATAAAGTTTACTCTGACTTTTGCGTACCCTCCAGGCCAGTAGTTTCAGTTCAGATTGCAGAGACTTGGCCTGAGTCATGGAGCTGCAATTAGTGACTGTTCTGAAAAACTTTTTGGTGTGTTCAAGTGCTTGAGGGAAACTAATTTGAGTCCAGAGAGTCAGCTGCTGAACTGTTTTAATGGAGGAAATACTGTAATTTCATGATCCTTTTTTACAACCTTCCTGTTTGCTTATTGTTTCCACTGTGGGCTATTTTTAATATCTCACTTTCAAATATTGAATGTCAGAGCATGCAGACAAAGTTAGATGAAGACAAGTTGAAACGCACTGGTCATTTTTAAATACCTTGCCATGTGAAATAAACGCATTTTCGTTTTGCACAAAGCCTACAGAATGGCCTTGGATTGTTTTTGGAGGAGATATGCATTTTTACATGTTTTAAATTGAGACCAGTTATTCCATCCTTCATAGGATGGAATAAACTGAATGTTTCCATAAACTCAAGTAAACGGCTGCACAGTAGGAGTCGGAGTAGGAGTAGTAGGAGTCCCTATTTATTTTTGAAATAAATTGTCATTTTGCACCAAATAACAGGCCAAGAATAGAAAACATTGGATTTCAGCATGCTTTATTTTTCCTCCCAGTACATTTAGAGTTAACAGGAGTCCATGATACGCCTGATGGAGCTGAACCTCGACATGTTGCTCATCGCCATCTCTCTGAGGTTGCTGTACTCTCCTGGCCTCAGGTACAGCATCTTGCCTCTGTAGTTGGGCTGCTCGAACATCAGCCAGTGGCCGTCCATCACGTTGCAGGACCGGCAGTCAGACATGTGGAAACGATCCATCATATTGTCACAGTCGTCCATCAGCTCGTGCATCTGGCCTCCAAAGTTCTCCTTTTCATAGATCCTCATTCTGAAGGGTCCCCTGTGCTGCAGATGAAGAAAAACCATGGAAACAACTGAGGACTTCTGAACCTAAAATAAACCCAACCTTTAGATCTACACATTAGTGGTTTTACACTTGTGTGATGAGACTGGTGTACGAAGAGGACGGCCGTGGTTACTTTGGGATCTCAAGATTGATTTCATTAACTCCAAAAAACAACCCATTGTGATAAGAAAACAACTGTCATGATAACATGATACTTCTCTTGTGATCTTGAGAAAGGTTATTAAAACATTACTGCAAACACAGCCGTTCTGGGCCTCCATACTGGTGATATTAAAAACTTTTACAATATACATTTTGTAAAACTAGACTAGGGTTTGCAAATACCATTTACAATATTGGCAACACATTCTGGGCAGAATCACTGTATCATTGGGATCTGAACAAACTGAGATATATATAAATATTCTGCACTCAAGGTCCACTTACTTGCTTTTCCAGGAGCTTTCAGCCGAATATCTCAGCCTTGTAACCTGCACAGGAGTATCACGTAATCAAAGATTGGCACTTTGCTGATTACGTGATGACAACTGTGCAGGTTCCAGTCGTTGAAGAAGGCTGTGAGATACGGTCGAAGGTTAGTAAGTGGACCTTGAGTTGAGAATATTTTATGATGTGTTGTCCTACAAGTCTTTTGCATTTGCTCAACTTACAAATTTGTTCTGAGGGCCAATAGAAAAGCTGCTTTTAATGTCGTTGGAGTCCAACGTGGAGGAGGGTGTCCTTTCAACTCAGTCATTTTATAGAATCCTCTTTGGCAGATAATTTACTGCATGGTTTGCAAGGCTTTTTAGTTGCAACAATGTAAAGGAATCTCTCTTGTAATTTGTGGTGTGGCTGGGCTCTAATGCAGCTGAGCGTGACAAACCTACCATGGGTATCATGCGACTGGACCTGATGCAGTCACTCATACTCATTCCCATCAGGCGCTGGTTGTCTGGGTACTCGCCCCTCCTCACCAGCATCTGATGGCCCATAAAGTTGGGCTTCTCGTAGACCATGAAGAGACCGCTCTCCACCCTGCAGGAGTTACACCTGCTCAGGTAGGAGGTGAGCTCGGGGCAGTCACTGCTGGTCTCATAGGAGCGACCCTGGAAGTTCCGGTCCTCATAGAATGTGATCTGCAAAGAACGTTGCGACTTGATTAGCAACTTGTCTGTACATTTTCATCTGAATTTTTTACTGTTATGGTGTCACAGATGTATCAAAAGTTTTACTTACCCTTCCCATGGCCATGATCTTTGTGAGTTAATTTCAGATGTACTGCTTCAACATCGACCCTTTTCCCTTTTTATACATCGCACAACCGTAGTATTTCCACATGGCTTGTGCTGAAAGCTTTGACTCATCACTCTATATTG
The DNA here is from genome assembly GCA_023566125.1 of Zingel zingel. NCBI lineage: Eukaryota > Metazoa > Chordata > Actinopteri > Perciformes > Percidae > Zingel > Zingel zingel. The sequence continues at coordinate 11,296,594 of CM042337.1, forward strand.
TGGCAGAGCACAGCAATCTAGGGTAGCAGACTTCACTGTATGTCAGAATCTGCAATAGTTGTTTGATTATTTGATTTGGATTTTATATGAGCTTCCAGAAGCTTCAACTATGTAATTCACATCTCGTCTGTAGAAATCTATGTGGCGTGATTGAATATCAGATCTGAAGAAGAGTCCGAACTTTATGGTTACACTAAAGGCATTCAACAAATGCCACAATACAAAGCTTTGGTCTTGTAGCATTTAAAAAGTATAAATGCTATTAATATTACACAATTTGAGGAACATTTTGCTTATGTTATGACCAGAATTGTCTCCCAAAACTACATTCAACATACAATAATAACTATTGATGTGTGTTGTAAAAAAATGAATGCAGGCCCACGTGCACCTCGTGATGAGTCATGATATTTCACACAAAGCTGTGCAAGGTGGTCTGCAGCTGATAATCTATATGAAAGTGGTGCTGGGTTGGCATCAATTGCAAAAACTAAAAGTGTCACCATGGCCAGGGTAATATTTAGCATATGTTTGTATCATGTTGGAACATCTGGTGCTGTAGAAGTAATAAATGGCTTAATAGTTTACATGTATGTATCAAACTGTTATGCAAGGTTATGCAATGACCTTTTTTGCTGCAGATTATTTTCTATGAGGACAGGAACTTCCAGGGTCAGTCCTATGAGTGCAGCAGCGACTGCTCCGACATTCACATGCATCTGAAGCGCTGCAACTCCTGCAGGGTGGACAACGGGTGCTTCATGGTGTACGACTGCCCCAACTTCACGGGAAATCAGATCTTCTTGAAGAGAGGGGAGTACTCAGATATTCAGCGCATGGGGAGCATGATGGGCATGGCGATGATGGACACCGTCCGCTCCTGTCGCATGATCCCCATGGTAAGACATTTTGGTGGTTGTGGTTTCCAACCACAGTCCAAAGACATGCATGTTAGGTAAACTTAAAACTAACACTGCTTCCAGAACAGGCTTGTGAGCAGTAAGGTAGTCTAACCGATGGACTGATATCATGTCTTGTCTTCCTCCAACAGCACAGCGAGCAGTTCAGGATGAAGATCTACGAAAGGGAGAACTAGGGAGGCCAGATGCACGAGCTGATGGATGACTGCGAGTCTCTCCAGGATCGTTACTTAATGTCTGACTGCCAGTCCTGCAACGTGATGGACGGCCACTGGCTGATGTTCGAGCAGCCCAACTACAGAGGCCGGATGATGCTCGTGAGGCCAGGAGAGTACAGGAACCTCAGAGACTCGGGAATGAGCAACATAATGAAAATCAGCTCAATCAGGCGCATCATGGATATGTGCTGATTGTCGTTCACTTAAAGAAAGCGTGGGTGGAATATTTAAATCATATTTTGAAGTATTTCTCTGCTGTTTTGTACTTTTCTTTAAATGGGGTAAGACTTCATGCTTTGCAATGTAGCAGTGGTGCAAGGGGCACAATTTGTCCCCCTAGAGGTCAGAGGCAACATCGACATTTTGAATCCTAAATAAAGATTTAGCTTATGTGCCCTGGTATGCTAACCTGACTCCGACGGAACTTTCCGTTGGAGAACTTTTGGGAAGGGGCGAAAATACTGGTTAGCTGATTGGATAAACCATCTGTCTATCACCAGCTATGTTGGTGATAGACGGGCCAAATCAACCAATCAGATCAACGATATATCAATCTCTTGCCGAAACCAGTCGGGAGAAGAGCAAAAACATCTTTTCCTCCGAGAAAAGCCTCCAGTGTCGTTTTTTGCTCTTCTTTCAATGAAGGAATACTTTCTAATTCGGATAAAAACTTGGGCGATAGCTACGCTCATCTCATCCGTGGAAGCCGCCATGTTGTTTAGACTGAACAGTCGCTTCTCGTTGCGTCACACCTAAACCCGCCTCAAAATCAACGCTGATTGGTCGGTCGTTTGGCGAATGGTTCCAAATTTTCTCTGTCTCAAGATGCCAGACTGATCTGTGAGTGGAAAACGGTCTCACGAGGCTACTGGTATGCTGGTACATTTTTGAGAACAGCCGAGTCATTCTTCTACACTATAGTTTTTTTTTGTTATGCTAATATTACTATGTAGTACTATGTATATGTCATGTATGCCTCACATTCCTCAACAGTCAACTCATCACACCTCACATCACACCTTTGCATGTTTTGAAATCAACATTTGTAAAAAGAGAATTGTGTTAGGTCTGCTTTCAAAAGTTGCATATTTTAGCTTTAAATCAAAGCATTTAATTTAATCTTGCATCTGTCTGCATGTCTGTTGTATAATGTTATCTAAACATAAATGTGTCTAATAATGGAAATGCACAAGGAAACAAAAGTAATGCAATAACCAGAGTTTGCTTTGTCACTGTGAAATCTGCACCAATACGGTTTAATCTGTTCCAGCGTTGATGTATAATACAGTAGGGACTTCCATGCTGATGAGCTGACTCAGTTAGTTTGCACAATTGAGGGGCAAATTCTTTTGATGTCACATGTTACATAAAAGGCAGCGCGCCAGTGGGAAGAACAGAAATCAAATAGCGCGACCATGAGCGGAAAGGTAATGAAGGGTACAGATCACTGCACCAGCCTACTAACTGATGCAGATACTGCATCAAGCTCAATCATAGCTTTATACTGTATATGTCCCAAAATACTGTAGCACATAACTTATCAGTGTGATTTGTGTTAGTTTATGATAATCACACTTGAACCTTTAGCTCCAGAGGTTTTCCTAATGCATAATACAATCTGTGTTTTTTCTCTCTAGATCGTCTTCTTCGAGGGGAGAAACTTCCAGGGCCGCTCGTATGAGTGCATCAGCGACTGCTCTGAAATCACCTCCCACCTGAGCCGATGCAGCTCCTGCAAGGTGGAGAGTGGGACGTTCATGGTCTACGACAAGCCCAACTACACGGGCCAGCAGTACCTCCTGACCAGGGGAGAGTACCCCGAGTATCAGAATACCATCGGCTTCGATGACTGCATTCAGTCCTGCTGCATCGTCCCTGTGGTAAATATGAGCACAATATTACTATGACATGGGCATGAGAAATACGTTTGGTTGCTGTCTTACGCAGAATCAGATGAGTATATTGGGATCAGTTTCTCTTCTTCACCTCTAGTGATATTTCCAGGATTGTTTTTTTGGGGGGGGGGGACCTTATACTAGTTTTTCTCTCAGCTTTTAAGTGTATTTCACAGTCTTGATATCTCCATGACAATTGTGCAAACTCCATCTGGCCATTAAGAAAATGGGATGTGGTTGTAAGCTCTGGGAAAAAAAAGTGGACATTGGTTTAAGATTTTTATGCGTCAAAGATCAACTTTCTTCTGTCTTGTAACTAGTGGGCTAGCTAGCTAGCAATGCCTTTTTTTGTTTTGTTAACGCTGCAGCCAATGTTGCATTTTTATTCATATATTTCTCAACAGGACGACTTTTAAGATGTTTAAATGGATATTTAGCTTCTCATTTGGCATGGCAAACAAGTTGATTGCTAAATAGAGTTGGTTCCTATTTCCTAGCAGGATCTTGAGCTGTTTTTGGTACTTAGGTGAAACTCTAAACATCACCATACACCAGCACCAAACACCATGACTCATGCATATATTCCATTTGACATTTTGTACTTTAACAGCACAAGGGGCCCTTTAAGATGAGGATCTACGAGAGAGCGAACTTTGAGGGGCAGATGCATGAACTGACTGATGACTGCGACTCCATCCAGGAACACTATCACATATCTGACATGCAGTCCTGCAACGTGATGGAAGGCTACTGGCTGATGTTCGAGCAGCCAAACTATGAAGGCAAGATGTTTTATCTGAAACCAGGAAAGTACAGGAACCTCAAAGAGATTAGCAGCGATGACATGAGGTTCCACTCAGTCAGACGCATCACTGAATCTTAACTGTCTAATCGCTTCCATTTAGCTAATAGGTTTTGCAGATGCTTTTGTTTTATTAACATTAACAAGATGTCGAAGAGGGAGGCAAAAAAGAAGGAGCCTTGTTTTTATCCTGAAACTGTGATTTGTGCATTGTTTGCATGTAGTTCCAGTTGTACTGTGCAATCCAGCCACGATGAATTTACCTCTATAACTGTGTGATGCACACAATAAAATGATTTGCTGCATATTTTGTGTGAATTTTGTCCTGAACACAATTTTGATTAAGTGACTGTTTGGCCACTCACTGGTATTTAGTTACATAAATAGATTAACATACAGTTCATGTCTGTATTAGAATCAACTAATATGAAATGCTAAAAAAAGGTTATTTCCCAAAAATGTACTAAAACACAAATACAAGTGCAAACTTGGTGGTGAAAGCTTGTATAGCAAATTTACAGCAATGTGAATATATAAAATCTCAAATATGAGTATACAGCACAGCAGCAGACTATATTTTGGTAACACTAAAATCCCTGCTTTATATTTTTTGTGGGTGTACGTATATGCAATCTATGTTAATGAATGATTCTTTTGCGATGTTAAGTTATAGTCATAGACTTTAGAAATAGTGGACGTAGCATCAGTGACATCACTCATTGGTTTGTGGACTGCCGTTTTGAAGCCTCGAGTTAATACATCCATGGCTGTATAAAAAAAAGTTCAACTTCCTCATATAAAATTACCAGAGATGGGGACTCTGAGACTCAGACTCGAGTCGCACTTAAGTCGCACAAACAGCTGACTTCAGACTTGACTCGGACTCGACCCAAAAGACTTCAGACTTGACTCGGACTCGAGCTTCGAGACTCATCAAGTGAGTGAAAGAGACGTTACATTTAGCATATATCGTCACAGGTAACAAGCTAACCATCGCAAAGTGTTGTGCTAATGCTGGGGACAGGCAAATTGTATTGTTATAGTTGTATCCATATGATGTGACAGACTTAGGTTAATATTTCACCAGGTCCGAGGGATGTGTTAAGAAGACCCCATGAAGTTATCCTACAACTGATTTTGATTCTGTACTGTCTGGATGGTAGCTACAAGACATGCTTTGAATTCATAAGATTTAACAATACAGTGTTAGGGACAGATCAGATGACCAGAGACTTGAGACTTGACTTGGACTCATGGCAAAAGACTTGAGACTTGACTTGAACTTGCCCCTCAAAGACTTGAGACTTGACTTGAACTTGCCCCTCAAAGACTTGAGACTTGACTTGAACTTGCCCCTCAAAGACTTGAGACTTGACTTGGACTTGAGCTCAAAGACTTCCAAAAAATGACTTGTGAACATCTCTGAAAATTACCCCAATGATCAGTGCTGCTTCTGCACTATGAGACCTCAGTCGTCCGAGCCGGCTACTTCCGGTTTAGGGCTCTACTAACTTGAATGGATATTAAATGATTTAATTGTGCGTCTCTTTTAAACTTTCTAAATGTTATCGGACTGAATGGATCAAATTCTGATTGTGAAATGAGTCATTTTGTGGGGTTGTGACGCTCGAAAAAATTGATCCACTGATTTGAAGACGTCTTTCTCCAAGTTTTTTGGGCAATATGTCAAATAACGTTCAAAGCCCGGCACACTTCCTGGAGGCGAATTTGCGTTTCCCTGAATGGCGAAGGCATATCCCGCCCTACTCTGCCTCTCATTAGTTTACCCTGGAATTATATGTTTATGCCTAAACAAGTATCAGCCAATCAGAGGGAGAGTAGGGTAGGTCATGCCTTCACCTTCCTAGGAAATGCAAATTTCCTTCCCGGGGGCCTACCCATGCTCTAGTTTGGCAATATGGCCGTCACCATTTTGTTTTTTTAAAACCGGACATTGGAAGAATGCTAAACAATTTGAGGTGACCAAAAGGTTCCAATAAACTTTGATGAACTGAAAACACAGTGAGAGGGTCAAAGCTTAAGACGAAAACACGGACAACACCCAAAAACAAGTTCACAGCTTTTTTATGTACACAGTGCCACGGTTATTATCGCTAAGCCTATGTCCTGATTGACAGGTCGGTGTAGCCACACCCCAAAGCATCCCCTGCTTCGTCAATTTTAAAATAAATGGGAGCATAATTTACAAAATGAACATCATGTTGTATTAATTAATACGTGAACGTACTGATTGAGACCATAACTCATGAAAATGTTTACTGAGGTAATAAATCAAGTGAGAAGTAGGGTCATTTCCCCATAGACTTCTATAGAAACAGACTTCTTTTTGCAACCATTGGAGTCGCCCCTGCTGGAATTTTTTTTTAACACATTCTATGGTTATAGTGGATGACATTTGTGCAAGTCTACAAATACAGTAACTTGTAAAAAACTTGTATTACCTATATTTTTAAAATTCTTAATTGACTTGGTCATATTTACATGCAGACACAAAATGAGACTGTTGCTTTTGCCATGAGAGATAACAATATAAAATATAATGGCTGAGTATGTGGGTTGCGCCCATGAAAAATTTGCCAAATCTTCTCTGCCAATGCCAAACAGCTTATTCTGCCATTGACTTGTTTGGTGTTTGGTGGATTGGATGATTGATGTTTGAAGAAACAAGACATATTGACAATTTAACAATTTATTCATTTCACAAACAGGAGCCTCAGTAGCGTGTGGAAGAACCATACACAGCCACAACAGCCTGGCACCTCCTCCTCATGCTGGTCACCAGCCTGGTCACACACTGCTGTGGGATGGCATCCCATTCTTCAACCAGCATTTGTTGCAAGTCAGCCAACGTGGTTGTGTTGGTCACACTGGCACGAACAGCACGTCCAAGCTGATCCCACAAGGGTTCAATAGGGTTGAGGTCAGGACTGCTGGCAGGCCATTCCATCCTCTCCACTCCCACATTCTGGAGGTAGTCTGATAAACCCCGCTCTGTGGGGACGAGTGCTGTCATCTTGGAGGATAGAGTTCGGTCCCAGACTGTGGAGATATGGTATTGCCACTGGTTGCAGAATCTCATCTCTAAATAAGGCACCTGATTGGCAGTACCTGGGGGTACCAGAAGCTCAAAACAAGTGGCAATAGCAACAGCAAAATAACCTATTTGGCAATGGCAGAGAAGATTTGGCAAATGTTTCATGGGCGCAACCCACATACTCAGCGCTGCTGCTCATCCCACAAATGCATGTTCCTTGGGGCACCATTTGAAAGTGAACTAAAGAGGCTTTCCAACGGTATAAAATTTACTGCCGAAAAGCATTGTTACCACAGAGAAATAATCTACCTGCTAAGTTTAAATGCTGCTGCTGAAAAGCAAGGCACTGGTTGTGTTCACTTCACAGGGTATGAAAATCACTCCAGCATTTACAAAGTTAAATTTAACATCAAATGTTGATCTTTAAAATGGGAGGCATCGCTACAGCCCCCATACAATGTACAGTACCAAATTAATCTGCATTAACAGGGATAGACTGGATTTTACATGTATATTGTGTACTAATGTTAAAAGATAAATATACATGTCTACAATATGTAAAATGGAGATGGAAAAATAAACTTTGTACAAATAAATATGTGCTTTCCCATGAGTTTCTTTTACTTCATAATTTCATATAAAAGGCCATTTCAATAAATATGTACATTTGTAGATTTTATATCATCGACCATTCAAAGGGAAGCCTCTGCTCAAAACAGCTGATTTGCTCAGTTGACCACACAAAACAAAATATTGTTCTGTAAAGTGCTGACGAGCCTTCTCATTGTTCTGAATCACAATGACAAAGGTCACCCGTGGGTTATAAAGGCAGCGAGGAGCCCAAGGCTGCTGAAAAAGGCTAGCCGACACAATGGGCAAGGTAAGGCTGCTTGTTTTGCTCTGTGCCTTCTGTGCTTCTTTATACCTGCACGGATTATTCAGCCGAAAACGGTGAACTGGAAGCACTCTTTTCATGTGGTATAGTATACACACTTATTAACATTTTTTGAAAATCCCTTACTGATCTTTCCAGATCATCTTCTACGAGGATAGGAACTTCCAGGGCCGCTCCTATGAGTGCAGCAGTGAATGCAGCGACCTGCATTCCCACTTTAGCCGCTGCAACTCCATTAGAGTGGAGAGCGCTAACTGGATGGTCTATGAGAGACCCAACTACACGGGCTACCAGTACTTCCTGAGGAAGGGCGACTATTCAGACTACCAGCGCTGGATGGGATTCAATGACTGTGTGCGATCCTGCCGAATGATCCCTATGGTAGGCTTTAGTCGAGTGGTTTCAGTTTACAATAAGATTTCTTGTGATGACCCTTTACTGATATAGACGCTAATAAATCACCTTGTCTTTTCTGCAGCACAAAAGCTCTCACAAAATTATGATCTACGAGAACCCAGAGTTCGGAGGCCAGATGAAGGAGTTGACCGACGACTGCCCCTCCCTGACCGAAAACTTCCAATTCAACGACATCTCCTCCTGCAACGTGAAGGACGGTTCCTGGATCTTCTACGAGCATCCCAATTACAGGGGACGCCAGTTCCTGGTACGCCCCGGTGAATATAGGAGGTTTAATGAGTGGGGAAGCATGAGTTCTAGGGTGGGATCCATCAGACGCATCACTGTGTGAGAAGCTGATGTCCAGAACACTGTTTATGTGAAGTACTGTCAAATAAATCTATCCCATAACCACTTTTCTGTCAACCGTTTTAGGTTTCTTTGGGCTCGTTGATTTTAGGGGTTCAGTGGATTGAAAAGTTTGCTTAGGTGGCAAATTAGGCCTCATTGCTGCCCGTGTTTTGGAGTGGACAAAGCAGTATGCAAGGTTTCAGACCAATGGGGCAAAAGAAAATTTGCCAAGCCATACTAGTATTTCGTGAGTGGATCAAATATTATAGGAAAGGGACAAGAACACAACCTAAACAACAACAAATGCGTGATGAAAACATCTTCATGACTTTTAGATACAGACACACACATACACACACACAGTTTAAGACCAGCATGTTTATTGAGAACAGAGAGTGGAAGAAGGTCCAAAAGACTTCTAGTTTAAGTCAGTGATCCGCCTGAGCGAGCCGATCCTTGGACTAGCGGCGCCCCAGTCGCTGTATCTGCGATATTCGCCGGGTCTAAGGTAGTAGGGTCTTCCCCTGTAGTTGGGCTGTTCATACATGAGCCAATGGCCGTCAACCACATTACACGAGTTAATGTCAGACATACGCAGGCGGTCCTGGACGTTGGGGCAATCATCGCTCACCTCATGCATTTGGCCGCCCATGTCTGGACGCTCATACAATTTTATTTTGTAGGAACCTCGGTGCTGCAGGAAGAACATTTATGAGTCATACATGTGCTATCCAGTAGTACTTTTTAGTGATTGTGAACACAAAAAACAGTCCAGGGATAATTCCAAAGTGTTAATCCACCACCTATCTAATCCTAGTTGCAGGTTAACTCATAGCTAGACCAAGAATGGTTTGCAAAAGTCCCTCCTCAATTTAGAGTTTCTTTTAAGCTTCATGAAGTTACTACGACTACCATTTGTAGTCACTGTTCCATTATCTTTAATGTGACTATTATTGCCACTGTTCATCACACCCCCAAACGGCACCGTCAGACACCCCCTACCAAGAGCCTGGGTCTGTCCCAGGTTTCTTCCTAAAAGGGAGTTTTTCCTCGCCACTGTCGCATTAGCCTCTGCTAATGCTTGCTCTTAGGGGGAATTACTGGAATTGTTGGGGCTTTGTAGATTATAGAGCGTGGTCTAGACCTACTCTATCTGTAAAGTGTCTCGAGATAACGCTTGTTATTTGATACTATAAATAAAATTGAATTGAAAAATTACCAGATATCCTTATGTGATAAATGTAAGCTATCCTCTAACACAACTCTGAAGGATGTTTTTGCATTAAGCAATATCTATCTAACGTGAGTTGTTGAGGATTTATGTTCCTAGAAAAGTCCTTCAAACTAGTCTACCATAGGCAAAGCCATTTTCACTTAAGGTTATTGTACTTATTGTATTTCCGATTTAAGGGACATGGTTTTCATGAACTTCAATTTCGCTACGGACAGATTTTGTGTATGAATCTATTTCCTTTCCTTGTACATTGTTTTTAGCATATTTTTCTCAAGCTGGGCATTGACATACAAGCAGGATAAAGATCAAGTAATACGTTTAGTTTGACCTTTTTTCTTCTGTTATACCCTTTGATTTGACTTTATTCAGTTTGAAAGCATTATAGGTTTTCTTTCGCACAACACAATAAATCAGTGTGCACATATGAATCAATAACTTCATCCTAATTAATTGCCTTAATGCCTCTCCTATACCATGTTAGGCTTACCATGGGAATCATACGACAGGAGCGGATGCAGTCATTGATGCCAATCGTGCGCTGGTTGTCGGAATACTCCCCTTTGCGGAGGAAGTACTGGTGGCCCAGGTATTGGGGTCTCTCATACACCATGAAGCAGCCGCTCTCCACCCGTACGGAGTTGCAGCGGTTGAAGTAGAGGTGCAGGTCAGCACAGTCGCTAATGCACTCATGGTGCCGACCCTGGAAATTCGTGTCCTCGTAGAATATGATCTGCAAACGTTTGTCAAAGTACTGATTAATTATCAACTCCCACTGTTAAAAACATCTTAAAAGGTTAACATGTTTTAATTCTGTATTTTCAGTTACAACACATAAGCTTACCTTTCCCATAGTTACATTAGTGGGGGCCAGACTGGCGCTCAATAGACGCTCTCCGTGCCGCTGTCCTTTTATATAAAGTAGCTGTGTGATGGCACAGCATAAAGTATTGTCATCCAAATAGGTTTTATAACACAAATCTGGTTACGTATAGCGACACACCACAGTGTGATGATGAGTTATTGTTGTCCAGTTTTCACATGTTCATCAAAACACCACAGTGTGCTAAAGACCCGGGGGTCACCACTCACAGTATCAGCAAAACAACAAGCATTATTTCTGTCCTTTTCATTCAAAAAGGTTCCTAAAGTTCTATGCCAGAGATGGGGCAAGCCTTTTTTCGGTCCCTAAGCACAACCCCCACCCAACCACCCCACCCCTCACTACCATGTAAGAGTATTTTGACTGTTCACAATAACTTAAGGAGCCGCACAGTATTGTCATATCCTTTCAGATAAGGACCCCACAAATGAATCAAATAACGAGAACGTCCTGGTGCACTTTTATCAATATTTTCTACAATAAACTCTGAAGATGAACTCTTGGTCACATGACAATGAAGTCTGTGTCTGACTTTTCATCTAGCACCATCATCAGGTCAAAATGTATTTTTTCAATACTGTGGTTTTATGACCAAATACCAGCAGCCTCAGATGTATTTTGTGGCTGGTGCTGAATAGAAAATGCCATCATGCTAACACACCACACTAAGCTAAGATGGTGAACATGCTTTACATTATATATGCTTAAACAAAAACATCGGCATGTTAGCATTGTGATTATGAGCGTGTTAGCTCAAAACACTGCAGTGCCCAAATACAGTCTCAAAGAGCTGCTAGCTTAGCGTTGCTAGCTGAAGTTTGAATAATCACTCACAGAAACAGGCCAATAAAGCTCAACAGTGAGCGCTCAATGTTTTTAAAATGGGCTGGAAGTGAATTTCCCATTCATCCATCCATCCATCCATCCATCCATTCATCCATCCATCCATCCCATCGACATTTCAGAAAAGCCCCAAACCCTAAAATCAGAAGATGAATGTGATTTTCACTTTCGGAACCTCACTGCTGAGCTCTATTTGTCTTTTAAATGATTAGTCGTTTAATAATTCATGATGTGTATTTTTATGCAGACATAGCCTAAATACACAGCGTGAATTGCCTTATACCACAGTATTTATGGTATGTATGTGTAACTGTGTGAATGTGATCAGGGTGTTGCTGCAAAAGAGAGGCTTCCTCTCCTGAATAAATAAAAGGTAAACAAAAAAAAAAGTATTAGAGCCTAAGCTACTTCTACATGTCTGTAGATGGGCTTTCAGAAAAACACATCATATTACCTGTCTGGCACTAGAGCTACTAAAAGCAAACCATTTAGTGTTTTGGCATGTTATTTATCTTATTCATTTCTTTGGTCTTGCACTGCATCCATGAAAAATGCAATATAAATAGGCAGTTTTGGAAAGATGCGGCACAAACATTCAATTCAAAAGAGTTCTGTTCGCTGTAGTTGACATGTTTTCCAGGACGGAACCAAAAGATTCTGTAGATCAATAAATCATAAAATCAGTGCAATTAGCATGTTACATATAGAATAGTTCAGTTGCTTATGTCAGACTAATCATTTATTAAAACCCCATCAAATTTCTAATGTGCCCTTTTTAGTTGGGTATATCTGTTAACAATGGACTTATATTTGTGTTGCCCCAAGTGAGGTGTTGTTAATGGGCTCCAGAGTCTAGTGACAAGACAAGAAATTTAGGCATTTCTGAGATCTGCCTTAACACACTTTCAAACTAAAACAGCAGCTTATTTGAAATATTTAGTTTTTTTAGTACAGACTTTTGATGTAGAGGCGGCTTTTGGAATGTTGTGCTTTACAGTCCAATATTACACACATCTGAAAGGTTGCTCAAACTCTAACACTTCATTCTGGAAACTTAAAATGTATGAAAAGTCACTCTAAACAGTCTAAAGCTCATCATGCACAGACGATGGACACAGAGACACAGCTTTTTTATAAACCTCTATCTGAGGTCACGTGATTCAATCTTTTGTTGTTCTAATGAGCAGGCATTCGGTGCTTTTGCCTCCCTGCCAAGGTCTTGATCCCATTCATACAGATAAAAACCCTGATTCATCAATGCCCTTGGCCTAGAGACAGGCACATTATTATGGGATGCCCACATAAATACATCGGATTTGGTAATGTTTAGTGTTTTAAATGCAACTGACCATTTCAACTCTCGTTGATATACGGGTTAAACAATAGCCAATAAAGAAATGTATATCTATATTACAAGATGGTCAACCATGGCAGAACATGGTGATGTAATAATACTGCAGTCAATATTTGGCTTGATTGCAGCATGGAGGTACCGGCGGTAAAAAAAAAAAAAGGCGATGGGGTGTTTGCTCAAGAAATGCTATCAAGTTGCATAGTGGGAAATGTAGTATTAAGCATTTCTGTAGCATAACCCATAACATTCAGTACATCTCGGCCTGGTTTGATTTTGACTATTCTTTTTTTAAATTAGGGCTGCACGATATTAGGAAAATATCTAATTGTGATTATTTTGACTGATGTTGCGATATGATTCACGATATTGGAGGGAATGATCATTTTTGTATCATTCTCATTGAAAAAAATAAATAAATGATTGAAGTGTGATTTTTTTTGCGAGGATCTGTACCAAACAAAGATTTTTTCTTTAGTCTGTAGGATACAATTTGTAGGCCGGGACGTCTCTGCAGCACCACAATACCTTATTTTAGAATGGTTTGACACATATTTTGCCTTTAACAAATATTGCGCCCCCCCTGTGATTTGGATATTGCACTAGTTCATATTGCCATTTCGATAAAATTGTGCAGCACTATTTAAAATCTGGCTCTTGTGAGCCCCATCCTTATGGACATCCCATAAATCACTTGAGTAGTCCTTTAATAAAAAGTTGAATTACCTAATTAGATATTGTACATTGCAGATCACCGGTTTAACACGTTTTTGCCTATTTACTTTCAATCACGTCCTAGTTTTAGATTGGCAATTGTATTTTTTTTCCCAGCCAGCCACTGGTCTCCATTTACGAACATAAACTCAACTAATCACTCATGCAGAATGGTTGCATATGAATGTAAAACACAGCCACTACACCAAGGGAAGCATTTATTTCCATTCAAGAACTGGAAACACACTGAACTTAAAATAAGGTTGTTAAAACAACACAGTTAAATAAGTACTGCACATCTCTCTTTAAGAAAATGTAAAGAAATCACAAAAATAGGTTAGATTAGGTTATTCTTTGGTTAAACAGTTCGCCTTCTGCTTTCAATAGCAGACAAACCCCGAGTTTGATCCCAAGACAAAATATATGGAGTTAAAAACACAAACAACTCAAATAGCAACGTCATGAAAAGCACACTGAAAAATGTACATCTACATTTTGACCTAAATTATAAGCAAAAACCTTTCAAACTGAACAGATACGTCAGGGGAATTAAAGCATTGTAGTTTTGCAATAAAACAGCTTGGAATATTATATATAATGAATTTCAAGGCAGGCTTGTGAAATATTTGGAAACAGCAAACTCAACAACATAACCTGCAAATCTAGAACTTTTATATAAGCAGAACTAATTTACACTGAAAAATGACCACACACGACCTTTGAGAGAATTTCCCAATCCCTTGTCCAAGAAGTTACTGAATAAGTATTTCTATAATTACTTTATTATTACTAAAACTATTGAGCGAGGCCAATAAATTTGCTGACGTTACTTAGAAGAAGGTGCAGTTTAACAGTATGACAAGTCATTTCCAGCTCTGAAAGCAGTGTGCAAGCGAGATGCAAATCCTCTTGAGGCACACTCGTTTCTCACATGTTCTGGGAATAGAAATGTGTCCCTGTGTGCAAAAAAATCCCAACTAGCAGATGTATTATGGCTCAAATTTGTTTAATGCCTCTCTCTCTCTCTCTCTCTCTCTCTCTCTCTCTCTCTCTCTCTCTCTCTCTCTCTCTCTCTCTCTCTCTCTCTCTCTCTCTCTCTCTCTCTCTCTCTCTCTCTCTCTCTCTCTCTCTCTCTCTCTCTCTCTCTCTCTCTCTCTCTATATATATATATATATATATATATATATATATATATATATATATATATATATATATATATATATATATATATATATATATATTATAATGATTCCTGATACACAAAATTGCCAAGTAACCGGTACACACAAAAACGGCTAAACATGCACTTTAACAGTCTATGTTATATAGATTGCTGGTTCTAAGTTATTAAACCAATTAGAGCTGGTTTAAAAACGATAAAAGACAAATCTCTTCACAGCATACTGAAAAAAAATTGTTGAAAATAATGTTTATGTGGATCAGAGGATCCCGAAAGGTCCCAACACTGATGAAGCTGAGCAGAGGCGTCAAGAGAAGATGCAGCAGCTCACTCAGAGCATCCAAATATTAAGATTTGACTAATAATCTCAGTGAGCCGCAAATAACTATACCTAAAAAAAAAAAAAAAAAATCAATGTTGCTTCTTCATATCCTTCCAAACAAATGTGATCGCTGATGCAGAGGATGTACAGCATTGCTTCTCTGCACATTAAAAAGGTAAAAAGAGAAAGGGTCGACATAGTATGAAAATAAATCGTTGATATTCTCAGCTACATCATGGTTGTAACAGCGCTATGAAAAAAGGCAAAACATAAAGTAGTTCTTACAAAAACAAGAAAAGGGTTCAAGCTCCGCTCAAGTCAATTTGGAAAGACGCTAGATATGGGCTTGAACGTACGGTTCACAGACTGTTAGCCAAGTTTTAGTTATGTTTGATAAAAAGAAATAAAATCAGGTTTTAAAATGCAATTGTTTAAACCGAATGTTTTCAATATTGTACATTTCGGCGGTTTTAAAACTAAACTGAGTTTGATCAACAACAACAAAAAAAAAAAAAAAAGAATTCAAGCTTGACATTTTGAAGGCACTGAAACGCTGTAGCCATCTCCACGGATCGTTAAATATGAAGAACGTAGACATTTGTCGAGCTCCAATAATATCTGAAACGTGTAAATCTCGAGTCTCAGATTTCAAGATTGTTTAGTCATCGCAGAGTAGGGCTGGGCCATACGGAGAAAATCAAATATCACAATATTTTTTGACCCAATACCTCGATAGATATTGTAGGGTTGACATTTGATGCTTTAAATTAGATTTTTGATATATAATCATCAGTAACATGGACGTAATGACTGCGTGGGTACAGGCAAATAATAGAACAGCTAGAACAGTCTGGCGAGTTCACAAAATCTAAGACGATATGTAGTCTCATATCGATATAATATTGATATATTGCCCGGCCCTATCGCAGAGTTATTGTGTTATCACAACTAGTAAAATAAATGATTTACTGAAAACTCATATCACTGCTAAGTTTATGCGTCAATTGAGAAATTAAGCCCAACCTCTGTCAATACTGTTATGCAATGTGAGCCAGTGTAATGTAGTGAGTTAACCTCAATCATCCAACTGTATTAAAACATCAATACAGAAACAGATCAGAGTGCTGCGAGTCTTACAAGGTGAGAGAGCATTCCTTGAGTTGGTGGTAACAGACAAACTCTCAGCAAAGAGGCCATGAAATCACATGTCACCAAACATACTGCATTATGTTGTAAAGCACAGGTTCAACAGTTGATAGATTATGTGTGCGATGGAATCTGAGGAGAAGGAAGAGGAACTAAACTGACACGAGAGGTTGTGGCGCTGCGGGTGGGATTCTTCCCTTGACCAAGCAGTCAGTGGGTTTAGCCTACATGAGAGGTGGGTGAGTGTGATACATCGAGGCGTCTGGAGGCGCTGTGGCTTCTGGCAGGTAGTGGTACTCCTTGTGATGGATGTAGCGGCGGTACTTGGGCTTCAGATGGACCCGCGAGTGTGGAAACATCGGATTCTGTCGCAAAAAAAAGGTGACATTAGGACTCTTGGAAGGTTTGAAGAAATGGAGAGGAATACACAAATTGTGTCCAGTCCAAAACACAACTGAACAATTTTTTTTTACTTTACCTTTCTATGGTTATGTTGCAGAAAAATTGGCATCATTCCTTCAGTTCTCTGAGGATACAATGGGTAAACCTGCTGCACCGGCGTGGGCTCTACAAACTGCAAAAGTATGAGAACACAAAGTCGTGAGCTCCAGTTCAGAACAAGTTTGCTGAACACCAGCAGAAAACCACTAAACTAAATGTATATTTATTCAACTGCATTACACATTTGAAAAAAAAAAAACATGAAGTTTGACAGCTAGAAAATGAAAAGTAGACATTTTCTTGCTTATAAAGTCATACCAATGCTACAAATAACACAGCCAAAACAAACATTTACCTCTGGTGTGGTGTCCTCCATGACAGGCAGAGGAGGCTGGAAAGGGGCTCCATCAGCGTGATGATACAGATATTCTGACTGCTGGGAGTACATGACTGGACTGGAGGGCATCGGCGACTGAACAAAAACATTGACAACAGGTGAACGATTGGCCAAACTCTCCTGAACTAAAAAGAAAGAAGAATGGCTTTATTTGGCCTACCTGGACCACATTCCACTGATACTGGTTCGAGGCACACTAGGGAGAGGGAAACAAAGAGACAGAGCAGACTGTTAAATAAAGTTCAAACCCCTTCTGTGCTCGTTACTGAAAATGGTGAGAAATCAATGGATCCCTGCAGGGCTGAGCTGACCTGGTGGTGGTGGTGATAGGCTGGTTGCTGGTAGACAGGCTGATGGGACTGAGGAAGCGTTACTGGAGGAGCAGGTTGCTAGAAACACACACATACACACATAAACATTTTTGTGTACCAATAGTCCTTAGCCTGTAGTAACTGTTGCACCACACAAATTGATCATTGCTTTCTGATAAGGAATTAACTGTGAAGCACATATTTAAATACCCAGGACATAAACTTAAAGTTTGAATGACTTAGTTTTAATAATGCTATTTAAGTCAAGCGTTAGGTGGGTGTGATAGCAGTGACAACTGACAGGCCAGTGGTGGGCAGGAGAGCTCATGTTGGGGCAGTGGAAGTAGGCCACTCCGTTGTGGTAGGTGTAGGGATAGCCTGCAGACGTGGTCAGGTGCAGCGTCCCACAGGGCATCGGCACAGGTAAGGCAGAGTCAGGGATGGTCACAAAAACACTCTTAGCTGGGAAAAGAAGGATACCACAGAACAGTCAACCTACTGGACATTTCAGAACCACCTAAAACTAATTCAGTCACCTTGTGGGTGAGTAACAGTTTGAGAGAAGCCAGCATTAGGTGCCCTGGAACTTTTACAAATGGGATTCAATTTAAGGTTCCTACTGTGGTCCTGGGGTAAAACAGTATTCCTTTACTTTTGTGTTCCATTTCAGTAAAAAAAGGGACGTTTGGCTTTTGAAATTGTGACAAAAATCACATTTAAGACAATCCTAAATGGTGAGTGAATCTTGTCATCAAACTGGTGAACTACAGCTGCAATGCTGAGTGGAAGGTGATATACTGAAGCGTGCCTGGTATCACACAAGGGAATTTAAACAGTCAACTTACTTTGTCCTGGACCTTGCTGCTTGCGGACAGCCTGACCAATGCTCAGCTTCTTATCTTTGAAACAGATGCCATTAGCCTTTAATATAGTAGTGGGGGGGGGGGGAAGACGCCACATTAGATAATACATTTCGGTAGATGAACTACAACAATATATGCACCTTAAGTTTAGTTTGAGATACTTTATTAGCCTGCTTCCCTTACATCATGGAGGACTTTCATTGCATCATCTTGAGTCTCAAATGTAACAAAGCCATATCTGTTGAAAAGGACAGAATCAAGACCAATTATGTTTTTTGCTCAAAGTCAGGATAGAAAGTCATGGCTGCATGCATTACTATTCAGTCACCAACAGGAATGATGACATTAACTCACCCCTTTGACATTCCTGAGCGATCTATCACAATTTTCACCTCTTTTACTGCGCCATGTTGAGAGAAGACATGTCGCAGGTCGCTCTCATTAACCTACACACACACACACACACACACACACACACACACACACACACACACACACACACACACACACACACACACACACACACACACACACACACACACACACACACACACACACACACACACACACACACACACACACACACACACACACTTTTGACTGTTATTTCAAAAGAAGGTACAGTGGTTGCTGATTTGTTTTGGTTAATTTCCAGAATTAATCATTTCAGACCACTTAACAGCAAATATTAGTCGAGTGCACCACAACAACCACCAAGAGATCTGTAAAACATCTGCATGCAAGTTGGTCGGAGCACATGTAAACACCATACTGGAATCTTAACCTTACAATGATTGTTATACAAGTGTTGTGTATTAGGAGGCAACAGGACAAAGTGACAAAGTAGGAATGGAAGGAATGTTACTTACAAGTGTTCATATAATGCTTTTTGGCTTTTCCCCTTTTCTTTATTGCGTTATATATCTTTTGTGCACGTTATAGGTTTACAAAGTGAAAAAGCCCAAAGTCCACCCCAAAGGCTCAATGGTGTTTTTTGCCTCCAATGGCGCCTTCCAGGCAGCTAACCCTAACCTTAACCCTAAACATAACCATTGCCGCGCTGCCTGGAAGGAGCCGTTGGAGGACTTACCATCTCCAACAGAAAACACTGTTCACAAACTGCTCCAAACAGCTCTGTTGTAGTCCAGCCTTTACTTCCAGGACGAACGTGCGTCACTTTGTAACACACGTTATAATGCTCGCCTAGCTGCTAGCCTGGCACGCCCTCATACTCTGCTTCTGACTGGCTAGTAGTCCTTACCTAGCTACTGCGGATGTGCAGTCCAACAAATATATGGTGTTTTCTGAAAATTAAACCACGTAAACCTATTCTGGTACAACCTCTAAATACAATTATGAACCTGAAAATGAGCATAATATGAGGTCTTTAAATCTTAGAAAGCCAAGACATGGGAGGCTCCTTAATGATAAACGTGTAACTTTTAATGCAGAATTTAGAGGAACACTAACAATTGACATTTGATTGTCGACAAGGTTTTATAAAGCATGTTTTTTTTTTGCATTTTTATGGCTGTATTAGCCAGTAGAGAGCTGTTAGGAAAGAAGTTATTTATTTCTGTTTATTCTCATCTCACAATCTTATCCTCCTGACCTTTGCTTATTTACGTGCTTTGCTGCCATCTAGTTTGTAATCTTTTACGAATAGGACACTCAAGATCAAAGATGCCAGTTACTCTGCCAGTGTATGTTTGCAGCTCTCACCCTGTAGTCAATTCCCCCGACAAAAATCCGATTGGGGATAACAGTGCCGTGGCGGGGGGTGTGGTGGGTCAGGCTGTCATCGTGGTATTCTGAAGGTAGCACATCAAGAGTGGAGAAGCTGCTGCCGTTCTCAGACGGACAGCTGGATGTGAACTTAAAATGATAAAAAAAAAAAAGATGTCAAGGCATTTTAGTCTACTTCAGGGCCAGTAAGTAACAACATAGCCGGTATCACCTTGTAGGACAGTATGTAGTGACTTTACTCAGCTTGGATCTGGTGTGATCAAGTCGTTTCCCGCCAGGATAAAGTCAAGTACTCAGTTTTAAAGAGACAACGAGATCGAAAAGTGGCTGATGGTCAGCCACTGTGGTACATAGGCAAAGGCCGATCCCCTGGCAGCATGGTTAAAAGGTGTGCCGTGGGAACACATGTGCCAGGGGAACAGTGAGCAGTGCCGGCAGGGGATCGGTTTATGCCGCTGTACCACAGTGGCATACAGTGGTGCTCATAAGTTTATGAACCCATGCTAAAGTTGTCTAAAAAGAGGAATTAAAAAAAAAAAAAATCATCTTTTGGAAATTGATCTTAATGCCTTAATTAAAAAAATTAGGAAAAATCCAACCTTTAAGGACACCAATTTTCTTTGTGAATGAATAACGTAAATAAAAAAAAAAATGTTCTTCCTTAAAATACAGGGGGCGTAAGTATACACACCCCTATGTTAAGTTCCCATAGAGGCAGGCAGATTTTTATTTGTAAAGGTCAGTTATTTCATGGATCCAGGATACTATGCATCCTGATAAAGTTTGGAATTAAAATAGCCCCAAATCATCACATACCCTTCACCATACCTAGAGACTCTCTCAATGCAAATCAAACCAGCTATTAGGCTAACTGAAATAAAACCATGCCAATCTCTAGGTATGGTGAAGGGTATGTGATGACGTGGGGCTATTTTAATTCCAAAGGACAAGGGAACTTTATCAGTATCCTGGATACTATGCATACTATGCTGCTATAGTGAGCAACATTTGCCCTCAGGAGATTGGCTTGTGCCTATGTACCACAGTGGCTGACCATCAGCCACTTCTCGATCTCTGCGCTACTGCAGTTTTAGTACTTGAGGAGTACTAAGTCCAATTTTAAAAAGGTCCCATGATATGGTGCTCTTTTGATGCTTTTATATAGACCTTAGTGGTCCCCTAATACTGTATCTGAAGTCTCTTTTATATAGGCCTTAGTGGTCCCCTAATACTGTATCTGAAGTCTCTTTTATATAGGCCTTAGTGGTCCCCTAATACTGTATCTGAAGTCTCTTTTATATAGGCCTTAGTGGTCCCTTAATACTGTATCTGAAGACTCTTTTATATAGGCCTTAGTGGTCCCCTAATACTGTATCTGAAGTCTCTTTTATATAGGCCTTAGTGGTCCCCTAATACAGTTTCTGAAGTCTTTTATATAGGCCTTAGCGGTCCCCTAATACTGTATCTGAAGTCTCTTTCATATAGGCCTTAGTGGTCCCCTAATACTGTATCTGAAGTCTTTTATATAGGCCTTAGTGGTCCCCTAATACTGTATCTGAAGTCTCTTTTATATAGGCCTTAGTGGTCCCCTAATACTGTATCTGAAGTCTCTTTCCTGAAATTCAGCCTTGGTGCAGAATTACAGCCACTAGAGCCAGTCCCACAATAAGCTTTCCATAGTATGTGCCATTTCTGTGTCTGTAGCTATTGAGGAGGAGAGAGGGGGGGGCAAGGTGGAGGGTGGGGGTGTGGCCTTGACCAACTGCCACTTTGTTCGTTTGAAAGCCATGATGTCTCTCTCTCATGGGCGGGCCAAATTCTCTGGGCGGGCAAAGCAGAGAAAGGGGAGGTAACCTTCCTCCTTATGAGCTCATAAGGAGCAAGATTCCAGCTCGGCCCATCTGAGCTTTCATTTTCTCAAAGGCAGAGAAGGATACCCAGGGCCCATTTCTGGCGTCTGGGGGACCATAGGCAGGCTGAGGGAATGCATATTAATGTTAAAAAACCTCATAAAGTGACATTTTTTGATGCCATGGGACCTTTAAGTACACATGAAGAGTTTTAAAATTAGTGCGAGTATGGTAATGAGGGCAGGCTCTCTGGTGTTACTCCATACCAGATCAAAAGAAAATCACCAGCATGATCCATTCTGACTAGACAACACTTACTGTCCACTATTTAATCATCACTCATTGAAGTCCAAAAAACTAAATAAACAGTAGGTCCTTGGGTCTTTGAAGTCAGACTAAGTTGATGCACCTGCAGCCAGTAGATAGAATCAAGTTAGTCTTACAACATGGCCGAAAGCTAAGTTTTTCTGCCCTGAGAAAGACTCACTTTTGTAGCTATAAGCAAGCTAGCTCTGACATGAACAATGATAAGGTACGACAAAAAGCTCCAATGTTTAACCACCAAGTCCTCTTTAGTTAGCTCACGCTAGCTACTTTCCTAAAGTAAACTAGCATGGTGAACCTGCGAACAGGTCATGCTTGCATTTTCTAGCTTGGTCGATTTTAAGTAAAATGAGCTAAACGAAAAAAAGAAAAAAAGTTCACAATGTGTGACGGACTAATCTGGCAATGAATATATAAGAACGTTACATTTGACACCGACTTAACGTTACTTAATTACCATAACAGTGTTATGCTAGCTAGATTTGCTCTAACGTTATAAGGGGTAACAGGCTTTGCAGTTCACTCACCCCGTTTTGGTTCTCCACTTCCATAGCCACATTCATCTGGTTAACTTCTGCCTCTAAAAGACGTATGCTGGTTACAATCGCGAATTATTCATGACCTAATAAGATCTCGTTGATCTACTTTGTTTCATGAGTCGCCTGCACCAATAGTTTGGCTTGAAACTCCCCCACCGAGCCCACTTGCTCCCGCGCCCCTAGCTTCACGTATGACCTCATCACTCCGTACGTGATTCGGCCACGCAGCGGCAGCGTTCCCTAAAACTGGCGCAAAGTCTGGTTTCTTTTTTGCGAACAAGTTAGTTTTTATGATGCATTTTAGAACAAAAATAGTTACCGTAATAATAGTATTATTACAAATCTTTAATCTTAGCAACATTTCACATTTTGTTTAGTTATTGTTTAATTAATATCATTAATTTACCATTGCACTTGTTTTGCAATAGAGACATTTTAAAAAGACCAGTGAAATTCACTTTAAAAAAATCATACAAAACATGTACCCATGTAACACAACTGTTTACAAATGCGTTGACATGATAAATGCACTTTGTATTTATTTAATTATTCGTTTTTTCTTGATGTGTTGTTGTAGTACGTATCTAATATATCCTGATAATATAATTCATGGCCTTACGGAGAGTGAATACAGAACTGTCTTCTTAATTGTGTTGTTGTTGATTTTACCTGTTATCTAGCAGCAGGTTGCATCTTCAACGGTATTTTCGTTACCCCACAGATGTCTTCTTTCTATCCGGAACAATACAATGTTTGCCCGGCGGGGTGAACCAACTTTTCTGTTGCCGCTCAATTCTGCCCTTCTTCTTCTTCTTCTTCATCTTCTTCATCTTCTTCTTCTTCTTCTTCTTCTTCTTCTTCTTCTTCTTCTTCTTCTTCGCCGGAACGTAGCCTATACGTCGTTGCACAAGTTGCGGCCATACAATCTATGGTTGCGGCCTATGCTCGGGGCAGTGCGGAGGTTACATAATTAGTTAAATTGAGATCACGTGTGTTTATGTAAGACAATAAAACATTCATGTTGGGGTCCTATGCACTCTGTGTAGGCCTAAGAAGATATGAATCCTGCACATACCTGCCATGGTTCCATCATATTGGGACCTCAGTGGAAAACAATATGGGTTTACTTTTAAACTTAAATTGTTGTAAACTTTTGCACACATTTATAAAACACATAACAGCAATGGACAATACAATAAAGAGCAAAACATTCAAATGTGTAGCTAACTGTCTTATAAGTACAGTCCAAGCCAGATTGGTGCAGTACAACATCATTCCCACTCAGGGGCGACCTTTCTCTGTGAATAAAAACATGTTTCTTGTCTTCACGCTGTCTTCAAAATGAAATGAAAAGTAATACCCTTGGAAATAATAGGGTCTCAGGCTATACAATACAATACAATATATCTACAAATAATGGATTGACCTACAAATATTAACCACTTTACAAATCCTAACAACTTTGGTCCTTCGAGTAAATTTACAAGACATCATTCTCAACTTTATAGGAAAGCTGACATAAATGGCTGCTCGCTCAGGGTGGTGATAAGGAATGAGGATCTAAATAAATGGATTTCACATGCAGGGAAATCCTACGAAAAATCACGTAGATCCACAAAACTACACTTAATACATAGCCACATTCTACTGTTCTTCATACTATTCATCCTGCACGTACGGTTACCACACTGCACATAGCTGTACATACTGTACATATCTGTCTATATGGTTCATACTGAATATCCATATTTATTCTGTTTTTCTTATAATATATTCTGTTATACACTGCATATTATTCATACTGCTATTATAATGTTACTGCTACTACATTGCACATATCTGTACATGTGTTCATACATTGTTCATATTACATAGCCATGTTTATTCTGCTCTTATAAGGTAACTGCTAATACACTGCACATATTCATATTTCATTTATATTACTCTAAACCACCTTCTGTAAACCAACTGTATACTACTGTCTACACTGCACTATATTTCTTGTCCTGTCTATGCACCACCTGTCTATACTTTGTATATCACGTTGCACTTTTCTGCTCTTTTTGCACTTCTGGTTGGACGCAAACTGCATTTCGTTGTCTTTGTTCTTGTACTCTGCATGTAAGGAAAGTTGAATCTAATCTAAAGCAGTCAGAACCTCAACACGTCTACTTTTCCTCTCTTGGTCCTCAAGAAGTCATTATATGTTGAGTTTAAGCCTCATGGAGCTATATGCTTTCTCCATGATTGGTGACAAAGTGCTCTGAAACACTGTCATTTGCATCGTATGCCCTCCACATCTACCTCCTCCCCTCTCAGACCACAACAAAAGAAAGTACAAAGCCGACAAAGTGTCTCCGACTGAGAAAAAAAAACGCCGCCAGTAATGAATAAACAACACATAACAGGGACAAACAGATTTAAAATGTTCTTAGATTCTCCTAGAGCATATCCATACTACTGCAGATACATTTGCAAACATCAATCCCTCTTTGTCTCCTCAAAAAGCTCATTATTTTTTCAGTGTGTAATTCCTCTTGCACATTTCCCATCATTGCAGCCTCCTTTCTCCAGATTGTTTGTCTTCATCCGAGTGGTGAGCCACACCATTACTTGTCATTCATGTCCAGCTTTTCTTAATTGTTGGATCAATTTGCCTACGAGGTCTGACTCTGCAAAATGAGAAGGGCATGTTTGATAATGACAGCAATTTACCAGCAAAAAGTCCTTTTATACTCTGCAAAGATTATTTAAGACACAAGTGCTGTCAGGGCAACTTGCCTGGCTTCAGTTTGCACTGAAAACAAAAGAGCAGAGTGTTAGGGTTTCTTTATTGGCTGTTTTAGTTCTGCTCTTTGTGATGATGAGTTTCTAGCATGATTTCCTGTTATATTGCGTTCTTTGTGTGATGACGCACGTAATGTTCTGCTGTGGCAGTACAGGCCGTTTTTTGCTAAGAGTGTATGTGTTCAAAACCTTTGTATTACTTCAAATTGTAATTTACTTAAATCAAACAATAATGAGCACATGTGAGCATGGCATGACAAATTTCCCTCCCATTCGTGTTCTTTCCGCTGGACACAAACTCCTGAGCTTTTACTTCATGTGTTGCTACAACATTTTGTTTCCTGTCATTCATTTTGTCATCTGCCTTGTTTACCTGAAGTGTCAGGATGTGAGTAATGGGGCTCTGAAGTGAGCTGTGTGCTCACCAGAGCAGGCCAGCCAGCCAGCCATACCAAACAGAGAGCCACAGAATTAGGATACAGGTAAATCCCAACCAGTGCTCCAGCTTCTCCAGACGCGAGCAATGGTTAATGTCTGAACTGTTTGACGCAACTGTGACACTGATGGAAACGCTAGGGTTATGGACTTTCTTTCTATTAATAGAGCTAAGCCCTCAGGTTCCAGGTTTTGTGCTAAGCTGGGCTGAATATTAAACTAACATGTGTATTCTGATCTGATGCAGGACGTCATCGACACCATTACAAATGATGAAACGTAAAAAAAACAAAAAAAGTCCAAAGTGTCGTTTCTCTTGTGAGGACAGTTTTGTCTCGGACCCACTTCACAGAGATGAAACTGCATCACCTTCTCACTTGTTTGGGTTTGACGTTAAACAAGCTCATTTCTCAAGCTGTTCCTTTAAATCTTGTGAATCTTGAGTAGATAAAAGCCGATATAGAAGAAACAGAGGTCAAATATCAGGTCAGACATGCATTTCCCATCGAGAAAACAGCCATTTTACCTCAGTCGGTCAGTCAGTCAGACAGTCGTGGAGACAGAGGTTGATGAAAAATGAGCCATAACAGAAGGGTTCGACTCTGGCTCTGTAATTACTCTACAAATCTCTGATTTCCCCTCCTTCATCTCCTGACTATTTATAGCTGCTGCATTCCTCTCGGAGAATAAAATGATCTCTTTGAGACAGTACAATGCCAGAAATAACAGGTTTGGACAAACATTTGCTGAGGCGTGGTGGGCCTGGCTGACCATTACTGAGTTCCACTGTGGTTTCAGTCTACTGTTTTTCCCCCTCGTCCATTTATTCATCTGTTATTCTAAATGGCAGTGGGTTAGCTGGGGGGAGGTGGCGGGTAAAATGTGATGGTCCAACAAAAGAGCTTGTATGAACTATGATGAAATCATTTTGTCTGGCAGAGCGCAGCAAGGTCACCCGTTTTCTTACATGCAAAAGAAAACACACACTCATAAACACACACCTTCGTGTCTGCGAGTACTCAGGTGACTACAGGGCTCAGACCTCCCTCTTTGTGCTCCATTTTGTTTATGTTACAATCATAGGACTTCGCTGGCAAATATGATCAACTTAGACATGTGGCTTTGTGTGTATATGTGTATATGCAATCATGTGTGTGTGTGTGTGTGTGTGTGTGTGTGTGTGTGTGTGTGTGTGTGTGTGTGTGTGTGTGTGTGTGTGTCTTTGCATGTGTTTAGGTTATCAGAGGAGGAAGGCTGTAGCTATAGACTGTGTTTCTTGTCAACTTTTGTTTATCAAGACGAAACAAAGATCATACGTAGCCTGCGTAGCATCCAGGCTTTGTATCCAACGTATTCCAACCAGTATTCATACCATGCTGCACTGGGAAAATACATTTTAACTATGCACTTCGGACCAGATGACCCACCCAATTCAAGTTATTTTATGTACTGCACTCTTTATGCCACAGCCTCCCTTGTTTTAAAGGAATAGTGTGACGTTTTGAGAAAAAAGTTTATTCCCATTCTTGGCCTGAGAGTTCTAGTTGAGAAAATTGATGCCGGCAGTTGGTTTCACTTAAATATTCTATTGCTTTAGCAACCACGACTGGCACAGTACCGTAGCAGTTTAATTGTCATTGAAACATTCGTCCCATTGTCAGATCTGTGACCAAAATGTTTTATCTACAACCACAAAAATATCCTTGTTGGAGTATTATCCATAGATAGGTAGGTGTATTATAGCTGTTTTGTGACTTGTTAATTGAGTTTTTATATGATCTGCTTACTGCTAACTAATCTAGCCATTATACTAACTGTCTCAGGCTAATTTGTTGCTACAACATTCCAAATAACTGTTCATTTACTGTTCATCGCTCTGTTATATATTTTTCTCCTCATACTGTTACTCTTGTGGACTATGTGTATGTTTCCTACAGCTTACTATAAAGATAGTGATATTTTGGTATTTGAGCATAAAGCCTGATTCTGGCTCTATATACAGAACTCTTGTCAGTGTATCATATAGTGTAACATTGAAAGTGTAACCAGTCTGAGTTCTTTTCATAATAAGAGTCTAGTTTTGTCAGTGCTATTCTGTCTAGTTCCTACACCGTTTTTCCCTCATTTAGTGACACATTCTCTGTATCTCTAATATTTTGTGCCGTATGTTGTATGTATGTACATACTGTACATAAATACGTATGGCAATCTGCTATGTTCTCAGTGCCTGATAGATGGCCATGTGGCATGGTCTGTATGATGCCTTTTGAGGGTCTCTATGGAACAAGGTAAAAACCCTACACTCCAGGCCAGACTATAGTTACACTTCACAGGTGTAAGAGAGTAAAGAGGTGATATAACAGGCCCTTTTCACAGCAGACATTTTGACTCATTAATAGGAAAAGCACAGTGTTCCCAATACAGTTCGTGACGGCTTCTAAAAGAACAGTTAGACCAACACGTGATACTAAAACATCCTTATTGATTAATGCCATAAAAGATACGTGTCGACCACATTGTATCATCTCAACATAACTACAGTATATTGTCCCTTCTCTGGCTTTCTCCACTGGTTGTTTGCTCTTTTGTGAAAATGCCTCACCACAATGGTGTTGCATTCCACAGCGACACCCGATGATTTCTCTAAATGTAGACATATTATTTAGGGTTTTATATGCCGGGGCCCTGGCTATAGTTAGTGGGTGTGCACACACTGACCTACAATAAAGTAAACACACTCAACAAGGCTCTGGCCAGTGAACTTAAAGTGAAGCCAAGTCTCTGTGATGTTTCCTTTTTACCTCACTTAATTCCTTTATTAGATGCAGCAGGTACAACATAGTTATTATCACGATTCTGGGAGAAGAACCCACCCATCAAGTCTGGCTCTGTGAAATGGAGTCAATCCAGCTGGAGCTCATTTTATAGTATCTGTGAGCTCCCACTATAATACAATATTTCATCTGTGAGCCTGACTGGTAATGGTTATTTTCAGGGGTGTGTCATTACATGATACATGTTGTTCTGTAAAACTGCAGAAAAGGTTATATATAAGTCAAGGCCACTTTCCTTTGGCTTGAATCAGGCCTAAGAGTCATGTGGGACCAAAAAGTAGGGAATTGCCAATTGTAGCTGTACTTATTTACTAGTTTCTGCTCCATGTGACATTTTGAAAAAAACATGGTTCATTGGGGAGAGTGACAGAGACCGAGGGGATGACAAGTCGAGTTATTCTGCGATCATTACTGATGCGGGATCATGAATTATTTGGCACAAAGATAACACTAATTTTGCATTAGATTCACGGCCCAGTGCACCTACAAATTTTCACCCCCAACACACATACATTTGTTGCAATGCCTCTCTTGACACCCTGTTGTTTGTGTATAGTGAATGTAGGTCAGAAATTTGTGTATGTGTGCATTTGTCTGTCTCTCTTGTGTGTGTGTGTGTGTGTGTGTGTGTGTGTGTGTGTGTGTGTGTGTGTGTGTGTGTGTGTGTGTGTGTGTGTGTGTTTGTGTGTGTGGCAGCAATAGACGCACAGTGTGCTATGGAGGTCTCTTGACACAACTACAAATACGAATCTACACACACACACACACACACACGCGCGCGTGTGTAATCCATCGGTAGGTCAGTTTAATATTTCATTTGGCTGACGGACGGCGTCTGCTGCTCTGAGAGCCAAACATCATTACAACACACTAAGTGACTTAACTCTAATTAGAGCTGAAAATCACATTAAAGCTGCTCTGTGATACAGGAAGTAGCTTACCTTACTCTCCCCCCCACACTCACTAGTTTGGGTTTCTTTCGAAAATGCACCTTGCAGACACAGTATCAAACAAGTAACTATAACACCTTCAAACAAAGTCTAATTAAAGCGTCAGTAAACTGATTGCATATGACAAACAAATAGCACAGCAGACGTTATAGGCAGTGTTGGGCAAACTAAATACGGATATCACCTTATTTTTTATCATGATTCATCATCATTCAAATCTCATTTCTTCCTTTACATAACTCATTTTAATTCGCCTACTGAGGCACACAGTTCATGTTTTCACATTTTGATTTTTATTTAACTTCCACTATTGCTGCTTAATGTTGACTCTCAGCAACAACAACACTAACAATCATCTATCATGTTATGCTATTATTTGGCACTGATATCATAGAAATAGCATAGAAATAAAACAAAACCATAGCACTTTTATCAGTGTATCCTGTGCATCCTGTGTCTTTGAATGTGCATGTTTATGTGTATAATTTATGAATGATGAGGGAGTAAACAGCTTCCACTTTGGTAACATGCTTTTGCACTTTAAATGTATGTGTGTGTGTGTGTGTGTGTGTGTGTGTGTGTGTGTGTGTGTGTGTGTGTGTGTGTGTGTGTGTGTGTGTGTGTGTTTGGGTGTAAGCAGCCTGTTTATATGTCTTCTGTTTCTTTGTTTCCTTCTTTCTTTTTCTTTTGCTGGTCTGTGGGTGGTATTAGAGGAAAGATCAGGGGTCACAGACATTATAATATGTTGTGTTGGGACATAACAAGGTGCATCACAAATTGGGACTAAGAAGTACCATATGAATTGCAGAAGCAAAG
Source organism: Zingel zingel (assembly GCA_023566125.1). Classification (NCBI taxonomy): domain Eukaryota; kingdom Metazoa; phylum Chordata; class Actinopteri; order Perciformes; family Percidae; genus Zingel; species Zingel zingel. The sequence continues at coordinate 11,327,089 of CM042337.1, forward strand.
CCAATGTGTTATCACATCGCCGCAAGGACCATTACAGCAAACACAAACCAATAACCGCCATTTTACTACTAATCTGTAACAACAAAAACACTGGAAAGTGCCTGTGGCGTCCCACAGGCATATAACAAGCCCTGATAAGCATTTAAGGAAAAGATTTAATTCAGAATGAGGTGAAATGAGCAGTGAAAAACAGAAAGGTGTAGCACAGGATATTGTAGCGCTTTGAAGAATTGGAGACGCACTTCAAGGTGAAAACACGCTGGGGCAGGAAACAAGAAAAATGAAGGACCATAATTCTTGCAGCGGAACGAACCACAAAACAATAAATTGGTCCGAGGCCCGGGGTGTAATTTTGGGGCAGTGAGTGGCAAATATTTTCTGAAGACAATTGAAATCCAAAGAAAAGTCTATGGTTTATGGACAGTCACCGGTCAGGGGTCGTTAACGTCCAGAAATGGAAATCTATCATTAAGATTTCCTTCTCAGTAAAGGTCCTCCCTGATCTTTCTAAATAAAGGGCTGTATTCAGTAAAAAAGTGTTTTCTTCTTCTTAAAGGTCCAGTGTGTAACGTGTTTAGTTGTTCCTTATCAAAATCTGTGTTTCCCGTTCACAAACGTGTCCTTTTTAATCAATATTTACCACCACCATCAAGTCCAAGTATTCCTTTTGGCTTGAAATTTTACCTTTGCGTTCACATGAACTGGGTTAGACGCTCCATATTCATGCCCCATCTTGAAATACGTTAGCCGGTAAGGGACATACAGGACATTCTGCTCCGCCTTTCACGTTTTCGCTGTCACATCATAAACTCACAGGTGCTGCTAATGCTGCTAACGGGTATCGTAGCTTCCCAGCCCCCGGGAAGTTTGAAGAAGGAAACATGGAGGACCACACGTATTCAAAATCCAAATTTCAGGAACAGGAGTCTTCTTCTTCGCCCAGAAAAAGAACGCTTTTTGAAGCGTGAAGGCTACCGTAGCTGTAATAGTACTATGAACTGCGTGGCGCGAGAGAGTTGATTGCGATATATGATCTCAACGCTAGATGGGAGAAATTCCTACACATTGGACCTTTAAACTTGCTACAGTAGCTACCTCACTATCACACTCTCTCCATCCGGATTAAACCATCTTGGATTGCTACTTTAAGCACCTTTATTAGAAACATGAACTTTTAAAACCTCACCAACCCCCTTGTTGTTCATCCCCCCCATCTATTCCCCTGCACAGCACCATGCTTCAGCCATTGCGGGAGTCAGAGATGTCCTTGTTTTCTCCTCCCTCCATCCCTTCATCCCTCGCTGTGTTTGCACTGAACAGATGCCAGCGCTGGGTAAAGTCCTCTCCAGAGGGGCTGCCAGCGGCATATTGGTTTATAATTAATGGAATTAGGGCCGCTGTCTGCCGAGGAGGCTTCGGTCCCAGTGTAGGATAGACTGCTGCCTGCCAGGAAGACAGAGGACTGGAGAGATCGAAGAGGACAGACAGAGAGGGACAGATGCAGTTGGATCATTGTCGATCCACTGGAAGGCCCCTGTGGTTTACTCAACACATTCAGGATCTTCATCTTCTTTATCAGTTTGTCTTCTTCTGGTCCAGTCGGCGACACAGTTAGCTTTCTATATTCTTAAAAGGTACACTACCTAGTGTTTTCAAGCACACAATAGACACACATTTCATCCTACCCCAAATGAATTGGCTGCAGTGGATTCCGTTCTGACAATGCTGACCTTTGAGGGAACAGCGAGACCAAAATGAAGAACGCTATCTGCAAATTCTTTGTAACCGGCTATCTGAGATGGACAAGTCAACAAAAAGTCACCTCCTAGACAAACATACAATGGAAATAATCAAGATGAACACTGGCAACCAGCTAATGCTAGCCATTTCATTGCTATACATGCCTCTGGAGATAGGAAGACCCCCTTAACCCACCTGGCCGACATGGAGAAATAATGTTACTGCTGGGCATGGTAGAGGGACTCATTTCCAAACGTCAAGATATTGCTTAACCACACTGAAATCACAACATGTTCCATCCACGGCTAAAAAAATAATAATAATAATCTGTTTATTGATAAAAACACTTCTTTTAATCCCCATTTTTTTCCTTTAGCTTTTAATACTGAAGAAGTAACAGCATGAAAAGTTGTTATGGAACACAAGAATACCCCATGGACTGCTAAATAAAATAAAATTGTCATGCAAATACAATATTGCATATTAAATATTGATACTTTAATTAATAATTTGGTACGTTTTGAATTAATTATTTAACATTGTTTTGTGCAGATTACTTGACATTTATCAGCGAAAGTCCTACACGCGCTGCTGTAAAAATAATGGCCACAGTCACCAGAGAAGGTGTGAGAATAAAAAGTCTAATAAAAGAGGAAAGTCACAGCTCAGCCATTGGCTTCTTTCACAGCAGACATTTTGACTTGTCACAGGAGGAAAAGCACAGGTGTTACTAATAACATTAATATGGTTTTGTTCTATTCGAGTGTCCCAGTAAGTCATGACAGTGTGACAGTCAGTGAGCCAGCATGCGCGATAAAAGGACCCTGAAACTGAAGCAGCTTAATGGAACTCAGGAATCGTTAATTTTTTATTATTTGCACCTGTGCTTTTCCTACTGTGGCATGTCAAAATGTCTTCTGTGAGAACGCCTTTTTGTGTTTTGTTCTCTAGAAATATAGTTACAGCGGTGTGTGTGTGTGTGTGTGTGTGTGTGTGTGTGTGTGTGTGTGTGTGTGTGCGTATATCTATGTGTGTGTGTGTGTGTGTGTGTGTGTGTGTGTGTGTGTGTCTAGTTTCTGAAAGAATAATGCACAGACAAGGCCAGTTTTGATCCGTGGATGATGGTGGGTTAACAACAGTGGTCATCACACACACACACACACACACAGACACACACACACACACACACACACACACACACACACACACCTATTCATGCCCACTAACCTTATTTTAGTCACTTGTGAGTTCCCCTCCCCGAGTTAATCCAGTTAGAGCTGCTCAATCCAGCAGCAGCCGTAAATGCTTCTCCTGCTGTGCCCTGATGCAGCCGAACCTTCCAATCCACCTGAATGTGACATGATAGAGCGGCCACACCAGATACACACTCAGCTGCATAAGCATTACACACTCATTTGACCTTTACCATGTTTTGTTTGTGTTTTGTTTTGCAAAGTTAAATCTCCATGAAAGTTGCTGTGGCTATTCTTTGTGGATGAATGTGAACGTTTTTAGATATTCCCTGTGTATCTATATAAACTTATCATCAAACATAATTATTTACACTAAATGTCTTCTGTTAAAAAAAAAAACCTATGGTGCAGTATATCAGATGCTCATATCCTATGCCCGTGCAGAGACAACTCTCCACAGATCATTCTATTCAGTTAGTCTCACCTTTTTGGTTTGCCAGCTCTTCAGATCCCACCTCTGCATAACTAATCTGTGCAGCCCCTGATAAATATTTCAGAGATGAGTAGTTTTACCATTGCAGGGCAAAGAAATTTGGGGCTTGCTGCAAAAGATTCAATAAATGTGCAGACTTCCTCCGTTCTCCGGCTCGATTACATACCCGTTCCACCAACTCTCTCTTTTCTATAGTTTAGTGCCGACGTGACTTTCAGGCATCACGTTGATAATGCAGCTTGTTTGTCTCAAAACTTCACTGTTATGACATTTGTGTTCGATCACATTATAAACAGGCAGTGTGGCTGGCAATGCCGAACCACTAATTGTTGTAATTGTTAGCAGGCTGCAAGTATGGGGCTGCCTGGTCTGAAGACTGTGCGTGTTGGACTTTGTGTATGTGAACATGCTTATGAGTGTGTGTGTGTGTGTGTGTGTGTGTGTGTGTGTGTGTGTGTGTGTGTGCGTGCGTGGCTTTATGTGTTTCTTGAATATAATATCCACCTACAATGTGTGTGCATCATGCATGTGTGTGTGTGTGTGTGTGTGTGTGTACATGTGTGTGTGTATGTATTGATTTGTTTGCATGGTGTGTGTGATTACTACTCTGAAGACCTCCTCTCTCTGTTTACATCCCAACTAAGCTTCAAACACTCATGGTTAGATATCGGATAGACAGAAGAGAGGAAGGAAGGAAGAAGGAAATAATGAAAGAAGGAGGGAGGGGAGGAAAAGTAGGAGAGGGCAGAAGAGTCTGGCAACAACGATCTCTCTCTGTCACCACACCACGCAATATACATACACACAACTAAATTAAAAGGTTTGTCATTTTGGGAAATATGTTTTTTTGCTTTCGTGCCGAGAGTTAGATTAGAAGACTGATACCACTCTCATGTCTGTATGTGTTAAATAGGAAGCTAGAGTGAGGAGGCAGTTAGCTTAGCTTAGCTCTGGTCTGCAAACAGCAAGCACCCCTCAAAGTTACAAAATAGTGACTCAAAGTGAACTTGAAAACAAATCCAAACCTACTCTGTCCTGTCTTGTGGGAGGGAGACGGGGCACCAGTCGACAAGCAGTAAAGAGCACTGCGGGCCCATGGCGGCACTGTGGAGGAACAGCCGGTGTTAATCCAACCCGGTAATGGTTCAGCAGGCTGCAGTGGGAACCAGTGAAGGAGGGAAGGAGCGTGAAATCCCAGACACCTGGTGGCTCTTTCTGCACAAGAGTGTGCAGCTGGTGTCGAGAGCCCACAGCCACCCGGCCAGCTGTGCTTCCTCGACGGCTCCACTGGCTTACACTGAGGAGGTTACAGGGACTGATATGATATTGGCCTGCTTAAAGAGTTTAAGAGTGCCCCTGCTGTGGTCTGGTCAAATCCACCTTCTATGTTATGGATGTGATGCATTTCGTTTGATTAATTATCTATGCTTATTGGTTTCAGTGTTCTTAGTAGTGTCTGGCTCTGTTTCAAAGGCTTTTTTTACTTTAGTCATAAGGAAAGAAATAATTCTTGAATTCTGAACATTATAACATTCTAAGGGATTTTTTTTGCTATATGCTTTTATGTTTTTGACATACTATAATCCAAACTATACTTAGCATAGCGTGCTGCTAGCTTGGAAGTTATAACATCCCTGTAAAATACAGGAGGTTTTCGTTGTTAGTGGCAGAGGAGAACTAGGTTTGGGAGTTCAGAAAAGATTTGAGATTGCCTCAGTTTATGATTTAACTAACCTTTTTTTAATTATAGAGCATACTACATGAAATTTCAAAACAATGGAATTAAATTAAAATGAGAAACTGAATGTTGGGTGTTAGTGTGAAGTTATTACCTAACTGGATTTTTCCATGATATGGTTTCATCAGTGCCTGTAAATTGATTCTGCGTTGGATTTCTATTGAAAGTCACCAAAGCTGGAAGTGGTGGATAGGGTGTGACATCCAGGGTTGGTGAAGCGAACTCACTGTGCAATGACACAATTATTTACAAAGCGTGAATTAAGCCACTGCAGCCTTATGTAATCACAGAATTAATAGCTCATTGACTCACTCACTTCTGCTAGTCAGTAGGCCGGTGATGTGGTTAAAAGCTCAGCAAGGCATTAAGAGGTATGATGCAATACAATCGCTTTAGTTTTACCATCATTGACCATGATTGATCCACATTTTATAAACAGAAGTTTAAATTGGGCTTTTCTGCAAAACTGTGTTGCACCATTCAACTTCATACAACCCGCTCTGTTGCATGAGAATCAATGCCATTATCGTTTTTCTCTTCGTGTGTATTGTGCCATGAAAAATGTTTAAGAAAACCTCTGTCTTTGCCTCTCTTTGTCTATTGTCACAAGTAGCTGAAATGAGCTTCCTCCTCAGGGTGTCGACAGGGGACCCAAAACACTCCCCTGTGGGACTCCACGTGACGATTTCAAAGAGAAGTTAAGGATAAAATGAGTTTTTCCTCATGACATCAGGCTTAACTAAACATCCATTAGTTGCAGAGAAACATCAATGCATCAATGAGCGAGCCAAAAAGAATTTGCCCATTATTAAAGTTGTTCCAAGACAGAGACTGAACACTCTAATTTAGCTTCAAATTTACTTGCTGGCAAGATTTTTTATATTAACAATCTTTGTACTACATGAAATAAATTAACAGATTCCAGACTTTTAGAAGCCATATTAGTCTTTAATTGCTTTTCATTTTCCCTCCTAAAAGAAATTGCTTTCAAATGTCTTTTTGTGGGCGTAAAAATGTTACTGGCTCAATGTAACGCAATTTAGAGGCGCACATCAAAACCTGCTGGTCGGCCATGAATGCACCAGAGCAGCCATAATGAAATGTTTGTTTTTTAAGGAGATGTGATGTGGTTGTTTTCTGACTCGTTTCATCTTTGGGTGTTTTAGGGGTGTTTTCACCATCTGTGTGTGTGTGTGTGTGTGTGTGTCATGGACCAAAAGTTGTGTTGAGTCTTTTTTCTTGAATATTTTTCAATAACAGCTAAGTTTCTAATCGGCTTAGCCTTTATTCCAACCTGTAACATTCTATTGACTACTTTCATTTCTGGGTCATGAGGTTTGATGCATTGCTGGACACAGTTCTAAAAAGGAGCAACTTTGAGTTTTACAATGCATAGCCTAAGTCAAGCAATCAGAAAACCAGAGGCGTTCTATAATTGCTTGAGTTTAGCCTGAACTACTTCATACTATATGTAGAAGTGAAAATAAAGGAGTATGCACGCAAATATTTACTCTAATCTTGAATTGCATTATAGAACCAGTAGGGTAGGTTCAAGAAATGCAGACAGGGCAATAACTTTCACTTTCGATAATAACTTTTAAATTAATTAATTCAAATTGAAGAAAACTTTCCCTAATTAGGCTGCAAGGCCTTACTGTACCCTTCTCGTTGCATACATGGCATTGCAACACACACACACACACACACACACACACACGCAAAAGTCTTCAAAACATCACACATAGTGTCACGTGTTGGCTTCACTGACTTACCGTGTGTTGTGTTCAATGGTGTGTAAAGTGCTGCCGCTGCGGGTATTAGCCTGTTTATCAGAGTGTGTATTAACGTGCTGCAGTGCAGTGGGCTGGGGGCACAGAGTGTGTTGTGTGTGTATGAGCGTGCTAGCAGGGGATCACAGGTGTGTTTGCGAACTCCACAGAGAGCCTCCCCCCCATAACCCCTACGCCCCCACCCTGAGCATCCTGGGTAATATCAGCGCACCGAGCACCTGCGTCCCTATCCCACAACACACACACACATACACCTCTAATGGCCCTGTATCAGCTTGGCATATGGCTCTAATAGCCAGCTGTGTGAGCAGAAATCCAGTGGACCGTACCAACATTCACTGATGCAGTTGTAACATTAGATGTGCGTTAACTACGATGAACACACTAAATAAGAACATGTTATGCTTTAGCTCTGACTAGTTTTAGGGACACAGGGCTCATGTATATTTATTTTCGGAAGATGACGAGTCCGTGTCAGGCTTGCCACCGGCATTCTTATGTAAAATTCAGTTACTTTTCCATGACTTTCCATAACAAAATCAACTGTTTGTCATCCTGGCTTCCACTCTAGTTGGGCTGAAAATCATCTAAAAAAAAATAAAAAGTACCTTTGTTTGTATATTTGTTAACCCTCTGCTTTTGTTACTGGGAGCAAGGTCAAGTTAATTACTGAGATCTGAGAACACATCACTAAAAAAAAAAGTGGAGGCAGTCAGACGATCAGGCAGGTTGTAAACGAACGTCCAGGTTAAGCAAAAACATAGGTGAATGGTAAAATTACTTTCTGGTTAAACTTTGATCTTCTGTAATTAGTTTCCCCGTGCAATGAGGGATCATTTCAGCTGCACCCACTTTCACTTTTACCTCCAAATAAAGTAGGTAATCAGGATAAATGGTTTACAACTTTGTTTGCCCCATCAGACTTAGTTGTAGCGATGCTGAACTAAGCTCCCAGAGAGCTCCTTTTCCTGCCCTAACAAGCTCTGCTAATCTAATGCTTGAGGTCATAGATGGTTGATCTAAAGGTTAGAGCCATGGTTGAGGGTAGGGGAGGGTCTAATCCTAGTGAAAAGTGGCAGAATTCAAATGTAGCACTGAGAGCTGCACTTGTAGTCTGTTCAGCTGGTCTGTTAAGCAGTCATTTCACACACAAATATTACGTTTTCACTCAACGCCAAACACTTAGTCGAGGAGCGGTTGACAGATGGAGATACAGACATGTGTTAGCGTGGCAGTTGCTTAATTGTTTCAAATTGTTATCAGGTGCCCTGGCAAGTAGACATGAAGCTGCACAGAGTTAGCTACGACTCATAAATTAATCTGTTTCTCATGATTCCCAAAGCGAAATAAGAGAAATCTGCACACAGTATACACCCGTTGTATGTACATACGTATGTGAGGTACTGTAGTTTGTTACATAAGCTCCAATAGCGTGACCGCAGCGATAACCCCCACACACACTCAACACGAGGTTGCATTTGTCCTCCGTCACGAGATGATGGACGACAGATTGTGGACTGCGGATTCAATTCAATTCAATTCAATTTTATTTATAGTGTCAAATCATAACAGGAATTATCTCAGGACACTTTACAGATAGAGTGTAGGTCTAGACCACACTCTGTAATTTCCAAGGACCCAACAATTCCAGTGATTCCCCCAAGAGCATGCATGAATGTGTAAGTGCGACAGTGGCGAGGAAAAACTCCCTTTTAGGAAGAAACCTCGGACAGACCCAGGCTCTTGGTAGGCGGTGTCTGACGATGCCGGTTGGGGGTTTGATGAACAATGGCAGTAACAAAGTCACAATTAAGATAATGACTAGAGTAGTTGTAATAGTTCATGGAGTCGTAGAGCACAGCAGGGCGTAACAGGGCGTGGCAGGGCGTTGGCCGGACATAGCAAGTCGATGCCGGGCATTGCAGGGGGGTCTAATGGGGCACAGCAGGTCGTAGGGCAGGACCACGGCGACAGCTGCCACCGTGATGTAGTTGCCTTCATGATCCAAGATGTTGGTGCTGGGGGGACAAAGAACATACGGACTCCGGGGAAGCTCCCCGGAGCTAGGTTAATAACAAGCATTTCTGGAACATGAATACACACAGATGGAAAGAGAGAGGAGAGAGGAGCTCAGTGTGTCTATAACTGCATAGGGAGGCTGTGTTGTGGCGCCCCGCTGGTCTAGGCTAACGCTGCGACACCTTACTCCCTAAGTATGCGTAAGCTTTCTATGGGGAGAAGCAGTGATAGGATGGGGGTGCGTCATGACTGAGGCTACACACCCACCCCTGCCGGTCTAGGCGCACGCTGCAACTCCTCATACCCTAAATATAGTAAGCTTTCTATGAAGAGAAGCAGAGATATGGAGGAGGTGCGTTATGACTGCGGCTACACACCTTCCCCCGCCGGTCCAGGCGAATGCTGCAACTCCTAACTTCCTAACTATAAGCTTTATCGAAGAGGAGAGTTTTAAGTTTACTCTTAAAAGTGGTGACGGTGTCGGCCTCCCGAACCCAGACTGGGAGCTGGTTCCACAGGAGAGGAGCCTGGTAGCTGAAGGCTCTGGCTCCCATTCTACTTTTAGAGACTCTGGGAACCACAAGTAACTCTGCATTCTGGGAGTGTAGTGCTCTAGTGGGACAATAAGGTACTAAGAGCTCTTCAAGATATGAAGGTGCTTGACCATTTAGAGCTTTGTAGGTCAGGAGAAGGATTTTAAATTTAATCCTGGATTTTACTGGAAGCCAATGCAGAGAAGCTAATACAGGAGAAATATGATCTCTTAGTTCTTGTCAGAACACGCGCTGCAGCATTGTGGATCAGCTGGAGAGTCTTAAGAGTTTTATTTGAGCATCCTGATAATAGGGAATTACAGTAGTCCAGCCTGGAAGTAACGAATGCATGGACTAGTTTTTCAGCATCGGTTTGAGACAGGATGTTCCTAATTTTGGCAATACTACAAAGGTGAAAAAAAGCTGTTCTTGAGGTTTGTTTTAAGTGGGCGTTAAAGGATAAATCCTGATCAAAAATAACTCCTAGATTTCTGACAGTAGTGCTGGAAGCCATGACAATGCCGTCCAGAGTAATTATATCTTCGGATAATGAAGTTCGATGGTGTTTAGCGCCCAGCACAATAACTTCAGTTTTGTTCGAGTTCAACTTCAGGAAATTGTTGGTCATCCATGATTTTATATCTTTAATGTACACTTGCAGTTTAGCTAACTGACTGGTTTCGTCTGGCTTGATTGATAAGTATAATTGGGTGTCATCCGCATAACAGTGAAAGTTAATTGAGTGTTTCCTAATAATATTGCCTAGAGAAAGCATATATAAGGAGAATAGAATTGGTCCAAGCACTGAGCCTTGAGGAACCCCATGGCTAACTTTAGCGTACCTGGAGGATTTATCGTTGATATTAACAAATTGAGATCGATCAGAGAAATAGGACTTAAACCAGCTTAGTGAGATTCCTTTAATGCCAACTAAGTGTTCCAGTCTCTGTAGAAGGATTGTATGGTCAATAGTGTCAAATGCAGCACTAAGATCTAATAACACAAGTATGGAGACAAGTCCTTTGTCAGCAGCAGTTAGAAAGTCGTTTGTAATTTTCACCAGTGCCGTCTCTGTGCTATGATGCTTTCTAAATCCTGACTGAAAGTCCTCAAATAGACTATTCCTATGTAGAAAGTCACATAACTGATTAGCGACTACCTTCTCAAGGATCTTGGAGAGAAAGGGAAGGTTCGATATAGGTCTATAGTTGGCTAAGACCTCAGGATCGAGGGTGGGTTTTTTCAGAAGAGGTTTTATCACAGCTATTTTAAATGACTGCGGTACATAACCTGTTAATAGACATTTTGATAATATCTAGTAATTAAGTGTTCACCACGGGTAACGCTTCTTTAAGTAGCCTCGTTGGGATGGGGTCTAAGAGACAGGTAGAAGGCTTTGCTGAAGAGACCTTTAGCATTAATTGTTGAAGGTCTATAGAAAAAAAGGAGTCAAAGTACATGTCAGGTCTTGTCGTTCTTTCTAGCACTTCTGTATCAAAAGGTGATGGGTCCAGTGCGGTGTTGACCACGTCCAGCTTCACCTTTATCCCCATAGCGACAGTTGAGAGCAAAGCCTGCGTTGATCCCTGACGACTGGCCACTGACATAGTGTCATCTTCACACTCAGACTGGCTGCTTCTGTGCATTTCTTCATTTACATTTCTCATACAGTGCTCAAGATGTGTGTTGTATAGGAGATTTAAAAAGACTAGTCTGTGCCCCCCACCCTTCTAATTGCATGGTACATTTTGTATTTTGCATTTTACAGCTGCCGTTTTTACATTCATATGTCTGTGGGTTAGTGAGGACTTTGTATTTGCATTTGACAGCTGTTATTTTTTATAAAGTTTGTGGTTGAAGTTGAGGTATCTGAGGGCATAGGATCGGGAGTGGGGCGACAGCTTTCTTGCCAACTTTTACATGACAGCACTGAGCCTCTCTTTTACATCTGTGCATCTTAAATCATCTTGTATGACTGAGTTACATGTAGTGACTTTTTTGGACGATTGTGGGACGTTTGGTGCAAGCAGGAGCAGGTCTGACAAGTGATAATTACAACAGGAATGTCTGATTTCATCGTTCAATGGAAGCAGCGTGCAGTTTGAGACACACTGTGGTTGGTCAGGTTGCCGCCGTTTAGAGCTACTGCACACTGGCATCGGCTTTTCAAGAGGTTTTTCAAAAGAAACAGGGCAAACTTTCCACACAGAGAATACTTTGGAAAAGGTTTTATCAGATGTTCATGTCCTGCCCACAACAGAATCAAAGAGCAATGATAAAAGTGGAACAAATCAGAAACCTTGTGTGATTCCAGGACAGATATAATTGTCAAACTGAAAAACTAATAATGCGCATTCATACCCTGTTCCTTTGTGGCACTAATTACACAAAACAGTGGCAGTGACAGTGGTTGCCTCCCACATATGATGACAGATTCAGTTTTGCAGGTGGATTGTCAACATTTACATCATAATGTACTCACACTCATGTTCTCTTCCAGTCAAACCGTAAATAAAGAATCATTCTTTTAAACTGTGTAACACTGAGTTCATACTTTTTCAGATTTTTGCTCTTTTTAGTCACATTTACAAAGACAATTGTAGTCATATCAAAGGAAATAATAGAAAATAATTACAACAATAATACTCAGATTTCAGTCAATATAAAGTTAGTAATAAATATCAATGGGAAGGTAGTGTGGAACTGATTTACTGTCTGTAAAGGCTAGAGGTTCACATAGAGCTCAGTTATTGAAGGGACCTCCTAAAGCATAATTATACATTTAAAAAAGATAATGTAAAGTGGGCTTCAGTTGGGGTGGAGGTGCTCATGTTATTGCCCTGCAAATGCTGGTCTCACGAGGTATACTGCCCAATGGCAGTACAGTTTATTCTTGGTCCCAATATGAATGCATCTCACACCAACAAGAGCCAAGAGTTCCCACCTCTGCTCAGATTAAAGTTCTCTGACTGCAGCTTCTCAAATTATTTTAATTGATTCATCGTTTTTTATTTATTTCTAATATCTTAACCAGAAAAATAACTGAGGTTTGTGTGGTGAGTTTGGGAGGTTGGCAGTAAACTCCAAATCAGTTTGGCATTTGGTATGTTATATGTGGGCAACTCCAGGTCTGTTCATTTTACGGCATCCATGGAGAGTCACAGTAGTTCTTTAAAGTTTACTTTCTACTATATAAAGCACGTCAAAAAGAAGCCAAACACTTCCCTTACAGTATTTCTCCTCACAAACTTATCTTTTTTTTTCCTGTGAGAACATGTCAAATTCAAATTACATTTGGACTTTACTGCCAGCTTAACACCTACAGTGAAACCTCCCTCACCCCACCTTAAGAGCCAAACTTTTGAGTGCCGAACACTTCACCTCCAAATACAATCAACGTTAGCTTAAAAAAGGTGGCTGAAGATTCCGAACTTCTCCAATCACTCGTGCAGCTAAATCCACTTCTCCTCAATCAATATAATGCATATAATCTGTATACATCCATTCGTCATAATACTTGGATACTAAATACACAGCTTCCATGTTGCACTATTGTACTTAGATGATGATTGTGAATGAAGCTGTGTACTTCGTGATACTTTGACACAACTGTAAAAGAAGTGGATTGTGCTGCAGGAGTAGTTTAAAACGTTTTACAGTCACCTCTAAAGCCTACAGACTTGTTCTGAAATTTTTTGTGGAATGCCACTTTCCTATCCCTTAGAAGAAGAAAAAACAACTGGGTGAAACCCTGAAAATGTAGGACCAAAAATACTGGAAGTATTTGAACGTAGTGGTAGTACCGCCGGATCCCTTTTTAAGTCAAACCTTACTTAAATATTTGTCCACAGTTCTTCAGATATTAACGAGCTCTGATCAGCAGCTCTGGTAAAGGGGCTGAACGTGTGTGTGTTTATTCACAGGTCATCTGTGTGTGTTGGCTTCACAGTTTGATGGTGTCCTTTGCGTTCATCAAAGGTTTTCCTCAGTTCTTGCTTCTCTGCTGTTATCTCTGCTGCTCTGCAGAGTGGGGGCTGTCCAGGCTGCTGTAGGGGGACAGGGAGGAAGTCGCTGGCCCCGAGGCTTTCCCATCATCCCCATCTTCCTTCTCCATCTCCATTTCCACATCTCTCTCTTCTCCACCGTCTTCTCCCTTTGTTCTGAACACCTCCGCCGATCCACTCCCATCCTCGCTCGACTCCTCAGACACAGAAAGGCCCTCCTCCCCTTGACTCTCCCCCGCACAGACGCCCTCCTCGCTGGGACTCAAGCTCTCCCGGTCGTCCTCCCCGGGGACGGGCTCTCTGACCAGGTTGTGGTGCTTGACGTTGTAGCGCTGGTTCTGGAAGAACTTAACGATTGTGTGCTTGGGTAGATCGAGCTGGGCTGCCAGGGTGTGGATGGCCTCCTGGTCGGGGTAGAGCCCCACATCTCCGATGAAGCTCTGCAGGATTCCAAGAGCCTCGAGGGAAATCCGTGTCCGTGAGCGGGCCTTCTTCGGTCCGCCTCCTCCAGGGGTGGGGCTCATGCCGCGCTCCTCTGAGCCGTGCAAGACCAGCAACGGGATGGGCTTTGGGTCTTCGTGAATCGGAGATGGAGTGGTCAGTGGCTGTCTGTGGAGGGCCTGTAAAGAAAAGAACACAAAGGAATACTTTAAGATGTTACTCCTTAAGAGCATTTTAAAGATTACCACTGAGCGTGAAGTTCTTTCTTGACCTTGATTGCCAAAAATCAACAACCAAAATCTTAACCAGCCCGTTCTTCCCCTCATATACTGCATGACCTCTTGTTATCAGAAGCGGTACAGAAGTCACAGTATTGGTATTGGTACCGGTATTGAATATCTTTGAACGATGCCCAGCCCTAATTGCTGCAGATTCATTACACTTTAAGGGTTCAAGGAGGAAGTGCATCACATCAATGTGAACATGCCTCGTGATTAAACTCCTTGAACTCAGCTCTTCTTCCAGTTCACTCTGCAGCTACATTAAGGGAAATGTAGTACAAGCGGAAGTGTCACTGACCAGCTTCCATCACCCGCAAACATGCACGCTAAACTCCCAAATTCATCACACAAACAACCACTACTAGAGCTTGTTAACAGGGTGGGGTGGCCAGCACACCCAAACACAGGAATCCAGCACCATAAATCTGTGGTCCATCAAAATTAAAGGACCTAAATAAAGATAATGGCAATTCCTTTTTCTCTACTTCAATAATTACAGGGAATGTTCTGAATAATATTGAGGTTAGGGCCAGACTGGAGAGCATTTTGGTTTTGGGGAGAGGGTGGGATGGAGGAAGGAGTGTTTAGCAGGAAATGTGTGGGCTGGTCATTTACCACTTCTATTTTCAATGACTTATGGGACACAAATATGACAAAGAGGAGGGCTGCTGAGAGGAGCAGGTGGTGGGATCAGACAGACGGAGGAGACAGAGGAAACTCTTCTGAAACAGCACATCAAGAAATCACATGCTGGGGTACACATTTTCTCACTCGTAAAACACTTTGAGCCGTGTCTTTTGCTTGCACATGGCTGCAGCGTGGCTGAGAGTGAAGTGTATTCTTTCAAATCGGATTTTCACACAGAATTTTCTCCTTTTTAATCTTCAAAATAACCACAGATGAATTCCCTGATTGCTTTAAAAGAAATATGAACTAAAAATAATGATTAACTACATCTGACAATGTAGTGGGACAAAAAAAAAAAAAAAAAAACAGTTCTGGTAGATTATAGCAGAGCACCAAAGCCTGGCTCCTGGCTGTATGTCTGTACCTGCTGGTCTGGGATGTGCAGGACGGTGTGGAGCCGCTCGCTGTGCTGCTGCCTCGACTCGTCTTCGTAGACTTGATCTCTATCGGCCGGTGTTAACGCCAGGAACCTCCTGATGGTGCACAGGTTCTCCCACAGTGTGCGGTTCTCAGGGCTCGGGCTCTCTTTCCACCTGAGCAGCTCACACAGCCAGCCCTGGAGGAGATTTGGGTGTTCACTTATTCAATATATGATGATTAAAATGGAGAAAAAAAAAATGTTCTGAGTTCTTCTGGATTCTGGCTTTGTTTAAGAAAGCTTTTTGTGGCAGATTTTGTGTTTTTGTCCTGTAAGCAGTGAGTATTTGAACAGCTTATGCTCGACTTGATGCATGCGATTGATTGTTTGTTTGTTCGTTCGGTGTGTGTTTGGAGCAGACTGCCAGGCTGTGTGTGGTTTCCATCACTGCTGGGCATGTGTCACTTTGCTGCGTTTGCTGACAATATGTTCTTCTAAAATCAGCAAAGTGTTGCACATGCTCACATATCTACTCAGCACGTTTTGGCTTTGTGGATACAGTCTTCCTTCTTTTTAGATCACTATGTTTGGTTTTAAAAAATAAACAGGGTTTAAACATTGATCATCAGAGTTGTTTTTCCAGGATTAATGCTAATCCCTAAATTGATTGGAGTCACAAGAGTTGACTCTTTTGGAGTATATTTTTATATATTCAAATTCTAAATTTTGTTGTGTTTGAACAGAAGTTGTTCCCTGTGAGGAGAAAAAGTCTGAGGGTAGGAGTGAGAGTCTGCAAGTGTGTGTGTGTGTGTGAAGATTAGATTATCTCTGCTAGGCTGACCCAGGATCTGCCACCAGCTGTTTATGCGCAGCCTTCAGCCTGGAAATTAATGGTAATAATGTGATCATCCCTCCATCATCTTGTCTCCCTTTTCCTCCGTCTTGCATCCTTCTGTTCCTCCTTCTCCACTGTGTTTCCCACCTCATCCCTCCCTCAATTTCAGTCCATTTACTTCTTTTCATTTCAGACGTTTTAGCATCTCTCAGTGTCTCTCATACATTACACACTTGCTCTCAAACCCTGTCTGTCTGTGTAGGTAAAAAAAAATAATTGTAAAATGGGAGTTTGGTTGAAAAAAAATATAAATAAATAAATAAAAGAGAAGGCATTTAAACTGTTTTTTTAAACATAGTCTTCCTCTCTTTGTCCCCTCCTCTCTCTCCCTCCAGTGCAGACTCCACTTTGATCTTGCCTTCCATCGCCCGCATTGTTTATCTGAGGATGGAGACATGATGGTATGCCACAGGGTGTTATCAGATCCCCCACATGCCCCCCCCCCCCCCACACACACACACACACCCTCATCAACTCCTTCAAACATCATCAACCCAGCTCAGAACTGTGTACTGTACATGTGTACAGGGATGTATCACAGGAGGTTCCTGTGTGTAAACTCATTCTTAAAAAAAAAAAAAAATAAATAAATACGTTCATTCAGCATGTCAATGAGACCCTGCACAGTGGAACTTTGAAAGATGTGTTTCTGAATAAAAGGTTTAGGCTTGATTCTATTGCAGCCCATTTATATAGTTAGGGTAATATAATAAATAAGAAAAATAATAATCTTTAAAAAAAAAAATAGTTTCTTTGGGACTGACCTGACTTTTATTGGCAGCCACCTTGGCGAACAGAGCCTGGGAGACCTTCGCCCTCTTCATCTCCTGTTGGATCTCATCATAGATGCCTGACGAGATGTTCACCAGCGAGTCCAACTTCAACGGCAGCTCAGCAGCAGGCATGATGCACTTTGTCTGCTGCAGAGTAGGACACGGAAACTGAAATGAAACCGTAAGCATGACCAAAAACAAAAAAAATTCCATCACATACAGTTCTATAATCCCAGTTGTCAGGTACCGTGAGTGTGTGCGTGTACCTGTGGAGTTCTGTGTGTGTTGCTGCTGGAGATGTGGTTGGTGGAGAGGTTGTGGTTGGAGTTAGTGCTCCTCTCTCTCTCCTCCTGGTAGATGCGGTCTCGCTCGCCCTCTGGCAGGTTGAGGAAGTTCTGCATGGCCTTCAGGTTGACCAGCAGCGACTGTGAGGCTGAGCGAGGATCCTCCTCCTTACGAAGGATCTCTGACAGCAGCCCCTGCAACCACACACACACACACACACACACACACACACACACACACACACACACACACACACACACACACACACACACACACACACACACACACACACACACACACACACACACACACACACACACACACACACACACACACACACACACACACACACACACACACGTAAACATTATTGCATCATCTCTGGTAAACAGTGAGGTCGTTTTATTTCAGTTTACCTGTGTGCGGTTGAAAGCCACACGGGCGAACACCGCCTGAGAGATGCTGGCCCTCTTCAGCTCGTTCCTGACTTGCTGGTAAATGGCGGAGGAGACTTCGGCCCCTGAGCAGTTGAGGCCGTGCTCTGTAGCGGCCCCGGGGCCCTTGCAGGTCCGTGAGATGGGCGGGTGGTGGAGAAACTGCTGGTTGACTCCCTGTGGGTGCTGGTGTGCGAGCAGGCGGCTGACGGCCAGCTGCTGGTTGATGAGGTGGGCCATGGCGAGCTGCTGACGGACGAGCTGAGGGGACAGGAGCCCGCTGTGGCCCAGGAGAGGTGGACCCTGGGGACGCAGCGGTGCACCGGGGTGGTGCTGGCTGGCGTGGTGCGGCAGACATTGAGGCTGGGTGGAGGTCTGAGAGTCCCCGAGGCCACCCTTGATGGACAGAGCTCCAGGGCCGCCTAGGGTGCCCATATGAGTGGGGGAGGGTAAGTGAGAGGGTGGACGCTGGCTGAGGACGCTCAAATCCAAATCCCTCTCCACTGCACACACACACACACACACACACACACACACACACACACACACACGTGTTGATTACATTTGTTTCCTAACGCAAATCTAAATCATAAACCTCAACATGCACTAAACTAAATCTAACCTTAAGCCTCTAGTCTGTGATTGGTGCCATGGTACATGCTCATGCAAATTGGGCCTTTAACTTTTTAATGCTGTTGCAGTCTACCAATTTCTATCCCACTACTTTAGTCACTGAAGCCCCAATGGCCACCTCGAGGTGCATTTTGTCACTAGAAAGTCAAGAAAATCAATAAAAGATGAACATACCTTTAATATCTGATTTGTCCTGTGCTGACCACATCTTCTCAATGTATTCACCTGAGGGGGGCGGACACACACACACACGTTGGTCTAATGGTTCAGAGGACGATCTCAAAATCACAAAGTTTTTATTTTAGGACTCCACGTTCTCCACATAGGATCAAGAGTGCTTCCTCTTTAGCACTGCACTGAACTTTTCTATTCTCCTGGATTTTAAGGGCCTCTCTGCTCGTCTCCACATAAATCTGCTTCTTATTATGCTTCTGCTGGGTTTTGGTTTAGAGTCACATTTTAGGTTATTAGGGGAATAGGAGTTCTGTGAGTGAGGTTTGGCAGGGCTTCAGATTTTTACCTTCCCAGTGTGTGTGTGTGTGTGTGTGTGTGTGTGTGTGTGTGTGTGTGTGTGTGTGTGTGTGTGTGAGAATAAGTGTAAGAAGAACTCTTACGCCTTGGTTTTTTGGTGGTGTGTGTGTGTGTGTTGGGGGTTACTGCTGTTTTCCATTAGGAGTTAAGAGCATTTAGTTTTGTCATGTGTATTAAGGGTGACATTAATGCGAACCATGTGTGACAGTTCCTTCCTATTGAGAGCTGTCAGTGACAGACGTCTCATGCAGCAGATTAGACACATACAGGCTGACACACACATGCAGGGGGTGCACAGAAGAATGGAAAAACTTCAGCAAAAAGAATCACATTTAAAGCAACTAAAAAAAAAATAAAAAAAATAAAAAATAATCACAAAAGCAAAAGGCTGCCAGGCAGATGAGTGGCATTAAGTGGCGTTATGATTAGCTGTGAGTGTCAGCTCTGACAGCCTCCACCTTTATGACTTTTCCAAAAGCAACATGAGGCAAATAAAGTATAAACAGCTGAACAGTTGATGGTTGAGGTGCAGGAGGGGTGGTCACTGAAACTGTGAACGTTTTTAAACGAGGTGGGAGAATGTAATGAGGACCAAGTGCCAATAAACTGCATCAGCTCAAAGATAGACAGACACTTCAACAGAGGAGTTACTGACAACATGAAGCTACCATCGAAGTGAAGCAACACGCGCGACAGACGATTAGGATTATATATATATTATTCATTATTGGAATTGGAACTGCATATTATTATATATAGCAATTATATGCACACAAGGAACCAGATTACTGTGAAAATGTGTGTGTACATGCGGAGCACTGGTCTGATTGCAACAGGACAGCACAGAGTTTTTCATCTATGCGTGCATGTGTTTGACAGATTTCTGTTCAGCTGTGGTCACCAATTTATTCATTCTTTCACTTTGTGCCATAATGTACGTTTCATACGAGGAAAATCAGTGGAACTTTGTGCTTTCTTCATATGTACACAGCTGCTTCAGGGCTCAGTGTTTGAAAATAGATGAACGAGAGATGTGAGCGTTACCTTTGATGCGTTTGTACCTCTTGTACCAGCGTCCAAACTCCTGGCATTTAGAGGTGGAGACGTTAATGTAGTAGGAACTGTTCAGTATCGCTGAGATCATGCTCTGACAGAAAAAGGGACGGAGAGAAATGGACAAGAATACAATTACTTAGACAAAAGTAAACATGTTGCTGCATCAACAATCCGTGACACTTATTCTATCATTGATGACTGTTCTTTGGATAGGACACATAATACAGTTTTCTTTCAAACGATTTGAGGGTCAGGACAGGAAAAGCCTGTGTGAAGTGTTAGGGGTTAGGATTTTTGTTACAGAAATGACAAATCTCAAGCAGCTGACTAACTGCAGATTTGTTCAAATTCTTCATTCACCTTTCCTTTCCCAGCATGCACTGTGATCACGTCTACAGAGCAGTAGATGTCACACGAGTCTACAAGTGTAGCTCAACATGGGAAACACTGAGGATTAAAACTCACATGAGTCAGGCTGCAAACACACACCACCCACACACTTCCCCTAATCACTAATTACATCGTGACTAAGTCCTGTGTATAAATCACAAGTCGAAATGACACGCTCTCAAGTCTAATGACTGCAGGGTGTGTGTGAGCAGGGGTAATTGAGGTGTGCGTGTACATACTTTCCCATGGGACGGTATCAATACGTCTGTATGAGAGAGTGTGTGTGTGCGCGCGCGCGGGGTGAGAGAGAGAGAGAGAGAGAGAGAGAGAGAGAGAGAGAGAGAGAGAGAGAGAGAGAGAGAGAGAGAGAGAGATTACATAGTGCACTAAGTGTGTGGTGAGTTGATGATGAAACCACCTTTTGAGAAAATACTTAGCAGCATTTTGGCTATGTGTGTGTGAGAATCTCACCCAGATAAACATGTATCTCTGGAAAAGGAAGGTAAACTAAAATCTCCTTACTTGCGACTTTCACAAATGAAAAAGAGGTCATCTATTTCTGAAATTATGAATAAAGACTTTATTCCACTGAACTGCACACTGGAGACTTTATTTACGGTAGCCGTGGTGCCGTTGAGAACATACCTGGGAGAGAGGACACTCCTTGGCCAGCGTGCACTGGTTGGTCTCTCTGAGCAGCTCTCTGAGGGCGTTCCTCACCGTGGCGTGGGTCCACTGCTCTGACGGCAGCTCCTCAAGCCGGGCAAAGCTGCACACGAGTTGTTATACACTGAGTCAAACTTTCATTCACTTAAAGCAGAGGCTTTAACATTAGTCAACCTGCTATAATCATTAAAATAAAGTATAGTTATTCAAAGAAGCAGTAAGTGATGTCTGTTATCAGTCACTTAGAAGTCTTTGGTCCCTGTTCAGAGCTTTTCATCTTGGAAAAGTCACCAGTTTTCATTGTTTGCTGCTCTTAAAAAAAAAAAAAAAAAAAAAAAAAAGTAAATAATTGATCCTTTCCTCTTGTGTCTGCCAGTACACTACAGTAAGCTGAACTTGCTGCATCAGACTTTACTTCAGAATTGACACAATTACACCGCTTAAACTAACGTATTTTTTTTGTAACCACAGCTGGATTATGCTGCTTGGTGGCCCTGTGGTAAAGATTGGTTGTCGGGTCTTTGTTAGTCTGGATCAACGGAAGTACATTTCCAGGATAAAGCTTGACCTGTCATCGTTAGGTTTTGCTCCTCACCGTCCGCTCTCTGTGTGTTGCCATTCTCAAAATCCCTTTGCCATGGGAAACTACAACAAACTTTAAGCTAGCAAGCTACACGCTGAAAAGGCCAAATTTGGATCGTGCAACAAGGCAGGACTGCTTGGTTTTTCTGGTGAATGATTGTGAAGATTGGCGGGATTGCTGTGGACGAATACATACGGCTATGAACTGGTGAGAGCTAATTATGTTTCACCATGTGTCCAGCTAATTTAAATAGCTTACGTTGCTGTATTGTGCGAACAGGTAACTTAATTTAATATTTTATGGGACGTTTTCTTTTGCAGGGTAAAAATGTTCCACCAAAACAAGTTCCTTCCCGAGACTATTTTGCAGAGCTCCACCGTCCGGAGCTTAGCGCCATCCAAGACGATTGCGATTGGTTTAAAGAAATGCAAACAACCCAAAGTTTTTTTCCTTCTATTCCAGAATGTATCTGTGGTGTAGTCAGACCTTACTCCACAGCTCTGTGGAGATAGGTCTG
Source organism: Zingel zingel (assembly GCA_023566125.1). Taxonomy (NCBI): domain Eukaryota; kingdom Metazoa; phylum Chordata; class Actinopteri; order Perciformes; family Percidae; genus Zingel; species Zingel zingel. Next base: position 11,349,129 of record CM042337.1, read on the forward strand.
ACAATGCAAGACTAGGTCCCTGTAGACCCCCCCCCCCCCCCCCCAACCTCCTGCCCTGTGTGCAGTGTATATACCCAGTCACCATCAAGTACCATCACACACGGTAGCTTCATTACCGTAGCTTCACTAACAATTCTACCAAAAACTATTCCAATGCTAAACCAAAACCAATGCTCATGCAAAGCCTTGTATAGTACACATTGTGATTGTTTATCCTGATGAGAAAAAAAGGGATACTTAACCATTTTAGGTGACTTTCTTAGTGTGTAAATAGTCAAAATGAATGATGATAAAAGACTCCAATATGATTTGAACCTAATACATGTATGACAAACATGCTACACATGCTGACCTGTGCAGTATGATCCGCAGTGTAACCATGTGGTAAACGTCCAGCAGCATGTCAGCCACTGTTGCCTCTGGAGCGTCTGTTAGGTAGTGGATGGGCATCGGCTTCCAACGGCCCACTTTAATGATGCCTGGAGAACACAAACAAATGGAGGACAACGAATACATAAATAAAGCACGTGTCCATTGTCTGTTTACAAGTCTAGATTTAAAATAAGAATATTCCATTGGGCTGATAGAAATCTCGTTTTCATGCATTTGCGTTTTCTTATTGATGTAAATCAAACCACTGGTTTTGTGTTGTGTTGTGTGTGTTGGGGAGCAGAGTTTAACAGACGACCCTCTTAGTCTTGGAGCATCATCCTGGGTTGAACATTCCCCTGGCCTTCTAACAACCATGACTGGAAGTGCAAATCTAAACAGGCCTAATCGCGTTAGGATCTGCTAAATCAAACACAGACCCTGCCTGGCCTTAGCCTGGCAGTAGATAGTGTGTGTGTGTGTGTGTGTGTGTGTGTGTGTGTGTGTGTGTGTGTGTGTGTGTGTGTGTGTGTGTGTCCGTCTTCATTGCATGAGGATGGTGGTGTTAGGGGCAAAAGAACAAAGGCTGTTCTCTTGGGACTCCACAGTTGATTAATTGGAGGAGAAATGTAAAATCATCTCAACATTAGAGACTGAAGCACACTGTGAGTGAGATGTTGATGTACTGATAAACACTGAGGTCATTGTTCTCCTGTCTTACAGCACAATATTTCTTCTCATAACTGGCAGTTATGTGTTCTGCAGCTGACTTTGCTTTAGAAATGATTAATACTTTGACAAGTCATCAACCGGTTACTGATATGAATTTACAGACCTACTTTCACATTTTTAAAACTCTTCCTGACCTCAGATATATTAGATTACAGGACTCAAAAATTATGTTGTCAGTGCAGATTCAATCTCATTTTACCCACCAACCCACACTTCTATCTAGAGCCCAAACGATACACCGAAATAGCAGATATTATCTGCTGATTTGAGCTCACCGAAGATATATCAGTATCTGCATACATGTTGGTCAATAAGTAACACGATTTTGCAGTACAAATATGCTAAATAATATTATGCAAATATAGAAATGGTGCAGAAGCATATTAAATGAAATGTATTAAAACAAAAATAAATGTAAAGAACAACACTGTCCCTCAGCATGAATACAATGTGCTTTGGAGCAAACTGCCCATGTCAGAGCAAGTAATGACTGAAACCAATAATTAACTTCACATGCTGTGTGTATTTTAAACATGTTCAAAATAATTTGGTACACACACACACACAGAGAGAGAGAGAGAGAGAGAGAGAGAGAGAGAGAGAGAGAGAGAGAGAGAGAGAGAGAGAGAGAGAGAGAGACAGAGAGACAGAGAGAGAGATTCTTGAAATAAGGTTTGGGTTGTTTCTGGGAACGTCCTGTGGTGTGCAAGCCGAAAAATACGGTAAATGGTTATTTGTAATTGCGTAATATCAGTGAATGCTTCCCAAAACATCGCCTGGAGTTAAATTTAGGGATTTATTTTTTGCTCAGCAATTCACCTAATCCCATGTTAAATCAAGAACAGTAACCATATACCCTAAACAAGAAATAGCTTCTTTTTAATTAGCCATAATGTTCAAGTTAATTAAAAGAAAACCCCCTGTGCCAGTTAAGAGTTTAAAAATACTTGTCCAGCCAAAGTTATGCAAGACGCAATTCAACGGCAGAAGAAAATAGAAGAGACTCTGTATAATTTTGGTTGTGACCACACTGGGGGAAATATGCATGACTCCAGCCAAAAATTATTTATTTGAAAAGAAAAGGCTTATTTCTCAGAACAAAACCTAGCCATTTGGTAGAGGCGAGGGGGGGTCGCAGGGCGTCGGCCACTTGGTTAGAGTGCCCTGTGTTTACGGGACACACCAGGAATGTAAAACTGCGCTGTGTGTGTGTGTGTGTGCGTGTGCGTGTGTGTGTGTGTGTGTGTCTCATAGTCGACTGGATGTTGTCTGCCTTCTTGTTTTGATCTTAAAATGATGAGGAAAAGTTTTGGTGCTGGTCTGATACGCACAAGTACAGACTTAGTGTTTGGTTTAACCTTCATGCTGCCAGGTGGGTGAACTGAATCACATCAGGAGATACGCGTTAGACCAAGCAGACAGATTTATCTTTGAAATACCATCTCGGTAAATACTTTTTTCTGTGAGCGTCTAAACATTCGGTACTCAGGACTCGCTACTGTACTCATGTGGCAAACCCCACCCATCTGGAAACCACTTATACTTTATTAAATTGCTGCTGGAAATAATTAATTTCTCATCAATTACCAAAGAAAGACTGAAGCATGAGATGTTTCCCATTAGCAACGTAATAAGGGAGAAGTTTGGAATTCCTGCGTTTCCCAAATGTGATGTACAGAGGCTTACAGTTTGTCAACAACCGAGATTAAAAATATTTTAGAGTTCTTTTAAATTTCTAGTTGTCAAAACTGTGACCTGCACAAAAACAGCGATGTGACATCACCAAAGCTTGGATTTGGGTTCACTGCTCGTCCTGATCTTAGCGCCAGGAAATACACATTTTGTCAAAGTGGAGGATGCCAGGGTGGAGCTAAGCAGGTAGAAGTGGAAAACACCCTGGCTGTCAATCAAGCAGTATGCCTTTAAACGCGTCCTTAATAGCTTCTTATTGGAGCAATCATTTCAATAATTTATAATCAAAGTTGCCATTATCAGACACTGATTTATTCTGGATTAAAGTTATGGATTTTACTTTTTCCCCAGACAAAAGAATTGGCAATTTTCTTGAAATTCAAGAAGAGGTCAACTAGCCCATGCTGTTTTAAGGAACGGATTGAGTTGATGACAAAGATGGCTCCTTTTGAACAGGTTACTTTATAGAGTCAGCGGTAGGGAAGATATATTTCAGAAGAGTGTGGGGCTTCGTTTTGGATGTAATAGAAGAAATGTGTCTGGTTTTTATAACTGGCAGTTGGTATAATGGACAAGGCATGTTTATGGTTTAATTTTGTATCACATTTTGTTGTTTGTTTATTTATTTTTATTGGTCTGTATTACTTGTATTGTCAGGTTCGTTTTGTGTTGTCTACAGCTGTGTCTCATTTTGAAATTGTATTCAATGGCTGACAGGTGCAGCCTGAGTTCATTTGATCAAAGAGGGGAAGTATTTGGGTAGTAGCCAGAGTTCTTTTATTGATCCCTTTGTTGCAGTTGAAAAAGGATGCTTCTGTTGTGTGTTGTATAAAAAGAAAATTTGGGGACAAGGAACATATGTCGTAAAGTTCTGGAACATCTGGTGTCCTGTCAAAATATCAATTAAAAAAAAAAAAAAAAAAAGGAGTGGAAGTGGAGCCGAAGACACCACACTAAAGAAATGAGTTATTAAATCATTGGACAAACATGTTCACTAGCTTTTTTTTTGTTTTAAAAATGCATACTTGTCATATTTGAATTGTCAGACAGGGTTGCATTTTGACTGCTATTCATTGCCTCATTCTATCCTTTCCAAACAGGATTTTTTTTTAATACTAACTTAAAACTGTTGTCTATGTCAATATAAGTACAGCGCATTCTTTTGCTATAGTATGGCTTAATGCGTGAACCTTTTTCATGCAGGGAAAAGCTGTGTTTAAACTGCTGAATCCAGAATAACTGGAAAGACAGATGCAAAAGAAGCAAAGAGCACCGTTTCCTACAGATTAGATCAGCCCTTGGGTCATTTGGGGTGTGGTGATCACAGAATGCATTACACACAGCTCCATTAACAGTCTAATTTATTTGATTGAGAGAATTGGACTGGTGCGTTTTCGGGGACAGTCCACTTGTCCGCAAAGGTTTAAATCAGAAAAGCAGATGAATATTAGATGAACTTGACATCGGATTATATCAACAATTTACATATTAATAAATTTAACTTTGTAGTGAGAGTTATCAGATAGGTTTTCTTTGAACTGAAATTAAGAGAACCCGAATATGAGTGTATTGATTCACACACACACACACACCTACACACACCTACTTACCACTTGCCTGTACAGCTGAGCTGTGTGAGTATCCCAGAGCGACTAGTGCTGTCTCCACCAGCTGCGTGAAGAGGACATCCTTATGAACCAACACAAACTCAGCGTGACGGTCGCCGTGCCCCTCACAGTCACCAGCTACGCCCACATCGGCATGCTCCACCACACAGTAGACTGGGATCATCAAACCTGGCAGACAGACAGAGAGGTTGGGACCGGCTCTGTGTGTGTGTGTGTGTGTGTGTGTGTGTGTGTGTGTGTGTGTGTGTGTGTGTGTGTGTGTGTGTGTGTGTGTGTGTGTGTGTGTGTGTGGTCTGTTCTCTTTCCAGAAAGTGAAGGTGGCTTAAATGTTTTCCCGGATGCATATTCTCCATACATATGTTGTTTGTTTTTTTTTCCCCTCATGGAAAAAAGACTTTGCACAGTTTTAGATAAAATCGATGACAGGATTGCCCAATTTGGTCAAGCATTTCTGGGTGCAAACTGCATAAAAAAAAAATCCCTCAAAATTCAACATGACATCTGGAAGCGGTACACACAGATAGCTGTATTTACAGCTGTTCATCATAGCAGCATCATCATGGTCTAGAAGTAGGTTAGTTCAGACAGTCAAAGTAGTAAAAATTATCAGATGTTTCACGTATTAAAATTACAGTTCAAGAAATCTGCATATTTGAAATCCTAAAAATCAGTAAATTGTTCATATGAAGTGGGGAAAAAAACCCTCATTCCATCCATTGCCTTTCTATTTGGCCATGGTGGGGGTCTGCAGGTTAGAAACTAGCCTTGTGAGTGGAAAGCGCCCCATTTCAATCTCTCAATCAGTTTGGAAAGTGTGGTGGGATTCTTTTTACTCGTTTTGCTATTACCGTGCTCCTGATCAAGGCACAGAACAACTACAGAGCAACTAAACAGTTTTTTCACTGTTTTGCAATGAAGAGATATGTCCGCCTCTACATTTTCCTCTGAATATGTAGGAAATCTGGCAGGGAAGAACTTTTTTTGGAGGATTTTTAAGCATCTTTTTGTCATCCATGTTTCAGCGTTTTGAACAGGATCGGTGTGAAAGGGATTCCTACAAATACCAAAGATGACAGCAACAGTTCTCAACAAATCTCTGCCTGTTGGGTGACGTAATGTGTTAGTGCTGCAGCAGTATAGCTGCTTGGTGGTCTCAGTGGAAGACTCTGGTTAAACTGGGCAGCTGCCAGTGTGAATGTAAGTCAGTGTAAGATTGTACAGCTTTATTTGTGTTTGCACCACACATTAAAACCCACAATGAATACGTCTTGTTTCCAGAACAGCTCTCAAAGTGTTGCCTGACATAATATCTATATTATTTAGCACTCAGGAGCGATGCCATAACTCCAGCGGTGAAACCGATTCCAGTGCGTTGGTCTAGACTCGTTATTGGGCAAGTCCAGAGAGCTCCTCCTGGAATCATTCACACCCATCCAGTCCACTGCTCTGTCCCACAGGAACTGCTAATTAACAAGCTATCAATCCTCCTCCCGATGAGGCAAAGACAGATCAGCCAGAGCCAAACCAAGGCAGCATCAGGCACGCTATCGACCAATAAGCCAACCACTCGGTGGAAGGGTGGAGGGAGGCAACCTAGCCGAATATGTGTGCGCGCGCGTGCGTGCGTGCGTGCGTGTTTGTGTTTGTGTGTGTGTGTACTGTTACAATGTTTGTGTGATGATGCATGATGATGTTTTCAACTGCATGAGATAATAATTGGCATTTGTGCATGGGTGTTAGGTATTTTAGAGCGTACATGCTGCTCTGAAATACCAATGTGTGTGTGTGTGTGTGTGTGTGTGTGTGTGTGTGTGTGTGTGTGTGTGTGTGTGTGTGTGTGTGTGTGTGTGTGTGGCCAACCAACCCACAGACAGTAGACACCAACATCATCCACATGATCTTGGTAGACTTCATTTTGGTGCCTTGTGCCAAAACTACAGCATCAATACAATTATGGATCTTTATGCTAACATTTTAGCGCGCCCCGACCAAGCAAAAGAATGTCAAACACCATCCGCCATCAAAAGGCATTTGCGGCGCTGCACTCGCTTGCACATACGAAAAGTGACGAAAATAGTTGTGTGTTTGAAAGAGAAGCTCAAATTCTGCTGGCACTTGGGTTGAAGGATACTGACCCAGACACATCATCTAAAAAGTATGGATACATTTAGTGGCCTACTATCATTCTACAATTGTAATTGCATGCCAAGTCTAACAGGATGAACTCAGGAGGAAGCTTAATGTTATACAATGAGGCCATCTTATAGCATAGTGGTTAAAATGCATACTGAATAACCTCAACCGCCCCGGTTGTTTCTGGCTGGGGACCTTTGTTGCATGTCCTCACTTTCTCTTCCCAACAACAATTTCAATAATCAGTTAATTGTATTAAGTCTCCAATCAAGCCAAAAAGCATTTTCTGCTTCTGGCTTCTAAAATTAAGGATTTTCTTTGATTGCAGTATCTTTGGATTTTGTAAAGACAACCCCAGAAATGTAAAGACTCACCTTGGGCTCTGGGAAATTGTGATGGGTACATTTTCAAACAGGACAGATACAAATAAATGAATAGATTGAAAGAGGCCTCTGTGATCAAGTGTGAAAGGAAAACAGAAGAGTAATAGAGAAGACTGTGTCAGTGTGGACAGATATCTAAGGAACGATTCCAACATCTAACTTAATCCAGGCCTTAAAAGCATTTAGGTTCTTCTCACCCACTAGTGGTACCTACATTCTGTATCTCTCTGCTACATTAATCAAGTGAAATCTTGTGTGGTTAAGGGGAGACTTATTTTGTAGTGAGTACAGGTTAACACTTTTATTATTGCTACAATTCAAAGTAGGGCTGGGCAATATATTGATATTATATCGATATTGTGATATGAGACTAGATATCGTCTTAGATTTTGGATATCGTAATATGCCATAAGTGTTGTCTTTTCCTGGTTTTAAAGGCTGCATTACAATAAAGTGATGTCATTTTCTGAACTTACCAGACTGTTGTAACTGTTCAGTTATTTGCCTTTACCCACCTAGTCATTATATCCACATTACTGATGATTATTTATCAAAAAACTCATTGTGTAAATATTTTGTGAAAGCACCAATAGTCAACCCTACAATATCGGTGCGGTATCGAGGTATTTGGTCAAAAATATCGTGATATTTGATTTTCTCCATATCACCCAGCTTTAATTCAAAGTGTTGCTAATATATTTTAATGTAGAATTTGTATACTTCACTATGTAAGGTGATGTTTTGTGTTTTAACAGGAAGTTTAGCGCTTGTTTTATCTTTATCTTTTTCATACTGGACTTATTCCTAGGAAGGAGTTACTTTAAGCTAGTGTAAAGTGAATGCATTGTTTTTTTAGGTGTTGGCGCTAAAGGTTCAATTCTAATCTATTTTCATGCATAAATCTGCTATTTACAAGAATTTGTTTGTGTACCATTGTGTGTTTCAGGAGCTTCAGTCCAAATAAATGGCTGAACACTCGTATTTAAGCAAGCATATACATATCTGTGTCAATGCCGCACCTCCTAGTCGCCTCAGTGGTGTGCCGTTCTGTCTGGTCCGCGGAGCTGCTGGGCTGCCGTTGACCTCCAGGAGGCTCAACTTGCACGGCGGGGGGCCACTGGAGGCAGGGCTCTCCCCTCCTCTCTCCTCTGGGCTGGTGCTGTCCCGAAGGCTGGGGCTCTCCGTTCCCCCGCCTGCACCTCCGCGCTGCTCCATCACCCTGAAAACTCCAGGAGGAGCACCCAGCACAGAGTGTGAAGCTGGGAGGAAACACAAGAACTTGCTTCAGTGCTCAACAAGAAATACAATCAGGTCGCATGACGCTTAGGACACTGTTTTGACGTGAACACAATTAAAAAAATAAACAAATAAAAGCCACCGCTACATATTCAAAAAGCCTTGTCTTCAATCCACAGAATTTAGTATCCATTAGGTTTTTGATGTCAGATCCTAATTGGAGTATGAATGTGATTGTCTGATTAAGCCTACATTAAAGAAAACTGTGACTTGTATATCACTGAACATGATCCCATCGAGTTTGAGAGGGGTAAGGAGGAGGAGTTATGCAGTTATTATACAGTACCAGTGACTCTTTCCCAACTCTGATTAAAACAAGCTGAAATGGTCTTCATACACCTACACACTGTATATCAAGTACATCGTCTTTTATACTCTGCCAGTGTTGACAGTGAAAAGCTATTATTACAGACTGTTTCATCAACAACTGGTCGCTTTGTTCAATTCCTCCCCGGCCAATTCGGCGAACACATTTCTTTGTTATTCACATTCAAGAGAGGCAGGGACGACCACAACAGACAAGAGTCAGAGGCATCTGGGACGAATCACAGGTCAACAAGTGGCGTTCACTCAGACTAAATACAGACAAGTATATTATTCTGTGTTTACACACATTGGAGTAAATGATATGTTATAATGACAGGCGTGAGCGAGTGTAAGGAACACTGTGACAATGCACTCTGTATTCTGTAGGTAAGAACACAACCAAAAAGCACGTAGAACTAAACAAAAAAATGTCAAAAATATTCAACATTTTTCTGTCAACATACTTTATGATATAGGTGGTATTAACATCAACTATGTATGTTAAATCATAAATATATTATAGTTTATTGTAGAGCCGTATTAATTTATTAATGTGCTAATCTACAGTATGTGGCTTTTCCATATATATATATATATATATATATATATATATATATATAAAATCTGAGCTACTACGATGACTTTAAGGCGAGTAGACTATCTCCAAGTACAATGGGTATGATTTAAGCTTTGACTTTGTACAAAAGGAAAGGACAGAGTACATCATTAATACAGGTCACAATATTACATGGCTCTTCAGAACACTAGATGACATGACACAGCAGGACAGGACTGGACTGTCAGCAGAGACTATAGGAAGTCATTGGGCACTAGTTCTAACAAGCAGCCACCTTAAAACCAACTTGCCGTTTTTACACTAAGGTTTTTGTACGGATTAAACAAGATATCATTTGTTAATTAATTTACCTTATATGTGCTGGAAGGTGGATTATATTGATTCCTATTGGCAGACAGAGCCAGGCTATCCGTTTCCCCTGTTTCCAGTGTTTATGCTAAGCTAAGCGGTCTCCTGGCTTCATTTTTAGCAAAACTCTTTGCAAGAAAGTGAATACGTCTATTTCCCAAGATGTCAAACTATTCCTCTAAATGCTGACATTGTTACATGAGATCACGTCAGATCCAAACATTTTTAATAGGTGCTTTAACTGTTAATGACATTTGACAATGTCATTTTACACTCAGCACTCATATACTGTAATCTGCTGAGACTCGTAAACCAGAAGTGTAGGCATTAAACATTTAAAAAGCAAACAGTCAACTTAAATGTTTACATCTCAGGTCTCCATGTGGTTTCTAAACTATAAAAGGTTTCTTTGTACTGGTTTACTGCCAGAAAACATTTAGAAGTCAGTAAAGCATATATGCATGCATATATATATATATATATATATATATAAACAGGATACCCAAAACCTGCAGCATCATGCATGGCTAAATAAACTCTGCACAGTATCTTTGAGAAAGCGGTCTGCTCTCCCTGCTTTGTGTTTTTCCTCACACTGCGTGGTTTCCACTGGTATGACCGGTTAAGCCGGCAGCGACACATACATCTGAACCCAAAAGATGACACATGATTATAATAAAGCACACATGAAAAATGAATAGCTGCTGTTTAAAAAAGCCCATCCAACACAAACAAGACAAAGAAATTTAAATCACACAGTATGGAGCGACACCCACCTTGTTTAAGAAAGAAAGAAAGAAAGAAAGAAAGAAAGAAAGAAAGAAAGAAAGATTGCAATCTGTGTCTCTTTACCGCTAAGGCACTATATGAATTTCAAAATCTGCACTCAGACTCATATTTGTTAAGAACAACTTGTAATGTTTGATATCTGTCACAAAACTGGTGTACTAAATAGTATGGATGGATACTGGAACGCAGGGACAGTCCCTGTGCGTCCTATACCCTACAGCTACCATGTTGGAGACCAATGGCAACTTTTCCTTTTTAGCAGTCCCAAGTGCAGCAACAAGGAGAAGGATTCATTACACCATGAACAAGATACTTCATATGTGGGGCACCTGGGTGGCTCGCCTGGTGGAGCGTGCGCCCCATGTGTAGAGGCTCGGTCCTCGGCGCAGTTGCCGCGGGTCTGCATCCGACCTGCGGCCCTTTGCTGCATGTACTTCCCCCTCTCTCTTCCCTTTCAATCTGGGCTGCACTGTCAAATACAGGCCTAAAATGCCCAAATATATATGACAAAAAGTAAAAATTCTTTAATTCCAGCTTCTTAATGTGAATATTTTCTAGTTTATTCTCTCCTCTGTGACAGTAAACTGAATATCTTTGAGTTGTGGACAATTTATAGACCAAACAACTAATCGATTAATCGAGAAAATAATCAACAGATTAATTGACTATGAAAATAATCGTTAGTTGCAGCCCTATATATATATATATATATCCTTAAGATACTTCATATGTGATAGTGTCCGTGGAAAGGTTAAGCCGAGCAGGAACCACAGCCAGGAACTAAACCATGAGTTTATCACTATTGAAGGCCAATACCAACCGGGGAATTGAGAGCTAGGCTACGGTTCACTGCACCAGTACTGTTATAACCTGGCTTGCTGACTGACAACAATCAAATTCTAAACATCCCTTTAGAAACAGACACATGACAGACACTATGTGTTTCTACAATATACGATTAAAAAGCAGTTTTATTTCTAAAAAGACCATCATGTCAACAGTGCTGCTAATCGCTGTCCCTCTGGGTGCAGCTGTCCCTCCCACACTGCCTTTGCTAATTTACCCATTAATCCTTTTTTTTTTTAATCATACAACAGATTTAATGATTGCTGAGCATTCTCCAGGCCACCAAAACCAAAAAAAAGACATTTGCCAAAGAATCCATTTCCCATGGTGGGACTCATTTACACTCCAGGGACGAATAACAACTAAAGTCATTTTCTCAAATCAACACACATCAAACAAGACACAATGCCAATTAAACTTTTTTTTGTATAACTGAGCTCGACACAGATCTAGCCTAGTTTAGACACAGCACACACTGTATCACATCATGAGCAACCGAAAAAGGAAAAATCTCTCTCTCTACATTTCTTGAATATTTGGGGCAATTGATTATAATCAGACCCCTTCCCTCCATCATATTTTCTTCTCTAACCAGTTTAAGTCATTAATGAGGAGACATAAAATGTGGAGAAAAAAATAAAAAGATGGTTGTGGTGTTTGAAAGAAACTCAGAGAACTGTGCATACAGACAGGGAAATCAGGCACACAAGCAGGACATACAGTAACAGAACATGGTGCGTTTGTCTCTCTATGGCAGCACATTGGATCTGAGCTTGCTCGCTTTCAGCCTTAAAGAGATTTGTAGGACTTTTAGTTTCTCAATATAAGCGCAGTACAGCATGACAATGATCCTAAACCCATAGACATGGAAGCCCAGGAGTTTTAAGGGCCAAACGGTGGATCATTCTGAAAAAGGATGTGGAGATGGCTGCATCACCTGAGAAGATAGCAAGTTAGTGCTGACGTCAGCGGGTCGAAGACTTCATACATCATAGCAGACATTTTGACTTCTCACAGAAGGAAAAGGTCAGATGTGTTACTAATAACATTAACAATGGCTCTGTTCTAGTCAAGCTTCCCATTAAGCCATGACAGGGCTGTGTTTAAAAATCGCACACTAACGTACTGCATACTCAATGTTTATGTGCTGCATACTGCATACCAAATTACGATTATGAAAGTATGACATGACAGCAGACTGTTTAAAATGAGCTATACTCAAGCAATACGCTTTTCCGATCTGCTGTTGAATGAAGAGTTTATCACAAATGTAAATCAACATTACCTCTTACGGTACACTCTAATATTTTCCAGTTTTCTTTTAGGTCAAATTAAAATCATTAAGTAATTTAGTGTTTTCTACAGTACATGATATACGAGCTCCTGCGTTTGTCCTCTTAACTGTACCTTAATGTCACTCACCATCACTTGTAGTTACTTTATCCAACGGTAAATTATTTAAACTGTCTGCCTCGCAAATTCACCATTGGACAGTCTGAAAAACCGCAATACATTTTGGGACAGTTGAGTATGTCCAGTAAGCTCACGTCTGATACTCAGAAATTCTAACTAATGTAGTATACATTTGCGTATTTCTCACATACACAAAATCCTCATTTTACTGTATGTAGTTGGAACAAACTACATACTAAATTGTACGTCATACTTAGTATGAATAGTATGTTAGTATGTTGGTTAGTATGTGATTTCGAACAGACCCAGTAGCTCAGTTCCAAATCTCATACTTTTTCTTTTTACTTTTAGTATAGACAGCAGCTGCCCTTACAAAGTACATACTACTTCTTCATATCATTGCGCCTTGAACTTTGACCATCTTGCTCATATGTGCTGCACATAGGATTGTGGGTCAGAATAGCCAGAAAAGCATGCTGGCTTACATACTGCAAAATGTGACCGGATGCAGTAGGACATCCTGGTATTTTTTGGCATACTGCATTTGACATACTAAATATTTTTTTGGCATACTAAATAGTATAGTAGTATAGGTATTGTCAGTGAGCCAACATGCGCAATACCAGGACCTTCGACTTCATACTTGGACTTTTGCCTTCATTTGAGCATTATGAATCTAAGTTCAAATTGAAACATGTTTATTTTCACGCCAACAGAAAACAGTTATTTTCTAGGCTACTATAAATACTTCCATAAAAAAAAAAAAAAAAAAGTTTAAAAAAATAAATAAAAAAAAAAAAAAATTATGCTTGAAAAGTGTCTTTCACTCACTCGTTCACACACATGAAACCACTTCAAGTGACACATTCAGAGGGTGTACAGCCAAGAGACCACACACTCCCAACACAGACTTTACTAGCACACATGGAGGCCAAATGTAAAGTCACACTCAGTAGCCTCCAACTGACAAATCACATAGAAACACATAGAAAACCTCAGCTTGCTGCAAAATACTGGAGTAGATTCATTTAGGCAGGGTCTAATTTAAGGGGTCTCTTGAGTGCCTTTAAGAGAGCTTCAAGGGCCTTTTACGGCATTTAAGGTGTTCACTGTAATTCAATCAACTGTGAATTCTCTAAGTAGGGATACTAAATTGGAGTCTGATGACACCTTAAGAGCCCTTGAGAGGGTTCACAAGGTCCTTGAAGTAGGTTACAGTTACAATAGGACTGGCTGAATGTTACTAGTCTAATTGGGGTCTGGTGACACCTAAACATTTGTGGGCAGGGTCCAAATGACCCTCAGAGGGTTCCAAAGGGTTCCAAGTGACTTTTAAGGGGGGTCAAGTGGTCCCTAAGTGAATAAAAAGACATCATAAAAGCATGTAAAAAGACAGCAAGAGGTCAAATCTCTGGGTCCTTGTTTTGTTTGTCTTGTGCTTTATGGAGGAGGAAAAATCATTCATCACATTTGTTAGATCTCGAGGATACACACAATGAGTTCTGGTGAGCAACACTAGACGTAAACGGAACTTTTGTTTGTTTACAAGAGAACTCCACAAGGCACCTTTAAAGCCGCTCAACCAGCCTCACAGTGAGCTCTTACTACACGGTCAAACTCCACATACTCGTACTAAACTGCTTCAATTAGTAGCTAATTAACTCTTAACCAGTGAATAGGCTATGAATATACTTACTGCAAATGCATATGCAATAAAAGCATATTTTTTACCAGAAGTGGAGGCAAACTTTGCTTACAATACAGTCACCAGACAGGAGATCCTGCTCGGGCTCTAAGATCATGCAGGTACATTAAAACCAGCGCATTAAATATCAAGTATTCACCTGGCCATAAACCTAATACATCATGTAAAACCCTAGGGAAAGTGACAGCTCTATTTTTGACAGCAAATACCACACATTTGTATTTGGGTCAATTGACAACAACATCAAAACTAGTGTTTAGTTTAGTTTCATCGCAGTTATTAAGAGAAATATTGAAATATTTGGTTACATTTAGGTTTTCGATCAGGCCTTCACATATCTGAATGGTTATATACAACAAATATACATTCACATATATCAGGGCCCTATCTAAAGTTATTAAAGTCTTTATTTTGAGACTTTGCTTTTTGTTTCTACTGCTTGTATTCAGTAAAATAAATACATGTGAGTAGGCTACATATGAGACTGTGGGAATAATACTATTAACTGTCATTTTCATCAGCATGTTCTTAGTTTACTTGGTTACAACAGACCACTAGCCTTCTATTAGGTCTATAATATCATAGGAAATCACATAACATAACCAAGTCAGATTCTGTTTCTGAAATGTTCATAATTTTTATTTTATTATCTTATTAGAACTTGTTTCAGCGACGAAGCCCCTACTTGGTCTAGTGTGAATAAGCGACGAATTCCGTTCAAATACCACTCAAATAATAATTTCTGAATTATTTATTACTCATTACCAGCATATAAACACCTATTGTTGTCACTTACTAAATATCTAGGACATACTGATCAATTCGGCATGTATGTACAAATGATGACTTACTTTATTGTTGTTAAGTCTCAACTTTTAGAACTGTTACTTGACTGTCGCGCCCACGGCAGCTTTAACGTTACGGATATTAGCAGCTAAGCGGAAGCTTTTCACCTGACGTGTCTCGGCAGACAAACACAGCTGCAGCTAATAAAATTAAGCTAATAATTGCTCCGTTTGATTCAGGTGTGCCAAATGAACCGCCATTGACAAATGTGTATGTCAATGAGCACTGACAAAAAAAAACGGCGCTGACAAAACAGTGTCTTATTGTTAATGCTCAATAGCACACTAGACGTTCTAGCTAGGCTATACGTTAGGCCTACTCATTGTTAATTGTATTAGCTACAGCTGTTTAACTAATGACACCTCTGTGTAAAGGGGCAGTTAAACTAAAGGATATTAAAATAATTGATGATTGGTCGCTTGCCAAATTGAACAATATGTCGTTTTCAAGAATGCACACTTCCTAGGAACTTTAAATTGAGTTTGGCTTGTGGTGTCGCGTTAGGAGAGCACACTTATAGCACAACTTGTGTTAGTTGTATATAATATGTTTTCCACAATTAAGTTATGACCAGTGACCCTTTATTCCCCTTTACAGTCTATGCATTAGCATTAGGAAGTGTCTTTATGTTAAAATAGCTGTTTTTTGTATTGAAATAAAAAATATTAGTGATAGGAAATCATTTAAATTGATAGTAAAAATATGTTTCCCTCAACTCCAGTTAAGACAATAATGTTATTTCAATACCCTACCTTTTATAGCAGCTCTTCTTATTTTTCAATTTTCTTTTTTATATTTTTTCTACATCCTAGGCTACATACAGTAACATATATTGTCATTTCTCTATATACCAGTTAGTTCCATTTTCCTCACAACATGAAACTTGACAACATGCCATTTCCATTGCAACATGCAAAAGCTGTCAATCCAAATGCTGTATGAAAAAAAAGAATGTGGCAGATGTTTTCAAGTTAAAATGAAGCTTCCACCACACAAGGAAAACATATGTCATGGTATATTGTAGGCATATATATATATATATATATATATATATATATATATATATATATATATATATATATATATATATATATATATATATATATATGCCTACAATATACCATGACATATGTTTTTTCAAGTTATTTTCAAGTGTTTTCAAGTTATTTGAAAACCATATAAAAATATTTTAGTAAAGCAAAACAAGACACTGTAAAAGTTGCAATGTCAGGGCTATAATAGTCACTCCATAATTAGAGAAATTCTATTTTCTAAGAAAAAAAAGGCTATCAGTTTTTTTAATCTGATAACAAGTTATGAAAATATAATAATCTTAACTTTGATCAAATAAAAAAATTAAGTAATTCAAAGCATCTCATGTCTAATGAAGATTTACTTAAATACTCTACATCAAGTGTATGTGTACTGAATATTGGATAACTTGTGATTATTTTCACGATCATAAACTGCATTTTCTAAAAGAAACCCCACATTTAAGTCATGTCTCATAAAAAGTGACAGCTCTGTTGTTTTGTAGTAAAACTATGAATATCTATTTTTGTCAAATAATGACAAAAATAGATATTCATAGTAATAATGACAAAAGAATGTTTTTTATGGTCAACGTCCCATTTGGTTATATTTAAGGTTGTGGAATGAGTTCCACTTTACTGTAAGGAAACCAACTAGTTTACCTCCACAAGATCAACTGTTACTTGTGCATGTAGTGTTAAAGCATGACATTTACTTACATACAAATATGCATTTTGACATGAAACTATAGTCTCACTTTCCTATGTATCAGTTCAAAGTGCCACACAACTTGTATCACTTCATTGCCAGGCATGTTTGCATCATAAACTATTTGATCCGTAGTTTTCCATCAGTTGTTACAGTATGAAGAACTTTTCAGTAAATGCTCACTCACTTTTTAAGAAGTCACTGTGCTTGCTGGGGAATAAACTCCATCCATTGGTGTAAACGAGAGAATCCAGCCTGAGACAATATGAATTTCCCAACGTTTCCCTTCGTGTCAAAAGCAGCACACAGAGCGAGGAGATATAAAGACAAGGAGTGATGAGGACAGACTGCTGCTGCCTGCTGAGTAAAGAGCAGTAAAATGACACATGTAGAGGGAGAGAGGGCGGGAGGGAGAGAGGGAGGGAGGGAGGAGATGGGGTTTGGGAGGGAAACCCCGAAGACAGATTGACACACATGAAATAATCGTTACATTTATTTGCTGTCTTCAAATAATAATCTGTAACATTTAAGCTCTCCAGCAGAAAACATAGTTTAAAAATATTTTTTTTTTTAAAGCTGAGCAGAAGTTGTGCAGCATGTGGGTAAAAAAAAAAAAAGAGCTACCTCTTTATTCTAGAAAGCTGTGCATTAAATAAATAATGTGATCACAGATATAGATAGGATAATTAATTTCCCAGATGTCGTGATTGCAGAGAACAGGGGGAGAATAAGTTGGGGGGGGGGGGGGAACGTTAGAAGTTCATCATTGTAACAATGTCACAAATCTTACATAGACACATTAAAGAGATACACACCGGGGTTTAAAAAGTTATAAATGATTAGAATAGATATAACAGAGAAGCTGATTGTCTGACTCCTACTGGTGGAGAAAAAAAAACCCAATTCAAAGGAAATGTTGGACCTGAGCTGGACCTTTCTTAACTTGCAAATCCTACAATTTATAACTATGGCCCAAAAGTGAACGTTGTCCGTATACACATTGTTTAAAATGTCCAATCTTCAGCGGACTGCTGTGCTTAACCCTGGAGAAGATGCCACTGTTTGCTTGTTTTCCCTCGTCTTTAATATATTTTGTACAATGTGCATACGGGTCATTCTTTCTAGATCTCCTGTTAAGTAAAGTGATCCTTGTCTGTCTTTGTTCCCTTATTTCAATTAGATGGAATAAACTGCAGTGGGATTTATCCTTTTGCCATCCTTATCTATTCTATTCTGTATCTATTGTTCTATACAAAGGGAACCCATGGAGAAGAGCGCTAACTGCGCTCATCGAAGCCCCCCCTCGTATAAATAAAGGTTGACTGAATGAATAAGACCGGATCAGTTTGATGGGCACCGTTTTAGTTACAGAGAAGAGGTCATTTTTCCTAAATGGCAGACTTAGGAATTGTATGACAAGTCATTTTTTTATGAACAATTACATTTTAAAAACATCTTCTTTTGTCTTAAGTCACTTATACCTTACAGTATCAATGTGATATTTGTGTTTTACAATTCTGAATTTAATCTCAAAAATGTGATTAATTTATTCTCCTAATTCTGATGAATTTAAAATTTCTGACTCAAAACTGAGGCAATTTACCAAAAGCTCACTGTACTCTTCCGTTGGGTGGGATTCAAATTATAAATACCTCTTATTTAATGTCACTGAACAGTATGACTATAATGTTTGAGCAGGCAAATGATAACTCTTCACTTTTAAAGAAAAGAGATGAAGTGTGTACTGTCCTGAGAAATGATTCCATATATTCTGTCCATTCATCACTTAGTTGTTTGTAAGTCTTTCTGTCCAAATAGCAGGGCTGGTGGTCAACTTTCCTTGATTTATTCTAGATGGAAGAATAGTCACCTATCATTACTACTCAGGCTGTCTGCCTTCCTGTCGCTCCTCCTCGGTGGTTTCTGTATGTGTGTGTGTACACTTGTCTGTCCTACATCATCCTAAGTAGCTTTGACAGCTCACCACAAGTTGCAAGACGTGTGTGTGTGTGTGTGTGTGTGTGTGTGTGTGTGTGTGTGTGTGTGTGTGTGTGTAATGGCATGTGTGGCAATTAAAGAGTGCTTTCACAAGGCTCAAGCCAGCTCGTATTACCTGTAACAGCATTGATGTTCTGTGTGTGTTTTTCTGGAGCATTTGTGATTTACTTATATATCATTATTTTATGACCAAAGGCTGTATATAAGCAGAGGAAATGATTATTTTATACCCAATCTGTTCAAAATCATTTATACCCAAAATGACTGTTAAATAAGCCAAATTTATATTAAATTACAGTTTTATGTTTTTAAAACACATTTAATTTCTTTGTGCATGAAACATGTCACACCAAACAGATGTAATTAAGATGCAACTAATGGATTATTCCCCCCTCCCCATCATCATTGTCTGATGATAACCTTCCAGATAAATCAATCATCTTAAATGAAATAGGGAACAATAAACATCACAGTTTCTTAGAGCCCATTGTGAATTCATTAAATGTCTTGTTTTGTACGGCCAACAGTCCAATTATTCAGTTTTATGCCATTAGCTTTGACTTATCACAGCACATAATTATAGAGAACCTCTGAGGAAAGCTGCTGTCTTTTTACTGAGGAAGTGCTGCCCCCATGTGGCAGCGTTTGGTAATGACAAGTAGGTTATGTCCTCCCACCAGTTCTGACCATCTGACCTAAAGTATAGACAGCTACATTATTACTTACTATATTACTTTACTATCTAAAAGTTGGCCCTGTTCTTACAAAATGATTACACACGTAGTTCTACAGTTAGTCCTTATTACTGTCCTATTTATCTTTTCAAGACTCTGTCTTTGAGATATTTTAAGTGACGTTTGGGGAGGTGTCTTGAAAACAAGAAAACTTAATTCACCAGCAGTGTTCTTATAGCTGCAGTTGGTTTTGACATATTTTATAAAGTTTATAAAAGTATTGAAGTTGGAGAATGTTTCCCCATGGCGTCTATCTACCGTTTAAATAATGTTCCCTTATGTTTCCCATAGAGTTGCACTGCAGAGAACCCTAATTGGTTGGGTCCAAGGTTAAGATAAGAGGACTATTGGGGAACGTAAAATGTGAAACAACACCGACATCTAGTGGCCATTTGACGAGCGGCAGCTTGAAATGTATTGCTTATTTGGTCCCCTCGGTGAGTGAGGAGGACAGCTGAACATTCAAACAATCATCAAATAGAGGTATATATGTTTTATATCAGTGTGTTTGTGCATATATCTCTGGGTGTGTTGACAGTATACACACACGGTTTACAGTTTGCTGTAAAGAGTTGGTCGGTGGCTGAGGTCTTTATGCTGTGTAATCCCACGGCCTCTTTCTGGAAAACATGACCAGCAATGGAACCACTGACTCAAATTTTGGATCTCATTCTCATGACAAAGCAGTTGTCTCAATTACAGAGGGCTCTGCAGGTATAAAAGAGAACAAGGTTCACATACAAGCGCACACACTCACACACACACACACACACACTTTTAACATTAGTCTACACACACATATTCAAGGGAGACCACACGGTGGAGCACAGCTGGTCACAGGATGGGCAGGGTAAGTAGAAGCTAAAGAAGTCAAGTTTGTGCCTCTCGTATATTATTATTACAGTCACATCACTTTGCATCCAATTGTCCACACAAATACATTTACAACAAGGACATTTAATAACTCTTATTGCTGTTTTGAAGATATTTCCAGGACACTCCCAAGACTCTTCTAAGCATCTGGATTAAAACATATTCCATCTGTTGCACGATTAAAAAGAAGACGATTTTAAACCAAGATCCCAAAGCCATATTTCCTATCCAGGTAGCAGGAAATGAAATATGAATATGTGTTTATCCAGATTTTGAAGATTCTGGACATACCTTCAAAACAGCAATACATGTTGTTTTAATCTTCATTATTCAGGCAACTGGGTGACCCCGACATCTAAAGTGATTGTACACAGGGGCTAACCTGTTTTTTTGCTTAAGACGTGAATTAAGACTACAGTCAAAAATGCCTGTGTTGATATAGGACGTTTAACAGCTATGGAATATTAATGCAGAAAGTTGTGTCTAAAATGCCTTTCATTTTGTAAGCTTGTAAACTTAGTTTCTACATTTAGCTCTTGGCTTGCAGCATTCAGAAGGTAGAAAAGCAGTCAGAAGTGAGGCTGTCCTGCTCTTTTTCCCTTGTGGCTCTGCTGTCTCCTTTACAAAAACCTCACGGCTGTTGAGGTCTGTGTCAAAAGCCTGTGAGTATGCACGTACCTCTTACAGACAGAAACCCAAATGTTAACCCTTGTGTTGTCTTCGTTTCAACCTTGAAAAAAAAACACTTTTTTTCTGACATTTGTGACGCCTTTTTTCACAATTTGTTTTTGCTTTTTCCAACGTTTTACATGTTTAAATTTTTCTTCTACACATTTTCAGCGCTTATTTCTATGTCCAATATTTTCTGATATAAAACATAAATTTAAAACGGGCCAATGTGACCCGAAATCAACACAATTAAGAGAATGTTTAGAGTCTAGATATACAACCTTTATTGACCAGCTTACTAATATTACAGGCACAAACTCCAATTCAAAGCACCGTTTTTTTTTCACAGCAGACATTATGACTTGTCATAGTTAGGAAAAGCACAGGTGACATTGATAACCTTAACGATGGCTCAATTCCATCAAGTGTCCCAGTAAGCTATTTCAGTGAGTCAGCATGCACTCAATACCAGGGCCTCTCCTAAGTGGAATGCAGCCATCATTAATGGTTTTCAATACACCTGTGCTTTTCCTACTATGACATGTCAACATGTCTGTCGTGAAAAAGGTCTATTACTTTTTCCTGATATCAGATTCACTCATGTTCCTTCCCCCAGATCATCTTCTACGAAGACAAGAGCTACCAGGGTCGCAGGTATGAGTGCGACGGCGACTGCGCCGACTTCCACTCCTACCTGAGTCGCTGCAACTCGGCTCGAGTGGAGAGCGGGACCTGGGTGATCTATGAAAGACCGAACTACATGGGCTACCAGTACGTCCTCAGCAGAGGCAAGTACCCCGACTACCAGAGCTGGATCGGCCTCAACGATAGAGTCTGCTCCTGCAAGATGATTCACATCGTAAGCCTCCGAGCCGTTTTTTAGTATGAGAACGCTTTCTGTCTACCATTGAGTCTTGAAAGCTAATTTTCATAAAAGTAGGGAAAATATGCCAACGGCGGAGATTTTGTTGTTCTTGTTTAAAGTTTCTGATGCTTAGTTCTAGAGATTTTGTGTATCAGACAGAATGACTTGTTTAAACAGATGCTTGATATTAGTTCAAACCTACCCTGTCACTGCACTTCTCCATTGTGCCATCCACTTTTTATTCCTCAGCCATTTCTTTACTCTTCCACCACACACCCTCTTCATCACAGCCAAAACCTGCATCCATCTCTCAGTTAGCTTTTTTTCCCCTTCCACCCATGTTTGCACCACATCTCTCCAAAAACCCAACTTCATCTCTCCGTTTCCTCTTCTCATCCTCCTCCAGGCCAGTGGAGACCCTTACAAGATCCAGCTCTATGTCAAAGGGGACTTTGCCGGTCGGGTGTTTGAGGCGACTGAGGACTGCCCCTCCGTGCTGGAGAGCTTCCACTGGAGGGAGGTTCACTCCTGCAGGGTCCTGGGAGGCTGGTGGGTCTTCTACGAGCACCCTAACTACAAGGGCCGGCAGTACGTGCTGGAGAAAGGCGAGTACAGCAAGCCGGTGGATTGGGGTGCTGTCTGCCCCACTGTACAGTCTTTCAGAAGGCTAACTGAGTAGCTAAGGTCCTTTTTTTGGTCCTTTTTTTTAAATTTCCACCCTGCTGATTGGCTCACAGTTGTCACAGCAGCCATGGCTTCAATAAAACTAAATGAGAAACGACTGTCTTCACTGTGTCTGAGTGTCTGGCAGTACGAGAGCAATATACTGTCCATTGAGTGACTTGTACCTGAGGCTAAACATACATCCAAATAACATACATCTAAAGAGTATGCCTTGGAAATTGGTTAGTAGTAATGGAAGTATGCACAGATTATAGTAAAGGAGCTAAACTTGTACACTCATGGGTCTTGTCCTTTTAAGCTTCTTCCTATATTTGTGGGATGTCTCTGAAAAGCAGTAACGGAGTGGTTTTAAGGAGATTAGGGAGAAATCGGGCTGAACTGAACAAACAGTTCATTTAGATCATTAACGGTGAAAGGAGTTTATTACTGATCCTGTCAAAACAAATCAAAATCAAACCGTAAAACAAACTACTTTATTATCGTATCTGCATACAGCTGTTGTTCATTGTCATAATAGTTTAAAATCGATGTATTTACATCTTAACTCACATGCCAAACTTTGGACACATGATTGTCATGCAGTGAGTTGTGCGGCATGCTGGTTGGTCCTGTCTGTCGAGTGTCCGGATCTTCCTCCAATGTTCACATCGGGGGCTGTCCTTCGTTGATGAAGCTGAGCTGGGTGGTGTGCTCCCCCCCACTCCACTCCTGCAGGTCCAGGAGGGGTTCTCCGGGGTGTGAGGCCATGCTGGAGGGCTGGAGAAGGGGCTGGAGCTGAGACTGGGAAAGGGTACGGGGGTAAGACGAGGATGTGAACTGGGACTCAGACTGGGATTGAGGCTGCTGACTATCGGGTCCTGATAAGTCTACCAAAAGGGGAGTGATGGATGATGGATGGCTTGATGAAGAAAGAGAGGGGAT
The DNA here is from genome assembly GCA_023566125.1 of Zingel zingel. NCBI lineage: Eukaryota > Metazoa > Chordata > Actinopteri > Perciformes > Percidae > Zingel > Zingel zingel. The sequence goes on from CM042337.1 coordinate 11,372,676, forward strand.
GGAGATGGAGGAGGGATGTGGCACAACTGTGTGCTCATGGGGTGAGCTGTTGAGTGACGGGGGAGCCGAGCGATGGGAGACTGGGGGATAACGGGAGGTGAGGGTTTGGGAGGGGGGACACTGAATCGGATCCAACTCTCCTTGTAACAGCTCCGTCATGCTCGGCTGAGGAGAGAGCGGTTCAGGTACCAGGACGGATGGAGGATTGTGATTGTCCGAGCAATCCACAGGTGCGTGTTGGGTAAAAAGGGGTGTGGCCGGGGAGCAGCTGTGTGATGACACGCTGGGAGCCACGGTGCTGGCCATCAGCAGTGTGGAGGGGTTGTGGAAGAGGGGTTTGAGAAGACTCGTCATTTCTTGCAGCTCCTGACTGACGGCGGTCACCTGGCGGGAGAGGACGCTCATCTGGAGAGACGGGAGTCAGAGGAAGAGTCAGTACTGCTGTCTGTGTTTGGGAAAGTCCCTGTAATACAATGAAGTCAAATCTTGGCTTATAGCCCTGCGTGGATTGAGCTAAATTAATCCTCAATGCTCCTTTTTTTTACGACTTTCATTTGGGATGCAAACTGCATAACTAGGGCTGTTTGAAAATGAAGAAACATTTATGTGAATAGTTTGGTGACAACTGACAGAAAAGATGGGCTGTGCAGTCAACAAACAAAATAAATAAATAAAAACAAGATAAGCAACAATTTACAATAATAGGACACTATGACAGGCTTCAACCTAAACACCAGTTTAACTTTAATAACTAAGTTAACTGACAAACAGTGGTGGAAGAAGTATTCAGATCCCTTACTTAAGAAAAAGTACTAATACCAACAAAATCTGTTACGTCTTAAGTAAAAGTCCTGCATTGAAAATGTTACTTAAAGGCGCCCTGTCACACGTATTTCATTACTTTGTGATAATGTCTAAAGTTCTACCATGGATTTTTTTGTGGAAAAAATGCCTTTGTTACCTTGTTTCAAGCCATTCTAGCGTGGTATAGAAAGCCTGCAGGAAGACTCAGCTCGATTTGTGCCAGTTCTCATTAATATTCAATGAGCTGAGCTGCTTGACTCTGATTGGCTAACAGCTAGCCAATGAGAGCCTAGCTATCAGCATCCTTTACCCAGCGCAACTTGGTGAGCAACTTGGTGAGCATGAATAGTAATTGGCCTGATTTCTCCGCTTATTTCTTTTCAGTGGCTAGAGCTGACAGAGGAGGTAGCAGTTCATTTTCACATTCACGACATAACACAAACACATATGGACCTAACATATTTCAAAAAATGCAAGTAAAAACGGTTTTGTGTGGCAGGGCACCTTTAAGTAAAAATATGTAATATATGTCAGGAAAAAGTACTAAAGTATTACAAGTAAAAGTTATCAGATCATTGTAATGGAGTAAAAAGTTTTTTTCTGAAATGTAATGGAGTAGAAAGTAGAAAGTGGCATGAAAAGAAAAGACTCAAGTAAAGTACAAGTACCTCAAATTTGTACTTAAATACAGTACTTGAGTAAATGTACTTAGTTACATTCCACCACTGCTGACAAATAACTATGAAATGGCGTTTAAATTGGGGATCACACCAATTTGCATTTGGTCATAGTCATATATTCAATAAAAAAACTCTTTTTGTCATTTGTAAATCAACAATGTTACAGTTTTTCTCTGTAACACCTCAGTATGACCAGCTTTACCTCGTGTTTTAGCTTAGCGATAGTCTGCATGGTGTTACCGTCATCATGGGCCCCTGTGGACAGATACAGAAATACACACATGCATATACAGTACACACGTATACATGCAAGTAAGGACTTCAACAGCTGACCGATAATTAAGAATATATTAGTGATTTATTCAAACAATTTATCTTTGCAGCTCTACAGACCACTCAGTCTGGTGTGTGTATGTATGTGTGTGTGTGTGTGTGTGTGTGTGTGTGTGTGTGTGTGTGTGTGTGTGTGTGTGTGTGTGTGTGTGTGTGTGTGTGTGTATGTATGTATGTGTGTGTGTGTGTGTGTGTGTGTGTGTGTGTGTGTGTGTGTGTGTGTGTGTGTGTGTGTGTGTGTGCTAACCTGAGGCAGCTGAATCAGGGCTGGGAAGAAAACTGTGAGATGCAGTGGGAGAAAAATCTAAATTCCGGTCAGAAACACTTTGGTTTTCTGCCTCGATCGCGTCTAGAAACCTGAGGACAGACAAGAAGAGTGAGTCAATGTCTTCCACACAAGACAATAAGTTAAGAAAGTGATGATATGAATTTTCAAATGGCTTTTCCTTGTTCAAGACAACATACAAGATCCCATATAATCTCTTTTGACTTTAGATTTTACAGAAACACAAACTGGACATGGTTTAATCGCCAAAGCAACACAAAGATGACTCATTCCTTCACTGAATCTAAGTGCAGTTTATTATTATGAGGCCTCTTATTCTGTTTTGTTAGATAGGCAGCAAAGCTAATAAAAACCTAACCATACAAAAACCCTTTAGAATCAGGGATCTCCAGGACCCCAATTAAGATCATACAGATCAAATACATCTTTAATTCTCTGCTTATTGCTGATTACATGATTTGTCCTTTAAAAAGAGAATTCATTAATGCTTCTCGTGGGCAGATTTGTCAACGTAATCAAGATTTCTTTCCAACTGTAATGCAGCTTTTTTCCCTTTAAGTGCTCATATTATGCTCATTTTCCTGTTCATAATTGTATATAGAGGATGTATCAGAATAGGTTTACATGGTTTGATTAAAAAAAAAATATATATATATATATTTGTTGTACTGCACATTGCCCTCAGCTCCTCTTTTCACCCTGTGTGTTGAGCTCTCTGTTTTAGCTACAGAGTGAGGCATCTCACTTCTGTTCCATCTTTGTTGGGAGTCCCACATGCACAGTAGCTAGGTAAGGACTACTAGCCAGTCAGAAGCAGAGTATGAGGGCGTGCCACGCTAGCAGCTGGGCGAGCATTATAACGTGTGTTACAAAGTGACGCATGTTTGTCTCTGAAGTAAAGGCTGGACTACAGTAGAGCTGTTTGGAGCAGTTTGTGAACAGTGTTTTCTCTGGAAGATGGGAAGTTCCTTTGGGGTGGACTTTGGGCTTTTTCACGACACAATTAATGCTTGTGTGCACCCTCACACAGCTGTACTAAAGTGAATGGATTCCTCCAGTCGAGCATCTGCTGCCACCTCTCCAGGGACTCAAATTAGCCTGTAGATGGTTTGTGTTTAAGAATAATGTCACAAAAAAAGAGTCAAAAGTCAAATTCACACAGTGGGTAACTGACACTGGATGAACAAGCTAACACTAAGCCCCTAACCCAGTGAATGGTTCCTCACCGGGGGCTGAGGTCCGGCTGCTGGCAGCTGAAGCTCACCCCAGGGATCTGCAGGCTGGCAGGCCGGGTGCGATTGCTCGTCGGTCTAAAGGTTCTCGCCGGCAGCAGCGGGGAGCGCAGGCCTCTGCCCAGTCTGCTCAGGGGAGGCATCTTGGGGAGTGGGGAGTTCTCACCCTCGGACCCTGATCCCTCCTCGTCCTCCTTGATGGATGGAAGCTTCTTCATGATCCCTCCATTGCTCTCGCAGCCTGCCTGAGGAATTAAAAAGAGGGCAGAATACAACAAAGTGTAATCATTTGTTTGAAACACAGAGAGCTGCTGCGATTCTTTTTATTTTTATTTTGTAGGTGTATTTTGTATTGTACCACCTACATGTCCACGCGTTCTTTAGTATGCGTGCATACTGACAGTATTAATTACTATGCTTAGCATAAGTGTGTAGGTTTGAAATGGCACACAGCGCGGGAATTAATAGGTCAGGAATGTTGAAGTCACTCTTTCACCAGATGGGGGAGCTGCTGAGCCATTGAAAGCATCACTGAGTGAACAGTTGCCATTCACAATAGCTGCAATGGTGCTGATATCCATTCAGTTTGTCAGCAGCGCTGCAAAGGAGCGCTCTCATTCAAAACCAAGCAAGCATCGACGCCATTCACTCCCAAAGACATTCAGCTCTGAAGATTCTCTATAACCTCAGATGAAAGAATATAGAAGATGATGTTTGTGGATGTTTATGACTCCTAACAAGTCATATCCAAACAGATTGTTCTTTTAAAGTAACATTCCTGCAGTCAGCATGTTGTTACTGGTGGCTGGTTCTTGGATTTATATTTCCTGCATCTTCTGAAGGAATGAATTCTTCTGAAACACTGCCAAACAAATCCAGTTTTCTCTTTTCCCTTGTTGCCCCCCTGTCACCACCACTCTTCCCTCCCCTCTGTTTGTTGTCTTCTCCATCATGTCTTTGGCCCACGTGCTCGACTGGTATTTTTAGATCACAGAGGTTTTATTTTAGCAGTGGTTTGCCTGAAGTGATCCGAGTGGAGAAGGGTTTGTTTGGCATTCCAGCAGCACGTGCCACCCTTGATATGCAGCATGCCGCTATAAGGGCTCCATACAATTCTGTGTGCATTATTGCGGTTGTAAAGATAGAGAAATATGTGTATGTTGCATGTGAGAGATGTTGAAATATGGTCACTGTACATGTAATATGTGTGAGTAATTATGCATGTGAGATGTGCTAGACATGAGGCACGAGACAACATTGGACAACACAGCATGTGTGTGTGTGTGTGTGTGTATATATAAATGATTCTGTATCTGCACGGACAAATATGCTGTGTAATGGTATGTTGGTATGTGAAAGCTGCATGTGTGAATGTCTGCAGTGTGTCGGCACTTGACTGAAAATATCGGCCATGTTCTTCCTCTTCCTTTCCCCTGCAGCTACCTTTCATCCTGATGTTTTCTCGTCTCGTCTCCATCTGGTTGTTGTTCTATATTTATCCAGTCAGGGCTGACCCACTCCTCCCCCATCCCTCTGATAGCACTATTTTTAGTCCCGTGCCACACTCAGTGCTGCTGTCGCTGTGGTGAATATACCATGGGCGCCCATAAAGTGGAGGGCCCCCCCTCCACTTTACGGCCCCTCCCCACTTTCTTTTAATGTCAGGAATTCCTGAACCCCGCAAATGCTACTTTATTGCAACAGTATCAAAAGCCGTTGTGTCAGAAACGTTTTGTTAGGTACGTCTACATATATGCTTTCCCTTTTATCTGTGCAGCTGTTTGCACGGCTCCGCCTCAGCTGTGTCTCACGGGCGTAACCGCGACCTGAACTGAAGCGTTTATTTATGCTTTAAATCTATTTTTCCGACAATACGCGCAAACGCGAGGTTGATGCTCAATAAAAAAGCACCGAATAATATATACATCCACATTTTGCAACCGGCGGAGCAATGCGCTTGGAGAGCGGATAGAAGCTGTCAAGTGCTCCCTTTCCTTAATGGGAAGATATAGAGTGGGCTAAATGAACAGACGAATCGTTCCAATCGGTGTTCTTTATTGTTGAATAGCAGCAAAACAAAAAAAGAAGGGCGACCACAGTTCCAGGATTTAACCTATCTCGACAGGCTCCGAGCACCGACTAGCTGGGCTGAATGTGGGCTCAATGGATGCGCTTGTTACTGAACGCACAGCATGTTAGTGCTAGTTTGTAATGTGTACATATATGTGTGTGTGTGTGTGTCTGTGTGTGTGTGTGTGTGTGTGTGTGTGTGTGTGTGTGTGTGTGTGTGTGTGTGTGTGTGTGGTACTGACAAGCACGTGGAGTTTCAGATGGATACCAAGGGTAAATGAGTTTTATATATATGCTTTTTTAAGTAGCTAGTGTCATTGAGTGTCAACTACAAAAGTTGTCGCAATCATTTACATATGACAATAAAAGTTTGGTTGAAATCTTTCAACGTAGATAGAACATATGCACCATGTTTGTCCCATACTACTGTGTGTTCAGAAAGCTTACTGTATTTTGATGCTGCTATCCTGCGAGATACAGCAAGAAGCACACCCAGTTCACATAGTATTTCTGTGACATTTAAACAGTTTGTTTGACGTGATTGAAAGTCGAATAGAAACATTTTTAAAAAATGGTCAGGGAGGCCTGACAGCTGAGCAAATAGCTGCAAACGTCTTACTTTATTTCACTATCCATAAGTGAACCGCATCCTTTCATGCACCTGCTCCCACACTCACTCATTTTATAGATAAGCAATTTATCATTTAAAAAAAAAAAAAAGGTGGACTAAGACTAAGTGGACTTACAGCCAATCGGGGGAGATTAGTTGTCTTAATCAAGCAGGAATCAACATGTTTCCAGACTGACTAAATATATGAATTTGGCAATAAATGTAAAGATGCCTCCTTCAGCAAAAAGTAAAGGATTTCATGTATGCCAAAGGCCCTTATACTAAAGCTAGAAAGTCTATTAGGTATAATTTAGATAGTTTTCATGCTGCTATACTGTCTGTCCCCATATATTTCCCTTGGACCTCTGCTCTAGTTAGCAAGCTTACTCACAGTGAAAATGTGACTTAATTATTTCCAGTATATGCTGGTTATTCATGTGTACGCTACAGCTGAGATCCATCTGTAGATTACTGGCATCTGAATCGTCCATGTTTAGCCCATGTATTTATCTGTTGGCTGGATCTCAAGCAGAAGCCGTGGCTTCTTTCCTCACTCCCAGTCCAGATGGCTAATCCTTTTTAAGTGCAAAGCCATCACTCCGTCATTGCATAAAATGTTGGGTGGAAGAGGTTACTGCACAGCTGAGTCTAATATAAAAAACTTCTTTCTTTAAGGCATTTAGAACATATTAGTTATCTGCAATACACTTCTATGGTAATATTAATGATAGTGGTAATATTACATTTACCAATGGAAAAAAAACAACACCAGAAAGCTGTACAGAGAGACTGGCTGTTATACCTTACAGATTCTATATAGGGTGATATTAGGGTAAGAGGTTGTTTGGGTGTCTGATCAGGATGCCTCAGATCATGTTTGACTGGGAGGAGATTCTCCAGAACATGCCTGAGGGACTACACATCCCATCTGGCCTGAGAACATCTTCGTACACCACAGGACGAGCTGGAGGATGTGCTGGGGAGAAGGATGTCCGGGCTACTTCGTTACGCCTGCTGCCACCTTGACACAGATTCAGATAAGTGGCGGGAGATTGATGAATGGACAACGCAAAAGTTATGTGTGTTTATTTGTCCCCAACTTGTTGACCAACTTTGTGTCAGAAATTATGTTTTAACCTTCCAAACTCAGATTTTGACTGTGAGCAGAGTGATCAGTGATCAGAAAAAGCATCGGCCGTTCTCGTACCTCTGTGCTGTGTCCCTCTCGGAGGTTGTACGTCAGGTCATGCTGGATCTCAGTGATGAACTTCTGGGCATAGTCAGAATAGAGACAGAGCACCTCGCGCAGGCCTTTCAGGCTGATGTACTGCAGGTCACAGTAGGTCAGGGCCTTCACACAGGCGTTGGTCTTAATTACTTCCTCCTGGGTCAGACAGTCGGAGCCAATCAGGTCTCCCCGACCTGGAAAGCAAAGACACATACATTGTGTCACATACTTAACCTGGAAGCTGATATATGAGCCATAATGCAACAGATGCATTTCATATTTCCTTAAAGCTTTAGTGCGTGACTTTCTGATATTATTGAACGTCCGTTACATTCGAGCCATTGCCAAATGAGTTGCTACAAAGCTAATTAAGACTATCAGCTCCACACAACTCTCTCTCTCTGTATTTCTCAGTGTGACTACGTTCAGAAGATTGTGTCGTCCGGTGACTTTCCCGCGCAGAAGCTCGAGTGAAGATTACCTCTTCTGAAGAGACAATCATGTTTTTTTAATCCTCCGTGTGTTTGGCTTTTTCCTGGGGAATCACAGAAGGCTTGTATCATGTGGATGCGCCGACAGTGTTGTTGTCATTACTTAGAATTCCTCATGGGGGCGACAGAAACTACGCACTATACCTTTAACTGACTCCAATATTTTCTATATTGGACCAGCATCAAGTGCATTATCACGATTAGAAAATCGGGAAACTACCAAAAGAAACCAAAAGGAAACTCTCAGCATTGCAATCTATTTTTATTAAACCAGTACTTTCACTTTGTTACCTGTAAAGTACATTTTGCTGATAATGCTTCTGCACTTTTAGGATTTTAAATGAAGAACTTTTACTTGTAATGGAGTATTTTTTTTACATTGTTGTATTAGTACTTTTACTTTAGTAAAATGATCTCAATACTTCTACCACAACTGGTGGCAGTCTATTGAAAGACTACAATGCAGGAAGTGCCCCAATATAAGGGATAGTCCACATCAAGAGAACACAGAGAGTAATAAACATACTGACCCATTTAAAAAGCACAATTCCCCAAAATGTGAATATCTCAATTCTTTTACTGTAGTTTAATTACTGGCAAGTGGCAATGGTATTATAGTACTTTTAGTAGTATCGACCCAATGCGGTTATTAGGAAAAAGATATTCTAGAGCCAATAGGCTGAATGTGTGGTTAGACTATTTTATATTTCTGTTATAGTATTCACCATGGGATACAGATGGACTGTTCTAGGTTACAGCAGACTGTCTTTATTATTCTGTTTTTCTGCTTCCTCTCTCTATCTCACTGCCTTCTCCACAGCTGTAAATCCAAAGTGGCAATGCCAAACCTGCGTGTGTGTGTGTGTGTGTGTGTGTGTGTGCAAAGCTACACAGGAGGGAGAGGAGGGGAATGTGTTAGTTTGTGCACGTTTCAATATTCACACAAATGTGCATGTGTATGTGTATACACAGCAGGTCCAAGATGCTAATGAGTTATTTCTATAGGCAGCAGTAACTTCATTATTTACACCAGTTAGATCATTAATATGAAAAACAGTGCTGCCAATTTGCTCCCAGTGCTTTATACCGTTCTGAACTCATTCCAGAGCTGTAATGTGTTTCTCTATTCTGTTTCATCCATGTTGTGCAGAATCAAAGTGTCAGTGGTGTTTTCGCTGTGCGAGGCTGCTAGATTCCTGTTCCTGTTTTGTCATCATGTCCACCTATTTAGGATGGTTTGCTGGTAATACTGGACTTATATTCATCAGGAGGCCAGAAATATGATTGAATTATATGAATTACATTGTTGCTCCATGCTGGATGTGTAAAACATTTGCCATGACAACTTTATAAAGGTGATTATTTGTCAATGTTGTGTTTAAATTAGGGCTGGGCGATATGGAGAAAATCAAATATCACGATATGTTTGACCAAATACCTCGATATCGATACCGCAACGATATTGTAGTGTTGACTATTGGTGCTTTCACAAAATATTTACCCATGAGATTTTTGATAAATTATCATGAGTGCGTGAAGGCAATTCAAACAGAACAGCTACAACAGTCTGGTAAGTTCAGAAAATGATATAACTTTACAGTAATGCAGCCTTTAAAACCAGGAAAATGCCATATTACGATATTACGATATCCAAAATCTAAGACGATATCTAGTCTCATATCACGATATCGATATAATATCGATATATTGCCCAGCTCTAGTTTAAATCAATGAATGTTGTTTATGGACTTCCTGTTCAGATTCTTGCTGATCCCCAAACTGTTCAGTCTTTGGGTCACACTCCATCTTTCACTTGATGCTGTGTGACTTGTTTGCCCACGGGGGCAGTTTAATATGGGGATAATTGCAGCGTTTAATCATAATGTAGCACTAGGCTGCCCTCCTTCATCATGTTCCTCTTCATAAAAGCTGTCTGGCTATTAAATTCTGGATGTCTAATATCTCCCTCAGAAATAAAAAGCCCTTTCTCATCTTCAGCTCATAATGCTACAACAACAAATAGACCAAAGATAAGTCTTAGAACTTATGACATGCACCTACAACACCAAACAAATTCCTTGTAGGTGTAAAAAACGTACTTGGCAATAAAGCTTTTTCTGATTTCTGATTCTAAATGCTAAAAAAAAAAAACACTTCACAGTCTTGCTCCAGCGTATTTTCTAAATTGTATGCCCCATATACACAAACTCTATCTTTAAAATCGGTAACAACACCCTACAGTTTTTTGCGTTATTGTGTAGCTTTTTATTAAGGTGCCATTAAATCCCAGAGTCTCCGACATGTCTTTCATCATCTTAGATATGAGACGTCAACTTTTCCCAGTAAAAAAAGCTTGCTGATCTCCATTACTTACTATGGCAATGGCCATGGCGTAGGTTAGTTAACACATCATCTTCTTCTTGCTTCGCATGGTAGTAGACGGCGGTTTCTGAGTCACTTTACTGCCGGAATCTAGGAGGGCTTCTATGGTTTGGAGTCCAAGACAGAGAAGCCCTTTAAGATTCAGGTAGCAAAATGACTCACTCAGACTGCAGGCCCAACAGGAGGCTTAAGCCAAACCCACCAGCTCCGAGCAATAATGTACTTACCTACTTATTTAACCTTGTTCTGAGCAGATCTCTCAAAAGAGGTAGTGTGGAAAATGGATGGACTGATGGAGCCAGTCCTCCCATAGCGTCTCATTGTGGGAATGGGTGCTCTCCATGGTGCTGAACCTCAGTGCTGTCGGCTATGTGATATAGGGTGTGTTTGGCATGTATTGCATTATATATTCTTATGGTTTAATTATCTAATATGTGCATTTTGAATGTCAATATATCAGCACAAACTAAAATAGATATCCGGATCATTTTAATTGCCTTTCACCACAATGGGTTTTTGATGGCTGGGATTGATAGTTTGATTGTTTTTACCAAAGCAGCTCATTTCCGTTTTTGGGGCAAAATCTTTCAATTTTCATTCAAAAAAAAACTACATTTGTTATAAATACACATACTTTAACAAAAACATGTTGGTTGTTTTTTGTTCTTTACCCAGAATGGCCAGCACAGTGTTGTCCTTCAGTACTTCCATGGAGCCTGAACATACGAAGTAGATAGCCTGGAGGGCATCACCCTGACGTATGAGGAACTCCCCGGGAGCGCAAAAGGAGGTCTTGATGATGAGGGAGAGGGAGCGCAGACACCCTCTGCTGGCCGATTCAAAGAGCGGCAGCTGCAGCAGCTCATTATTCAGATGCATGGCGATGTCGGCCCTTAGCTCATCGGGGAAGTCCTTCAGCAGCTGTGGAGGGAATGAGAAGGACACACACTGTATATCCCTTCTGCAGTCAAACACAGATACACAAAACACAATTCAAAAAAACTATGGATGAATCCCTATCTCTCTCTTAGTGGCTTATTTCCTTTGTGTGTCATCATTTGAATGGGACTGTGTGGGAAAGTGGAGGTTAAATTAAAAGGCAAAATAAAACCTTCAACTTTTCCCACATAGTCACAACTAACTGATACATGCGTGACAGTTTCTGGATCAGCTTTTTTTTCATTTTGTACATTTACTCAAAGGTCATTCATTACAGCAAATGCAACAGCTCTCTATATACTATACTATACCATATTATATAGTGAATTCCCACTGTATGCGCGGGTAGCAAAGCAAAAATCTTTGCAAAGGAAAGTTGTTGGTTAGTACCTTAGTATAAGCGTCATTTCCCCATCGTGTTATCTCTTTAAAAAGGATTATGAAGATTTAAAGCCATGGTAAAACACATCAAGAGTGAGTTTAGTGTCTATGAGGTCATTAATCCATGAAATTAGGCTAGCTGCCCCAGTTTGATGGAACCCAAAACAAAACCCAAATCCTCTCATGACTTTGAACAGTTTCTTTAGGGAAAGTCGCAGAATTTGCACTTTCAATTTTTGAAGCCAAGCAAAGTTGATCCCATTGTAACGGACAAGGTCAACCCAAGCCACAGAGGTCTGAAAGGCAAAGGAAGAGTCGGACCTTCTCAGAAATATGCTTGTTTGCCATCTAGAGTAACGTGATGCCACGTATGTTCACATTCTCCTGTGGCAAAGGCATTTAATCGCTTATTCCTGACGCAGCGAGTCCCTCTTACCTCGCTGACGTCGATGCCGTTGTTGACAGACCAGGTCGTCTGGAAACATTCCATCATGCGTTGCTCAAGGGCTTTGGGCAGCCGGTGCACCCGGATAAAGTCCTTCAGGTCCTTGGTGCGGGTGTGGTAGAGGGAGCGCCGTGAGTACATCCTCTGGATGATGGCAGTCACATTACCAAACACTACAGCATGCATTAATGCTACAGACAAAGAGACAAAAGCACCAAGAAAAGCTTAAAGGATTTCTGCCATAGTTCAGTTTTAGGGTAACTGTACTATTTCTTTACAAAATGGGCAGTTAAAGGTTTTGGGTCAATTCAAACTGCTTTAATTACTGTGTAAGTGGCTGCTCTGGTCAAAGGTAGAAAACTACATCTACACATGATCAGCGGTAAATTTGCTTTGCACCACTGTAAGCCCTATGGACGGAGCAATGCCTTGTTGTGCCTTGCTCGGAATTTGCGCCACGATGCTGCAGATTCAAACTGTTTGTCGGTGACCAGTCAATGTGAATTTAAGGAGGATAATTGACAGTGCCCTCATCTGTGTTAATTAAACTACATAACTCACAAACATCTTTGCTAGCCTGATTTTTAGCCATGTCAGTGATGTGGTCAGTGATCAGTTTGTCTGCTCAGTCCACCACTTTGGTTCAGATTGGAATTTTCACAAGTGAATAGAAAAGCCTATTAGTGACAAACTGTGTATTTTAAGTTTCCACAGACAACAAAGTATGACTGCTTTGGTGTTGTGTTAATCCCACCTCCAATCAGCATGGTGCAGATGGAGAAGATCTTCTCAGAGTCTGTGTTGGCTGAGACGTTGCCGAAGCCCACGCTGGTCAGACTGCTCAGAGCAAAGTACAGCGACGTCACATAGGAGCTCCTGACGGACGGGCCGCCGCTCAGTGTCGTCCCCGAGCCGCTGGGCGTCCTCGCTCTTGTCCTAGTGCCATTCCATTGGCCTAAACCCAGCAAACCTGCCCCAGTCAGCGGCTCCAACCCTGAGCCGTTCCACTGGCTGGAATTGGTCAGTCCTGCTGTCATGGTGCCTTGAGGCGAATCAGAGACTCCCAACAGGGAGGTCAGCGGTGCCAGGAAGTATGGCGTTCCCAAGCGTTTGGCCAGTTCATGAAGCCAGCCTGGAGGGAGGAGGGGCAGTCCAGAAGAGTTTGTCAGTTTAATGAGATCCAATGTTAGATTATTTTACTAGAAGGCTTCATTAGCAGTGGTAACAAGGCTGGAACGAAAGATTAATTATTTCTGTGTTGGTGTTTGTGTATTTGGAAGGAGTACAGGCCAGACACTGCACGCTAGCTTATGATGTCAGCTTTTTGAGATTTCTGAGATTTTTGTTCTGATTATATTCTTCATTGTTTAACCCTTTTGGACCCAGACCCCATTGTAATGGACATCTAATGTTTATGGTCTCAGCCAATATAATGGTACTGTTTTATAATGCAACTTTGAACAAATGATTAAATAGACTAACTAACCAATGTGCCAAGTTTTGACATTTAATTTGAGGACAGAGTAGGGTATGACAAGACCAGCATGGCAGCCAGACAAAACAAGAAGTAGAGTAAGGAAAATGTTGTACAGTATATTACCATTTATATACAGGACAACATTTCCATTTGTAATCAATATTGCAACCTCTAGGAGAAGTGAATGCTGTTGTAATGAATTTCCATCTGAGGAATAAAACCCCTGTGTAATTGTACATGGATAGAGCATTCATTTAGTGCAGTGTTTCTCAACGGGGATGATACAGCCCCCCAGGGAGCGTTCAGAGGATGACGGGGGGCGCTGGAAGCAATATTGTGGAAAGGAGGAATCGTTGAGGTGCCTTTGGGGGGACATTTGTTTTAAGGCGAGTTTACACCAAAGGTTCACAACAATAGGAGTTTACACTTTAAACTACGTGCAAAAAACAGTGGTCAGGAACATTAAAACCTGCCAGGCGGTAAGGGACCTGGATAATGGATAGGGGGGCGCTGGTCCCAAAAAGGTTGAGAACCACTGATATAGTGCTTTTCAAGCTGAGAAGGACAACACCTTAAAAGCATCTCATTCACCCATGGACACACACTCGTTAACCAAGAATAATGGAGAGCTGCCGTGCTCATCGGAAGCAATTTAGGGTTCGATTTTTCCCTCAATTACCAACCCTGCGATTAATGTACAACCCGCTGTTGTACAACCCGCATGTCCATCAGTGAAGGCCCTTTCTGTATATCTTTCCACCTCTGTTACCCCTCTGGTCTCCTCCTGTCTCATTCCAAGTTGCTGACTTAAACAGGATAGCCACCATAACCTAAAGCACCTCACAGTATTGTTGGTGTTTGGCACTAGCGAGCACAGTAGGAGGGGAGACAGATCACCATAATTAGAAGTGTTTTCTCAGTAAAAGGACACAGACCACACACTTGAGTTGCATACAAGCACGTCTCAAACTCTGGATTGGGTTAAAATGATACAGATTATATTTGCTTTGTCCTTCGTCTTTCCATCCATTAAACTCATTCCATGAAGTTGCAACACACAGGACTTCACGACACACACAGACACAAACCTATATCCCAGGAGGTGGGGCTATTACTTTCGATCTCGCTGCGTCCGATGAGGTACCAGACGCAGGCCATCCAGTGGCCCAGCAGGGCGAACGTGGACATGAGCAGGGTGAGGACTACGGCGCTGTACTGGGAGTAACGGTCCAGCTTCTGTAGGAGGCGCAGGAGGCGGAGGAGGCGCACCGTCTTCAGCAGGTGAACCCCAAAGTTCTGGGAGACAGAGGAGTCATACGTTCGAAAGTATGAACACATCTAACACAAGATTGCTCGTTAGGATGGGATTAGCTACTCCTGGAGAGGTACAGCAGACTTTAAACCAGAATTATATTTCATGATTTAATTTTAAAAGTTGCCCTAGTAATTAGAAATCTCCCATGCACGCTGAGAATTTCAATCGGGCATCTTGACAGTGAGCCGTGACACTGGGGGGGACCCGCCCCATGATCTCACTCACAAGTGCAGAAAAACCGTCAAAGGTTGCTCCGTAGATTGTCTAAATCTTGTAGCTCATATGGGATTAAAAATACTTTCGCTTAAAAAGAAGCCACTCAGAGAAAACCACTGCAATTATGGTCCTTGACCGAAAAAATCCCTGTCCTACTGAAGTAAAAATGACCTCATCAAGCATAGTTCCTTTATTGATTTCCTTCCTCTTGCAATTCCCTGCTTGTTTCGGTGCCCAATAAGTGGTGTTTTAATTGAAGCAGCTCTGGATTCAACACGGATTAATTACACCCCACTCAGATAGGATTTCATTAATCTAGATATCTAGATATGGATCCATTCAGGCAAATTAATTCAGTAGAGAATGAACAGGTGTATAACATCTCTGCCTCACTCCAGTGTTAAGCACAGACACAAATACCTGCTATTTCTGAGCAGATTCACTAGTCCATTTAAATCCATTACACCAACATCTAGCTGGCAACATCATTTTGTTTTCGTACACTTTGTGACCCTGTCAGATTCAGTGATCTGTATCTGTTACACAGCCGGAAGGCTCTGCACTCATCATCATCTGGCTAATCTACTCGCCTGCACCTGTAATTTGTAGTCGACATACTTTTTTTTATCATCTTAATTAATGGTTACTCCATAATGAGTTTCTTGTTGAAGCTCAGACTCCCAGTTTCCTTCCATCGTAGCCACTACAACAAACGGTAAGAGCAGGACTTCAAGAAAATATGGAGATAAAAAACAATGTTTTGTTAACTTTCCTAAGTTTCCTTTGCCTTATCTTTGTAGCGTAACATATGCATTTGTAGGCTCTTTCTTGGTCTTAGCGTCTGAGCGAGAACTGAACAACAGGAGCGTGATATTGATAAAACAATGACTAATTACCACTGGCAGCGCCCATAGAGCCTCTGCCTATACACTGCACGTAAATCACACCTAAAGACAAACAAAAGTGCAACCACAGTCAGGCATGTATGATTTATATGTACTCTCCCAACACTCTAATATACACAAATGTGCACACATTATACAAATATAACAAACCAAAACTGTATAGCTGTCTGTGTGCGTGCGTGCGCACGTTTGTGCGTGTGTGCGTGTTTGTGTAACCCACCACACTGATATTGAAGGCGTAGAGCAGGTCAAAGGGCAAGGCGGCGATCAGATCCACAAACAGCCAAGATGTGACATAGTGAATGCAAATGCAGCGGGCGTCGTACACGACCTGACCAGACGTACTCACGAAGGTTGTCCGGAAGTTCAGCACGATATCTGCCACACAAAGCTCACAAATTAACACGTTATATCTCGTTTTTTTTGTTTTTTTTTTAAGTAAAGTTGCCTTTTTTTGTTAACATCAGACAGAGCCATGTTTCCAGTGTTTGTGCTAAGCTTCATATTCACCGCACAGACATGAGAACGGTATACAGTACATCTTCTCATCTCGTCAACTCTCTTTCCCCACCAAAAAAATCTAAACTTTCAAATGAAAACACCATGAGGGTAAGATCCAGGTGGTGAACATATTTCCTTTAACAAGCCTTCCTCAAGACGGGATTAGAGGACTGGGTTGTCAGAGGGGAGATGGCAGGTTGAGATACAGTAGAGAAGAAGTGGAGATTGTTAAGGAGGTTCAATTAGCATACAGCTCCTGCGTGTTAGGAGGAGATGGAGGCACTTGCACACTACGGTGCAGCTAACTGGGTCAATTAAGACAGACGGAGAGGTGGTTTCAGAGCTGCTTGATTTGATTATGTAAACCAGGAGGGAGTTACCCCTTAAACTGATTAGAAGAAAGTGGAAAAAATATGCTTAAATGGGTAGGAGCAACATAGGAGGACATATTTTTTCTTGTTATATAATACAATAACACAACAAGCACTGCCTGTGTAGCTAAAGCCTGATATAGTTTATTCCTACAATACCAAAGAAAAACATCATGTAAACAACGTATACAAAGCATGTGAAAGAAGCCTTACCGATGATAAAAAGTATCTCCACCAAGATGTCGCTGACACTTGGAGGGTTACGTGCCGCTGAGGCGCCGTCCTCTCGCATCTCCACAGCAGTGAAGCAGACGTTGTAGGGAACGGTGACGGCGACGTAGAATGTGGCCAACAAGATGAGCCAATCCCAGCCAGCCTTAAACGCACCGTAGTGAAGGAGGAGGAAACGGGACTTCTGGATGTCCGCCACCTTGTACTCTGGGATCGGGTTCGCATTGGCTCCAAGAACACTCTTGATGTGGAAACACACACACAAACATTACTAATAAAAGACATCATTTACCAATATTAGGATTCGATTTGTTTTAGTTTTTAACTGATCAATAATTGTAGCACTGACGTGTTGTGTTTGAATTCTACATAATTCAAAGGCAAATTGAAATAAATCAGTCAAACTTGGAAACGTAAACAGACAATATTCAAAAATGAGCTGCCTTCAAAGTAGGTCTCAGTCATGTCATGTACAAAGTAATGACAATGTACAAATGTCTCTCTGGTAGGGAAGTAACAATGCATTGTGAATCGGTAAGTCGATATAAATGTGTCAAGATTACAACCGATAAAACCGATAAAAAATAAATAATTTAAATGGCCTAGGGCGTAATCTACTCATGATTTCACTTGTTTGACTGTTTTCTATTTATGTAGTCATTTTGATGTGAGCTTTTTTTAAAAATTTGTATCTAATTATTATTTTTTTTATTTAATTTTTGTTATTTAAGATAAAATACAATATCAGTTGCAATTTTTTTTTTTTAGAGTACACATATGTTGTTTATAGAAATAATAAATAGTCATTTGTCTGCAGCTCATTCCGTTAAAGAAATCCTGAGAAAATGGTACTGTGAACTTAAAATCGTGAATGGTATCGAATCGTGATTTGAGTGTATCGTTACATCCCTACTCTCTGGTGGTTTAACTGAGCATCAACTTAACATGCTCCTTATGCCAAAGATTAAACCTGTGTTAACCATGATACCTGATCAGCTGGCCCCACAATCATTTCAAATGACTAATGAAAACGTTGATGCTAAATTCTTCCCACTAAAGTCCTGGGTCATTAAGGTCACACTGCGAGGCACGTTTTGTCTCCGCCCCCTAGTTGCTTTAATTTACTAATTTTCATCTTATTTATTTAAAAAAGGAATGTAAATCAAGTTGTGTTGCAAATGAAGCCCTTGAAAACAGTTGTACTAAAGATTCCTATTTTCTATCTTATTTTGACACTAGCTTTCCACACCTACCTCACATCCTGTACCTCACTTCCTTTCCTCCCCTGTCTTTACAACTGATTGGCTTTTGTTTCCACCATAATTACCTGATTGAGTTCACCTGGTCACTCCTTATTTAAAGACTGCACTCCCTCTCGCTCAGTCTTTTCTACACCTTCAGTTGGGGTGGCAGCTGGTAAGGTGAGTTTTACGTTGCACCTTATTTCTTGATGACATGTTTGGTACTTGAATGCTAGCTTTACTTATTTAGTTACTTTAGATGAACATGTTAGAATATTGACTTTAAGTTTTAATTTCTATTTGTTTCTTCCCAGATTCTCCAACCCATGTCTGTTCTGTTATCGTTATCATTTGCCTCACCACCTTTTTTTTTTTTTTTAAATCAATCTTCATTGAATGGACTGAACTCTGTGGCTTAATCACGTATTCTGACAGATGCCCCATGATGATGGCAATCAACCTCTAAAACTGAACCCTCCTTAAAGCGTAACTCTCGCCAAAATGTAACCTAGGATCTTTTTGTGAATGTACCAGAGTCAAACTTTCGTTTAAAAGCATATTTAGGACGGAATCGCCACTTTTAAGATGTACCGTATTTTAGTTTTTTGGTCAAATGGCCTTTTGAATGGGAGTGCTAGGGGCACTTTTATGCTAGCCTCAAAATAGTTATTTTTAAAACACTAAGAAGGCTCGACACAATATGAAACGATGCCCCTAGTATCACCAGGGGCTTTACACCTTAACAAAAGCATGGACAACATTGTGTACCCAGAGTTTACTAAAGGTTTTGAACTCACTGTAGGTCTTGTTTCCGGCCGCAGCCGTTTAATCAAACTGATTTCCGAATGCAACATAACAGGGAGGAGACTAAAGAGGGACAGCTCCTAAAGCTTAGTTCATATAAATGCACGGATTATTTCTCGTTTTGTCGTTAAACAATATTCAACCTCGGAGTTGAAAAAGGAGCCTCATATGGAGTCCGTTCATTCGCATTCAGATATCAACTCTTTTTGACTGCCGATGTGGTAACGGCCGGAAACTATAAGACCTACGTTGAGTTGTTCAAAACGTATCTTTTGTAAACTCTGGGTACACAATGTCAATGCTTTTAAGGTGTAGAGCCCCTGGTGATACTTGGAGCAAAGTCTCATGTTGTGTCAAGCCTTCTTAGTGTTTTAAAAATAGCTATTTTGAGGCTTGCTTAAAAGTGCCCCTAGCTCTCCCATTCAAAAGGCCATTTGACCGAAAATACGGTACATCTTAAAATTGACGATTCCGTCCTAAATATGCTTTTAAAAGAAAGTTTGACTCTGGTACACTCACAAAAAGACCCTAGGTTGCATTTTGGCGAGAGTTAGGCTTTAACACAGTACTTGACAAGAGTTTTCTTTCAGCCAAAGTCTGTAAGATGAATCTGCTGACCCTTCATTATTTGCCATGGAGTCATTGTAATTAAAAGAATTATCCTACAAAATCAAATAAATACAGTAGGTCAAATCCTAACTATGACAGAAGGTATATAGGACATGTCTCACATTGTTGATCTTCAGCTTGCTCTTGGTTTTGTCCTGTTTCTGTAGGTGTCCAGACAGCTGGTAGAGGACGGCCCGACTGCGGCGGCGCTCCATGTTGAAGCCTGCAGGGTGGCTGATGGGGCGGATCTCCAGGCCAGTTTCCTTATCTGAAGAAAAGGACACAAAACTACAGACATGGTGGCAGGAACTGCCATTGTACATACCTGTGGTTCCCAAAGTTGGATCTAGAAATTGTCATTTATTATTTACCAAGGTATAAAAGTTATTTACTTGGTGACTGCTCTCAAACTCCCTCTATCATATCGCAGATCATACGCCCTGCAGTACCCTGCTACGCCATGAACTACAAATATTTCTAGTCCTAGTTCCAGTATCTTTATTGTGACTATTATTGCCACGGTTCATCACACCCCCAACCGGCACCGTCAGACACCGCCTACCGAGAGCCTGGGTCTGTCCCAGGTTTCTCCCTAAAAGTTTGTCCTCTCCACTAAATGCTTGCTCTTGGGCAATTACTGGAATTGTTGGGTCTTTGTAAATTATAGTGTGGTCTAGACCTACTCTATCTATCTAGTGTCTTGATAACTTTATGATTTGATACTATAAATAAAATGTAATTGAAAAAAAGTCTGCTGCTAGATTTGTGCCCCAGCTGCATCCTCTATTGGATAATTTCATGTGAATTAGTGGTAATTGTAAAATGCCTCCCTTTCTTTTTCATGCTGTCTCTTACCAATGTCAGATTCATTGTCATGGTCCACAACTTTATTTTCTGTGACATCCTTATGTGAGACCAGGAACATAACCACTTCACTCTTCTCATTCTTTATGGGCACGATATCCAACAGACACCGGAACTTGGAGCCTGTTCAAAGAAAAGAAATTGAAATTTTACAGCCTCAAATGGAATATATTTTTGACTGACACTGCCAGTATCAAAAATGATTTAAACTTGACAATATCCTCCAGCGATCCACTGGCTTACCACTCTTCTTGTACAGAATGATCTCAGTTTTGAACTCCCGTTGTTCATCCAGAGCTTTCTGCATCTGTGAGGTGAGGGGGTCGCTGGTCTCGCTACCATACAAGAAGTGACACATGCAGCTCTTCTGCATCAGCTCACCGCGGGCAAAGCCGGTCAGTTCACAGAAGCCATCGGAGCAGTAGACTATGGGATAGAGCGATTGGACTTGGGCGTTCCCCAGGACAAAGTTACTGTCTGGTTGGGAGGAAACATGGGAAGGTAACGGGGAAAGGAGAAACAGAATAGGGATAAAGCACAATCAGGGAAGATGGTTTGCAGTCTGTGCACAAGCATCCATCACTTCATTCAAAGTGGAGGGGAGCTCAAGAGATCCTTGATGGTGTTTTAGAAGGCTCTCAGTCAAGAAACAGGAGCACCTCAATCAGACATTTTAAATGGTCTTTTGCTATATTTAATGTGACTAGAGAATGTTAAATCAACAATCTTTTGGGACAAAGTGTGGGTTCACTAAGACACAATTTGAACCTGTCATTTTTAGAATCCGCAGATCGCCAATCTCAACCAACCAAGCAAGGCATAGGTCCACCATATTATGTAGTTCCTTATCTAAATTAACTAAATTAGGCAATCTACTGAATAAATCTTCATAAAATAAAAATCTAATCTTACATTACCAGTTGCTGACAGCAATAAGTATATTGAATTGGGTACTTACATTACTTTTTCCTCTGGGTTTTTTAGCCAATGGCTGTTGGTGTAGCTAGTGGGAGGTTTACGCTGGTTAACAGGGTATACACCTTTTTTTTCCCTAGAAAAAAAGCCATTGGAATGTATACAGAACCCACTTCCTCCTCGATAACCTACTCATCTAGTACACCTACCTCATCAATTACCAAAACACCACATAGGTAGGCCTACATGTTGACATATCACTGTGATTGGTGGAAAGAAAGCGGTTTAATCATAATTCTTATTTATAGTTTATATTATTAAGACAGCCAGGTGATTATATTGCTGTTGTGAGCTGACCCTTTCAAGAGGGAAAACCGCTTTGTTGCACGTCAAATCATATTCAAGCTAGGTCATCACCTACAATTTCACTAAGATGTCATCCTAATTCAAAGAAAACACAATTAAAATGTCATGCCCCCCCCCCCTCACTGCGTTCATTCTCACTTTATGTTCTCCTCTGCACATCGAAAGGCTTTGGAGTGATTCTGCTCACTTTGAAGAGAATCTCCTCAGGGAGAATTGTACATGCTTGCTGTTTTTCAATGATAGTCACTTCATCTTCTCTTTCTCATCTTCTGCTATTGTTCTCTTCAAATCATCTTTTCTTTCTCTTTTGTTTGTCCCATGCGTCTTCTCCACCTACCTTTCTACCTCAATGCCCTCTACAATATTTCCATCTTCTATTAACATTTGACTTCACAATTCTGTAAAGCTCAATCATGCCAGATTGTGAAAGTAATTTCTGCGTGTTCACAGCCTCGGGCAATAGTTAACATAATTTTAAGGAATTAACTTTGCAAGACAGAAAGATTAAAACCAGTGGGACATTGGGATCTTGCCTATCACAATCAATATGACCCTCTCATGAGTGCTCATGTAACATTTAATTGTGATATACAGTATCTGCCAGGTACCTCAAAGCACCAAACTGCCCTGTGTTCATTTCCTACTTACTTTTTGAATAAGTTTGGTTAACTTGTAATCACTATATCACCAAGCTTCAGGACCACCCTTTCTTTGTGACTATACTTTTTCCTGATGACGGGAGTAAATAAAAAAACTACATTCTTTCTTATAATAGCTCCATAATAACTTTATAATGACTATATCCCCCCAATATAAGATGATGTTAAATGATTCCTGTGGAGAAGTTGGTCTGTGCAGCAGAAGTAAAAGCATGCATGTAAGCATACTGTCTGTTAGATTGCCAGAATGTGATATAAGCAGGAGCACTGACAAATGGTCTAAGTTACGGGGACAATCTTGAATTATTCATTATGAAACTCAATAAGGTATGACAAGGGACTCACACAGCCAAGACATTCATTCTACTGAGATGATTAAAGTCCATACATAAACGAGTCTGCGAGACTGGAGCACTCGGTTTGCAGAATGTGAGCAATAAAGGACGAGAGAGAGAAAACAGGCAAGTACATGATTGAATGAGAGAGCTAGATAGAGTGAGAGATGCATTAACTGAGACACAGAGAAAGTGAGATTGCATGATGATGAACCAGGGACAATGAACTGTTATAATTTATGCAATAATAAAGCGTGTTTGGTGTAAACGCTCCTGCCAAACCTAATCAAAGCACCACTCAGACAAGAAGAACAAACACGTTATGAATCACAGTAATACAACTGACAGAATTATTCCTGCAACATCTGTTGTGTTTAAAGTGATACATTGGCATTAAAGCCGAGGAGGAACTTCAGCTGTATACACATTCAGATTGCAATTAAAGGCTGAGGCAGAAGTAATCTCATTGGTCAAGGTAAACCTCAGTGGGTGGAGCTTGACAGCCACAATTTGAAGCACAAGTTAG
The DNA here is from genome assembly GCA_023566125.1 of Zingel zingel. Classification (NCBI taxonomy): domain Eukaryota; kingdom Metazoa; phylum Chordata; class Actinopteri; order Perciformes; family Percidae; genus Zingel; species Zingel zingel. The sequence continues at coordinate 11,395,892 of CM042337.1, forward strand.
CTAATTTGCATATTTGCAGTAATAGTACAGTCTTTGTGCTAAGGTAAACTAGCCATTTCCTAGCTGTAGCTTCATATTTAATCGGCAAATATCTTAAAAAAAAACTCTTAACAAAAAAAGTGAACTAGCTATTTTTGAATTATTTTGCAGGAGAAAAGAAAGGCCTTTTAAAGGATTATTGTGTGGCGCTATTAAAGTGTCATATGTTCACAGTGAGATATATGTCAGAATAGTTTGCAGCTACTTTTTGCTGCTTATGAGAACAAGAACCGTGGGAACAACAACAGAGCACTGTGGGACTAGAGCTGCAACACGAGTTAGGCCGTGTTACTCATACATACAGCCAGATGGATTTGTGGTGACAACAGCAGCAGCGGTGTTGACTGTGTGTGTGGCGAGCAGTGGAGGGAGGCTGCACGAGTCTGAACATAAGAATAACGTAGCCGGCGATTTTGAAGAGTGTGACAGGATATAATAGGATTTCATGAATCCCTTCTCCCAGTAAAAAGGAAGAAAAAAAGGGTTGCACTTTTGAGATGAATACCTGTTACAATATAGGAATATATAAATAATAAAGAGCAGTGAGCACATTGTGTATATGTTAGTTCATTAGGCAAGCTTTTTGCTGGTGCTCTTACATGAAGCTTTCAGAAGAAAAGGAACCGATCTCAGATGCCATTGTTAAAGATGTTATTCCAAGACCATGGGCATTAATATGCTGCCTTCACTCCTAGATGAAAGCTTTCTAAAACATTTTGGAATCTTGCTGTAGGTATTTGCTTTCGATCAGCCGCATGATTGTGTTGGATGTGCTTGAGGTCAGATCACTGCTCGGGCCAGTGAAGTTCTTCCACATCATTTCTTTATGGACCTGGCTTTGTGCACAGGGGCATTGTCATGTTGAAACAGCATATGACTGTTTCACTTCATTGTTCAGCATGGCATTGTGTTTAATGTTAGCTGACTTCTAGGAGGGGGGGGGGGCTTCTTTTGTTGTCTGTTGCCGTAACCAGCCAATAGCCAGTGACTCATCTGTTTGCAAATGTCATTTCAGTCGACACAGAAGCTGCAGAATGAAATCATATTCTGATTTACAAAAACCTGTATAATCTCCGCCATGCAGCCATTACTATTTGTTGCCAACTTAGTGGACATTTTTCTATTGCTATTTTTCAAGCACAGTATGTGGATATTTTGTGGTCATGGAGAATAGCAGATACTGTGTACTAATTAGAATATATGAAGTAAATAAATGAAGTATGTTCTTATGACCACAGCACAGGATTACATCATTACTGCACTTTAAATATCAATAAAATATGAGGGACGCAGCAGTGTATCTTTTGCACCTGGATGTGCAAGGTTTTCTGCTTCCACACTGTGAACAAGGTTGCAGTGTTCATATGTATATATGTATATATATATATATAAAGCAAGAGTCTTTGGGAGGGAAACATGAACATTTCCTGTGCTCCATAATTTTCCTTCTATACTCTTTCTTTATGCCGTGTTCTTATTTTCCTTACTTGTACTCATTTTCTGCACATTCCCCAGGGGCAAGGCAGGCCTGTCACATCCATACTACAATCTAGGTGTAATAACATGTGAGCTGAAACTACAAATCCACTCAGACTCAGCCCCTGAGCAGCTTAGGGAACCCCAATAAACCCTGGTGCTGATAACACTGACAGCGACAGCCCGCCACAATACTGTACATTCACCACCGTGCACACAATGTAAGCCAAACACACACACATCGCCACACATGTTTGTTTATGGCACTAAAGACACAGGGTTCAAAATATCAAAATACTGTATATTGAAAACTGTGTGCACAGCAACATGCTGTACTTGTAATGCTTCAAAAAGTCCTCTGGGGTATGTTGTTGGTACATGGTAATGTTAATGTCAGTATGTTAACAATCTAAAATATTTATTTCATAAAAATGATTTATTTATTCAATACTAGTCATCAATGATCCATTTATAACATCACATAAATAGAGGATGGCTGAGGAAAAAAAACATGACATTTCAAAGTAATAGTGTGGAAAAAAAGGAGATGAACACTGATGGCTAGATGATTCCTGCGTGCAGGGTTATTTGTTAAACCAGCTCTCTTATGTGTTTCCTAAACCTGGACTAAAAACACTTTTCACTCTGCATTATCTTCAAAACTTATAGCTCACAGCTTTGTGCCAGAACTCTTCTGACAAGACACACACAAAAATCTGTCACTCTGAAGTCACTCCCATGTCACATTTTCGCTCACTTCTATAGACTTTTCTTTCTTACTAGAGAAGATGTATGGCCCAAAACTACTGTACTAACAAATAATAGACTTACATATCTTGATATGTATTAAGCTGGCATTCATTTGTGCTCTTCTGTATCTGCATATAAGCCCCTTAGTTGCAACCATAGCTAAGCTTCATCTTCTGGGCCGAAGTGATTTAATTAAAATCTCTTCCTATAAATATGTATGTCGTGCATTGAGATATCTCTGGGTTAAAAATGATCTCCAACTGAAGCTTTCTACCGCAATGTCAGGAGAAAAAAAAGGGGGGAAAAACTAGAAAGATTTCCCTGGAGTCTCCCTGGTTATTATGCTGCATTAATGTTGTATGGCAAAGATGGAATCCCAGCATCAGTCCTGAAAATCCTTTTCTGCTCCGCTGGCTTTTAGTACTTGAGAAGTACATGCTCAGTATCAGTATTCTGTTATTAAGTGTACACAATGACAAATCAAAAACAAAGGTTTGGTCACAGTGAGACTCACGCCCTCTGTGCTTCGGACTTGGCATTCCTCAACTTGCACTGTTTTTCCTGCTATTGTTTTGAGTCATTAGTATGATGATTTAATAGCAACACAATCACAATATTTCCCAGTCCATTTTGCATGCTGTGATTTAGTCTTTTTTTTTAATTTCATATCAACTACCAGCTATACAGTTATTTGGTTGGAAAAGCTCATTAAAATTTCCCCGCTGTGTATTTCACCACAAGAGTGTGATCATGAATGAAGAGCTCAACATGAGCATCCAGACTTTATTTTCTCACACCAAGCCAGAGGAAGTGCTGGGCATTCATCTCTCTATAACCAGCAAAAGTTACATCCATTCACCGTCTTTTGGTTCAGATTAAATTATCCTTTTCTACAAACAGACATGAGTATATTACAGTATGTGCTTATGTGTAATTAGGGTTCATTAAGATCTAAAACTGCTGTGATCTGTGAGCAAGAGGAACATTGCTAGTGGCCTCTGTTGGTGAGCTGCTGGAAAGGAGGAGCCGACTGATTGTCAAACATCAGATTCTAGAGGGGCAATGTGTATTCAACCCTGGTTGTGAAAAGGTGGACCAGCTCTCTTCTTACGCTTGCAAGGACACACACTGGAGGGCATGTGGGAGTAATCCATATGTTCTTTGTGCACTGTGTCCCTCTGGGAATGTGTACTCCGGGAATATAGAGTGTGGGGGCTGCTACTCTGTGACATTTGATCCTAGTATGACCAGCCATTCTCAGTAGAAAGTCAAGTCGTGTTTGTGATTTTTCATGGACAGATTATGAAGGCAAAGCCAAAGAGCGGACAGTATTTTAAACAGAAGTTTTTTTGTTGGCTATGTTAATCATTATTCTCATGGCAGTTCTCAGGTGAGGTGACTATTACTTTGTTAAGCAAAAGGAGAAAAACTCCTCAAGTCTTCAATCCCTGCTCAACCAAGAGAGTCCTGTGTTTTTTTCGCCCAGCAGTTTTCCTTGGATTAGGGTGGCACCTAAATCATGGTTGCAGCTTTCGCCGTGGTCCTGCTCCACGCCCTGCTAGGCCCTGCTAGGCCCTGCTACACCCTGCTACACTCTGCAGTGCTCTGCTACGTCCTGCTACGTCCTGCTACGTCCTGCTATGTCCTGCTACACCCTGTAACGCCCTGCAGTGCCCTGCTACACCCTGCTATGCTCTGCAGTGCTCTGCTACGTCCTGCTACGTCCTGCTACGTCCTGCTATGTCCTGCTACACCCTGTAACGCCCTGCAGTGCCCTGCTACACCATGAACTACTACATCTACTATCTCTAGTCATAGTTCCATTATCTTTATTGTGACTATTATTGCCACTGTTCATCACACCCCCAACCGGCACCGTCAGACACCGCCTACCAAGAGCCTAGGTCTGTCCCAGGTTTCTCCCTAAAAGGGAGTTTTTCCTCGCCACTGTCGCACTGAATGCTTGCTCTTGGTGGAATTACAGGAATTGTTGGGTCTTTGTAAATTATAGAGTGTGGTCTAGACCTACTCTATCTGTAAAGTGTCTTGAGATAACTTGTTATGATTTGATACTATAAATAAAATTGAATTGAATTGACTTGAACTGTGTCTAATGAATCTCCTGCAGCCAGCCTGCACACCGAAGCTGCCAGGCTTCCGATCAGATACAGGGAAGTGCAATCTGGTTCACTTTCAGATTAGAATAGAGCTGACCACTGTTGACAACGCATGAAAAATTCTAATTGAATTAAAGCTCTCTCACGAAACATTGTCTTCAGGGGACACACAGGACACATCAAATACCTCCAGACGCCACTGCAGGTGACAGAGCACACGCAGCTCTGTTTCAGAAAGGAGACAGATCCCACTCGGATTCTTCGTATTTCCTTCATCCACACATTCTGTCTGCTGCTCAGCCCTGCCTGTTAGTTTGTGCCTTCGGGACTGTGTTATGCAACCGTGTTAAGCTATAATAACTGCAGTTTGCCTACTGACTGACAGCGATTTCTGTGTCGGTTTACATGGGCTCAATTCACAGACTGATGTGTAAGGTTTTGCAATGAATTGTGTGTGAAAACAGGTGAATAATAATTACAGTATACATGTACAATAGGTTGGATACGAGTCTATCAAACTGTCACAGTGCTGCACACACAATTATGCAGGAATATGTGTTATTGTGATGGTTTTCGTTAAACAACTGAACGTCAGATATTTTGTAAAGTAGTTCAGGTGCCACTTCTACTTTATGAATTATCTATGTTGTCTTTGGTAGCTGATGTATTCATATAGCCTACTTTACAGGGTTGTTTTCAACTGCTTACACACAAAATCGTTTCATGTCACATGATTTTTGAAACCTCTCACTCAAAGTGCAAAATGACACAGGAAATCTCCAAAACCATAACCTATTTCTCAGCCTTTCACTCAGTTTTCAATCGCATAAAACCCTTTTTTCAAAACACTGCACACAATTCTCTACCTAAGACACAAAAATCTATCCTTTTTTAAACACAACCAATCAAAATGCTACACTTATTTACCAGGGCACACACACACACACTCCTCACATGTGTAAACACATTATGTCATAACTGAACACTAACCAATCACTGCTTTAGTATAGGCCTATACAGAGGTCAAAGGTCAGATTACCTGTTTTGAACAATGGAGGCCAACAATAGACAGAGAGCAAGGGGAGGAGGAGGAGGAGGAGGAGGAGGAGGGACAGACAGGGGACGACAACGAGGAGGAGGAAGAGGAGGAGGAGGAAGAGGGGGAGAGAAGAAGAGGAAGGAGAGCCATCTCTGATGAGATCACGGCCACACTTATTCATCATGTGATCAACCACGGATTGACCAATGAGAAAAGCCCATCTTGAGTAGCTTTACAATGGCGTCCATACTGCATGCAACTATCTAATGACTATTCAGCATTACAAATCAATCAGACTTTGTTTGTGCGTACAATTACCCCACCCCCCCACCACGACACACAAGCACGCACAAACACACACACACACACACACACACACACACACACACACACACACACACACACATTCTTTATTCTAAAAATGATACCTTTGGTTTCCATGTTTGTAATTTTGTTTTCTTGTTTCATGCTACTGTATACAACACTGTGCAACTCTTATAAACGTCCAATAGATATTTATAATATAGATATTTTCTGTTTTTACTGTAACATTACATTGTTGTTTACAGTTCCCTTTTCAACCGCTCTCAGCAGATCACTGTCACTCTAGAACATTGTAAATGTAGATATAGGCCTATGAAAGACAAAAGAGCTTTAGATTTAGAACAACAGTGTGTACATGGTATATCCAAAAATGTACTATTATAAAAAAAAGTGTTTGCCGTTTGATGCAAATGCTTGATTTTGAGATGTGTTGTATTTTGAATACAGCGTTTCATTTTGAAGGAGATGTGAGGCATTTTGCATTTTGTGTGTGCAGTTTTGGGAATTGTGTGTAGAGTTTTGAAAAAAAAGGAGACGTCGTTTTGAAAACGTGTGTAAGCAGTTGGAAAAAAACGAAAATTAAAAAAAAATAGTCTGTGCTAATTTAAAATATGCTTGGGAAAACACTAAAGCGCAGTGTCAGCTGACATGATAAGGGCCCCTAAGGTGGGTCCTTATTTATTGCCTGATCTTGAGGGCCAGTCTTGAAAAAGGGCCCCTGCTTCTAATTTCAGGCCCTTCATTAGTAAGTAAGTTGTATGCTTATATTGTGCAGATTCCTAAATGAATGTACTGTATTTAATCACATTACCACACAGCAAAAATTGGTACCCAGCATGAAAAACGCTAAACAATAGATATGCACAACATCTGGGAGTAGTGGGGGGGGGGGGGGGGGGGGGGGGGGGGGGGGGTGGGGGGCAGCAAATTTGAGACCCCCTGCAGGTTAATCCGGCCAAGACAAGACTGTGCACTTTTTGTATTAATTCCTCAGTTGCAACTCAAACCAATGCCTTTGAAAGGTAATTGATACACTGACTCATAGCATTACATATTAATATATATATATTTTTTTACATTCAAATGGTTTAGAGGTTCAAATTTTTAGATTAAGGGTAAATTATCACTTAATTTAATGTCAAATCAAATCCGTCTGACCTCACTCCATCTGCATTTTTGTCCACACTATAATGTCTATAATTTTCTGCATCCGATCTGTAAGGACCCGTGATTAATTCATCTTCAACTGGATGCTCGTATGGCGTTTGCATCAATACATTTTTAATATGTTAAACATTAGTCTGTGCTTTCATTGATCATACATGAATTAATCAGTCAGAGTATCAACATGACTTCAAGTGTCCTTAATCCTCTTTAAGCACTTTGGAGGAGTTTGTATTTTAAAAATTGTTCTGAGTGAACAATTAAAAAAAAAAAAAAAAAAACTGCTGCTGAAATCCATTGCGCACCATGACATTAAGGGATTATTCATAAGTACTCACGGGTCCCATCGAAACGAGTGGCTATGGTATCCAAGAATGTGTTTTGAGGCGCGATCAGACCCCGCATCACTGGCATCCGAGAGCGGGTCGAGCTCGAGCCGCGTCTCTCCCGCCGCTCAGAGCCTTGGCTCTCCCCGGCGGTGGCCACGAAACCCGGCAAGAACCTGGACGAGGTCCCCGGCGCTCCTCCTAACCCCTGGAGGAGGGCGCCGAGCCGAGACACCCGGGACTCCACGGTCCTAATCTGACCACCGACCACCGAGCAGGTGATCCCAGTTAAGAGGAGTAGAGAGAAGCCGCTGGAGGCTGGAGGGGAGAGGACAGAGGGATGGAGGGACCACGGCGAGGATGGTCACATTTACGCACGGGTGTACTGCATTGCAATCCCCCTTTCCCCCTTCCCTCTCTCTTTTTTGTCTTTCCTCTACCAGCGCACCAATCTCTCTCTCTCTCTCTGTCTCTCTCTCTCTCTCTCTCTCTCTCTCTCTCTCTCTCTCTCTCTCTCTCTCTCTCTCTGTCTGTCTCTCTCTCTCTCTCTCTCTGTCTCTCTGTGTGTGTGTGTGTGTCTCTCTCTCTCTCTCTCTCTCTCTCTCTCTCTCTATCTATCTGTCTCTGTCTCTCTCTCTCTCTCTGTCTCTGTGTGTGTGTGTGTGTGTGTGTGTGTGTGTGTGTGTGTGTGTGTGTGTGTGTGTCTCTCTCTCTCTCTCTCTCTCTCTCTCTCACCTCTCATCCTTTCATGTTGTCATGGATGCCTATTTAAATGAAAGTGGTATATTGTCTCCAGCTCTGTCTGCCATGTTTCACACTTGAAGCTGCAAAATGAATAATTGGGTCAGGATGGACAACCGATAAGTAAAACATGTCTCTGTGGAATTATTATAATGAATATTGTGATTAATTAATTAATTCATATATTATATTCCACATGTGAAATGATAAAAAAAACAAACGTGATAAACATGTGAAATGTGTTCACATGCGCTTTTTCTTACAGCCCTCTGAAAGACTGGAGACCTATCAGATGTAGCCATCTCTCATCAATGTGAGCTGGGAAGGCTGATATAGATAATGGATGGATGGATGGGTAGACTTTAAAGAGAATGCACCCCCTCCAATCAATAGATGCTCTGTGTCTAATTGCTCCTGTTTGTGGCATCTTGCACAGGCTTATAAAGTCCTGAAAGTGTTCATTTCCCCACACCTGTAAATAGAAAACCAAAACCAGTACCAGTTGTACAAATGTATTGTTGTAAGGATGCTGCTGTGTTCTGTGATGCAGTGATGCTGAGCTCAAGAAAAGGTTCCCTAAGGGGACAATTAAGTATATCTCATCTTATCTCAAAGCATCCCAGCATGCTGTTTGTTACAGGTAATCTGTTTGCGGCGTTTGTTCCCAGTGTCATTACATTTAATACACACTGTTCTATCCTTTCATAACTTCTAAAAGCTCCATGTGCACTTGGCAATTGGATCTGTTAGTTAACTCGTAGTAACCTCGTCGCTTCAAGCCTCCAGGAGTCATTCAAGCACAACAAATTGAATAGAAAAACACTTTATTTATTTATTTATTTATTTCCAAACTGAAAAGCTATTTTTTTTCTAGACGTGTTCACACTCGGTTGCCCTAGGGCTGCATCAGGATTCCCCCAACGGTCCCAGTGGTGGAAAGTAAGTATACCTTTTCTTCAATGTGTACTTTGTCCTGCAACTGTAAATGACAGTTGCAGTTCATAGTTACTTTTCAGGTTAAGACTTTACAGAGACAACATGATCATCTTGTAAAAATATGATGAATTGTTATATATTAAACAACCAAGACTATGGAAAGTAAAGTTGGCAGTTTACATAAATGTACATGTGAATATTTATCACTTTCTTTCAACAGTCCATGTAATCCATTTCAGCCAGAGTATATTAGTCAAAAAAGTGAGAAAACAAAGCAGTTGAGTCAACAATGAATTGAAGCTTGTGTAGCATCGCATCACTGCGTCTAGCAAGGCACACTCATTGTAGGAAAGATCTACCCAGAGCTACTGTCTGCAGATAAAACGAAGCTCTAAACTAAGTCGTCCACACCTGCCAGTGCCGCCACCAGTGAAGTGGTGAACTCCTCACTAAACCGTTGCAGCAGAATGCTGTCAATCAAATGAGGGGATGCAAGAAGAAGGGAGGATTGGGTGGGTGGGTGGTGATGGTGGTCATAATGCAGTGGCAGGGAGAAAAATGACTAGTAGCCAGTTAAAAAAAAATGGATTCTTGCAATTTGGTCATCATGTTAAAAGATGAGATGTAATGTTATGTTGGTCCTATTCACCATCACTGAAGTAGAGGCCTGAGTAGTATTAGTAAGGAAATACTGTCCTCTACAGGACAGGAAGAGCAAGTGAAGCAATATCTAAAGTATCATAAGGGGCAATCGCCATCTAAAATGTCACTTAGGGCCTATTAAAACATGTTCATGCTTTTTTTTATTACAATTTAAAAATGTAATATAACCTTCATCAGTTTTAGAAGGCCTATTAGACATATTAGTCATGAATACAGTACTTGTCAGGCCATTAAGGGACTTTTTTATTAGATTTTTTCAATAAATCAAATTGCTTTCAGAACCAAAAGTGTTATTAAGATTTGTAATGCCCTTATCAGTAGGGCTGGGTACCGAATTAGATACTTTTAAGGCACCGACCGAATTGCCTTCCCCCAGCTGCACCCAAAGGGAGACTATCCTGTCTGAGAATAGGATTGTCAGGATTGATTGATTGTTATTTGTTGTCAAGCATTATCCAGTTTGATGGCCTCATGTAACTCACTGAAGTGACAAGTGATAAGTATTTATGGTGTGGGTTTGCTATCAAAATGCTTTAGGTCCATCTTCAACAAAACAAAGTTGTTGGACTCTATAACACAATATTCTTATGCATTGCAGAATAATATTGTGATATTTTAAAACTGAAATGAGGGGACTAATCATAGGACTTTGGAAATAGGTCTTGGTTTGTGTGAAATGTTTGCTCTTTCCTGCAACGACACCTCGGTCAAAGCAAGGCTCCTAATGTAATACATAGTATTGGTATTATTGCAGGGGCACACCAGTACATTCACAATATACTCAGCAAATATCTTGGATATCTCAAACTCTCAACATGTAAAACTGAAATGGGTGCAAAGCACTACCAAAAAGTAAGAAAATATAATTTTAGTGATTTGGGTGGACTATCTATCTATAAATTGCAGGAACGTCTGTCTGTCTGTGTGTTATGCGCATATCTCTAGAACCGTTAGTCCGATGGATTTCAAACTTGACAGGTGTCTTATTACGGGCACAAGTAAGTGTGGTGCCAGTTTGACGTTGTTTGGATAAGAAATGCAAAAGATATCACCAGAGACAGAGAGCAGCAGAGCTTTGGCAGCTAAAATGTGACATACATCTCAAGTTGCTCTACTTTGGACTGTCTTTGACTTTGAATAAACAAACAACAATTCCCGAATTTAAGGACGTTTAAAAATCGCACACATGCAAAGCACAACCAGCTAGAGACAACAAGTGGCATGTATATATGCGTGTCCGTGTTTGGTAACCTGTGCCGGTAACCTGCATCACACCTGAAGAAATTACAGACATTTCAGCAGCAACTTTCCACATACCATTAGGGGGATGTTCACGGGAAAACAAAAAACGTTACCTGCTGCTTCAGAGAGAGACAGAAATGGCCCAGCAGAGCTGCTCCGAGGTCCTTCCACATCGGGCAGAACCACTGTTGCAAAGTTCTGTCATCAACCCCCTGTGGACAGTGTCTCCATCCAGTCATCCATTTAGTTAACAAAGAACCAACGGAACATCATAGGGAATGTAGTTACACACCCAACCAGCATTTCTAACCATGTGTCTGCTAAAACACTGGTCCTCTGCTGCCAAAACCCAGGATTGAACCAGCGACCTTTAGATCTTCAGTCTAACGCTCTCCCAACTGAGCTATTCTACATTGGACAGAACCGCTGCCGCAAAGTTCCGTCATCAACCACCTGTTGACAGTGTCTCCATCCAATCATCCATTTAGTAGCCTAAACAAACAACCAACGGTAAAACATGTGGGTTCCAACGGAACTTCATAGGGAATGTAGTTACACCAGCCTTTCTAACCATGTGTCTCCTAAAACACTGGTCCACTGCTGCCAAAACCCAGGATTGAACCAGCATTTATAACCATGTGTCCCCAAAACACCACAGAATCTCAACGCATGGTGCCTGTCAGACAGAAAACAAAACATCTCAAAAATTCTTTGGACTGTCTTTGACTTTGAATAAACAAACGACAAATCCCGAATTGAAGGATGTTTCAGAATCCCACACATGCAAAGCACAACCAGCTACAGACAACACGTAGCAGACAGAGCGTGATGCAGGTTATCTATCTTAAGATAGTATCAGTCCATACATGATGTATGGACTGATACGTCTCGCTTTATAAAGCGAGACGTATCAGTCCATACATCATGTGTGTCCGTGTTTTGGGGGGAAGGTAACCTGCACATCACACGGAGATGCCACATGCAGAACACTTTAGAACAGCGGGTTGGGTTAATTAAGTCTACTGCTAACTTACAACACTAATAACATTACCGTTGACAAATCAAATCCCCTCTACTGAAGTGTTACATTTGTCAATCATCATATGACACAACGTCTCTCTCTCTCTCTCTCTCTCTCTCTCTCTCTCTCTAGTTGGGTAGCAAACTGCCATGAGTCCATGAAGCTAATGTCTGATTACTCCACATTTTCATTGTGATATTTTGTGATTACATTCTGAATCTGCAGCGTTGTCTGTCAGGTAAATAGGCTATAGTAGCACACACTGATGTAGAAGTAGCCTACCCTGTAAGTCAGTAGGAGGCAATACTGTGGAGTTGCATATGAAGTGGTTTGTAAGTCATTTTGGGGTACAATTTGGTTTTGAAGAATTCTACAAGCAACAATACCACAGGCCAAGCAATCGGCCTCTTCCAAACAGGCACATTTTCAACAGGCACTGCACTCCTTTTAAAGCACTAAAGTGATTCAGCATCTGTAGGTTCTCTTATCTGGAATTATTTAAAAAATATTGGCATCAGAAGCACAAGTATTTGATTTAGCATCGGGCAAATGGATGGAAAGTCACAACGCAGGCTGTATTCTGTGAACAGATCAAAAAGTAGGCATTCTGCTGTTTGATCAAGGCACTCAACGTGATATATTCATTTAAGATAACTTTGCAGAGACAGTGCTGCACCTAAATGGATGTCTAGACTCAAATTTGGCACAAAGTGATGTGAAAGCAGTTGTACTGTTTTACAGGTCAGATCTTGGAGAGATATAACTGGAGTTTCTATTATAAAAAGTAGTATAAAATCAGCCAGGAGACTCACATTTCTAGCAACAATAGTAGTAATGCAGCTTCAGGAATAGTGATGTCATGTCAGGCCTTGTCTTTTATGCACATGCACACATATAGGCCTACTCACACACACCTGTGCTATCTGGTTTATGTCAAAGGCTTGAATTTGCCCAGAGATAGCCACCTTAAAGCATTGAAACGGTTAATTATTCAAGGGGACGATTTCTTTGGATTAAAGTAAATCCAAAGAAAACTGTTCAAAGTTATTTTTTTGTGGATTATCCACAGTATCTGGGACATCGTTATGATATAAGTTGTTGAATTTTTCAAATGTAATTTTTTAAATGCTGTGAGTAGCATGAACATAACTTCACTCGCCTCCACCATATTGGAGCAGAGGCAGGAATCTCATAGATGTATTTATATAAAACTGGTCTCAAGAAATTGTCTCATAAACCAAAAACATCATGTTTAAGCAAGCCCTTACTTCACTTTTGATGTTCTACTGATTGGATGAACTGATTCTTTAATAATGATGTTATTAATGCAACAGTGGTGAGGAAAAACTACCCAAAAAGGGAGTTGTTCCTCGCCACTGTTGCATTAGCCTCTGCTAATGATTGCTTGGGGGGAATTACTGGAATTGTTGGGTCTTTGTAAATGATAGAGTGTGGTCTAGACCTACTCTATCTGTAAAGTGTCTCGAGATAACTCTTGTTATGATTTTATACTATAAATAAATTGAAATTGAAATTGAAATTGAAATTGAAATTGATGTTGCAGTTCATGCATTCTACCCGCAGATGTCAGTGCAGGATAAGTTACTCCATCAGCGTCTCCAGAGTGATGTAATGCAATATTCAAAAGTGTGAATAAAGAGCAGCAGCATTTCCCCATACATTTACAATTTTTAAGCCAAAGCTACATTTTCAATTCATATTGCAGCCTGTTTATTTGTAAAAGAGAGAAAAGAAGAAGAAGTGTGTAGGCTACTGTTTAGTGATAAAGAACAACTAGGCTATAAACACAGATTTAAAAAAAGACTTCTGTTGCTCAAAGTTTTGTTCATTTTTGTCTGATAGTTCTCATATTTTTTGCAAATTTTGTGTGTCTCAACATATTTTCTTCCAGTTCAAACCTTATCTTCCTCTTATAATAATACGTGCCTTTACTTACTTACAGTTGCAGCATTGTTTCAGGACTGCAATTTAAGACAATTAAATCAGACAATTTAAAAACAATAAAATACCTAACAATAATACGAGATAAAAACAATATTAATATTTAAATAGATAAAACATGACAGAAATAAAACAGTGTGCTAGCATTCGCCTTCATTCTTGTCACATATTAGCTCACAACAATAACTCCACTAGTTATCAATGTATACAGCAGACAATAGCGCACATATGAATTAGTGTGAAGCTCTCAGCTCTGTTTGTCCAAACTAGAAGAAGTCATAGAAAGAGAAAGCGGCGTTCCAGCCATAGACAGCCAACTGAACCTGCCATTGGCTAAGCATCTGGCGCGCGTCTCCGCCTCTCTCATCACTCCGAGGGCTCGCGCCCGTTGCGGATGCGTGCGACGGGACGGTCTCGCGACCCGCTGTGTCCCTGCTCCCCATCTTTCTCCGTCGCTGAAACGGGAGATTAACTTCAAACACAACAATGAGAGGATTTAACGCGTAGCAGCCGCTGCTCCATTTCATTTAAGTTGAAAGCGTCGTGTTTGGGTTTATTTCCCCGTGAAAATGGCGACGGGTTCAGGCTGGCAGCCCCCGTACAACACCTCGACTAGCAGCACCAAATATACCCCCTCTCCAACGTCCAGCATGTTTTACGACGGGACTTTGACGCTGGAATACACTCAAGACCTGCATTTGAAGATGAGCAAGAAGATAGCACAACTGACCAAGGTGTGTAGGTGTGAATGCATGATGTAGGATGGAGTGGACAAGTCATTTAGAGCAGGTCGGAATGTGGATGGAGTGGTGCTGTGGAGAGGATTGTGCTGGTGCTGGTGTGTCATTTGTAAACATGCTGATGAGGTAGGATGTGGTAGTATTTTATGGTATTTTAAACATGTACTTTGATGCAGATCAGGAGGTTTGATGCTAATGTCATATGTGTTGGTATTTTGGAGCAGGTCTGATGATATTCCACTGCTCTGCATGCTTGCAGGGTTCATAGGTCACCATTGAATACTCAGACAAGGTTTGTTTTTGATGCTAATAATATGTAGTGCTAGCTATTTAGCAATATGTTTGAGGACGTGAATTCTATGCAAGACTACTTTCTAGCCTACCTAGAAAGAATTTATGTTCTCCAGTGATCTTACTACTCTGTGCAGGCTGGTAGTATACTGTAGCTACTCTGCATGTACTCTGCCTGCAAAAAAAACAGTCACCACACTGTATTTCATGAGTGATTACACTGATGGCTGAGAGTTTTCCAGATGCATTGCTGTACATTTCTTACCTTCTAACAAACCACTGTTTAACCTGTGCATGTTTTTCTGCACTCACAGAGCTGCCATTGTCAAGGGCCGAGGGAAGTTATGTAATCTCGGAACGATGCAGGGATTTGGCAGAGCTGCTTCTTTGTAGTCCACCTGAAACCAGTGTAGGATACAGGGGACACTATGTCGCGCTGTAAGGGAAGATTTAAGGTGGCAGCTACAGTTTACAACATCTAGGCTGTAGTGGAAGGGTGGATAAAAATGTATATAAAACAGATTATACGATCATGCTGTACAGGGGGAGACAAAAGCAGAGAGTAGAGGACAGAAGATTTTACATAACAGGCATGGTTATACTATGCCAGTACAGAATTAGACACTGTGTACGCTACAGTAGAATAAGATGTACAAATACACAACACTGCACATATATTGCAACTGTGGATATCCAGATTATAATGCAGCAGTTGATTAAAATGTAGTTGTGGAGAGATTGCGATGGAATTAAGGTCCACAAACAACACATGTAACACTTTGAAGGCAGTCCAAGAATGTGTTTTGACCCAAGTCTGATTTTAGCTGATCAATTATTGTTAAAATCTGATTTTAGCCCGTGGGATTACGGATGGAAATTAGCCCTCGGCTATAATCCGGCATGTTCACATGCATGTATTCCATGTTTGTTCATTAACATGCACTGTCCCAATCAAATAAATAAATAAAAATAAAAAAAGTAGGTTCACTGGAACTTTGCTGTGTTTAGGTAGTATGTTCTCATTGTGTTACTGTTCACTTGGATTTCCTGCTCCTTAAACCAAAGAAATGCAGGTTAGGTGAACTCCAGCATCACTGTGATAGATCTGACAACCTTTCCAGGGTATTTCTTGCCCAGTGCATGCTGGGAGAGAGCATGCAACCGTAACCCATGAGCCTGAACCGAATAATGTAGAAATTGGATGGATGGATGGTTGGAAGCCACAGTCATTGATCCAAATGAGAACAAAACATTCATCAGAACACTAAAATTCACAAAGACAGAATTGGGACCTGCTATCAACTAGAGCTATCGACTAGATATGAGACTAGATATCGTCTTAGATTTTGGATATCGTAATATGGCATAAGTGTTGTCTCTTTTTTAAAGGCTGCATTACGGTAAAGTTATGTCATTTTCTGAACTTACTGTTATTTATACTACTGACTGTTGTAACTGTTCTATCATTTGCCTTTACCCACTTAGTCATTATATCCACGTGTTACTGATGATTATTTATCACAAATCTCATTGTGTAAATATTTTGTGAAAGCAACAATAGTTAACACTACAATATCGTTGCGGTATCGATATTGAGGTATTTGGTAAAAAATATCGTGATATTTGATTTTCTCCATATCGCCCAGCCCTACTATCAACTGCAAGTTAACTGACCCTCTACCACAGAGACCTGCTAGTCAAACTCAATATCCAATCTTTGGTTTTATATTGTCATAACATTACTGATTGGATATTTAAATATATTATCGGCTCAGCTCTGGGAATGTATTTGTAGCTGTCTGTCTGTCTGCATGCAGCTTAGTCTAGTAAGATACTTTCAGTTATAATAATCAATGCAAACATGGCCCCCGTGGTCAGAGGCAGAAACAAGGAAAGAGCTGCCACTCTCCTGAATGTGAGTGGCTACGTTTCTGCTAAAGTTGCTCCAATAGTTGTGTCATATTGCTACGTGATGAGATTAGAATAGGCGGAGGGTGTTGTAGCGTACAAGCATACAGGTTGTCAGTAGGTTTTCAGATTCACATTTAAGAAGCTGGAATCAGAGAATCTTTACTTTTTTCGCATAAAAAAATTCTCAAACTGATCAAAATAGATGACGATTAATTTAACAGTTGACAACTAATGGATTAATGGATTAATCTTTGCAGCTCTAGATGTAGCGATAGATGGCGGTCAAGTTTCGATCCCTAGCTGAACAGGTCACAGTGAAGTGTGTGACTGCAGGTAATGCATTGTTTCCTTTAATAATTGTCATGTAGCTGTGCTTTGAGGTAGAGCAGGTAGAAAGTAGGACATTTTCTAGTTTTAGAACATGTAAGAACCTTCCTTGCCTTGGACATGTTTAAAGGAAGCACACCTAAGGACATTTTACATTACCTTGTAACATCAGCAAAGAGATGAATTAAAGTCAAAGCCCTGAAAAATGAGATGAATGGTGGACAGAAGCTCCTATTTAAACAGAAAGTTTCCTGAAATCAATCAAGGACACTTAAAAACCAACACATCTAACTTATTCAACACTGACTTTGACTTTAATTTTTGGGTATATTTTCTGTCACATAGCTTCATTTTCAATACCAGCCAGCATTAGGGCACACTTGTTTTGTCAGAACAGTCCAAACCACAAATATGTCCAGTGTGCTGTCACCTAAGACAAAAGACAAGCAGCACACCCTCACAGTTGACCGTTACTGTCACGATGGTGCAGTAGATGGTCTGCTCTGTTCTGAATGAGACTCTGATTACATGCAATCTGTGGAGGGGTCTGTAGCTGCAAATATTTAAACAAGACATCTTGGATTTTTGCCTTTCATACCATTACATCATTTTGAAGAGTTAGTACAGCGCCATATGGATGGCATATTCTGTGTATATATTTATTTATTAATAATACTCCTGATGTCAGAGCTACCATCATCTCTTAAGTAAAGATGGAACAATTCTGCATTTCAGACACCTTTACTTCACGAACCTGCGGAAGGCCTTGAGTAGCTTTAGTCAACTTCTCAGTTGTTTTACATTTACAGTAGCGGGTGGAACTATTGGTTGTTGCAGATGGAAGAGAAGAAAGTGCATGTTTGTGTTTGATTTGCAGCTCGTAGTGTAAAAGCGTGGTTACGGTTCAAATGCAGTTAACAAGTTGTTGTCGTCCTCACAGCTCCAAAAACCCTCTATTATATATATATATATATATATATATATATATATATATATATATATATATATATATATATATATATATATATATATATATATATTTTTTTTTTAACAATGTTAATTGATTTTTTGTTTTGTACATTTTTAACAGCCCCCCCCCTTCTACGGACATACATTGCGCCACATTGATATTTAAACGGTTAAGTGATTGCTTACATTTATTGACACCCTAACATTCATTGTACTGAAATTATAGCAGTTGTGCGTTTGGCTCATATACTGTAGCCTCCGCCCTCTCTAATGGCTGATGAGAAATATTTGCTGGGATACTTGCTGGAAGGTCGCAGCAATCCCTCGACTTTCCCAAGTTCAGCTCCCAAAATAAGAACCCAGATTGAGGCCAATTAAGGTATAGTAAATGCTGTTGTGTGCAATATGGCGTCAGTATTTGTGCGGCTCCTATTTTTAGGCTTTATTCTTTATGTTAAATGGCATGACGATTATTGAATGTAATGGGGTTTGAGAAACAGTTTTTTTCATAGAGCTGGATCAGAAGATGTTTGCTTCACCATGTCTGAGTTTGTACCCTGCTCTTTTCTGAATATCACAGAAAGTGTGCTCTTTGTTCTCGCCTGCTGTGTTTGCGAATGTGGTTGTGATGTGGTGTAGTGATCAGGGAGGAACGCAAGCGTCCTTTGTGCGTCGGAGCAGCACAACAACGAAAAGAAGGAACAGAAGCAAAGTGCTTTTACACCATGACTGGAAGGACAAAGTAAATGCGCTGTGTGCTTCAGCAGCAGCTAATTGGTAACAGAGACTTTGTTGCCACTTCATGAAGTGTCTGGTGAAGGAAAACAGTAGACTAAAAGCTCAAATGTCGAGGGATCCCGTTAAGACTACAGCACGTCTGAGAATAAGACTTTCATTAATCCTTTAATTAGTTAATATGATGGTAATCCTCTGAAAATGATGAAGGCCGAGCAACAGGGTTTTGCCAGAGCCAAATGCTGCTGCAGTTCTACTCCAGACATCAATGGTCTCTATTCTGTAGTTCAATCAATAGGGATCGCCTCTACAAAATGTCCTCCAGCCTCAGAAACGTCCCTCCTGGGTGCCCTGTTGTTGTCATGTCGGGTTCACGAGAATGAGACAAGATTTGAACACTATTTTTAAAGAAAACTTCAATGACGAAATATGACTGGAAAAAATAGTCTTTTATTCAAACAAAAGACACTAAATGAAAAATGAGCACTGTGGAAGGCTTTGCCACAAACTCAAATGACTGGCTTCTCTCCTGTATAACTAACCCTTTCAGACCTAATAACTGCGGCGTTTCCACCGGGAATCCAAAATGCTGCCACACAAACAATTTAAAATGTACGGGTAGGGTTTGGTACAGTTCACATTTTTACCGATACCGGTACCTGAAATTCGGTGCCGCTACCCAACGGTACCTTTTCCCGGTACTTTTCCCTCTGTAATAACAAAAAAAAAACGTTCTCGAGCTGTGGTCACACCTCCACTGGTCAGTCATTTGTCCACCTCTGTAATACAGCAGACACAGTGCAGTTTGATTGATTCCATAGACTTGATCATTGCTCATTAACTCTAATGATACATTTGAATGAGACTCCTATGGGAGGTTTTAGTGTGCCACAATGGTTTAACATTCCTTTCCTTCTGACAGGAACACAATCATGCAGTAAGAAAGTTTATCTTTGTTAACTTTTTTTAATATTCTAGGCAAGAATCATCATTGTTTTAAAGACTTTGAATAATGATACCCAATAGTGGCACATGTGTTTCATATAAGTGATTGTATGCAATTATTCATTATTCATCTTTGCAGCTTTGCTCACTCACCCGAAGAAGCGCCTTTTAGGTCAGGGGAAACGATGGAGCTCAGGGGAAATCATATGATTCAGAGGCAGCACACTGTAGGTCATCAAGCCAATAGAGCGGGCAAAGGAGATTCACGATAAATGTCTTACTGCTCACTGAATGACTGATTGTGACTGTAGTAGCTGCAGGCTGTTGTGTTGCCTTCTGGCTTGGTTTGAGCGTCGGGCTGGAAAACTCTCCCATGATGCCCACAGCACAGAAGAGAGGAAGAAGCTATTTGCTGTCGCTCTCTTCGTTTTCTTTTATTGTAAATGTCATACCTAGGGATGCACATATTCATGCTCTGCTGCACTTTCATGTGTATGCTCACTGGGCAGGTGATCAGTTGGTTGTTACAAATCTACTGTATACAGTATAATGTTGTAAACATCTCTGTGGGGGAGAATTGTTAAACAAAACTGCCACATTTATGATGGCTGGATGCTTCTCTGCTACTGCCAATGTTAATCAGCTTGTTATGGTTGTCAGGTTGCACCAATCTGGTCGACAGATGCCAATTAAGAGTGTCAAAACAGCTCCAGCGCAGTGGAAGCAACATTTGCATTTTAACAGACTGAAATAGGGTGTAAACTCCCTAGTGTCGCAATCCACAACAGCTCCACCGTCTTGGCTGTAAACCATTCGCTTCTGCGAAGGACAACAATGTGCATAAAGTTATAGATTTGAGTTTTAAAGTTGACCATTTTCATGTCAAGAAAACCAAGTTTTGACGACGTCTTCCAGAATGTCATTGTTGTCAGGGTGGATAAGCCTCTGAAAAAGTATTTAACCACAGGACATTAAAGCATCCCATCAAATCCCAGCACTAATATCAGAATCAGCTTAAGTGCTTTGTATGCTAAATATAATCAATCAAATAGTAGCATATCTATCATATCAGACCATGCTACAAGGCTTAAAGTTTCTGGCAAGAAAGTTTTTCCCAAAACGGTTGATACAGTAAGAACATGGATTTTTATTAATGCATGCACCAACTAAATGCTTGGTTTTTACAGTTTAAGTAGGGCTGTGCAATTAATCGATTTTTAATCGTGATTACGATTTCTGCTCCTAACGATGCCAAAAAACAGAGTAATCGAGAAAAACGATTATTTTGCACATTACATTTTGCAAGTATTAGAAGGAACTTTCACAGTTCAATGTGTTTTCACTGTTGATTTGTTTAACTGTTTCACTGTTTGTTTGTTTTTTAAATTCAATAACAACAACGTCTTTCCAAAAGTCAACGAGTAACCGTGTAC
This sequence comes from Zingel zingel, assembly GCA_023566125.1. NCBI lineage: Eukaryota > Metazoa > Chordata > Actinopteri > Perciformes > Percidae > Zingel > Zingel zingel. Next base: position 11,417,043 of record CM042337.1, read on the forward strand.
AATAATCGTGATTTCATTATTGACCAAAATCATCGTGATTATGATTCTTTCCATAATCGAGCAGCCCTAAGTTTAAGTGGACTTTATAGTTGATCAAGAAATAGACAAAGTCACAGTAACAAGCACAATCTCTCTCTAACCTTTACTAAGCCATAGTTGCCGTGCACAGATAATGTATGAATATTCCCACAATGGTCGTGGGAATTTCTAATAAAAAGTGACCGCCCAGGTTTTTACTTTTTGTCTCCATTCAACCACAGTCTCCACCTAATTAGGATTATTTTCATTATGGATTAATTCCCAAAACCATGTTAGAACTGTTAACGTAACTTATCATACCAAGACTACATTATTATTCAATCAACAAATGTGTTTTCATCACTGGTTATTGTTGAACTTCTTTTGCAACAGAATCACTTTAAGACACTGAGTCAAATTGCATTGTGAACAATTATAAATGGAAAGCAATCTTTAGTGTTTAAGGACACCAAAGATTGCTTCCCATTCCCACTCCTGGTAGATGAAGAAGAAACGGAAACAAAAAGAGGGAGAGATAAAAGGATGAGAGCAAAAGGGAGAGGAGAGAGAGAGAGATGAAAGCAGCAGGCGCACCAGCATCATTAAAATAATCATGTATAATTGAAGGAACGTTTCCATGGCCGACTTACTGCTTGGAATCAAAGGCTTACACTGGAGAACAGAAGGCTAACACCTATCTTACTTACTTACTTACCAACCCGGCCACAAGCATTGTGATTTTCTTTTCCTTCTTTTAACAAAAACAGAAGTTGAATAATAAACTTCTAGAGGCAATATATCATGGGACATTTCTAAAAACGAATTGTTTTCTAAGACGAATGTATGTCGCATGTCAGTCTGACATTCATTTCATATGTAAAGAAGAACATAAGGTGTGTTTTTTGCATTTTCTGCTCTCGGTCTCAGCTTTGCTTGAAACAGACATGATGTAGTCGCCGTCAGCGGTGCCATATAAACAGAAAATATCTGTTTTTGTTCATATGATAGTAAAAAAAATAAAATATATATATATATATATATATATATATATATATATATATATTGATTCTATGGAAAAGAATTTTAAAAATCAAAAAACATCACGATACATGCTGTACAATTTTTCGATTTTTTTCAATGCACCGGTAAATACAAACATCCAGATAATCAGGGCAACACCCAGGGAGAATGAGCAAACATCAGTTATGTTGTTACACTTTCATGACTGTATCTTCAAATGACAGCTATCACAGGTCAAAGGTTAAAGGCTGATGATATTTCACATGCACGGCTTCCTTTAGGAAACAAAAACCGTATCCTACTAACAAGTATTGTCTATTTAGTATTTCTGTATACATGAGTGTTTGTGTGCTTCACGTCACTATTCCAGTCATGCAACAGTTAGCTGCAACGGTGCATGAAACACATTTAGTGTGATTTCAGTAACCAGGACTCATTTGTGATCATAAGGGTAGCTTCAGGGCCTCAGTATGCTTCAAACAAAGGGCTTGTCATCAAACAGCCTTCTTTCTGACAACAGAAATTGGGTTGGTGGTGACAATCGTAACTTTCCGAAAGCAGACAATCTGCTAACCACTCCCACAGAGGCAGGGTTTAATCTTCTCTTTCTTATGTGTTTTCATTTTTCTCACGACTTCTTCTGAGTGCAGCACCTATAAATAAATATCTTAGGAGACTGACACTTTTAAAACCATTTTATCTTTAGATGCGGTTGACGACAACATGCCGTTCAAACTCCTAGCTTGTATGAAGCGTACTGGGACCTTTAGTCTAGGCGTTCCGAAAGTGGGATTGCTCTCCCTTCATACATTGCACATAAGGCCTATCACAGCGTCAGGTATTCATGAAACCATGACATGACATATGTCAGAAACACTAATTGACAAACATGGTCATTATAAGAATAAAGCAAGTGGTTAACCCAAAGAGGCTTGTTGTCTAAGCCTAAAATGTACAGAGATTAAAAAAAGACCATGTTGCCTTTAAGGGCATTTGTTAAGTTGGCCAAACAGACGTCAGTACACTTTGGGGATCACTTAGGGCTGGCCGATAGGGAGGAAATCAGTAGGGCTGCTCCCTCTTAGTCGATTAGTCGACTAATCGGTCGTTTTGGTCTTAGTCAACTTAGATTTCTTTAGTCGATTAGTCATGTTGTATGCTTTTTTCATGCTGAATGACTTATTTCCCAGAAACGTACGAGCACATCTCTGGTAAACACAAGAATTAAAGTGGTGCTTTTGCATGACTCTTTGCGGAGAAACTCAGATTTACAGATCTGTCGATTAAATCAACTAATCGATTAGTCGATACAATTGAATGAGTGTTAGTTGACTAAGAATTTCTTTAATCGAGCACAGCCCTAGAAATCAGATATCACGATATTCTTGATCAAATAACTCAATATCGATATTGCGGCGATATTCTAGGGTTGACTATTGGTGCTTTAACAAAATATCTTCACACTTACATTTTAGATAAATAATCATCAGTAATGTGGACATAATGTCTAAGTGGGGAAAAGGCAAATAATAGAACAGCTAGAACAGTCTGGTAAGTTCACAAAAGTACATCACTTTACTGTAATGCAGCCTTTAAAACCAGGAAAAGACAACACTTATGTCATATCACGATATTACGATATCCAAAATCTAAGACGATATCTAGTCTCATATCACGATATTGATATAATATCGATATATTGCCCAGCCCTAGGATCACTACAGTTAATTGATGAGGCACCTATACAGTGTGTAATACATGTTATCTGGGGTTGAGGTACAGATGTTTGACAGCAGTGGTTTTAGTATTTGCTGTATAGTGGAGCTTTCAATCAAATAGAGAATTCCCAGCCCTGATTATCACTTTGACGTTGATCCAAGTGGTGTGTAAAAGCCAGAAAATAATAATGACATGCCAGTGTCATTATGCCTTACAGAGGATAATTACCATGTATGTGTCCATTACGTGCTGTATGGAACTTTTCACCTCACCTTGAAGTGGAACAAAATGTGGAGCTTCTAGTTCTAATGCCAGCGGGGCTGTAATTCAGCTGACCATGACTGAATATTAGCTGCTCACAGGGGGCTTCAATTTGCTGAAGCTTAAGCTTTTTTTTTTTTTTAAAGCTCCTCCTGCATATCATTTAGCTGCAGCACCTATAAAACCTACTTATATATCTTGGAGAGAGAGTGCAAGCATGACTGACAAGATGTTTTTCACTTAGGCTTGTTTTGTGGAGAGCACCACAGCCAGCAGACCTTCAGGGGGCCGTATCTGAGAACCATATGGGATTTTAGTTCATTTTTGTGTTTACTGAGAAATGTAATAAAAAAAGAAGGTTAAAACATGTTCACACATAACTCTTGTGCACCAAATTTGTTATCTAAGCATTTTTGCCACAAAGAACTTCGTCAGGGCTGCAATTTCACATGTTTGGCTATCACAGCGTTCTCTTTCCGTCTCCATCTTGTTTTGTTGTGACTTGCTGTGTTTGACGGCGTCTTGGCTCCTTTGGCTTTGCGTGTGGTGTAACCCTGGCCCTTGTTACTGTAGGTCTACCCATGTCAAGCTTTTTTTTGGCTTTCGTTATGAAACACTCATTGGTAAAGAAAGGTTTAGACACAAAACACTTCAGAAAAAGTAGGTGAGTTTTTTGAAAGCAACTGCTGTGAATCCATAAATCTGTATTTGGATAACGCTGTCTTTAATCAGTGTGCGAAACCTACTTCTTCTCCTGATGTTATTGCTATTGATTTTGTTGCACTCTGAATGCAGAACTGAGCTTCACTCTTCACTGTAGAACTATTGATCTGATACTGAAACAGTTAATAGGAGCTATGTATCCCGTCCTCATTCTGTCGTCTAATTCTCTTCCTGTCTCCAGGTAATTTATGCTCTCAACACCAAGAACGACGAGCATGAGGAAGAAATTGAGTCTCTGAAAGAAGCCCACGAGGACGAGGTACGCACACAACCGAGCACCAAACACCTATACTTATTATACAGAGCATAGAAATGTGGATACGGTCACTACCCATCACTAACACAAACACTCTCACTACTCCAGAAATGAGTAAAGTTGTCATGAGATAGAGAGTATGTGTTTAAATGTTGTTATTTTATTTTTTTCTTCAGAGAAATGTGGTGAAGTGACATTCTCCTGAGTGAGGAGCCTGCTCAGTATTGTAGTGACTGGTAGTGTGCTGCAGTGGGTGTAGAGGGGCAGGAGGCAATCCTGTCGCACTGCAATTTTGGTGTCAAGACTGACCGTACTGTATTTTAGATGTCTGCAGGGAGCAGGTCAATGCTGCACTCAGTTCTGCCTTTCTGCTGCTTTCCGTATAACAAATTGCTTGTTGAATTTAAAAAAAATGTAAGGAAACCCTTTTTCTAACATTCTTTTATTGAACACTTTGAACATTGAATTGAATATAAAAGGCACCACTAAAAAAAAAGAAAAAAAAGTGCAGTTTAAAGTGCAGTTTTTATATTTTCTTTCAACTGACTCAAAAAATCTCTGCTTTGCTTTTGCGATATGTCACAGCCTTTCACGATGTGTTTATTGCGCCAGTTGATATTGCCATGACGATAAACAAATCAATATATTGTGCAGCCCTACTGTAAAGGCAACAGGATTGGATTCACATCATGTCCATACTCCCCATGCCATATTTAGAAGCATCTGCTCCTATTATGCTTCACTAATCCTGCATTCAATTTTTTTCCTTTAATTTCTCACGAGTATGTATGTGCTCCATCTGCAGTATAATATATATAATTTGAATGATGCACGTTATCAAGGTGTGATTATTACCCATGCCATTTTGCTGTTTTTTACCTTGAATAAACTGCAACCAGGCTTCAGCTGCTGCAAAATTAATTCAACATACAGTTGATATTCTGGACTGCTTTCATAAAAATAGGATAAGTCTGGCTCTCGATCAAAAACTATGATACGTTTATTTAAGAACAAGATCAAAGCCAATATGAAACTGGTTTAAATGTTAATTTCATTCAGATTGCTTTCAGAGAGAAGCTTTAGTGTACCATAGTCCAAGCTGTTAATTTAATTTGTGTTGCTTTCAAGTGTTACATTTTCAAAGTGGAACTTTTCTCTCCTGCCAGGAAACATTTGGAGACAGCAGTTGCACTTTTTTCTATTTCTACATTTTTCCACCCACTCTGTATTTGGGTTTTGGAATACTCTACATGTTGCAATGGAACAAAATAGTTCAATGTCAACATTGTGAGTTTTTTTTAATATATCGCCAAACTGGCTGTATACATTCAGTCATTTATGAGACCAAACTGTGACTTGAATTCTTGTGTTCAATTATTTCTGCAGCTTTCAAAATGTTTTTTTTTTTTTTTTCCCCCTGCTGCTCAGGTCCAGCACATTGTGACCGAAACCAGAGACAAGATCATGCAGTACAAGAGTAAGATGGTGGACGATGCAGACCTGAGGCGGCGGCTGGCCAGTCTGGAAGAATCTGTCGATCTCCACGAGCACATGAAGAGACAGGTCATTCACTGCTGCTGGGCACCCCACGGGAGCTTCATTTAGTTTGGATGTGTTTAGTGACGCCTTGTTTGTTTCTGTTTGCTCAAAGTGGACATTTTGTAGAGCTTCACATATCCATAATTTATAGAGACAATTTATTTCCAATGGCATTATTTTCATGTCATGTTGTGTCATAGTTCTGCAGCCGCATTTAAATAATGGAATTAATTAAATTGGAATTTAGCTGAATGACATCTAATAATCTTGTGATATAATATAGCAGTGATTGCATGTGATTGCAGTCCATTTGCGTAATGTAATGTATTGCAGTTGCTAATGTAAGATAATGTAACAAGGCTGTTGTAATGTTTTGTTACTGTCAGGCTTTAGCAGAGTTTGAGATGTACAGACAGAGAATGGAGGATTCACAGCTCTGCACTGAAGCCCAACACACACAGAGAGTGGTTTCTATGAGCAGAGAGGTAAGGCTTTGCACACACTCACACACACATGCGCGAGGACACACACACACATGCACACACATGCACACACGCACAAACACACAGACAACACATAATCAAACAGTCCGTTAAAAGCCTATGTTCTGCTGTTTTTGCACTGGGAGGAACAATATTCACTGACCCTGTGCAGGTAAACATACATATGATCTACTATCCTTACTCAGTTTTGAGTTGTGCTTATTAGTACTAGTATGCAACACTGACAAGGTAACTCAGAGTACAAATGGCATGCTGTTTTATGTCGATTCTTAACCGGTATATGCCACTGCTGCGGTACCGGTATGCCTAACACACAACATGTCACTGCTGTTCCACTAATATACTCTATACAACTTTTTAGATTAACAACAGCAACAACATTTGATATTTTATCTATGAATGGTCAAAAGCTTGACATTGGGTGTTACGAGAGCCAATCTTCTCTGTTAAGCATCAGCATCTTTTAGATGTATTAGCTATCCAATAATCCAATAAGCCATCCATCCATTTTCATCCGCTTATCCGGGGCTGGGTTGCGGGGACAGCAGGCTAATGTTTCCCAGCTCTTTGTGGGGAACCCGAGGCGTTGCCAGGCCAGATTAGATATATTTAATCCAATAAGCATTAAGCAGAAATTATATAAAGTTACAATAAAACCATATAGAATGTATAAAGATGTAGGGTAACTAAATATCAATCCAATATGATTAGATATGTCATGTCATGTATCATATCATACCGTTCTACGCGTGACACAATATCATCTACGCCTGCTTTTGAAGAGTCTGACGGCAGTGGGCATAAATCAACTCCTGAAGTGCATTTAGACGTGCCGAGCTGGTGACTGAGTGTGCTCAGTTCATCTTCAGTTCATCTATGTTGGGATTGGTATATGTTAGCGTTGGTGTTGGCCCTCGTCTTCCTCTCTGCCACTGCCTTCACACTGTCCACTTCCAGCTTGACCAAAGAGATGCCCTCTTGACCAACCTGAACGAGTCTGCTGTCATCACATCCCATCCCATATTACATTTTTGTATATTTTTCCACCTCATGTCTGTCAGATTTTTTTGATGTTACAGCAAGTTTCTTTGTTACTGTTGTTTTCAACACGTTAGAGAAGCTGCAAGCATTTGTTTTGGCACTGAGAGAAATAACAAATAAGTATACTGACAGCATAAGGTCATAGAATTAAATATTTTCCACTTTTCCAGTTACAACAGATGTGATGCTGTGAGCATTTAGCTTGGCACAGTCTGAGACTGAGTTGGCAATTACCACATGAACGATTCATACAGACTAGAATATGTTTCGTGGTTTCAATAGGTGGAGGAGATGCGTCGGGATTTTGAGGAGAAGCTGCGGGCGTTCAGCCAGGCTCAGGCCCAGTTTGAGGCGGATAAACGGCGAGCGCTGGAGGAGCTGAGGGCCACCCACCGCCAGGAGGTGGAGGAACTCCTCAACAACCAGCAGAACCAGAGCGCCACCTCCACCGAAGACCAGGAGAAACTGGCTGAGCTCCATAGACAAGAGGTGGGCTAAGAGTGAGAGAAGAAGGAAGATAGATAGTGTTTTAAAAGCCCAACATTTCTGGATGGAAGCATGTTATCTTGGGCTTTTGTGGAGAGTTTATACAGCAAGTTACTTGAAGGGGTAATTGCTGTTTTGGAGGCTTATTAGTAAGTGTTTTTGGCAATAATAGGGTTGTTTTGTTAGTGCAGTTGGCTTATGAGTATAATATAAACCTGCAGTGGTTATAATTCGGAAATGGACCTTTGTTGCATGTCATCCCCTTGTTTTATTCACATTTTTCCTTTCCTCTCAACTGTTCCAATATAACAGATTTACCAAAGAATAATCTTCTAAGAAAACAGATAAGATGGTTAATGTACACAATATATTTACAGTTTTTACAGCGTTTTCATTCCAAAGATTTATGAATGTATCGTGGCAAAACACAAAGACTTGCTCTCCATTTATCTGTCTCTCGGTGTAGGTGGAGGCATTGATGGAGAGGGTGGAGGAGATATCAAAGGACAAGGTCCGTCTGGTGGAGGAGTTCGAGGCCAAGCTGGGCAAGGCTCAGGAGTATTATGAGAGGGAGCTGGAGGCCATGAGGAGAACACACCAGCTCACCACTGAGAACCTGCTGGCCTGGAAAAGGACCGAGGTAAAACAACAACACAGACACATCAATACAAAACAAGAGCGTATTGATGAAAAATGATACAGTACACAAACAAATAAAAGTTGGCATTACAACTAACTAAAGTTAGATGGCCGTCAAGCTGCATTCATTTATTTGTAATGGTCAATGGGGGAAGCAGAACAACCTGTGACACGCATCCACTTGTCACTCAAAGTGGAACACCCCTTAATTATGCATAACTTTAAGCCTGAATACAATTTAAATGGGTAAGTTATTGAAGAATTCACCACCCCCCACCCCCAAAGTGTTCATGAATGGTGAACTACATGTTTAATTCTGCTGTAACGTTGGGCATTTTAACATGGGGGTCTATGAGGATTGACTCCCTTTTGGCCGAGCTAGCCTTAAAGTGGCCCCTCGATGAACTGCCGTTTTTGGCACTTCTGCATCGGCTTCATTTTTCAGCACCGGAGGTTGCTGCTTGGTAGCATCCAGTGGATTTATCAGAGCTTTTTCTAAGCCAACTGCCTGGATGTCATCATCTCCCAGAGTGAATGATGTAAGTCTCTGTTCATGTGAAGGTTGAGCTTCGTAAGGAGTTCCAGGCTCAGGAAGCAGCGCTGCAGCGCTCTCTGTCCAAGCTGAGGAGTGAGCTTCAGAAAGCTCAGGAGGAGGCCAGAGAGAACCGAGACAAGACCAACAGACTGCAGACATCGCTTGCCAACGCAGAGGGAACTATCAAGGTGTGTGTGTGTGTGTGTGTGTGTGTGTGTGTGTGTATATTGATGGACATGATGCACTTCTTTTTTAGGCAAACCAAACACTGATTTGTTAATAACCACATTTGAATAGTGCTAAGCCATGCTGACTACTGCTGCTCATACATACAAACTACCAATTTCTTCTTGTATTTACAGTATTCCTAACAAAGCACAAATAGTATGAGAGTCTTCTTTTGGTTAAATGTGGATAGGAAAGTGGGCTAAATTGGATGAAAAACTGTTGCAGAAAACAAACACAAAGATGAAAGCCTCAGGGCGAAAAAGATTTTCAAGAATCTCAGTGTTGGTGGGAAATTTAATGTGGTGTGCACTAATGGTCCTGCAGGCAAATCTGCAGAGTCTGAATAGCTAGATAGGTTTATGTGACTCTAGGCTGCAGAGGGAGAGATATGACTGGGTTTTAAAATATGCTGTTGCATTGCATTGCTGTCGTGTAGCGGTGAGTATGCCTGTGTGTTTCTGTGTGTGCTGCAGAACCTGCACAAACAGCTGGAAGAGGCTATCCAGGACGGAGAGATCTGGGTGATGCAGCTGAAGGACACGGAGTATGAACTAGACGGCAGCAGGGAACGAGTTCAACAGCAGGCAACTGAAATCCTTCATAAAGCCAGTAAGATGTTCCTCTACCTATTACCTTTAACAGATGTTTTACACATCTGTTAAAGGGAAATATTTTTCAGCCTGGGGCTTATTCTCATGTTGTTTTTTTTTCATTATGACTATTGATGACATGATAGCATTTTAGTCACCACCTTATTGTAGAGATTCTGATAACATAACATCAGAAAGTAGTCACTTGGACATTCCTGTACTGTAGCTGTTGCAGAGAACTACATGAGGTTGTCGCTCACTTTTGATTTAGCTTGTGTGCATTCTAGAGAAGGTGTACTTTAGCAAATGTTTTCAAGTTACCAAATTGCAAAAATGAGATGAAAAAGGCACACAGCGTACAGCTGCCCTGCTAAGAGAAACAGCTGTGGCTTATTGTAAATGGACCCAAACACGAGGATAAATGAACTCTGTGTATGTAGAGACAAATTTGAAAGCGATAACTACCTACTGTCCACCTGGGGCCACTTAAAACTGTGTAGAATCACCACTAAAATGACTAAAAGTCAGATTTATAGAGCCATACATGGTTCTGTTATATTAATCTCAGTCGTGAAAACTGAGAAACTGTGCAAAAACTCCAGTAGTTATTCATAAATGTACTTAATTACCTAATTGCATATCAATACTACTGTCTGCTCTACCAGTCTGTAGACGAAGCACAATTTCATAGACAATAAGGGTAAGAAAACTACTTATGCTAATTTATTATTAGATTTCCTCTCTCTACCTTATCATAGCACTCTAGAAATCCTTGTGTATGCTGGTCTGACGTATGTGTAAAGAGCATCTGTTTTTGTTTTGTTTTTTTAATTCATTTACATGTGGGAAATGGTGAATATGCATCTTTTATACATTTGGCCCTAGGTCAGATTCTAAACATTCGCTGCAACTGCAAGAATTTGACCAATAGTCATAATTAGGGGTGGGACCAAATATCGATACGGCAATATATCGCTGTCCTTCTTCGTGCGATACGAGAATCGATACACTACACTCTAAATAGATTTTACCTGCTCCCAGCATTGCTACTTGATGGATTCTCGACGCACTCAACACATGAATGAGGGAAACTTGAACATAAGATAACTAGCCGAAGAGGAAGAGGTTTTCAACGGGATGACCGACAGCAGAGGAAAATAACAGATGTCCCAGCCACGTTTAAGTCCACTGCAAGTTGTACTCTCGGGTAGGATGGTCTGCTCTGGCGATCCGTAGTCTCTGTCACTGGTATAACTTTCTTTATACGGCGATGCTTGGTGTGCTACCTCATACATTACTCTTACAGTACATACAGTACATTTACCAGTTCTCTACAAATTTCATGAGCCGCGTGTCTTTTCTTACAGGAAGTTGAATAGCGGATACTTTTTGTTCAACAACTCCAGTTGCAGTATATGTTGATGGAACCTTTCATTCCTCACGCAACATTTACACGTGGCCGGCTATTTTCATAAACGGACATTTCAAACATCGTGCACAGCTGTCAGTTTTCAGAAAAGTGTTTGTTTACATGTACCTGTGTATGTATGCCGTCAATGCCGTCAAGAGCATGCCAAACCTGTAGGTGGCAGTGTAATGAGAAGCTCAAGCACACGTTAGCCAATCAGAATCCAGAAAATAGCAACAACAGCAACGAATCACTTCCTCTCTCTTCTCTTCCTCACTTCCTCGGCTGCCTAAACCTCCGTTTGTCTCAGTTTACATGCAAACGTGCAAACAACGTTTTCCAAAATCTCCACTTTGGCCGGTGTTTTTAGAAATAATCGTTTTCTGTGATAAAAACGGGGTTTTCGTGTAAATGAGAGGCCAAACCGCAGGAAAATATCTGCGTCTTCTCTTCGTGTAAACGGGGCTTAAGGCAGTAAGGCAAAGGCTCAAATTTGAAAGGTTGCCTGTGGTGGAGATTTGATTCAGTGTGTTTAACAGATCCAAACTACTTCTGATTGCCTACTGTGGTGCCTCTTTGACACACTTGGGATTTTGGTTTGACTGTTCCCAGGTCAGATTGGCTCCCTGCAGGCCACCCAGATGTCCCATGAGGCGACCATCAGGAACCTGAACCTGGAGCAGAGCCGGCTGAAGGAGAAGATCAGCCGGCTGGAGGAGGAGAGGGAGGCTCTGCTCAACCAGAGCCAGGCCTCTAATGACCAGCACAAACAACAAGTGCTCAAACTAGAACAGGTGCTTTTAACCCTTCCTTAATCCCAGTGCAGATTGGGGGGGAAAACGGGCCATTTATCATATAAAGACAAAACTTCTTTGTAGGGCTGCACGATATGAGGAAAATATCTAATTGCGACTATTTTGACAGATATTGCGATATGATTCCCGATATTGAGAGGAATGATCGTTTTTGTATCAAAAAAAAAAAAAAACATTTTGTCTGTAGGATACGTTTTGTAGGCCAGGACGTCTCTGCAGCACCACAATACTTAATTCAGAATGGTTTGACACATTAGTTGCCTTTAAAGTGCTGATATTATGCTAATTTTCAGGTTCATGATTGTGTTTACAGGTTATATCAGAATAGGTTTACATGGTTTAATTTTCAAAAAACACCATCTTTTTGTTGTACTGCACATTGCGGCAGCTCCTCTTTTCACCCTGTGTGTTGAGCTCTCTGTTTTAGCTACAGAGTGAGGCATCTCACTTCTGTTCCATCTTTGTTGGGAGTCGCACATGTGCAGTACCTAGGTAAGGACTACTAGCCAGTCAGAAGCAGAGTATGAGGGCGTGCCACGCTAGCAGCTAGGCGAGCATTATAACGTGTGTTACAAAGTGATGCATGTACGTTCCGGAAGTAAAGGCTGGACTACAGTAGAGCTGTTTGGAGCAGTTTGTCAACAGTGTTTTCTGTTGGAGATGGTAAGTCCCTTTGGGGTGGACTTTGGGCTTTTTCACTTTGGAAGCCTATTACATGCACAAAAAGATATATAACACAATAAAGGACAGGGAACAAGCCAAAAAGCATGATATAAGCATTTTAACTAATATTGCCCCCACCCCCCCGTGACTTGCGATATTGCACTAGTCCATATTGCGATTTAATTGTGCAGCCCTACTTTTTTGTCCTCGATTGCTTCTCCTCAGTCTCTGCGTGAGGAGCACCAGGGTTATGAGAAGGAGCTCTGCAGGCTGAGAGCACACTACGAGGAGGAGATGCATCGCTTCAGGGAGGCTCAAGTCAGAGCGCTGGAAGAGATGGAGGAGAAACACCAGGCCATGAGGGAGGAGGCCCAGCAGGAGAAAGAGGAGGAGAAGAAAGTCCTCATGACGGTAAGTACCATGTTAGCATTTATAATTTCACTTTTGTTGTGCTAGTGCTCTTTTTTTAATTCTGAAAAAGAACGAAAACATCTCCCTTGAGTTGTTTTGTAGTGATGCAGGGAGTAAAAATGTACAACAGGACATTTTTGATACATGGAAAATCATCAAACCATGTAATCATCACTACTACACAATATGGCAAGAATAATGGTAAAATGTTTTTCCCCTGTGGTTTGAGATGGTGTATATATTAGGGGTGTTGAAATGAATCATTGCATCGCGAATGAGGACCTAGGCGATTCGGCATCCATTCAGTGACAGACCATAATCGATTATTGCCGACTGATGTTACTTGTTGATTTTCAAGTCAGTTCAAGTCACTGATTTTTTCATTTTTGTCTGTCTGTTGTGTTCAGACGCCGCTACACTCAGGAAGTGTCTTTTTTTTTAAGAGCAGATACAATAAAAAGGGAAGTCCATTCTTGAATTTGTTGATGAAAACCACGCGTAGCAGTATATAATTATACTGAGGAGGTGATGTGATATTCGGCATATCGAATCGTTAACAGGATAATCGGAATTGAATCGTGAGACCAGTGAAGATTCACACCCCTAGTACACATATCTACATATTGGTTCAAATAAATGCTGTAGGAGTGACAAGTAATTCATTCTTAAAGAACAAAACCCTAACGGCTGTTTCTCTTTACCATATGGCTGAGTCTTCTGTTTACACGCTGCTGTCAAACAACGCTGTCAATGTCGCTGCAAACAAAATCACAAGCTCAGCGAGAGTTGTTCTCTTGTGGTTTGACTATTTTAAGATATGTGGACACATATGAACATGGTCCAAGGAAAACAGTTTCTGAGATTGTTTGTCTTAAGTTTGTATACTCTTTTTATGAAAGCAGACATCCTCATTAACCTTATACAGTATATAGACCCCCGCGGTGGTAAAACATGCAACAGGACGCAATTGAAGTTCCCAAATTTCATATAAAAACAACAATAACATCTGACTCTTGAGTGTTGCGCTCAGGATTTAGTATCTTTCTTTTCACTTTAATTTCCTCCTCATAGTGAAATGGCCTCAGTCGTATACGAAATATGTATCCCTGAGAAATGAGCAGCTCCCTTAACTGACTGCACACATTTAATTAGGTCAACATTCAGACTAAGACGTGAAAACAACATCACTCTCTCCTTGTGTTTCCCTCTGCGGCTTTAATTCAGTCACCTCATTTTTCTTTCTTCCTCCACTTTTCTTTTTTTCACTCATTCTCTCTCCCCTCTGTCTTGAGTTCAAAGGGGCTGCATGAAGTGAATACAAATGATCTTCTTGCCAACAACAAATCAAATTACACTGTTTAAATGAATTTACCCAGTGATTAATTTACCACAACAGCATTTCATTTCCAACAACAAATGATTGTAAGCAGCGAGGAGGACTGTACTGTTTCTTACTAATTATACCAGTGCCCTTAAAGTAATACCAATACCAACAGAGTACTTAATTTGATACCTTTTTTTTTCTTCTTCTACTTCATTCGATACCTATCATGGGTGGAGGCATCTCGTCACGCTGAACTGCCAACTTCACCACAGACTGTAAGGGTTGTCGCTGCTGCAGTAGTTGGCCAATCACGCATCGCATTTAATCGAAGAGCGCTTGCAGTGATTGGCTGCGAGCAAAACCATATAAATATATATATATATATATATATATATATTTTTATTATAGATCTGGGTTAAAAAGGATCAAATGCAGGCATTGTTTGACTACTTGGTACTGGGTTATTACTAATAATGCTCATCTGTTATTTCTTGGTGAGCCCTCTTGTGATACCATAAATACATAAACAAACACACATAAGGAGCAGTTAGGTGCTGCATGACCTGCTGTCAGTCACCGGAATTATGATTTCCCCACATGGGTCCATGTTGGGCTGACGATGCAGGATGACATCACCAGAATGGCACTAAGTGGTTGTCGTTATGTGATTGGTCAGCAATATTAGTTTCTCCTGGAATGTTTAAACGGGAGGAGCGCTTGTTTTTCTCCTGCTTGCAGCCCCCTACAGCACATTACACCCAATCTGTTCACGCTGACATGGCTCCACCTGCATTCAGCGTTAAGATTAAGAATCACATTCTTACTGGAGCTTGTTGACATCCAGCGCAAGTGAATGAGCTCAGAGGCATTAAGGCAGCATGATATATCACTACCATAAAGTAACTCCCAACATTGTGTCTCAAAAAGACTATTCCTTCAACATTACAGCTTATGTTCTGCCTCTGAAATGATTACACACATTTTGAGTTTTAAATAATTTTGAACTCAATGTTCCCCCACTGTCTCTTCCTATATCTCTCCTCTTTCATAACATTTCTTCCCCCCCCCCCCCTCTCTTGAGCTCATGCTTCCAATGCTGTTTGAAACTAACTGCTAATTGGTTGATTTTCATTGACATTAAATTCTGCCTTCAAGCCAAGAGAGAGCGCTGTGTGTGTGAGCATGTGTGTGTGTTTATAGATTCCCTGAAAGAGAGCGATGGGGAGAGGGGCGAGAGAAATGATGAAAAAGGAAATATTATGTAAGCCAGAGTGGTGCTGCGCCTTGTCGTCTTTAGATTAATGTCAGCTTTTATTTAAAGCGAAATTAGAGCGGGTGTAGGAAGATGGGGAGGGTGAGACAAGGATGTAGACAGAGAAGACAGAACCGAATTAAAAAGTAATCTTCATCGTTTTTACTTTCAACTTTTATGTCTGTCAGCAAGATATTAACGAGTTTCTAAAGCGAGGCAATAAAATGATTAATTCCACAAATTGCTTGTACTGTATTAATTCAGAATTCACCAGTCTACTTAAAGGTCCAGTGTGTAACATGTTTAGTTGTTCATTATCAAAATCTGTGTTGCCCGTTCACACGCCCGGGGTAGACGCTCCATATTCATGCCCCATCTTGAAATACGTTAGCCGGTAAGGGACATACAGGACATTCTGCTCCGCCTTTCACGTTTTCGCTGTCACATGATAAACTCACAGGTGCTGCTAATGCTGCTAATGGGTATCGTAGCTTCCCCGGCCCCGGCAAGTTTGAAGAAGGAAACATGGAGGACCACACATATTCAAAATCCAAATTTCAGGAACAGGGGTCTTCTTCTTCGCCCAGAAAAAGAAAAAGGATATTGAAAAGAGCAAGAGACCGGCTTTTTGAAGCGTGAAGGCTACCGTAGCTGTAATACATACTATGAACTGTGTGGCGCGAGAGAGTTGATTGCGATATATGATCTCAACTCTAGATGGGAGAAATTCCTACACATTGGACCTTTAAGCCCAGATGAGATGGCTTTCCGCTCATATCTCTAATCTCCCATCTGCTTACTGCTCTTCTGTGGATGTTAATTAATTAATTAATTAATTAATTAATTAATTAACACAGTAATCTGTCTTTGTCTTTAGCTGTTGTCTGGACTCTGCCGGCGGTTGGATGTTGATGTAGATCAGTGTCAACAGTATGGATTGTCTTATTGAACGTTAATACTAGGTCTGCAATAATGAGAGTTTAATTGGCTTAATCTTATTATTTCCCCGGTTAATTGTTTGGTCTTAAAAAAAACACATCAGAAAGCAGTTAATCACAATGTCCTCGAACCCAAGGTAATGTCATCAAATGTCTTCATTTGACACTCAAACCCAAAGATTTCCAATTTACTATAAACAAAGAAAGCTGCAAACTGTTACGTTTGAGAAGCTAGAGCCATCAAATGTTTGCACTGCGAACAGTTAATTGATGATCAAAATAGCCGCGGCTTCATTTTCTGTCTTTCGACTACGAATCCTAGCCGTTGTATATATGGTTAGCATTGTATCGTGGCTATGAACCAATCAGATGGCTTGATTTGAGCTACCAGTTGTATAAGCTCTGTTATCCCACAGGGGACACATTTATTTAAATCCTAGTTTTGTACGCTCTAGTTTTTATTGTGGAATACAGTATAATTATCTGGTTTTATTTTGTGGGTGTTCTCAATGTTTTTGTATTTGGCATAGGTTGATTAGTAATTTCCTTTTTTTGTTATGGAAGGATAAATTGAACCTTGAGCCTTGTGAAAGGTTGGAAGCAATGTGTTACATGCACATCTACTGTAATTAGGTTAAATAGAGAGGATGTGGATTACTGCTTGGCTCCCATGTGGCTAAGATGAGATAGGTGGTTGCTTTATAGTTTCCTCACGTTGTTTGGGGAGGAAGACAGAGCTTGGAGAGCTTCACACGGTTACAACTTGCGTGTTTCACACCATCAGACAACTTAAGGTGGTGAATTATTATTTACACACTGAACCAATGCATATCTAGTAGGAAATGGCAATATGGATTAAACCACAAACTATCACGTGTATATATGCAGCGTTATATGAAGATATTGATGTACACTTATCGTGATGGAGCAGTTTCTGGATATAATCAATACTATTCAAGAAGATGTAGATAAAATAACCAGGTGGGAATGTCACTCATCCAATGAATAAATTATCTGATAAATCAAAGTGCATTGATCTTTTACATTCATTTGCATCGTCTGCAATGATCAAATACAACCAGATACATTAAAGGGATGGCTGCTGCAGTATTAACAGTGTGGAAAATGTATAATAAGATCTAAGATTGCATAATAAACAGTTGGTCATGTTTTGCATTTACTAAATTATCATTATGTCAGCATACAAGGGGGAAACTTTTGAAATCAGTGAAATGAATAGGGTTTGACCAGAAATGTGTCTCTTAGGATACTATGGTTCTGTTTATTCAGCAGTACAGTATTAAACAACTGGTACAATGCAAGCAAAACATAAAACATATCCATTATAAATATCAGTGCTAGAAACTAAGGCAAACCAAGAAGTAGAAAGAGGGGGGGGGGGGGGGGGGGAAAGAGCATTTTAAAAAAGAAATACAGAGCGGCCCAGAGAGGATTTGGTGATGTGGTTTGAAGGATTATAGAAACCGGTTGGCTGGTTGAATGAGATGGCCTTTAAAGTTTAAATGCCAACTCACGTGTCCCTCCTTCATTCAGTAGCCATGTGTCACACTCAACAACTGCCACAACTCCATATTATGGCTCAAATGGTATTGACAGTGGCTTCTTAACTCCCCTCCTTTTTAGAGATTATATTTTCAGGATATGTCAGTAGGAATACTGCAGAAATGAAAAAGCTGCTACGCCTTCATAGTAAACACATGCACTAATGAAACATGAAATTGTAGTTACTTGTAGGTTTTGGTGATGGTTTAAAGTTTTTAGACTAAATCTGTTTCTTCAATTTCTGATTGTTCCTCTTTTTTTCCCTTCTTCATTCTCCTCAAAATTCTCCAGAAAATGAGTCAGGAGTTTGAGATTAAGCGTCTGTCATTGGAGGAGCAGCGCGATCGCCTTCAGCAGCAACTCGACAACTTGAAAGAGGAGCTCTCGGCCAAGCTCAATATGGCCAATCAGGAGGTACGAAACGTCACGTCAACTCTACTCAGAGTCCTAAAAGGTAAAAAAATGCTGATGCTGTTTTAACCCCTCTGTTGATCCCTTTAGGTGTCCCACTTCCAGGAGCTGGTGAGAGAGGGGGAGCAGAACATGAGTTCAGCACAGGCACAGATCAGCTGTCAGAGGGAAACTCAGGAGAAACTCAAGACAGAACTGGACGCTACTCGAGCCCGAGTCCGAGAGACCAGCAACCTGCTAACTGACCTACAGGTGAAGGAAATACTGAGGATATAAAACCAAGAGGACACTGTTAGTCAGTACAGCTATCAGCCACTCAGTCCGTCAATCAAACTAACCTCAACCTCGTGAAGTTTGCTGATGTTTTTACAGAAAAATCTAAGTGTAACTAATTCTTCCGAAGTTTCAGCAAAAGAGGGAGGGAGTTTGAAAGAAAAAGGAATGATGGATGGCGAGATGGGGTGGGGGGGAGAGGACATTTTGTAAGCGGGAAATGAGATTTAACTTGAGAAATAAGTGCATTACTGAAGGCCAGCTGTGAAATAATGATGATGAGGCTATTTTGGGTAAAGTGGTCCTGTGTTTGAAAAGAGCCCTGCTGGTATGGAGAGACAAGAGGACAGGAAGAGTTGGGTGAGTTAGAGAGAGACAGGGAAAGAGACTTTTTTGTTTTTTTTAAATAAATAATAATAGAGGATAATGTTGGGAAAATTTAATCGTTGCAAAATAATTAACTGATACAGCAAAAGTGGTTGAAATGTAAATAGGAAAGCATATGAATTGAATGTAACGCTGTCTACAACACAAACATTCACAAAGATGAAGTTAAAATATAAAGGAGTGAAAAAAGTCACAGCTGGTGGAAACTCGCACGTAAAATCAGTGAATAGAAAATGCCTAATAAAAGACAGAAAGAGGGATGATAAAAGAGACTGAGAGACTGAATGAGGAGGGATAATTACATGAAATTGCAGAGTGGTGCTCCTTGCTTTCCCACCAGAGCTCGGCTTCGATAAAAAGAGAGGATTTGGACTGTTAAAAAAAAAAAAGGCCAGCCTCACACAGGATTTCATCTTGTGTTCACGCTGAGCTCATTGCAGGAGAGACACAAGAACTGAGACAGCCGGGCCCTGTGACTGTAGATCAGCTGTTTAGCAGGGTGGGAGCCCTTGAGTAGCTCATTACTTTTATAAAAGGTCAGAAAAAGTTCAATGAAAATTATGTTTTAGGCATTTTAAGGGCTTTATTTGACAGGACAGCCGAAGACATGAAAGGGGTGAGAGAGGGAGGAATGACATGCAGCAAAGGGCCGCAAGTCGGAGTCAAACCTGCGGCCCGCTGCGTCGAGGCGTAAACCTTTATATAAGGGCGCCCGCTCTACCAACTGAGCTATCCGGGCGCCCGACTTTGGTCAGTTTTTAGTATAAAAATTGTAAAAATGTACAGATTATTTTCCACAAAACATATTGTGACTATTTTGTGCTAAGATAACCTTGTACTGATTGTTAGAAAAAATTATATTTGGTTGGTAAATTTAATAAAATGGATACAAATGAATACAAGAAATTATGCAATATACAGTATATGCTGTGTTGAAATGTTGAGCTTTACTAATGTCATATTATTTACAGTATTTTTATTTTAGTATTCTTACTTTAAGCACTGGTGGTAAGTAACTTGAGTACTGTACTGTCAAGTACAAATTAGAAGTACTTTTACTCCACTACAATTTAGAGGGAAATATTAATGGAAATATTGTACTGTTTTATCATTATTATTAAAAAGCAAAGATGAGAGAAATGTGCAAAATATGAATGTATATAAAGCAGAATTTTAGTTTAATTTTCTCTCCCAATAAGCATCTCACAACCCTTTAGATTTCTCTTTTGGAGGGGCCCAACCTCCAGGTTGGAAACTCCTGGACTAAACTTCCTAACTGTACACAAAGTAAAAGTAGTTCCACCTTGACCAGCTACAACAGTAAAATGCTATTTTTTGCCTTCAAAAATATGATTTATTTACATGTCTCCATCATGATACATGTCACAGTACAATGTAATCAAAAGTATTAGGATCAAATTGCAGGGCTCAGTTACAACGAAAGGAGAGTGTTCTTGTTTGTCTGAAATTCTGATGACACCATGAGTCACTTTCTCTGAGTGAGTCAGCCCAACATGGACCAAAATTTGGCTTACAAAAGCATCTCCATCACTATAAATATCCAAACCCCCAGATTAACCCGTGGAGCAGCCCTTAAACAAAGTTAAAACAATGAAGAAATTCAACAAATGGGAATTTTGGCTCCATTCCTACCACATACCCCCCGCCCCCCTTAGGTTAATTGAAATGGAAAATGTCTTCTTAAAAACCTAATTTCTGGGATCTAAACTTTTGAGTCTGGATTTAACCACTCAAGCACTTTACCCTGAAGTCGAACAGAGAAGCGTTTAGGTCTTTTTAATGAAAAACTCAGCAGTTAAACCCTGGAGCCTCTTCAGCAGCAGGAAACAGCTGACCCGGTCAAGTTTAGTTTCTGCCTCGGAACCAGCGCATTATAAATGCCCTGTAGCCGTGGCATTATAAATAGATGTGGAGGTGGGCATTATGAGTCATCCAATGTTCAGCTATTGAAATGCTGCATCTGGTTAGTGAGAGCAATGTAGGACGATTTATTTACTTTAAAGCTTCACATTTTTGTTATAAATGATTCAGCACTCTTTCACCAAGTGTCAATCGCTTCAGCATTTTATTGGAACAGGGATTATAGCAGGCATTTTAATTACATACAGTATCACCAATTTTAACCTTAGCCCTTAATTCCAACTTAAATTGTTGCTTGAAATATATAAAGTATTTAAAGGTCCTATGACAAGCTGCTTTTTGGATGCTTTAATAGTCCCCTAATACTGTATCTGAAGTCTCTTTTATATAGGCCTTAGTGGTCCCCTAATACTGTATCTGAAGTCTCTTTTATATAGGCCTTAGTGGTCCCCTAATACTGTATCTGAAGTCTCTTTTATATAGGCCTTAGTGGTCCCCTAATACTGTATCTGAAGTCTCTTTTATATAGGCCTTAGTGGTCCCCTAATACTGTATCTGAAGTCTCTTTTATATAGGCCTTAGTGGTCCCTTAATACTGTATCTGAAGTCTCTTTTATATAGGCCTTAGTGGTCCCTTAATACTGTATCTGAAGTCTCTTTTATATAGGCCTTAGTGGTCCCCTAATACTGTATCTGAAGTCTCTTTTATATAGACCTTAGTGGTCCCCTAATACTGTATCTGAAGTCTCTTTTGTATAGGCCTTAGTGGTCCCCTAATACTGTATCTGAAGTCTATTTTATATAGGCCTTAGTAGTCCCCTAATACTGTATCTGAAGTCTCTTTTATATAGGCCTTAGTGGTCCCCTAATACTGTATCTGAAGTCTCTTTTATATAGGCCTTAGCGGTCCCCTAATACTGTATCTGAAGTCTCTTTTATATAGGCCTTAGCGGTCCCCTAATACTGTATCTGAAGTCTCTTTTATATAGGCCTTAGTGGTCCCCTAATACTGTATCTGAAGTCTCTTTTATATAGGCCTTAGTGGTCCCTTAATACTGTATCTGAAGTCTCTTTCCCGAAATTCAGCCTTGGTGCAGAATTACAGCCACTAGAGCCAGTCCCACAATGAGCTTTCCATAGTATGTGCCATTTCTGTGTCTGTAGCTATTGAGGAGGAGAGAAGGGGGGCAAGGTGGAGGGTGGGGTTGTGGCCTTGACCAACTGCCATGCTTCGCTTGTTTTCAAGCCATGATGTCTCTCTCTCTCATGGGTGGGCCAAATTCTCTGGGTGGGTAAAGCAGAGAAAGGGGAGGTAACCTTCCTCCTTATGAGCTCATAAGGAGCAAGATTCCAGATCGGCCCATCTGAGCTTTCATTTTCTCAAAGGCAGAGAAGGATACCCAGGGCTCGGTTTACACCTATCACCATTTCTAGCCACTGGGGGACCACAGGCAGGCTGGGGGAACTCATATTAATGTTAAAAAACCTCATAAAGTGACATTTCCATGCCATGTGACCTTTAATAATTATTACCTTTTTATAAACTCTTACATATTGGGGTGTTAAGGCTAACCTGTTTGTGTTTGAAGGAGGAGATCGAGACCCAGAGACAGCAGCATGATGCCAGAGTGATGTCCATCAGAACAGAAGAGAAGCAGAAGATGGACAAGATGGCCGATGACTTGGACCAGAAATGGAGAGATGCACTGCGGTAAAAAATAAATAAAAATCTCCATATGTGTTACACTCTTTGTCAGCCTGTCAGTCTCAGTTTCTCGAGTTTTGCTCTTCCCCATTTGTTTCCCCATTCATCTGTCATCTCTCGCCCCCTCTGTCTCACAATCACGCTAGTTATTTGCATAACAAGTCCACTTGTTTATCCAAAGCACTCATGGATATAATAAGAATTGGAAATGAACACAATTGGAAGCAAGCTTATACCGTAGAAGCATCCAATATTTACTGTACAGATTAGGGCTGAACAATTAATTGCATTTGCAATAATATCGCGATTTCCTAATTGCAAAGGCTGCGATTTGGCAAATCAGTCTGCACTCTGCAGAGAAAGCATCAACTTGGCACGCTAACGCTACGCCGTACCCTGAGCTGAATTCTGTCATTCAAACAACTCTTACAGCCATTTTAATAAAAAGAAGGGTTTTATTCGGGCTGAGTCCATACATGCAGTTAATGGATACAGGCACGCAGAACTGAAGGCTCGGTTAGCAACGATTAGCTCTGATTAGCGGTTAGTTCCAGTTAGCTAGTTCCGTTATAAAGATATGGAGTGAAGGAGACTGCCGCGGAGAGGGGTAACAACCAGACTCTGATAAATGACGTTCGGGGAGCTTTCACAGCAGCGTGGCTGCGTTGTTTCAACAGTTTTATTAGTACAGTTAATCCCACGGCAGCATGCTAGGCTACTAGTAACGTAACGATAGCCTCTCTGAGCCAGTGCAGCGTTGACGCTGTCATACACACGGCGCGCAACTTCATGAGGGAGAGGGGCTGGAGGCAGCTCCTCTGTGTGCGCTGTAAAAAAAATACACCGTTGTATATATATATATATATATATATATATATATATATATATATATATATATATATATATATATATATATATATATATATATATATATATATATATATATATATATATATATGTGTATATATGTGTATATATATATATATATATATATGTATATGTATATATATATGTATATGTAAGATTGTTTAATCAATTAAATAATCTAAATACTACTAAGTGTGGTAAAGCCACATATTTGTTTTTATATTTCTGCAATCTGCACTTTAGTTTGTGTGATTTGTTTCTGACTTTAATATGAATGTTTACACCAGGCTTGGTCAGTGCTCAATATACTACTGTGATTGAAGTAGTTATAAAGATGTATAAAATAATAAAAGATGTCATTCATATAAATTCATGCATCAACTAATTTCATCATCACATACAGGCCTGGCCTCCAGGAAAGAACAGTTTGTTTAATCTATCTAATCTTGTGTTGTTCATACTACACAATGATGTATTGCTTGTGTTTGTTGAATAATACAGAAGATAAAGAGCTTATTAAATCATGTTAAATCGCAATCGCAATATTGGTGAAAAAAAAAAAAAAAATTATTAAATTATTTTCCAAAATCGTAATTATTTTTTGTTTTACCAAACTCTGCCTGCCTCTCCGTAGGGAGGAGGTGCGTTTATTGAAGGAGGAGTTGAGCGAGGAGTATGAAGCAGATAAACAGGCGGCGCTGACTCAGATCTCCCAGCAGAAAGAACTGGAGATGATGGCGGCAAGAGAGGGCTGGCAGAGGAAGGTGGAAGACCTGCTGGAACAGGTAAAACACATGCACAGCACTGTATCCATATTGCAAAAGCTGCAACATAGGGAGCACACGCACGTCATGCTGTGACCAGCACAGCTTGTTGCATCACACACCTGGCACTGGGCCGGTGCACAGTCTGTTACGTGCACATACAGTATAGTTGTCATTATTTAGCATTTACTTCAGAATTTCTGTCTTTTGTTGAGGAAAAGCCTTTGAAATCTATCTTTTCCCCAGTGGTGGAAGAAGTATTCAGATCCTAATTACTAATACCACACTGTAAAAAAATACTCTAACAAATAAAAGTCCTGCATTGAAAATGTTACTCAAGTACTTAAAGTACTAAAAGTAAAAGTATTCAATGTAGAAAATCCTCACATTTTAGAAACTGGAAACGATCAAAACAGTTCTGTCAATCAACTACGTGTTTAATCATTTCAGCTGTACTTGGAGCCCTGTATATTGTTGGATAGTTTAATTTATAATAAAACCTTGTATTTTATAAACTAACTACAAGTTTTGTGTGCAAAAATCTGTACAGTAAGTATAGTAATTTAAGATGAGATTAATATTTAAGTCAGATTAATGTAGTGGTGTAAAAAGAGCTATGAAAAGACTCAAGTAAAGTCACTCAAACGTAAGTACAGTATTTCGGTAACTTACATTCCGCCACTGCTTTTTCCTTTGATAGAAATAGGGGACACCCACAGCCCTGACCTTTACCCCTCAACCCAGTTTGGGAATCACTTCATTGACAGCTCCACTCAACGTTAAAGCCTGGAGCAAAGATTGTCCGTCTGAGGAGCGATACAACTCCATCTCACACACACACACCCACACACACACACACAGACACACACACAAAATCCTGCAGGCTTTGCTGCCTCTGAGTGCCTGTGAAGAAGATTTACAGTGATGCCATAAACAACCACTTCACCTGCTTTACAAATCGCATAATTCCCGCAACAGCAATAAATCGGCCTGTAGAAGACTAAAGGATTAAACTTATCTTCCTGTACTATTTTTGTCTCAATTTCTCTGTTCTTCGCCTCGAGTGATGCAGAATTAAAAAAAACATTCTTTTGTTTTTTTAATTAGTTTTTCCCCAAGCCCATATCTCTCCTCATACACATGTATGCTGTATATACACATATAGCACATAGGCACTTTATACACATACTGTACACACACTTAAGAAGATCGTGTGTGTGTGTGTGTGTGTGTGTGTGTGTGTGTGTGTGTGTGTGTGTGTGTAAGTGTGTGTAAGTGTGTGTAAGTGTGTGTGTGTGTGTGTGTGTGTGTGTGTGTGTGTGTGTGGCATTTGAAATGAGTTCTCCTTATAGCTACAATTGCTGGAGATTTTTTGAATGGGAGTGAAAGTGGAAATAAGCAGAGGCTGATCAGGTCAAAATTAAAGCTCTGCAGCAACAGAGAACCATTTGAAGCTGAGTTTCAAACTCAGACACTTGTCTCCTTATTCTCATGTACCCATCCGTGCTGAGCATTCTGCCTCTGGCTAATTCCAAACCCAGCTGAGTCACAACTGAAACCTGAAAGAGGCTCGTCCTGATTTTGCCAAGACTCCGATGGCCTCAGATAAACATTTTCTGACAAACTAGAGCCAACAATCGCAAAAGCAGCTTACGGTAAAACAATACGATGTAAAAGGAACTGCCTGACTTTGTGTGCAAAACAACAAAAAAAGAGCATTTCCCACAGTCACACAAGAGAAACCTGTGTTTTGAGGACAAGGCCCATGTATCTGTGTTAGCTGTGCGATGGACCAATGGTCTGGCCACGGTAGTGGATAGCGATAAATCTGCAGAACATTTTTAGAAAACAGAAAAATATTTCCCTCCATAGTTTTCCAATGCCAACAGTTCAAAACCCCAAAGTCATATATTTGCAATCACATAAAACAAGAAAACTCAGAAGATTGTTTAAGCTCTAGCTATGACAATAACATTTTGAAGACTGGACAGGGAGGAGGAGGCGGGCCTATATTCAATTAAAGCTAGAGTACGTAGTTTCTGTCGCCCCCATGAGGAATTCTAAGTAATGACAACAAAACTGTCGGCGCGTCCACATGATACAAGCCTTCCGTGATCGCGCACGTGCCCTCACCCCTCCTCCACACAGTTGCTAGTAGCCTAGGAGGACATGGAGGATTAAAAAAACATGATGGACTCTTCAGAAGAGGTAATCTTCACACGAGCTTCTGCGCGGGAAAGTCTCCGCACGACACAATCTTCTGAACATAGCCATACTGAGAAATACAGAAAGAGTTGTGTGGAGCTGATAAGTCTTAATTAGCTTTGTAGCAACTCATTTGGCAATGGCTCGAATGTAACGGATGTTAATTAATATCAAAAAGTTACGCACTAAGCCTTAAACTTGAAAAATTATTTCATAAAGGCTTCTATAGTGAGGCTATCTGAATCTGCTGCATTAGTTTTGGTAACCGCATAAATGTGAAACACAGTACAAAGAGCTGCATTTCAAACTGATCATGCAGAGTGGCTGAATATAAACATCAAACAATGTCACAGACCAAATACCTAAGGAGCTTACACGTGTGTGTGTGTGTGTGTGTGTGTGTGTGTGTGTGTGTGTGTGTGTGTGTGTGTGTGTGTGTGTGTGTGTGTGTGTGTGTGTGTGTGTGTGTGTGTGTGTGTCTGTGTCTGTGTCTGTGTGTGTGTGTGTCTGTGTCTGCATCTGTGATGTCTGTGTTTCATGTTCTCATCAAAGGGCTTTTGGTGAATTGTGCTTTATTTGTGGTAATTTTAGCTACATGAAGACACAGCCCTCTGAGTTATAGAGATAATTGGTAAATACATTATTTTGTGTGTATGCATAGGAGTATACTGTACTACACACCATTTTCATCTAACAATCAGCACAAAAAAGAAATTAATAAACCAAAATGTTGAACAATTCCTGTAAAGGCAACAAACATGAAACATAGCTGGAAAAACATTTTTATGTAAATTAAAATAAATAAATAATGTAATTCAGTAAATAGTAAAATAATACTTTAAAGGAGTTAAAAGTATTATATGGCCACATATACAGTATATGATGCAAATAAGTAAATATAGCGAAAAATATTAACAAGTCGGTAATCATGAATAAGAATTAATTAGAAACAAGTATAATCAACTAATCAACAATTTTTTTTAAATGCCACAAATTCTCTGGACTTTAATTTGTAAATGTAATATCTTTGGATTGCTGGTTAGACTAAATATTTTTCACTATACTTTGTCATGACTTATTTTCTGACATTTTATGGATAAAACAATAATCACAATCGATAACTAAACTAATCCTCAGCTGCAGCCCCATAATAATGCTCTTATTACTAGTATACCTTGTGCGTATACCTCATGCATCACTTCACAACTTAAACGTTAAGCTGCCATTACTGTTCACACATGACCCATGATTGAAACTAGCAGCTGTCAAAATGACAACTCTTGTATGATGGCTGTTTTAGCTATATTTAAATAATTCATAGAGGCACTGCTATACAGCCAATTCTCAAATGGCCTCAACCACACAGAGAACCAGGCTTTTTTTTTTTAAATATTAGACACATTTTGTTTTTGTATATTTTATTACATGTCAGGGAAGCGTTATTATAGACCTAGTCTCGCTTGGCCAAACCATCCACACGCTGCGGAGCGGAGGAGGGTCCAGCTAGTCCTCACAGCATTCTGGGATGGGAGAAAAACGTGCTCTGGTTTATTGGCATTTCTTTAAACCAATCACAATCCTCATGGGCGGCCCTAAGCTCTGCACGGAGCCGCTTTAAAATAGTTGTGCGAGGGAAAACTCAGATTTGACAGATATTCTAGCTAGCTGTCTGGATTTACCCTGCAGAGATCTGAGGAGCAGTTAACAATAGTCCTCATAAATCCACCGGAGTTTAAAATTTCAACACAAAGAAAGTGGAAGGAAAAGCGGCACTGGAGCAATCCCGGAATGGGAACATCAAGTATATAGACTATTATAGGCCCCTACGCAACTTCTAGACAAGTCCCGCCCTACGAAGCAGCCCGATTGGTTGGGGTTAGGCATTGACCTCAAGTAGTTACGGTTAGGATAGCCGATTGGTCAGGGGATAGAACCTGAACAAACCGGGTTTGGTTACCTTGCAGGTTTTGTTTAGAAGTTGCGTGGGTTCCATATAGAGTGCGGTGATGAACTTTAATAGAGGTGCAACGATGAATCGATTAGTCAACTATTGAATTAATCGCCAACTATTTTGATAATCGATTAATCGTTTGAGTCATTTTTTTATTAAAAAAAATAAGATTTCTCTGATTGCAGCTTGTTAAATGTGAATATCTTCTAGTTTCTTCTCTCCTTTGTGACAGTAAACTGAATATCTTTGAGTTTTGGACAAAACAAGACATTTGAGGACGTCATCTTAGGCTTTGGGAAACACTGATCTACATTTTTCACCATGTTTTGACATTGTTATAGATCAAACAACTAATCGATTAATCGAGAAAATAATCAACAGATTAATCGACTATGAAAATAATCGTTAGTTGCAGCCCTAAACTTTAATGCTTCCTCCATGTTAATCTGTTGTCTTTACAAATCCAAGTTAATATAAAACAACAGAGTCCCGTCATACCCGCTATTCAGGTGCCCTGAGTTTTTCTTTTTAACGGGAATACTGTTTTCATTCACTAATTAATTCCAATGGCAGCTAGTTTGCCCTTTTGGTTTTTCTCTACTGTACCTGATAAGTCTCTCTTCATCTGTGATTTCCTTAAGGGTCAGCATTGACTACAAGAAGTGTTTGAACACCCAAATGAATCCAAATTATTTTGACTTTTGAGATAAACAAGCCAAAAATGAAGCATGCCCCATCGCAAATGTGGACTCTCATGTCTGTCGTAAGCTGGTCAAACCAAGCATCAGCCTCCAGCATTTGATTGACACAGCAAAAGAGAAATGATTTACTGGATGTATTCCCTAACTGAGTTTTTTGTGTGTGTGGGTGGATGTGCCATCCTTATCTATAATTACTTCTTTTTCATTACAATATTTTCATTACAAGCCCCAGGCTGCTATTTGTGTGTGTTGGTATGTGTGCATGAGAGTGAGTTTAATTAAGACATTAAGGGTTAGATGGATGCAACTGCAGGTTGTTAAGGTATTTCCACCTCGGTAATCTTGTATGTCCTGGTATTTTTCCGTAAATGTAAAAAATTATCCAACTTAACAGACACGTACCGGACACAGGAAGGGAGGCTAAACTGTACAGGTCATACTTCTGTCTTTTTAAATCCATATCCAGTGTAGAACCCCACAAACTTCATCCCAGCCTGGCTCCTCATCCTCACATTTTAAATCCATTTTACCTCGCAGTCACTATGTAGTACTCCTACAGCAAGAAATCCTGCCAGGGATTTATATGCCGGAGCTTGAGGAAGAGTGGCGTGTGGAGGGCCAGAGCCGTCAGTCTGGCCCCTAAAGGTTCCAATATCTCCTCAAAACAAAACTGTTTAGTGTGCAGTGTGATGGGGATTACGCTAGTTGGCTTTATGTTATTTGGTTCTGTGCGCTGTCGCTCGTTGTCTGACAAGCTGTCAGCTCTTTGAGATGAGTGGCGAAATCTCCCAACTACAGCTCGGTGTTTGGCTCATATCCATGTGTCGATACCACCACCAGTGAATAATTGTCAAAACAATCTGTAGAAAAGAGTTTTTCACATTAGGGTTAAAGAATGAATGAAAAGGCGCAGGTGGAAACACAAAGAGGGAGCGAAGGTGTACTTAACGCTCACCTAATTAAATGTGCATTAATTAGAGCGAGTTGTTCATTTCCTGAAGATACATATTTCGTAAACGGCCAAAGCCATTTGCTCTAAAGAAGAAATTGTATGTGATGTTGCTGCACAGAAACATTGTTTTTTTGTTTAGTGTGCGGGCACACTGACCTGTCCACATTTTCTTTTATTACCTATACGTCTGTCCATTTCTTTACATACTTAGATTACTGTTTTTCCCTTCAGTATCAACATCTGTAACTAGTGTATATCTGCTTTTTTTCTTCCAGATCTCTCTATTGAAACAGTCCCTAGAGCTGCAGTTGTCACAGTCCCAGTCAGCTCTCCAGCAGCTGCAGTCTCAGTTCAACCAGGAGAGGGAGCTGCTGAGCCAACAGCTGAAAGGTATGCTGGCCTATGCCGCTTTCCTCTTATGCTAGGTTGAGCCATGAAATGCAAATCCAACATTAGGCTTCCCGACTCATTTAAAAAAAAAAAAGGCAAGAAAATGAGAGAGAGATTTGCGCGAGCCAATGACAGAGTGTCCTGCCCCGGTTGTAAGCGACCCTGGAATTCACATTGAAATCGTTCCGTGTCCGGCCCACCTCTCGACCTGGGTCGCGAGGCCAAGTCGATGGACGTGAGCAAACACTTTCAAACACAAAGTCAACCCTGGTTGAGCTCTCGGTGTGAAATGGGTATAAGGGGGAACTGCAACTCCAAGCTGGCAGCAACAGTCAATCTTCCCTTAAAGTTACATTCTTTAAGATTTTCGTTTAAGGAGAAATGGTCATTTGCAAGAGAGGAGTGGTTTAGGCGCACACAGTGAGCTGTTAGATGAGGAGCTGCAGTCGACACGCTCTCATTCGGGTATGTGCGAACCAGCACAGCTCCCAACACCTCGGCTAGTGAGTCAACGGGCGATGATACATTGCGATGTTTTGCAATAAGACAAAAATACAGGATTAGTTGAAATGGAAATGCTTTGCTTGTTTTAGTATTATGTGCTTTTACAACACATTTGAGCCATCACAAAGTGCATGATATCTTATCACATTCTGCTCAGCGACTGGAACAGATTGTCATGTCATCTGTCTTGTTAGAGAATAGAATAGAAAACCGTCTGCTTTTAAAGATACTGTGAGGTATCACAGTCTACATGTGTAGGGCTCTTTTTGTGCGTGTTTGCAGAGTTGCAGAGAGAACATCAGAGGAGAGAGCATCGACTACAGGAGGCCCACTGCTGTGCCCTGAGCACCATGGAGGAGGCCAGACAACACCAGATAAGGGTAGGAGTTACAGACAGACAGACAGACACACACACATCCAAATAGACACACACCAAGCATGTACAGAAGGTGTGCATTGTTTGGCTTGGGAATTGTCACATACACTGCATTCCTAAATCTAAAATTGAATCAAAATCAGCATATGCACTCGGCCAAGCACAGTGGAAGCACTGTTGCTGGGGATTAAATTTGCAATTTTGCAGTTGTTCACAAGGGCTTTTATCCCCCTGAGCTACCCAGGCACTGTCTTTAGTTCTGGCACCTTTTTAAAGAGATATTTTGCCGTTTTAAATCCAGCTCTGTGTCATGACAGTGTGGGCAGCGTGTTTTTAGATGAAGGGTGTTTGGCTCTCCTCCGTGGCACTCCTCTGCTCTTCCGTGCACTGACGCCACGAAGGGAAGCCAAACACCGTTCATCTTAACACACTGCCCACACTGCCAGGAGACAGAACTGGTTTAAAATTGACAAAGTATCCCTTGAGTTCAGGCAGAATTATTTCAAAAATGCACTCATGTATGTGCCTGTTATGATAGTGTACACCTGTACAAATATGCTTTTCAGTAGAAAAATGTGCTGCTGCTGTACCTATGTTTTACCCTGTTCTCATCTGCAGTCTATGGTCAGCGAAAGTCTGTCAAATAGTTTCTGGTGCAAGATGAGATCCTCAGTATGAGAACTGTAAAATGAAGATTTTTCTCTTACATGTAATGCGATTTGTTTTCCTGGGATTCTCTACACAAGACATTATCCTCAGGTCATTTCCTCTTGAGAGGAAATTATAGCCTCATACAGTTTGGAAAGTGCAGTAGTCAGTGTTGCAATTTGGACTTTTTTTTCCAATTTAATCTGTAGCACAGTATTTCTTTATGGTAGGTAAATATTGGTTGTGAGACTCAAACTACCAACACAATGCACAAATTGACAGTCTACAGTAATTATAGGGAAAAGCGTTTTAGTTCTAATATCATCAGTTTTAATTTAACGATCTTTCCATTCCTGCTGCAGAGAAAAATGGAGGTAAAAGATTCATGGAGCAATTAAATCAGCTGAGAACACTCAGCTGCTTGAAACAATGTGAAACAATTCATTAGGTTCATCTACTTTAATTTCACCCATTTCCTTGTTAAATGATATTGAAAATGAGCCAGGCTGGTAAAAGCTTATTGTTGACTTTATGGTTGAATCATATAATTATGTTGCAGGCAGAAACATTTGATGATTTCTTTTTACTGCCCCATTGAACAACGTGATTGTAGTACTGTGTCTATGAAGGGGATGTGTCAGGTACATCTTTTAATGTTGGTTGGATCACATAATGCACCTTATGGAAAAGAGACTGTTCAGTTGGTGTGATTTCATGCATGCTAAATAAAACAAACTGGGCCAGGTTTTTGCTGTTTGACCCAAGTTGGCAACCAGGCCAATCTCCCAAAAACAGTTTGTGGATTCCTTTCCGCAGGAAAAAGCATTAAAGGTCCTATGACATGCTGCTTTTGGATGCTTTTATATAGGCCTTAGTGGTCCCCTAATACTGTATCTGAAGTCTCTTTTATATAGGCCTTAGTGGTCCCCTAATACTGTATCTGAAGTCTCTTTTATATAGACCTTAGTGGTCCCCTAATACTGTATCTGAAGTCTCTTTTATATAGGCCTTAGTGGTCCCCTAATACTGTATCTGAAGTCTCTTTTATATAGGCCTTAGTGGTCCCCTAATACTGTATCTGAAGTCTCTTTTATATAGGCCTTAGTGGTCCCCTAATACTGTATCTGAAGTCTCTTTTATATAGGCCTTAGTGGTCCCCTAATACTGTATCTGAAGTCTCTTTTATATAGGCCTTAGTGGTCCCCTAATACTGTATCTGAAGTCTCTTTTATATAGGCCTTAGTGGTCCCCTAATACTGTATCTGAAGTCTCTTTTATATAGACCTTAGTGGTCCCCTAATACTGTATCTGAAGTCTCTTTTATATAGGCCTTAGTGGTCCCCTAATACTGTATCTGAAATCTCTTTCATACTGATTTTCCTGCAAGAAATCTATTTCCATTACCAATGTGAGTCGTCATAAACAGCGGCTTTCGATTGATACTGCCACTCCTCCAGACTTTAAACTTCACAAAGAGAAAGCTGAATATTATTCCAGTAATTGTATACATATTGCTTAGATTTATTAATACCTTAATGGATTTTCTAATGTTTTGTAGCTGTGAGCAGCTCTTCTTGTTTCTTTAATGTAATGCATTGTGGGACAAATTGTGTCCAACAGCACGCTCAATAAACAAATAGATGAAGTCGACATACTGACTGTTTTGACTATGATCAATTTTGTCATTTTTGTCATTAATGAACACACTACATACTCAAATCCTGATGGGAATTGGTAAGGAATTGCGACACAGCTACAGTGTTCATTTGTGCTCGTCGTTTGTCTTCCGAGTTTAATGTTCCAACAACATGGCATTATAAATGCAATGATTTCTTTCAGCCAACTCTGAAATTCCATCAATGCCGAAGCACAGGTTCTCCACAACTGTGTCACCACATGGGATAATGTATTTTTGATCTAACATGTTCTATTATCTTGATCCTTTCCTCCTCTCCCCCCCCTCTCCTCGTCTCTAACCCTGTGCCAGGCCCTGGAGGAGCGTCTGAAGCAGGAGCAGAGGGAGGAGGTCCACGCTTTGAAGGAGGCCCACAGGAGGACCTTAGACATCCTGAGACAGCAGTCGGACCAGGAGCTGCAGACGCTGCGATTTGAGCTGGAGGACGAAGGGAAAGCAAAGCTGGGTAAATGAGAATACACATACACGTAATTGCAGTAGTTTAAAAAACACACAGCATAGTTTTTAAACTACAGCAGTGACGTTTGAACCCTCAGCAAAGATGTTTCTACCTATGGTGATTACGTTTCTACCCTACCTGCTGTGTTGAGGTTTATTCCCGTAATGATTATTTAAAAAAAAAACCTCCTCATTCTCCATCTCTTGACTATTAAAAGACTGGAAGGAAACCCAACCATCCATGGACAGAGACGCGATGTATACCTCTGCAAGATGTTTAAAATTCACGGGTTGTAATGTAAAAGACTCTTTGAGAAACTCTGTTATAAAGGGACTAAATCAGCAAATTGCATTTAAGAAGAATAATAAGTGATAGGCTAATCACTTGGCATAGGAATGACAACACTTTTACCCACTAGTTTTTTTTTGCAATACCAAGGCCTTCCGTGTTAGATAGTGTCAAGTTGTTAAAAGCTACCCTGGATTTTAATTGCACTGATAATCAAAGAGTTTAAGTTTAAGTTACGAACCGACTGTCTGTGGTCTGTGAACAGGTACAGTACACAAGTAGTCAAAATGTAACCTTATGTTGAAATATCTGACAGAAATAGACAGCCTGCATTAAATTGCCTTTTGATGGTAAAACGAGATTGAGATTAAATCTCTCAAAATGTAAGAAGTTTAAAATCTCAATTTCATCTCTTCTGATGAAAAGCTCTTATTCGGTGGAGAAGGATTCACAAGGAACAAAGAGGATATGCAGGGCATCATTTATGATCTCCCCTCAGTGATCACTTTAGTACACAGTCAGCTGGTTTTCATCAAACCGCCATATTTCTTCTCACAGTGATATTCCTACCCATGATGCTGAGATGTTGCTTGTCACTTCTCCCCGATGTGTAAATGTTCACTCCCTTTAACTCCGGTGTCTCTGTCTGTCAGCATCTCTTCGTGCAGAACTCAACCACATCCATGCTGCATCAATAGAGCATCTAAAGCAGATCCACCTTAAAGAAAACACCTCCGCCAAACGAGATCTAGAGAAAGCTATGGAGCACAGCCGTCAGCAGGTAACTGCGTTTCTTTCTTTTCTTATGATCTGTTTTCTTCTTTGTTATTTTCTTGTGTTTGTGTTTGACCAGCAGCTTCTAACTTACAACTTCTTCTCTTTACGTTTCTCTGTTAATTTGTACACTGTTAATGTATTTCTTCTAGGAACAAGAGCTCCTAGTTCGTATATCAGACCTGCAAGCAGAGCTGTGTTCCCGTAGCAACCGCATCACAGATCTGGACCATGAGATCCACTCTCTGAACGAGACCATCGACACTCTGACCAGAGAGCTGGAGATAAAGGGCAAAGAGGTGCTGCGGGTCCGCAGTGAAGCTAACCATCAGATAAGGTACATAACACCAGAATGATCCATACATTTGGAAGTCAAACATCAATTTCACAACACATACTCTAAAATATGTGTTTTATATTAACGAAAGGGGCAGAACTAAACTCTGACTCAACATTAACTGACCCAGTTTTGCAGACGACTAATCCTGCACTTATGTCATATGGGAATAACCATCTGAACAGCTTATGATTAAAAGCATTATGCTTTGAAACTCATTTATGCCACAACGTGTTTCTGATGTTGTGAGTTTATATATATATATATATATATATATATATATATATATATATATATATATATATATATATATTTCTTTTTTTTTTAACACACATTGTACAGCGAATCTAACTCTGTCAACAGCATTTGTAAAAAACAGTAGGTACAGAACCTCTGACCTGTCATTTTAAGAGCTGGGTTGGTGGTGATGGTGCACTGGATATGACACATGCCTTTGGTGTGGGAGACCTGGGTTTGATTCCTACTGTGATACATCAACTAATGTATTCCTGAGCAAGACACTTTACCCATAGTTGCTCCAGAGGTGTGCAACCTCTGAAAAATATAGCAATTGTAAGTCGCTTTGGATAAAAAGGTCATGTAATGGGTCGGTACCATTTTATTCAACCAAAAAATGTGTTATGGCAACATGCATCTTAAGTTGTGTAGTAAGAATGCATTCTCTTACATGGGTACTCCAGCAATATATTATTGTACTTCCATAAAGCTAGGGGATTTTACTTAAAGAATTTAAAAAAAAGTCGAAATGAAAGCAGCAGATATCCTGACTTGTTGTCCCTTGTATGGGTCAAGCCCCCAAAACACTTGATCCTACACTTCCCATGATTCAATTCGGTAGTATCTTGCATCTAGGTTTGAGGGCATTTAGACACAGTGAGACCAGAGCACTGACTAGGGCTGCACTATAGTACAGAAGCTACGCACTATAGCTTTAAAGTAAACGTCCCATATGTAAATTCAGCACCCTCTTCATGACTTCCTTCCACAGTAACCATGGATACCATTTCATTTTAGCATTACAAGAGAGCCCACATAATAATGTGTGTAACTTGTGATATTGTCCATGCATCCAACACACATTACATGGCCTTACCTTTCCTCACGGTTTATTGCTTAGTATTGTCTGTCTCTGTTGCAGGGCCCATGAACAAGACCTCTCAAAGAGACATGAGAGGGATCTGGGGGATATAAATATAATCCATCAAAGAGAAATACAGATCATGCTGGCCGACTTCAACAAGGCCCAGGAGGTCCTCAAAGACAAGATCACTGCGCTACAAATACTGTGAGTCACAGAAAAGTGTGATTACGTCTGTAGTGTTGCTCCTTTAGGCTGCCACGCTTTCAAGATTTTTAATATAGTCTCTCAGTTGTCTCTGTTTCTGTCTCTGCTTTCTCCTTGTAATGCTATCTACCTACCGTCCTACTTTGCGTACGTACGTCATGTCTGTTTGTCTAGGTTGGAGGGGACAGAGGACAAGTTAAGACACAGAGAGAGCCGACCAGAAGACCTGCACGTCATAGCGGAGCTCCGAGAGATGGTCACCGAAAGAGAAGCACTGGTGAAAAAGCTGGTGGTGAGTACACGAGGTGGCATCTGGGGTGAAGATCATTTTGTAAAACTATGACTAAATACAGTACACTGCTTAACTCAGTCTTAAGGCACAACACACGAGGCCATGTGTGTTGGTTTATGCAAGTTAAAGGCATACATGTAAACATACAAGGGGGTGAGAGTTTGATACTCAGAAAACTTGGGTGGAGTATCACTTTAAAACGCGCGTCGTCTCTTTCATAGGACGACAAGAAGTTCTACCAGCTGGAGTTGGTCAACCGAGAGACGGGGTTCAACAAGGTCTTCAATTCCAGTGCCAATGTTGGTGTAATCAACCCTCTTATCAAGGTAAGTGGTCTCATACCCAGAAGCCCTTGTAAGTGTGAGTGGCATGGCTGTCGAGGATCGTGTGGGTGTTTATGACATCATCGTCCCCATTTTTTGAGGGGTGGTTGTATGAAGGCCACTCAGCTCAGACAGGTGAAATCACAAAATCCCCACACAACAAACATTAGTCTGGCACACACTGTAATCCTTGTTTTTCTTTTTTTTATTCTGGTATTTTAAAAATGTTTTTATTCTATTTAATTTAAAAGCTGCTGCGTGTGTGAACATTACTAACAGCCTCATAAAGACTGATTGATATTTGTGCACAAAGCTGCTCATCATCCTTCTTGTGTGCACACAGCTGTCATACCTACTGTTTGATCCTGGGAGTCATTCAGAAACCATGCTTGATTTCAGCATCATAACATCAGTCCTCTCCCCCTCCTTCCTCCTCCTCATGCCACTGTTGCTCACTGTGGGTTGTTCGGCTTAGATAACATACACATCCTCGGTTCCCTTTCTTACATTTCAAAATTTGGTGAAACGGTGTGCAAGATTAGAACATTTTTGACTTTGGAAACTCCAAGTGATAGTATCAAGAGAGTGTCAGTGTAGGCAGCAGTACACCTCTCTTCGCCCAACAAATCCGCATTTTAGGCCCATTTGTTCCGACGCAGGTTTTTCTATAATTTGTAT
This sequence comes from Zingel zingel, assembly GCA_023566125.1. NCBI lineage: Eukaryota > Metazoa > Chordata > Actinopteri > Perciformes > Percidae > Zingel > Zingel zingel. The sequence goes on from CM042337.1 coordinate 11,455,123, forward strand.
TTCTTGTAAGATGCCTTGTACTCTTCTACTTCAACAAATGTCATCCATTTTCACAAACGTTTTGATATTCTACCATTGCTAAATTGTGTTTTTTTGATCAGTTGCAGTCCTCTTGAGTTGTGCAATTGACTACAGTGATTGTCCAACCATAACTTACCAACTGTAACTAGGCACGTCAGGTCTGTCAAGCTTTGGATTTCTCTACATGTGGAAGCGACGTGTATGCGGCTGTGATGAGAGCGATACTTTAGATGTAAAGAGTTTGGATGGTCTATTTGAACCTTTTCAAAAGTGTAAGGACTGGAGGAAACTGTGTGTTTATTTTCCTCTGAGCTGCAATTGATAGTACATCCAGCTAACCAAGCGTAACTTTAAGGCCAGGGAGGGTGTCATTAGCTAACTGTGTGAGGGTTACAGGTTGCAGTAGAAAAAGCCCAGTTCAGGATACTGTACTGATACTGTACACTGTGTTGTATTCCCCCACTGTCTGGAAGTTGGTCCTGGATGCTTCTATACCAGAATTTAGGCTAACGTTAGCGACTCTGTCCTGCTCTTCATTGGATTTTGGGCGGTTTACGTTTGCTACAAACTAAATGCATTCCTCTAACACAGCATCTCCTTCCCCACCCCTGCCTTTCTATGTGTGTCTGTAGTTAAAAACAGGCAGCCAATCAGATCACCGCTTCACCAGCTTTTCTAGCCAGTCAGCTCTCCGATTGGCCGGCCATCCCGCCATGAGTCATGAAGGAGAAGAAGAGGAGGGACAGGAGGTGGAGGAGGTAGGACCAGGTGGCCGCTTTGTGCCTCCTCACTCCCCCCTCCAGAGCTCCCTCCCCAGTCCTCTTGGGAAAGCCCTGCCACTGTTCAGCCCTCTTCCTCTTTTTCCTCTTCCTCAGCATCCTCTTCCTCTTCCTTCTCCTCATCCTCCACATCATCCCATGCCAAGCCTTGCTCTTCCTCATGCTCCTCATCCTCAGGAAGCCCTGGTGCATCATCAGGGCCTGCAAAGCTTTAGGAGGTGAGAACCAATCTGTCTTCCTGGCACTCGGTTCACTTTCACTTCACCTAATTCAGGTAGCGAATTACGTGATGTGTGCTGCCCGCACTGCAGTGTTGTAGTACCAGACCTGCCAACATATACGCATTTCGCTGCTCTCTAGGTACGCATTTTGTTGCATCTTTCATTTCGCCGGTTTCAGTTTCTATGCAATCTACATCTATGACGTTGATTCTGCCGCTGAGCCACAACGTGTAAGTGGAGTGAAAAGCTTTCGGCCAATCGGAGCGCTGCATTTTAACCCTCCGCCCACCTGCCCCTCCTAGCCAAATGCTTTGCGCGTTTAATTCAATTCAGTGTCTCAAGCGAGCCAGGCTGGCTGGATAACTGTGGGCTTGCATGCCATGGCTGAACCGATTTCTTGACAGCTATCGGGAGAGATGGCCTTGAATCCACATGTCTAAGCTACCTCATCACGCGCTCTGCACCGTGTGCAAGACAGACATGAAGGGGCAACAGGTAACAAACACAGTCCCACACGCAAATACTGAGTCGGGTATGGCTGCAGCATGCAGACCTCCCGCCTCATGCCTCCCATGCTCACTAACTTAACCGTGACTTCATTTGGAAAATAATTCACGATGTCGTAGGCTATTCTGAACATCTGAGTTTACCGTTGGACGTGCCCAGGCATGAGACGGGAGTAGCATGAGACAGAGGTCTCCAGGCTGCAGCCATACACTCTTGCAAATACTCTCCTCCCACTCCCCGAAACATAATAATATTAAAAATAAAAGGATGATAAGAAAAAAACGTCCATATAGTGTCAATAGGCTAGCCTATCACACCCGCCATCCTCCCCATTAGTTGGGGGCAGTTAGAAAAGTGGTGCAATGGCTAGAAAACTAGAAGGTTTTAGACAGGCCAGGTGCTGATTAACGTAAGATAAAGATAACAGTTAGGCTATTTTTTAGCCTACTTGAATTTATGAACATAAATAATGACCTTGACATCATAACAGAGAGTCCAGATGTTACGAGCTCAGTTAATGATGCATAGCATACAGTAGGGCTATTTGCTAGGCCAATGTGATGGCAACTGACATAATGCAATGTCACCCATGTCAATCTTTTAAAACCCTATCTGAAAATATCTGACCCATGTTATTTATTAGCCTATAATTGTGTCTCTGCCAGGCTTCAATCTTGTGCTTTTTTAGTAGTTGCTTTAGGCCTATTTAAAGTTGTTTTATGTTTAAATCATTACTTAGACTACTTCAATAATCAGAAGAAGGCTATGTGTTAACCTGGTCTGACTCTCATCTTTAACACAGAAGTACTTATGCCTATGTATTAGCTCTCTCTGCCTCCTATTGGCTAGACTAACAAATATATGGGCATAACAAATTGGACAGGATATAAGAAAACATTTGTTTAGTTTCAGTACACCTACAACCATTCATCCACTCCATTCCTCTACACAGTAATAACAATTTATTGTAATCTAGGAGGTAGTGATGAGCCAAACAATGTATTTGAATTTAATTACATATATCTAGTTTCCTTTTGATGTGTGTGTGTGTGTGTGTGTGTGTGTGTGTGTGTGTGTGTGTGTGTGTGTGTGTGTGTGTGTGTGTGTGTGTGTGTGTGTGTGTGTGTGTGTGTGTGTGTGTGTAACATAATTTATAATATTTGTAACAATATGCAGGAATATGACCTACTCATAGTAGCCTATCATAATGTCCCCCCTCTCCACCTACACATCAAATCGATTCATATTTTCAAAAAATCGATTTTTTAGATTTTTTTTTGCAATTACATTTTTTATGGCGAATGGTGTTACTGTTTACATGTTCAATTCAACTAAGAGTTACCTCAGGATTTTTTGTTGTTTTATTAGCTCAATCCAAATAGAGTATAAATAATTTAATAGTTTAACAATCTTTGCTGCACACTGCACAGTGACTTTTCAGTTAGAGAAAGGGTTTGCCTTTGCAATTTTGTTTATGTTGATGCACTTTAATTAAATACAATAAATATATACTTTTAAAATATATTTACAGTTCGCAGTTATTTTGTTTTAAATGGAAGGGGGTGGGGGGGAAATCGAATCGTAAATCGAGTTTTTTAGGGAAAAAAATCGCCCAGCTCTAGTTTTAAGACCACTTTTTGAAGGTCTCTGAATCGACCGCATTTTTACTAAGTCTTGTCTCGGTCTCGGATAAAGAGGACTCTGGGATTTTATTTCAAGACCGGTCAGGACCACAACTGCAGGGATATCACTAAATGTGCATTGGCTAATTGTATGTGTTAACATCATTACTGCGATTGGATGTAAAACTTCCTTCTTCAAATGCAACCAATAACTTGACTCATTTCTAATTTGAAATTTGTTACCCGCCCCCTTAATAAGCACCCCCAAGAAAGTGAATGCGGGAGACAGAGAAGCTCTGGCTGTCTGCCACTGGTCTTGGTCTTGGTCTTGACTCGGTCTCAACCCCTCAAAGTCTTGGTCTTGACTTGGTCTCGATACACCTTGGTCTCGGTTTAGGTGGTCTTGACTACAACACTGCCCCAATGTCTGTATCTCTCACCTCACTCCTTAGTTTGCCTCGCTTCAATCCTCACTCCTCACCACCCACCCACCCTCCCCACCCTTATAAAAAGGGAGCCAGCCCTGAAACTTTGCAATTACAAATCAGTCTCATTTGGACTTCAAATGCAAAGAAAGTGAGTGATTTAAAAGCACAGCAGTAACTCAGAAGTGCAAGTTGCAAATGTGGAACCTTTAAGATAACGCTTTGGTGCTGTGTGTACTCCCAGCAAACAGGCAGTGGCCACACAGTATACGAGGAGATGAAGGAGAAAACACTGGGAGGTCTGCTGCTGAAAGATGTAAACTGCAAACCAGCTGAACCAAACAGTTGGTTTAAAATCTGAATGTTCAGAAAAGCTGATTTCAAGGGGAGAAACACTTTGTTAGTCAGTTGTTTTTTTCTCATGTTTTTTAGGTCTTATTTTGAAGATGAGAAAAAGTTTTTTCTCACCTTCCCTACATCTTCACCCTCTGTTTTTTTTTTTTTTTACTCTTTTTAATCTCTGAAGCAGGGTCAAATGTAAGCTGGGTTTAGAAACTGGATGAAAGCTCGCTGGTTGTGGTTTGATCCCAAACTCCTGCTGTGCATGTGTCAAAGTGTCCTTGTATGTGGGGGGAAAGAACAATATAAGGTCCTGTAAGGTCATCTATTGTGGACATCACACCAGCCTTCACTTGTTTGGCATCTATTACAAGCACTCACTGGATCTCCCTGATTACACTCCGGTACTGCCCTCAATCACTACACACACGGGAATCTCACTTCTGTTGGTGTCTACTAAGCTATAGGGCTGGGACCATATGCTTTTGTTTCGATTCTTTCTCGATACGTGGGTTCCGATTTGATTTGTATTGCGAATTTCGTTCATTGGGATTCTAGAAGTAACGCGATTTTTCTTTTCCTTCTTTAACAAAAACAACAGTTAAATAATAAACTTCTAGAGACAATTATATCATGAGACATTTCTAAAAACTAATTGTTTTCTATAAAGAATGCACATCACATGTCAGTTAGTCTGATATTTATTTAATTTGTAAAGAAGTACATAACGTGTGTTCTGCATTTTCTGCTTTCGTTTCGTTTTCATTTTGCTGGAAATGGACATGATGTAGTCACAGTCGGCGGTACCGTGTAATCAGAAAGTATTTTGAAGAATCATTGCTATACAAAATATTGATTCTAGGGAAAAGAATTGATTCTAAAAATTGTCGGGAAAAATCACCATACATACGATTTTTGATTTATTTATTTTTTGCAAACCCTACTAAAGTACCATGCGTACCTACTAAAAATGTGTGTATCTGATTGTACCCATCTGTATGTTCAGTTTGAGTATCTCTGTCGCTTCTCACCATCCTAACAGACATGTTTCTCTTCCATCCCTCAGCCTTCCTGAGGCCAACGCCACAACACCATCTGACGGGAGGAGGGTGGAGGCAGGAAAAAGCAATGAACATGTTGTAAAAGAAGAGGATCTGTACGCCCAGTACTTCACTTTCTGACCGGCAAAAAAAATAAAATTCCACTTCTGTCAAAAAAAAATAAAAAAAAAAATGAGGTAATGGGACAGAGAGCTAAAGTTGGACAGCAATCAAACTGTAGGTTTTGAAAGTAATTTAGCTAACATTATTTTCAAACGTCCACTGCCAGTCACAGCGCTCCCATCAATCATGTGCAGTACTGAGATCCCAGTGTGATTGCAAACCTTAGGGCTTCCATACATGGGGAGCATGATGAGTAATGTGGCTTGTCAGTGCGTCCTCATGAAAGTGTGCATTGTAGCAGGAGGTGAGGCAATATTAACACTTTCATACCATCTGCAGTTGTGCCAAACGTGACATTTGTATGAGCTTCTAAGTGTGGAGGAATAAATATAAGGACCCATGACATTTCATTTTGGTAGACCCAAAAGTTAAACTGTAAATGTAGATTAGAGGTGGTGTGGTGGTATTGAAGAGGGTCACTTACAGTTGTTTAAGAGACAAATTGAAATTCCACTCAAGTTCCCCACAGGGATGAGATTGCATAATGAAGTAATTGCTTGGATTTACTAAGTTTTTCCTCCCAAAATTGACAGGCATAGAGAGGAAATATTAGCTCTCTGATTGTCACGACTAATCACGTTGTCTACTGATAAAACGCAACTTTCTCCGTTACCTTTTAAAGTCATCAAATCAAGATGAGGGCTGTATTAACCCTCTTAACAAGAGATAGCAGAAACATTTCAGTATTAAAAGATGATTCTGATATATTACAACTTGGGTGTTACAGTATTTGGTAACACTTTACTTGAAGGTATCTACATAAGAGTGACGTGACACTGTCATGACACACGAGCCCTAACCCTAACCATAACTTGTCATGACAAAAACCGAATGACGCTGACTAAAAGAAGCGTTATGTCATAAACGTTTATGACTTGTTTATAATGTTTATGACACGTTCATGACAGTGTCATGTCACTCTTACGTAGATACCTTCAAGTAAAGTGTAACGCAGTATCTTTGATAGTTTTGACCATCAGTATAAATGGCAGGGTACTCACCAAGGTAATTGCTGAAACAGTCACACAATCTTGTGAATAAAATGTTTTGTCATAACCGATAAGGTGACAGTCAGAACTTCAAAAATAACAACGAAGTTGTAAATTTCAACGATCCTTTTAACTAGCACAGTGTCGGTAGCATGAAACCTTCAGAAAAATCCTCAAACCTCGATCAAATAATTTCCTCTTTCCTCTCTGTGGCCCAAACCACAGCTGGATTCTTAAGCTCATACAAAGATGTCACAGTATAACGTGTCACTAGTAATTAGATTAAGAAGAAGTGTTTTCAGATTTTGTCTGGGTTTTTTTTTTTTGTACATCATGTGTCTTACAAGCTTTAATCTGACTGGAAGAGCTTTGAAAGTTCAGCCAGGTGATTTTTGCCTTGATACTCGCCTTTAGTCGTTCATGCCGTGTCCCCACGTGTCCCCACACAAACCTGTATTGGAGGGAAAAGGACAGACCTAGCTGTTGATTCCGGTGTTTTTTTTTTGGCCTCTACAGTACGATGAATTACAGTATACCACAATAACGACACCAGCAAAAAAAAAAAAAAAAAAAAAAAGACAAACTTTAGCTTGCTGTCCCAGTGCTTTGACTGTGTACATACAGTACAGTATACATTTGAAAGTCATTTTCAAATATCTGAGCTAGCTGAGGGACGCTTGATTTACCACTCCAGACACCTCAACAGTCTCAGGAGGGGGAGGGGGGGGGGGGAGATCAAGAGAAGCTGAATCAAGCACCCCTCATATTTTTATTATTCCAGTATTTATAATGTAACAAGCTACTGTTTTTCTATGGTCTGTTTGTGATGCCAGTGGACCAGAGACATCCAGAGAGAGAGTTCGGTCAGCGACATGTAGAAGTTGGATGACTCCTAGCGACTTTTTTTTTTTTTTTTAACTGCCAAGGAGTGTTTAGTCAAACACTTTTAATTTCATTACAAGCTAGAGTTCATGTCGGTGACTGAAGTCTTTTGCAACGTGTCTCTGCCTGTGGGGCAGGCCATAGAGCATGTGAAAACAGAACCACTTTCATAATGTTGCGGGCACTCACTTGAAATCCTCACCTCTCTCTGTTTCTTTTTTTGTTTTTTTTTGGTGTACGGTCTGTTTTTTTTTTTTTTAACTTGACTCGAAAGTTTTACATGGTTATTGTGCTGTGTAAGTTTTCAGTAACCTGTACAATTTCTAAAACTGCATGGTCATCATCAGCCTGAAAGAGGCTGCGTTTGTTACTTCTTGAGAAGTGGATAGAGAGATGTGAGGTTTGAGAGTTCCCCCTCACACACTGACACCCCCGGGGTCCATTCGACAGCAACACAAACAGTTCAGTTACGTTACCGCATCAATCGATGCTCGTCTTCCATAACAGAATCAACTGAGGCCTCGATGGTTCAGGAATTGTTTTTACTTTCCATTGTTTGCATCCAGGAATCACCCAGACGCACACGCACCTTAATAACGCAATCCAATCCAATCCAATCCCAATACACCATAAATAATTGAATAATTGCGTTAGACTGTTAGGTTTTCCTGTTTTTTCATTCAGCCCCTGTAGATATTTCACAAAAGCACCTTTTAGTGGTATAGATACTTAAATACCAACTAAATAAACTATTTTTTTTTTACATTTAAGTCCATTTATATACTTATTTTGAAAACAAAATCCATATTTCTTTTTGTTTTATAAAGGAACAGTGCCACATTTTTGGAAATGAATGTGTCTTTGCCCTCTTACCCAGAACCAAGTGACAAGATGGAGTTTATATGTCACTCTTCTCGTCCGACTGTGGGTAACATGACATTCCAGCATATTTGTCCAAATGAACTTGAAACATGAAACGCTTCCTGAAACCAGGTTGAGACAGGACCGATCTGTATTTGTGTCGTCTTGGAAAGTATAAAGCAAACTTCTACCATGGCATCCTAATGTCTAACCGTCCCTTTATGACATGAATGCAGCATAATGACATTGAAGCTTTAGTTGCGCTGAATGTCATCAAAGCGGATACAGCATATGAAATGGTTTTTATGTAAATATTAACCTGTAATAAATACAGACGACAGTATCCTGTCTGGGATGGTAGCCGCGACGCTGAGCCACAGCTGGTTCATTCCTCCATGCACACTGTGAAGATTATATTTATTGAAAGAACTTTGTTTAATATATTGACATTTACGCTCAGACATCTGCGTCAGACAACGCAGAAGTCTTTAGCTTCTTAGTTTTTTTCTTATTAATACATTTTCTCACAATCGCATCCAATTTGACCTCTGCTCCTTTTATTTCCCTGCTGATGATTTTGCATACTTGTCTTCTAAAAACTAAACCAAGAAGCCCATTCTGGGGGACTGCCCTGTCTAACAGTGATAGAGTTTGAATGTGTTTTACTTTCCAGGCAGCCATTGGTTTTGGTGGTCATTTCACTGTGGTATCAAAATCTACTCAGAGACTTGTATTGTGAATGTCTGATTTTTGGTGTCAAAATTATAGTCAAATGTAACTTTTAAAACAATAAAAGCAGACAAGATGTTAACTGTGATGGAGTACCACAAATAGAACTCTCAAGTCTCTGTTCATTAGGCTTGCAGTTACGTAAAACACATTCATTCTTGACTTTGGAAACGGCAGTTGAGAAAACAATTTCCCCTGTTTTCGAGCTCTTATACATTGATCTATTTCTTTTTGTTATGTTTTTACATAATTATACCCATTCACGTTTTATTACTTCTGTTTTTTTGTAATGAATGTATTGTCTCACACCCTATTGGTAGATTCAATGCATTTGTTCATCTGTCCCACGCCCGACTGCGCTGTTGTTTTAAAGGTGCTGTAGGTAGGGTTGTGAAGATCCAGGACTTAGCCAAAGAATTGGAACATCGACAACTTCTCAGTCCTTCCCCCCATTTCTGCTAAAGCCCAAAATGGTCTCCTAAGCTCCTCCCCCCACAAGGGAGAATGAATGCGTGTGCATGAGCAGTGATGGACACGCAGTTAGACACCCCCCCGGCCCTGATTGGTGCATCTGAACAGGGAGCTGTGGGTTTTTGCAGAACGCACTACAGGCTGTAGGGTTTTTTTGTAAATTACCTGCTTCATGTAGTTCTACTGGAACATACAGTCCCTCCAGAAAAACGCGATTATGCAATCGCATAATTCAATGCATAATCAGCCAAAGTCTGCATATTTATGTGGGGGCCGCATTTTTTCAAATACGCCGCACTTTCGCCGCGTAAATTGCTGATTTCCGCGCAAAATATGCGCGGCTTGCATGATTTCATAATCCCCGCATTGTCGTTGCAAAAAAGATCACATATATTTTAGCAGAAAGTTGAAAAATGTTGCGTTTACTTCACACAAGAACAGCCATTTTCCCCTGTTGCCATGGGAACGTTATGAAGTGACGTTATGAAGTGACGTTATGAAGTGACGTAATTACGCGACATGAACATCATCGAAAAGCTGCAATCCCCGCGATGAAGCCACGATGAAACCGCAGTTTGTGCAAGTTGCCGCAATTTCATCGCATAAAATTGCAGAAATATCCCGCATATTCCATCGCATTTTTTAAGAAAACGTGTCGCATAATCAAGGATTTTTGCCCACAACTATCACAGAAAAACATTTTTCTGGAAGGACTGAACATAGGGTCACTTTCAGCAAATATGACCAAAAGGTAGTTTTATAAGTCATACCTACTGCACCTTTAAAGGAGAGGCCCACTGGGTAAAGATGTTTCCTGGAGCCCCTTGTGGTCCTTAGCAAACTGCAGGCATTGCCATCACATGAACTTTGTCCATTGGTACCCCGAGTTTCATGAAAGTCTTTTTGAAATGTTGTAACTTTTCTCACCACCTGGCAGAGGAAACTTCTGGAGTTAGTTTTTTTTTAACACTGGCATCAGCTGACCATCAGTGAACCATAGAAACTGCAACTTATTAAAACATGAATTGTCTGTTAAGTTTTTTGTTTTTTATGTGACAGTATGTTCATTTCACTTTCAACTCAGTTTTTCCAAAATTGCAGAAAAACTGGAAAATATCCATCGTGACATCTTAAGGAAGTGAACTGAAATGGTAAATGTGTCGCAGTTTTTATGTGAGTTGAAAGTGATTTGATGTCACCCTTGTCTTGCCATTTTTGAAGTAAAAATGTGTAACAATTATAGCAACAATATTTATTTATATTTATATAATTTCTGTTGTATGTTATGGAACAGTAAAATTATGATTGTGAGAATAAACCTTCTGTTGTGCTCCTTTTTTGTGTATGTGTGAGGACTGAGGAACATTCTCAACCTACTATATGCAGCTTTTTTGCAGATACAATATGTAATGCATGCATGTGCATTTATTCAAATAGTGCTAGTATTAAGTTTTATTTTTATGGACAGACCGAGAGGTCACTTTTGTTAATATATAATGACCACAGGAGTACCATGTATGCTCTCCAGAATGTAAGCTAGAAGTTATTGTATTTGTTTAAAAACCAAGTCCGCAAAATGTTTGACAAGAATGACGGGCAGCCAGATAAGGTAAAAACAATAAAATAAAGCTTTCATATCATTACAAACTAGATCATTTCACTTGCAGTTTTTTTGTGTATTCAGATAGCTATATGAGTAACATTTCTGCTTGTGTGTGCTGTTGCAGCTAAGGATGCTGTTATGTGTTTGTAGCCAACACTCAATTAGTCTCATAAAGTATTGTCAAAATCGAATTGCAAAAAGTATTGCCTCTCATTTAAAATGTATTTATATTAAAAAAAAAAAAATCACAAAATATAAAATGTACCCTCCCAACATATTTTCTACTTGTCTATATTGTAAAACTGAAGCACAGACAAGAAAAGAAATATCCTTTTGTCTCGCCCTATCAGGATCTCACATTGGCTTGTTGCTGGGTAAGAAATAAAACATGTCAGGGAGCTCTGTACTGTGATTGGCGCGCTCTTTACGCAGACATTAAGTTAACCAATCGCATATCACCTGTAAAAAAAAAAATAGTGAAGATTTTTGCTAGCTTAAAGTTGTGAAGATGCTAACATAAACAACCAGAAACAATTGAGGTAGCGGTGATAGCTTTTAGGTAACACCTTTTTAATGACTAAACTATCATTTAAATTTTAAATTGGGGAAGAATGGAAGATATTTGGCCGGCTGAAGAAGTTTTGAAGAGCCTTTTGTGGACTTTTTGTCATCTCTTCCACCATCCAGGCAACAAGGTAAGTCAATTACTAGTCTCGCATTGCCATAGCTATCCCCACAGACTACTATACATATAAATACAGACATTAACAGAGGCAACGTCGGAATTATACTATAGAAAAATAGCTAAAACATACGATATCAGCAATATTAATACCAGCTTCCCAAAAAAAACTCGGATGAAAAATAAAGGATGCCCCCTAACTCCAAATTTGCCTTTTAAATTCAGGTGGCTAACTTCCTGGCTAACTAAGAGAGCCAACTTCCTCCAGTTAGGTGGCACATTGACCTCCATCCAGCAGTGAATTAAATATAACGCTAGGCCTATTCAAATAACGTAGGCTATGTATTCCAAAAAGTTGTCTCAAAGTTGTAAACAACGTGTAAAAAATTCTATTTTTGAAAATTATTATGGACTTTTCCAATAACTTTTTACCTGATATTGCTGTTCTATTTTTTGCCACTTGGGGGCAGCATAAACAAGCTATAAGCATTTCTTCTATTGTTAGTATAGAAATATTGAAAATAGCAGCTGTAAGGATGTCCAGGACGCATTAAAAGTAAGCTTTGAACCAAATCTACCCTCCTAACACAAGGGAAAAAGTTGTGTCACATCTTCAGACTCTTGTTCCTATAATATGTTTTAATTTGAATTGTGCAAACCTGTGGTTATCTGCATAATCTATTAACCTTCACACTCATAGATGGGTCAAATTAGCCTTTAAAGCTTTTTCAGTGACTTCACTGATACTTACATCTAAATTAGGATGTGTAATTAATAAATAAATAAATAAAATAATCCACACTTGTAGCAGGAGAAACCACTTTAATTTTATTGACATGCAATTTCTTTGGTGTTCCATAGTTCGAAAGTAAAGTGGTACAATTTCCAAGCATACATAGAAAGAAAAAAAACTGCTATTTCTTCTCAATCATTTTTGAAATTAATTCATATTTTTACATTTTCAGTCATGGCAATATATTGAAGAGAAATTATAAATTTAATTTTTTTATTTTTGTAAATATATATTAGATTCTTGTGGAATACACATCTGACTTTACAGTTTATTTTTAAACACCGTCGCTGCCAGCATCAGGGCACGCACTGTAAAAATGTCAGCATTCGTCAATAATAGTTATGTTATCTAAACAGAACTTAAATGGCATAAACAGAAAACTTCATTAAGTCAATTCACACCATGCAAAGTGAAGTATTCTTCACAACTCATAAACTACATTTACTGTATATGTCAAGCCTGTGTGTGTGTGTGTGTGTGTGTGTGTGTGTATTGATCGCTGAAGCCCAAGCCAAGTTTAGTCCATACTTTACATTGTAAATTATGAGTGAAATGTTCACGTAGCCCATCAGAAACACCTGCAGGTAAGCTGCCTAAAGGTTAAATATGCTCTCAGTCTATACTTCACATACTCTATAGGCCTAGAGTACTTAGAATGATCTCTAAGTATCATAAGTGTTATATGTCAGGCAAGAAACGGTCACTTAAGTGTAATATCAGACATGCTACAGACATGGCAGATATTACACAGTTGGTCATCTGTCATACTGATGATGAAAAGGACTTCATTGACAGGTTTCTTAGCCTATCAGGGTCAGCCACGCTGTTTGTTGCTTTCTTGGCTACATTTTGGGATTTTTAGGCTCTAATAACCGCCGAGATGGCAGCAGAAATTTTTAAATACAGAAACCTGATGCCACAGACAGTACAGTCATGTCTCTGGACAGGACATAAAAATGCTAATGGTAAAAAAAAAATCATTTCCAGCATGTTTATCTTTCTCCTGGTGGAAGCGACAGAGTATATGGGAAACGGAAATGAAACAGTGATGTATTGATATTTCGGTATTATACACATTGTACCTATTAATACTTAAGCAGGAGACAATGTCCTACAGTGTGCCTTGGATGGAGGGAGTCAGTCTTCTTTGTAAATCAACTTAAGTCAACACATTGTAATGTAATCACTGGGCAGGGTGTTATTTTTGATTGAGCAGCAGGCCGATTCACATACACACAGTATATGAGTGAAGTTTAAACTGTTGATCGTTCCCTTGAGAGTGAGAGGCTGGGAAACTGATCCCTGATCAGCTCTGATAGAAATTATTTGAGAGGGTTTGGCCATTATTGTTTTCACATGGATTCATTTGACCTCCATGATCCTTCTTTACAGCTGTGGTCAAACAGGGGTTGATATTATTTAGGGCTGCATGATATGAGGAAAATATGCGATAACGTTCAATTTTTGCAATTGCAACATTACTTGGGATAAATAAACTTACATCTAAGTGTAGTCAGATCTGCATTTCTGCTGCTTTCAGTGTCTCTGCTAAAATACAACAAATTGTGTGTTGAATTTAAAACAAATGAAAGGAAATCATTATTGTATTGAACAAATTGAACATTGGATGGAATATAAAATGACAGTTACCTTTTTAAAGTGCAGTTTTCTACTGATAAAAAATCTCAGAGCGTCCTGTGTGTCGCAGCCTTTCTCGATGTGTTGTATTGCAGCAGTTATTATTGCTATGATGATTTAAAAAAAAAAAAACGATATATGGTGCAGCCCTAATATTATTATTGCTTTATAAGAAATCAGAAAGCCCATATCTCAGCCAAACCCTGGCCCACAGCCGCACAGCCATGCCAAACTCTCTCTCTCTGCGTATGGCTCAGCTGCTCTCAGCTGCTCTCAGCTGCTCAGCAGGACGATGACGTAAATGAGGAGCAGGCAGATGAGGATGAGGGTGAAGTTGACAAACAGCTCCTGCAGGTTCCTCTTGGCTTGTGGATTCACCTCAATCTGAGACGCTCGGCGAATGGCCGACTTGGTCATGTGCTGAACGCGCTCCATGGAGACAGCGGGCTGGCTAGATTTTTGATTGGCTGGATTACGAGAGGAGAGAGTTGGGTCAGGCTGCGGGGCCTGTTTGGACCGAGTGGAGCTGGACTGAGCTGGTCCGGGCTGATTTAAAGGAGGTGAAATCAGGGGAATCAAACCGCTGCTGGTAGCTGGAGATGAGCTCAGGTCTGGGTGGTTTTTTCGGCAGCGTGGCCTGAAGTGGTTCAGTCCTGGTTACACAACACAAAACCGTGACCAGTCTTCTCTCTGCTGCTGGAAAAAAAAACAGACAGTAAGAAAAGGCTGTTTGCCTTCATAAATCAAAAAATTCAATGCACTTCAGCACCCTCCTCTGGGTGATGTCTCCTGGTTGAGATGTTGTGTGACCTTTCCGTATCGCAGCACATGGTGTGATGATAAGAGAGCAGCTCAGAGGCGCCGGCTGAGGACTGATGATGTGTTAAGCCAGATACTCGGAGGAGTGGCAGCGACACAATGTGAAGGACGAGGTGTGCGTTCACATTGTGTAATAAAATAAACATGGATTGAAACACATGGTGTGAAACATTTTGATTAAGGATATTTACCCTTTAACATAATTCCAATCATTTTCTTTAAAGCATGTCTACCATCTGAAGGCAACGATGGAGATTACATCCCTACTATTCAGCAATTGAAGTGAACCTATGTGGCTTTTACTGACCAGCAGACACATCGGCCTCAAGGGGCGATGACATGATGATGGTTGATTTTAAAGCCCCTAAAATCTTGATTACAAAACAAGAAATAATGGTGACTAGATAATTAACAATCGCCAGATCGGGTAGCGGTTTTGATTTCTATCTTTGTTGTCGGTCTGGCTCAGGTTAAACTCTCTCAAACACAAACAATGAATGCCACAGAACTTTCTTTTATTCTCCAGTTTGACAGTCAGTTATAACGGAAAAAGAACATAAATAAACTACTTTAACGTAGATTTTCTTTAGGGCTTTATTACGTGGTATCGGATCGGTGCATAAACTCCAATACTTCCCGATACTGATACCAGCATTTTAGGCAGTATCGGAGCCGATACCGATACTGGTATCGGTATCGGAACATCTCTAATTTTCACCCCTTCCCAAAAGTTCTCCAACGGAAAGTTCCCAGATAGATATGCCAAGCAAATGCGAAGCAATCCATCTGGCGGTGTCAGGTTACCTCGGTAGTAGCGACGTAATTCAGTCGGTACCATAAAAAGTACCGACTTTGGTACCCAACCCTAGTCAGGGTGGCACAAATTTTGACTACCGTGCCACCTCTCTAATCATGAGAAATGTTATGTAATCTCTATGTAATACAGCAAATGATATTTTAGTTTGTTTTTTTCTGGTGGTCATTCTGACCAGGCTTGGGCCTAAAACTGCTGCTGTGGTTCAGGCTCGGCTCAGGACAGGGACATTTTGTGGGGTCATGTAAGGTCGGGACCAGGTCATAGCTCTGAGACCAAGTAAGGCTGGACTAGCAAAACAACAACAAGAGCGTATTTTATTCCTTATGAATTACACTTTTAATTTCTCCTTTTAAAACGTTACATTGTCACGGTTTGATAATTTCCCCTTTTATAACGGTCTCGCATGCTCCCCTGCATGTCGATTGAATAAAAGTAGAATGTGAGCAGAAATAATAAATGAGCTTCTCAGTGCAGCTGCAGGCTGGTCTGCACTCTGCTAAATCCCTTTTTGTCATCTGATCCGGTACTTTTCTGAGTTCAAAGTCACCGTGACAAGGTGACCGTGCTTTTGCATTAGTGGCTCCCGCGAACAGTGAACATCTTACCGCTTGTACATCAGCTCAGCCAAGGTTTTAGCTATTTTTAACAAGATTAAAAGTCCTGCTCACGGCTCCCTGCTGGACGCATTGTTTTATTCAAATACTAAAAGGGGAGAACGACATACGGACAGCTTTGGATTCCTGGAGCCTTGTCACAAGAGATGTTAGGCTGGTAATCGTTGCATTAGACATCCTGTGTGAAATGTTTTTTGTCCTGATGGTGGCACCAAAGGAAATTGCTATTTCATCTTTCACGTTAAAAGCACGCTAATCCATTTACTTCAATTTTTCTTTGTTATTTCCAATGACTTTGCTGCAGCGTGGGCTCAGTACAGATAACAGGACTCATTTTGTGCCATAGAGTATGATGCCGTCATTCAGACGTTTCAACACATCTATTTTTATCATTTCACTTTTGTTTTTTTTTCTCACACTTATCTGCTTCTGAGTCACCCATTATCACTTGGCATGTAACACCTTAACACATACACACATGTCCTCATACCCTATGGGATAACTCCATGAGAGCGTCGGTCTGCTTCGAGGCCTCTAACCTCTGACCCGACTGAAGTTGTCTGCTCTGACAGCAAGACGTTTTTTTGGGGTTTAATTTCTAGGCCCTCAAGACTTACACAGCCTCTGTGCATGCATGGGAAAATGTGCTGTAGTTTGAAATTGTGCATTTAGATGCGTAGTTCAGTTTGAAATAATTAAATAAATAAAGCAGAAATGATGTTGGGTTGACTTAAGCAGAAACAGGTGACACATTCACAGTCCAGTTGTAAGAAAAAGAAGAAAAAGAAGGCATTACTCTACATTTTAATAAGCAAATAGTTATAATTGACTAAACTTTAATAGGAGTTAACATGTGTTGTGCAAGTGGCTGACTCTTAAAAAAATACTTTTTTTTAAAGCTGGACTAATCAATATTTTATAATTTAATAATGTAAAGGTGACACTCGGAGAGATGTTCTTGTTGCCACCATCTAGTGGCCATTAGAGGAACTTCACCAGTGGCTTCCCCACTCAGATGTGGTGGCCAAAACAAATCAAACATCCTCAATTCCCTTGTGTCATACAGTATGTGAGGAGACTTTACTGTGAATTCTAAACTTCCCCCGTAACAACAGCTCATAATGGAGCTAAAACAATACATATCCTGGCATGCTGTAAAGGCCCCTGTCCAGCTCTTGGCCCCTGAATCACTCAACACTACGGGTCATACTGTAAATGGACCTTTCATTGCCTTCTCCCACTCAGTGAGAGAAACTATCCTTTTTGTCCTGCCAGTACTTTGACCTTTGACACTTTGGGGTTAAATTGGGATCCTCTTGTGTCTGGGCCTCTTCAGCTCATCGCCGTGTGTCTGACACCATGTGAGCGACTGGTGCTCCACGTTATCCTCCACTCCAATCTGCACACATCAGCCACATCATTCTAGGCTGAGTGCCAACTGTCAATCATTCCATGCCAGAAGACTTTTCTTCTGACTGGTGTGCAAGTATAATCCTCATTTCCACAAAAGAGAGAAATGAGTGGAAGAAGTTAAATGTCGACAGTAAATACCCAAAGCCGTCGCTCTGTCAGAGGCTCGCACCGCACTGATTGGTCGATCTTTCATTTACATAAAAGCATGCAACTGGACAAAACACAGCAACTAGAGGAGGCAGGGCAGGCTGGTGGCCACTAAAAATGCAAAAACCTTTATTATTAAGGTGAAAGCTGAGCGGTCCCATAGCCATTGTGCCAGGACCCCCCCACCCACCCAAGGGGCCACTGATTAAATCTGAAGGGTGATTAGCAAGTAGTAGAAAACATTTCTGCTGCAGTACAGACGTTTCTCATATCTTTACTTTTTTTTTTTCTTGTAATCTTTATTTATAGATGGTTATTATTACTGTTAAAGTACAGACATCTCTTTTGTTCCTTTGAAAGAACCATGTTGTACTTTTATGAACACAGTCAGCTGTTGTTAGCCGTTGTTGCCAAGAGCTAAATACCTCCAGTGTGATCAACGTGATGTGTCAAAAGATAGTTTTCATCTTATTCATCTAACATTGTTACATTTGGAGAAGTGTGTGTGTGTGTGTGTGTGTGTGTGTGTGTGTGTGTGTGTGTGTGTGTGCAGCTACAGGTACATACACACATGCATTCCCATACTCCCATATGGATACATATACTGTACATGAGGTGACACCAACGACAGTTATCTCGCCTCATACAGTTATGATTCGATCAAAATTGATATATTTTTGTAAACGAATAGCCGCAGTGTCTTTTGCAACTTCTGCATCATCTTAGAAAATGATCAACAGTAAAAAAAAAAAAAAAAGAAAGCAGAGTATGACAACTATCGAGTAGTAAAATGTAGGTTAGAAAGACGCATGCTGATGCTGACGTATTATCTTAAGTGGGGCATGGTCAGTGTCACCCACCTGCTGAGAAATGAAATGTCTTTGAATGTCTAAATTTAAGTGTGGTAGTCATAATATGCCAATTTCAAATAGGAGATATTTATGTGATATTATAGGATTATTCCAAGCACTGTTGAATTTGAAAAAGCATTCACCAGTAACATCATTATAAACTTGAACAAATCTAGCTACGTTTGTTAGAATAAAAGTGGCTGCTTTTAAGTAACTATTGAATATTTTCAATTCAATTTTATTTATCATGTCAAATCATAACAGAGGTTACCTCAGGACACTTTCTAGATAGACACTATGATTTATAGAGACCCAACAATTCCCCCAAGAGAAAGCATTTGGTTTACCCCAGTGTTTCCTCTTTAGTATATTTGTTTATTGATAGTATATTATACAGTAGTGTCACTATCCACTTGCTTTATTGTTTGTTTCTTTTGATTTTTATATGTGTAACTAGGTCCTTATACCTCCCTGAGAGCTCATCATGGAGTAAAGAAAAGTGTAAAAGTCAACATATATCTGTTGCCAGAATGGAAAAGTCTGTGAAAGCATAGGGGACCCTAAGACCAGAATAATGCTTCTAATAACATTTTTTTCCCAGTGTATCCGATTTGATCCATTTTAACCATAAACGTCTTTGAAGCAAGCTGTCATATTAGAGCAGATTGATTTTTGTGAGGCCAATATCATATATACTATAACAATCGCAATTAGATTTTAGCAGATTTTGGCTCCTCAACGTTCTAAAATTAAATCATGTGCTTTGGATGGGAATGTAAGAGGTGGCGATGAGTGTTGTTTATCCCTCTGGGAGGTTCAGTACAGTTTCCATTCCCCCCCCCCCCCCCCCCCCCCACACACACACACACACACACACTTTCCTGCCCCTTTGTTCAGAGCCGAGATTATTGTATGTGAACAATGACTTTCTTATTTATAAGAAGCCGTTTTCCTCTGTATCTTAACACATAACATAGCCCACTGAGAACCTCACAGCGTGAGATCATCTAACAACCCAACTAATGAAATAAAATAAACGACTAACTTCAACTTCAGGAAGCCTTTCTAGTTCCATAAGAAACTGTTTCATGGGCATTCAATCCACTAGAAGTAACAATACTTATATCCATTTTAGTGACTGTTCTAGTGTTACGATTAATTCCAAGCATTATTATCTTGTATCATATGTTATCCTCGTTATCTCCCCATCTACTGTTATTACATTAATGATGCTGGCTCTTACCTTTCGGATGAGAACAGAGCTGGTTGGAGTTTGAGAGAGAAATGTCAGATATGCAACGCTCTCCGAGGCTGTAAACACGATGAGAGAGAGAGAGAGAGAGAGAGAGAGAGAGAGAGAGAGAGAGAGGACATCCTTTTAAAAGATTTTAGGAGAGTGGGGGGCATGCAGCAGCCAGCATCTACCAGCACATATCAGTGTTGTACAAGAATTTGGGCTTGAGTCCTAAAAAAGTTGTTAAAACTAGTTTCCCATGGCTGATTAAACAAGAAAAAAAAAGAAAAGAAATAATGTTTACAAGTTTACATAATGAAAAGCTAAAGACCATTCGTTATTTGAATCTGTTAGCATTTCCCTTTCACAAATAATATCAGATATCGTACGTCTGTGTCGTTTATTTAAACTTTCCATTTTAGCCGACACCATTTCCCAGAAGCCCAAGACCTTTGAATGTAGACATCATCAGAAGAGAGCTCTGCTGAATACTGAAGACACCTTAAATACAGTTGTGTTTTTTTTGTACACTTTCAAATTAGTCTATCCTTTCTATAACTTTGTTGAAATCATGAAGGCATCTAATTATAATACTAAGATCTGTGGTTCCAGAGAAAGACACTGATGCTGATGCATCATCATGACCAGCCAGGTAGAACGCGTGGAGATTTTTACATTTACTTCTTTGCACTTCCTTTGATGCTGTTGAGCATCCTCGGTGTGATGGATGGGTCACCATGTTTGGATTCCACAGCTAGCTTGCAGTTTGGCCTCCAATCAAACATCATGGCTGGGCTACTCTATTGTCTTCATTATCCCGACAGCCTGATAGACACACTGAACAGCTGATGTCGCCTCTAAATATACAGTTTGGCCATGACCACACCATCATAAGGTCTGGGAATATATATCCTTTAGGATCGTCATATTGTGAAAGCAGCAAACGACTAATAATTTCCCAGATAGCCTCCATAATCTAAATGTGTATGGTAGCATTTGAAATTTAATGTAACAATATCCTCAAATCTTTTCTTTTTGCTGCTGTTGGAGAATAAATAATGGATTTGTGTGCTTGTCAGCTAGAGCACAAGAACACCAGAGAATGCATTGTGTCATAACTAGACAGCTCATGCCATCTACTTTTTTTTTAAGATCAAAGTTTCAAATGGACGTCAGTACATTAGTCCCCCCCCCCCCAGTAATAACTGAAATCTTCTTTGGAAAAGTGTGTGTGAAGTCCTGGACAGCATCCTCCACTTGGGAGAAATCAAAAGAGACAGGCGCTTGAAAGAAAAGTCCGGAAAAGGTAAAAATAACCCCCACTGCCGTGGTCCAGAAAGCTTTTGCATCTGCCTTAAAAGGAGAATGCGCATGTAAACAGGCTGTGTGTCATGTTACTCACTGCTGGATACACACTTCAGATAAGCAGAAATGTCCGTCACCCTCTTTATGACAACTGTATTTTTCCAGAGATAAGATGAAATAGTGATCCTCCCTTTGGGAAGGATGGGAGAGGAGATACAAATGTATTCAAGAATACAGACTACTGTTTCATGAATATAAGTGTGAATTTAAAAATAAATTTAAAACAAATAGTTATTAGAAGGAGCTAAGAAGTCAGATCTACTGAGACGAAGGAGACATTTTAGTTTTTTAGGATGTATCCCTCTGGAGGTCATTATTACCAATTTATGTACAGCATCAGTAACTTTATATCCTCTGGCCAGTGCTCGAATTATCTTTTTGTCTTTAAGGGGGTCTCTCTATGTCATAAAAAAAAGTTGGCACACCGCACATAGCCTAACAAGGCTATACAATTAAATAGCCTAGGCGCGAGTGGCGCTTTTGCGCAGTATATGCGCACGGTAGGCCTAGGCTGTAACTTCACACACGCACACAACAGACAGAGAGATTTTTTTTTTTACAGAAATTGATTCATTTGAATTAATTTCAACATATTATTGATTGTAATAGTCCATATTTCATTTCAATTTCGCAGTATAAAGAAATAGATTAAACGATTTAGTCTGAGTGTCATTTTCAATTTCACAATGAAATAAAACGTAACTCATTTGAACCAGACCAGATATCCTCAGTGTCAAACACAATAATGAATGTATTCTTTAACTTATACACAGGGCAAAATGCACTAACTGGCAGAAATTAATAAAGCCATTGCACTGCCAAACTGAAGATGAAGACAGAGCTGATGACACTAAACATCCCAAACCCCCCCAAAAATACAAAAAGAAGACACAAACCTACCCATGACCAACCATTTCACTTACCTAGGCAGCATTGTCAGCCGTGATGGAGGAACAGGCAACGAAATCACAAGCCGACTCAGCAAGCTGAGACTGTCCCAGAGCTGTGTCCTGTCTACCCTGCTATACGGCTCTGAGTGCTGGCGAACAACTGAAAGCGATCGCCACAAACTGTCGACCTTTCACACCAAAAGCCTATGTAAAATAAAGAGAATATTCTGGCCCAACACCATCTCCAATCAACTTCTACTCAGCCAGTGTAAACATGACAACATGGCTACCGTCATTATGAGAAGGCGATGGAAATGGATTGGACGTAAGACGTAGAGAGCAAAAAAAACATCACGCGAACTGCCCTTCACTGGCCGCCAGATGGTAAACGTAAGAGAGGCCGACCCAAGAATACCTGGCGCAGGACGGTGGAGGGAGAGCTGAAGACCCTACATCACACCTGGGGCTCTATAAAGACACTGGCCCAAAACAGACAAGAGTGGAAATCCTTTGTTGTTGCCCTACATGCCAACAGGCATAATGGACAGTAAGTAAGTAAGTAAGTAACAGCCACACTATGTTCTAGTTTTATAATGTACACGTAGCGATAACAACACCTGGGTGTTCAGTTGTCTCGTGTGTTAAACCGTGGAAATAAATAGACAAACAATTTTGGAATTTGCGCTGAGATGTTGTCGAGTAGCCTATTCACTGAATAGTCCGCCATCAGAGATTGCATTGTATTGCTGACAGGTGTTGCAAAATATCTGGGAACTTTTCCGGAGCTCTGAATGGCAAAGGATAGCTACAGATTTATTTATATTTAAGATGTATTGGTGGTATTTAAATGTCAAATTGATCGTATGCGGTTTGCTCACATAGCCTAGTGGTGTGGTGGTGAAGTGCAGTCATGCTGCGTTCATGAGTGTAGGGTAGGCTCAGGTCTACGTCCCGTAGTAGCTCCCTCTGGCTCCCACGTAATTCGAGCACTGCCTCTGGCTATTCCCCGTGGTTATGTTTTTTTTATGAAATAGGGAAAGCAGCGAGCTGAGGACATCTTTTTAAAGTCTTGGTATGGTTACAGTCTAAAAGTTTGTGTTTGTACATAGACCTATCAGTGGCCTTTATAACAAAGAAAAAAGGTATTGTTCCAGAGGGTTAAAGGTGTTTTTTAAAAACTAAACATCGATGTAATGACATAAGACATGCGGTGCAGTATCAAGAAGTATTCTGGTTTTAAAAAACAAAAGACTATTTGAAAGGTCTCCAAAGGGATGACGATTTTAGGTTTCTGATGTTAGCATTTACCTTAAAGCACTGCTGTGCCTTAGTACAGCCTTACAGAGCCGCTAGTAGGGCTGTAGACTCTTAATCTTGTTTGTTTTTTAAAACAATACACCATAAAAGAAAAAATACAATCTTTCACCATGTAAGATCCTTTTCAAACTCATGTAAAGGTGTCACATTTGCCTTTTATGATTTATGTTACTGATAATCTGTGTACAGTAGGCCTATGATGTATGTAGTATGAAGAATTGTACTGGCAACACAAACATCTGTTGTGTGAGAATTATACATGTACTGTATATCTGATGGACTATTATAGTCCATCAGATATACAGTACATGTATAATAATAATAATAATAGTAATAATACGTGTCTCATTTTTACCTATTCTTTTCTCCATCTTCACAAACACATTGATTTTATTTCTAGCTGAAAAAGAATTATATAGATATATATATATATATATATATATATATAAAAGAAAAATGTTCCACAAGAAAATAGTTGTCTCTTTTCTTTTTTTGTCCCAGGAGTACTAGAACTCTGCAGCCTTACATGGTGAAATGTGAGACTGCTCTGACCTCAGACGAGAAAGAGCGGAAGATACAGAGTGAGAGAAACAACTCGACTGACACAGAAAACCACGGCAGGCCAAAGAAAACAGACAACGCCTCTGCTGCTAGTCAGCAGAGAAGGAGAGTTCTTCTCTTCTGGCCAAAGAGGTAAGTACAGAACACATGCACGAAAACCAAAAAAGAAACATTTTTGACTCAATTGGCCACATTCTCATGAAACTTGTAATGGATGTTCCCAGACACCAGAGGATTACTCTGGGTTCCTCCTGCAGGCCAAATGAGAAATGGCCAAATGAGAAACCACAGAGCTTGTCGCTACTGCTGCTTTTTCTGCTCTAATCTCAAGAATAACAATGGAGTTACCTCCCTTAGTGTGGCCATGTTTAGGTATGTTTACACTGGGCAAAATCAAGTGTACTCAAAGAAAGATATTCCACTATTTACAGGGGATGATTTGGCCCTGATCTGTCCTGTTGTGGATGTACTTTCTAAGTAAAACAGCCCTTGCATTTAAAAAAAAAGTAAGCCGTGTTGCTTCATGATTCAAGAAAACCTAAGTAACAAATCTACAGTATGAGTTTAAAGGCGTATTAGATGCCTAATGCTACTATCACAATACTTGTGCTTTATGTGGTTGACGTGGAACGGTGATGGCACGTGGCTATGAGTTGCTCATCAGGATCGGGAAATCAACTCGCCAGTCTCCTGTCAACTCCGCTAGCCTGGGCTAGCTAACCAGCTGGCTCAAGTTTTAAATGTAAACATCAGAGGAAACAGAGGAAAAGATGGAGAAAATAAGTTCAAGCTAACAAGACCATGTCTGCGGCCATCTCATGACTACGAGTCGCTCATAGGACAGTCAACCCGCCAGTCTCCTGCTGACTCTGCTAGCCTGGCCGGTTGAGTTCTTCAAATGTAAACATCAGAGTAAACACAGGGGAAAACGTGAAGATGGCTATCAGCTACCACTTATGGCTACGATCCCGACTACGTGGACAAGAAAGACCATCTCTGCGTCCATCTCCATGTCTTCATCAGAGGGGGCACCGAGGCAAGCGTGGAGGAAGTGAACACTGACTGGGACTTCCTGCTAGCCAGTGTACAGGCGTCGGACTGTGAGCCTCCGTGCCTGCGTTGGTTTCCAGCGGGATGTCGACAGCTGTGGTGTCCTTTCCCCCCGAGACTTGGCTGGATCATGGAGTGCCAGTGCCATTCAACTGGGTGAATCTTTTTCTGTGTGTCTATCTGACGGCCACATTCTGCTTCATGATGAATCATGCACAAGTTGAAGGAGCTGATGGGATAACATTTCATCAAATAAAATTGATTGATTAATAATTACTGCATAGCATTTTAAAAGACTATGACACTGAGCTTTACGCACAAAGTAAGCTACCAGGAATTTGCGCTTACATGCATTTGCATTGGCGCCCCCTGCTGCATCAGTGCCGTGGCCTTTTTCAAATTAATGATGGGGCTGTGTTTTTTTCATGCTGTCTGAACTACAGCTGGGCGATATGTTATATAAAAATTATATTTTTGACCCAATACGTCAATGTCGATGTTGCAGCGACATTGTACGTTTGACAATTGGTGCTTTCACAAAATATTTACACAATGAGAGTTTTGATAAATAATCACCAATAATGTGGATACAACGACTAAGTGGGTAAAGGCAAATAATGAAACAGCTAGGAAGTCTGATAAGTTCAGAAAGTTATATCACTTTACTGTAATGCAGCCTTCAAAACCAGGAAGAAAAAAACTTTTACTATTATGATATATACAAAATGTAAAGGTGCCGTAGGTAGGATTGCGAAGATCCAGGACTTAGCCAAAAAATTTGAACATCGACAACTTCTCAGTCCCTCCGTCCTTTCCGCTAAAGCCCAAAACGGTCTCCTAAGCCCCTCCCCCCACAAGGGAGAATGAATGTGTAGTAGAACTTCATGTAGTTCTACTGGAACATAGGGTCAGTTTCAGCAAATATGACCGAACGTTAGTTTTATAAGGCTTACCTATTGCACCTTTAAGACGATATCTAGTCTCATATATCAATGTCAATATAACATGATATTTTGCCCAGCCCTAGTCTGAATGTGGTCTTATTCCCTCCGAGTACACACAAAGTATGCAGGATAGGTAGTACAGTAAACAATGCCTACTCCTGTCACAGACACTTGGCTTCACATAACTCCACAGTATATTGTAAATAAACCAGGGATGTCTGTACTACATGTCAGCTGTGACTTTACAGAAAGAAGTGTTGATTCACTTACAAAGGCCCTGTCCTAAGCTACCTTCGTCTCTTTTCATCCTGCACAAAGCTGTAACTGAAATAAGATATTAATTGATTGCATTATAGCTAATAACACTGGCATTCATTATGCTTTTGAAAACCCTCCTTGTCATTTTGTTGACGCAATTGTATATTGTAACACATGAGAAAGAGGTAGAGGAAAAGAGATAGATGATGATGATGGGAGAGGGAGAGAAAGGGCATTTTAGGGGTGAGGATTGATGGATGGATGGAGGGAGGGTTTACCCCCATCAGCTGTGTTTACTCTGGAGGACTTACTGCTGCTGTTGGCAGCTTCACACACATTCTCTCTTTCCACTTTTTTCTCTCTCTCTCTCTGTTCTCCAGATATAGCCAGCTATGTGGAGAAGCCTACAACCAGCTTTTCCCCAGAGGCCTCTGTCTAAGAGGAGGGCTTATCTGAAATGGGCTTTTGAAGCACAGTACCAACCCAAGACACAACAATTCTCCTCTGAAACTCACTCCAATGACATTAAAGCTTTTGTGAATAGAATTTCAAAAAAGATTACAAAAAATCTAATTTGGAAACTCAGGTGGGTTAAAAGCTGCTAGTGCTCCCAATATAAGATAATGCAGCACCCCCGATCTAAGGCATCCACCTTTTACATCTCCTGAAATCATCCGCAAAGCCAACACACCTCATCTGTCCAACTAAAATAAATCAAACACACCCCGCCTTACTAAATGTGAAACACCACAAATCCAACAGACACAATAGTTGGCATCCTCCTTCGGTCATTTCAACCCCAACACCTGATGTTGAATCTCAAATGACTCAAATGACTTCTAACCCATTCTACTTATGTATCGCAATAGCCGAAAGCAACAGCAGACTACTGCTGGAACACTAATCCAGGCATGTGTATCATACTTCTTTAATAAAACCCACATAAAACAAATGCAGCCGGGCCTCCCGAAATAAAACTTTGCACATGATCGCCGTCGTCCCCTGTCACGTCTCCATAATAATCGCTCAAATCCAGCATCTCCAAATGATGGCGTTCCCCAGAGATACCCGGCAATCATCGCTCAATTTCGGAATGCCTCGGGACACAAATCCAGTGCACTGGATTTTTGGACACACTTGTTATTCCTCTGAAAATAGAAACCCAAATCAACTGGGGCCTGTCTACTGTGAGATCAGAGCTACAACTGCTGTATGTATCATTTTTACAAAATAATGGACTACATCATGATTCTGTTGAGTCTCTGTGAGCTGGAGAGAAGTGAAGTTGTTTTAATTAGCTGTTTATCCATGCAACCAACAATAATGAGTGTTTTAAACTCTGTCTCAAAACTCCTAATATTAGCTGTTAGCATTTAAATATTACTGAACATAGTGTCAGAGAACAGTAGTTCCAGCTGACATCTAGAGAGGATTACAGTAGATGCATTGTAGAGAGAGAGCTGGCTACTAAATGCATAACTAAATGTTATCACTGGCCGTCATTAAAGCACAGTGGACATTCTTTCCATTGTGTCATCAATATCGTGTCATCACATCGAGTCTATTAAAAGAATCACAAAGGCAGTTTCGAGAGTACAACAGACTGTGCTGAACTGTTCTCTGTTGGGAGTCCTGTAGTCTGGCTCTACCACACATACATTTCAGGATAGACAGGAAAAAAAAAACGCTCTGGGTTGTTTGTATTTCATTAAACCAATCGCCTACGCTCCGGACACAGCGACGGTGCCTCTGCAAAATGGTCTCGGGAAAAGCTATCTCTGTTGACTTTTGAGCACTTTTAAAGATTTGGCTAAAAAAGTGGATTTGATATTTGGTATGTGATATAATTATTAGTGCTTTCATCTTATTTTCAAACCGGAAATATATTTTTTTGTCAATCTTTGCCTTTACAAGATAGACAGGTGGTAAAGAGCAGACATGAATGAGTGGCCCTTCCCAACTATTGCTAGTTATTTCCTCCTAGTTAGTTGTGAAAATTTAGGCTCATCAAAATATATCCACAGGTCTATAGCCAGGATTTTATTCTGTACTGAGGTCATGAGTCAATATCAACTTGGGCAAGTCGGGCTAAAATGTTGAACAAAGTGACAAGCTGGAGACTGGTTATGTGTCTTTTTTTTTAGACATGTTTCTTAAATGAGTCACATGATCTTTCCTTTGAAATTAAAACAATATCAGATCAGATGTCAGCCTCATCTGCACGACACAGCCTCTGGAGTTGTAGGGCCTCGGTGTCCGTCCGAAGGGCCTTTGAGCAAGAGGTTGAATGCTATCTAGTTGAAGGACGGTCACTCTGCTCATCACAACACTCCTACAAGAGTGAGGAACATTTGGTTTGACGCAGTCTAGTTGAAATATCTGATTGGCTTTGGTTATTTAGAGCATTCGGACATGATGAGGAAGTCATCTGAATAGCTGCGATTGGTTGAGGTAGAGGATTGTGATTGGAGGCGGAGGTATCTAAAGGGGATTGTGTCTGATGTACAAGCAAGTTGGATCAGAGCAGTGGAAAAATAACTGCTCTATTTATAAAGGCCCATTTAACAGAAGAGGGTCATCTGTGTCCCCCATAGGGACACAAACAGTCAGCCTGTCGTGCTGCTACAGTATGAACTCACTCCATCACAACATCTGATCTGGACTCAGCACTACCTTTTTACATGCTGTCTCATGAAGCACAGATGCCATAAATCACATTTTAAAAGTTTTACATCCCGGTCTCTCAAATTTATAGAAGCAGTATACACAAACTGAGCCAGGACCTTTTATCTAAAGTCCTTTCTACTCATAACTCGTCTAGAAGTACTGACCTCTAGCTCACCCAGTAGAGGCTGAGTCCTTGGCACTGGCCTGGGTTTTGAATCCGACCCACGGTCCTTTGCTGCATGTCGCCCCCCCCCCCCCCCCCCCTCCTCTCTTCAAGCTGTCCTGTCGATTAAAGACCATGAAACCCCCAAAAAAAGAATCTTAAATTATTATTTTATTTAAATAAATATTATTTAATAAATATTACTTTGTATCTCATTAAAAAAAAAAAAACTAATAGTTAGAATCTTGATACTATTTCTAATTATTTTATATAATAATATATAAAAGTCCGAAATACATCAAAATGGGGATCTGTATATTTCTGATAATTACTGGTGTATAGATTAATAAACAGTGTTTTTTTATTTGAATGAGGTGAAGTTATTTCCATGTATTGGTTTCCTATATTCTACATATGTGACTAAAGACTAATATAGATATAAATATAGAATTTTAAGAGACATTTTTAGTGAGTATTTTTGCTTAAAGGTTTACGTGCTTGGTTTTTGAACATTTAAAAATATAATCTGTGTCCCTAAATATAGAAGAAAGGAAATCCCCATAGTGCCAAACACAGGACTGGAAGAAATCTGACAGGTCATTTTAATAGAAACGCAAAGTCAAAACAGCACAATTTTAGTAATTGATTTCTGATGTTATTAAAAGTCCGTCTGAATCTGTAATGTCCGTAAACACGGTAGTATAGCAACTGTAGTGCTGTCAACCGTTCCTTTGTATTTCATTTATATAATACAAAAAATACAGATTACTCATTAAGGGAAGTATGCAGCTTCACGTATTTGACATTTAAACTGACATTGAATGCAACATTGCATTGAGTGGCTGGTGTTTGTAGTATCGTTTTGAACTACATGCACATGTAGTATAACGGTGCCACCCTGTGGGCAACTGCAGTTGAGAGTATCACCGGCACTTTTTGTTGCTAACATGTCGTATTAGGTGATAATACGTCTAGTTATAGCTTGTTCTGCTGCTCCTTAGTGACAAATGAAATCCATATTAGCAGCATTAATAAAGTACTGTAAGCATTTTAAACTTAACATTTATAGCATTGGATGCCCCTGTTTAAAGGCAGTTCCTGTAAATAGCAGAGCAAGTGGGAGCTTGTTAGTGACACCATCATTTGACTGTGGGCATTGAGCTGCACATGCTTAATCAGTGGTGGAATGTAACAAAGTACTTTTACTCAAGTGCTGTACTTAAGTACACATTTGAGGTACTTCTTTTGCTTGAGTCTTTTCTTTTTTAATGCCATTTTCTATTTCTACTCCGCTACGTACATATTTCAGAGAGAAATATTGTGCTTTTTATTCCACTACATTGATCTGACAGCTTTAGTTACTAGTTACTTTACAAATACACAAAACACACGTAGCTTATAAAATACAATGTTTTATTATAAATTCAACTACCCAACAATGTAACGGCCCTTGAGTCCATCTGAAATGATTAGACCATTAAACACAGAATTAGTTTTCAACACTTTTTTGATGCTTTTGAAGCTTGTTGACGATTTCTTTGACACTTTTTTCGCCTCCAGTTTCTAAAATGTGAGTATTTTGAGTACTTTTACTTTTAATACTTTAAGTACATTTTCCTGATGATACTTACATACTTTTACTTAAGTAACATTTTCAATGCAGGACTTTTACTTGTAACAGAGTATTTTTACAGTGGAGTATTAGTAATTTTACTTAAGTAAAGGATCTGAATGCTTCTTCCACCACTGTGCTTAATGCCCATTGCATAGATGTATTTTAATATGGTAAATAACTGAGCTAATAAAGTACCCACACAATGGTATTGTTATGACTCTGGTCATATTGTGTTCTTTTTGGTTTGCTCTGTGTACTGTGTGCGCCCTGTGTTTTTCTGTTGTCTGTTGTTATCTGGCGTCAAAAATTGCGAAGCTTATTTAGATGATGTCGTTGCTTACTCCTCCACCTGGTCCGACCATCTCCATATATTGTCCCTTATTTTCAGCCGTCTCCGCGAGGCCTCCCTCACTCTTAACCTCGCAAAATGTGACTTTGGTAGGGCCACTGTTACTTATTTGGGTAAACAGGTAGGTCAGGGGCAGGTGCGTTCTTTGGCTGAAAAAGTGCAGGCGATTATTGATTTCCCGGCCCCACAGTCCAAGAAAGCGTTGCGCAGTTTCCTTGGAATGTGTGGGTATTATCGTGGTTTTTGTCGAAACTTTTCTGATGTTGTGGCTCCTCTCACAGGCCTTGTAAGTCCTTTAAAACCATTTGTTTGGTCCCTCGCTTGCCAGGCTGCCTTCGAGTCTGCTAAGGCGATACTGTGTAGTGCACCTGTTCTTGCTGCTCCTTGCTTTACGCGACACTTCAAGTTAGAGGTTGATGCCAGCGCGTGCAGCGCAGGTGCTGTGCTCTTGCAGGAGGACAATCAAGCTATTGACCATTCTGTTTGTTACTTCTCAAAGAAGTTTAATAAGCATCAGCTTAATTATAGCACTATCGAGAAGGAAGCTCTCGCCCTCCTGTTCGCCTTGCAGTATTTTGAGGTTTATCTTGGGTCTAGCTCACAGCCTGTAAAAGTGTTTATTGACCACAGCCCATTAGTATTTCTCGCACATATGCACAATTTTTACCAGCGGCTTATGCGCTGGTCTCTCCTTCTGCAAGATTTTACCACAAAAAGGGTACCGAAAATGTGATAGCAGACGCTTTGTCTAGGTGTTTCTCAGAACTGTAGAACTTTAACCTTTTTAGGGGAAGGTTTAATTCTTGGGTGTGGGGGTGTTATGACTCTGGTCATATTTTCTTTTTGGTTTGCTCTGTGTACTGTGTGCGCCCTGTGTTTTTCTGTTGTGTTCACATGCAGATAGGGGTGTGCCATAGCCGTAAGAGGATTGGTGGAGAGGTTCCAGGCCCAAACCTGGGATTGGCTGCAGCTGGGGAACCACCTATATATAAGGAGCCAAGATGGCGTCCGTTGGTGGGCAGCAGACATTCCTCGTTCTCCTCATCTCCCAAACGGCCACACTTTTGCTTTGTGTAAGTTTGGTTTAGATTAGATATCGTTTAGGTTTGTTTGGTAAGGGTGGACCGCCAGGTGTGTTAATCTTGTTTTCTCCTGTTTTGTTAGTTAGGGAGGTAAGTCTTTTATTTGTTTTGCCCTTTTGTTTGTTAGGTTAGTTTATCTCCTAGTTAGAATTGCGTTGTTTGTTTCTTTTGGTGGTAGGTCACCCTGAAGCCTTATACCTATATGTTATATATATCTATTTTTGTTCTCTGTAAAATAAATAAGTTTGTCATTATCTAAACCAATTGTTTGTGGCTACTTGGGAGACGGGGAAGATGGGGCCTTTTCATATTACGTCCTAGGCACCCCTAGACTGGGGCGTAACAGGTATTATCATAATAAACACAAACTCAGAACCTTACTTAAAATGGATTTAACAGAACATTCAGTCATTTTTGTGTTTCATTTCACCATCCTCGGGGTGTAGAGTTCCAGTATGGACGCCTACAAAGTATTTGGGAGTCACCATCGCTGAGATAAAATCACAAACCGAAACAAGTTCAAACATGCAACATTTACTATGAATCCGTTGGCCGTGCGTATCCAATTTTAATCCCATACGGGAAAGAAGTTTAAGGTCTGAATCCGAAACCAAAAGAAGAATAAAGCTTCACAGGAGGATGTGAAACATAATTTAAAAAAAAAAATTCACAGAAATCACATTTGGTCTGAGTGAAAAACTGCCTCAGTGAGTTTGTTCCTGCTTCTCCTGTGGCTCAGTGCCCAGTTTATAGTCATTTTAACCCACTCTACTCACAACTCTCTTTAAAACCTTCACCCGTCTGTTCTTTTCTCTGTATCCACATTACTGATGATTATTTATCAAAAATCTCATTGTGTACATATTTTGTGAAAGCACCAATAGTCAACCCTATAATATCGTCGCAATATCAATATTTGTAGGTATTGGGTAAAAAAATATCGTGATACTTGATTTTCTCCCAGCCCTACTAGCAATTTATGCTTCTGCGTTAAATCTATGCTGTGGCTACGTACGTAGGTACGTGGAGACACGGACCCTATGCCAGACACTACGCCGGACCCTACCCCGGACCCTGACGTGCACCTCTCGAAAAATGTAACTACACATCGCAGCAACGCACACGCTCGGCTGTGGCTTGGTAGAGTTGCATTCCCACTGTGGTCAGAAAAGCACAGAGGAGACACTTTGTTTCTCCCACTATGCCTCTCTACTCGCTCCGAAGCTAATCTCCGTCACTCGCTCTACCAGCCAGTCCTTACGTACACACACACATGTCGATCTCTTTAAGAGAATACTCTTAAAGAGCTCGATGCACACACAAAGGCATAAACTATAAGTATAAACTGCAGGCCACTTACGTAGGCTACTGAGAAAGCTCTGCGTCAGCCTCCGCAGAACCATGAGTCACGCTTGTGTGAATGTAGGGGGAAGGAATCACAGCAAAGAGTCTAATGGCACTATGACTCAGACAAGGAGCAGAGTCTGCTATAAGGGGCTGAAAGCTCACCTGGGCTTTTCTTGCATTGGGACACACCTGAGGAACAGAAAGTGAGGACAGACTGTGGTGAGTGACTGATTTGATTCGGTAGGCTCTTTTGAAATATAATTAATATTGAATTTCAAATTGAATAGACCTAACCTTCAGAACCAAGCAATGTTAAGAACAGCTTATGGTGATGAATGAAATACTTAGCACAACTATTCTTATGTATATACAGTATGATAATCTATGATATACTTCATGTGTGATGGGGGAAATTGGAGTGATTGCTTCTCAGCAAAGAAACACAACGGGCCCTATTTTAACGATCTGAAATGCAAGTATCAAACGCCAAACGCAAGTAGCTTTGTGGGCAGATCTCGGGCGCTGTTGCTATTATTGCAAATTAATATTTGTCATCTGCGGTCCGGCCTAGTCTAAGGAACCTTGGCGTGACATTTGACAAATCCCTATCTTTTGAAACTCACATCAAATCATTGACCAAATCCTGTTTTTTTTCCACTTAACGCAACATTAGCAAATTAAGGGCTGTGGTCTCTCAGTCAGAACTGGAGATGCTCATCCATGCCTTCATTTCCTCCCGTATTGACTATTGCAATTCACTCTTCTCCTCACTCAACAAATCTGTCCTTCACTGCCTGCAATCCCAATTCAAAACGCTGCTGCCAGGCTACTTACTAGATCAAACAGGCGCACCCATATCACCCCTCTACTCTGCTCCCTTCACTAGCTTCCTGTAACCTACAGGATCCAATTCAAAATTCTCACCATAACCTTTAGGGCTCTACATGGTCAGGCCCCTGCTTATCTTGCCAACATAATTCACCTACACACCCCCTCCTGGTCTCTCAGGTCTATTAACCAAAATCTGCTATCCACGCCACGCACTTGTCTGAAGACATGTGGGGATAGAGCCTTTGCCGCTATGGCACCCAGACTCTGGAATGCTCTGCCAACCAGCATTAGGTTTGCTGAGAATGTGGACTGTTTTAAGGGACAAGTGAGGACTCACTTGTTCAGGCTAGCTTTTGGGTAACCTATGTCTTTTATTTATTGATAATTTGATCTGTTGTATTTGTACTTTATTCTATTCTTAGACTATGTTCTACTATGTTTTATCGTCTATGCACATTGTAAAGCACTTTGTGGCCCTGTCTGTGAAAAGCGCCGTATAAATACATTTTACTTACTCATTTACTTACTTACTCACTAGAACACTAAATGTGTATTCATCCGCAGCTGAAAATAGTCTCAAACAAATGCACTAATTCCTCCTGTTTGGCTAAGGTTTGTTTGTGCCCAGCTGTTTTAGCAGATTACATATTATATAATATGTTGTATATCTGTGAGCTGCTCTTAGATATTTACATCTATATGTCTGGTATGCCTTTAATTGTGAGAGAAAATGTGCTTTTAATGATGTTGTGCTCCTGTTTAACGGCTAGTTGCTACTTGTTTTACTTTCTTTTTCAGTGTTAGATCTTTATCGTATGATCCAAGTTTCCCAAAATTGACATCATCCAAATGCTATGATTACATTCCAAAAGAACTTTCGGTTCAGAGATTGTGTTTGTGATGGGAAACCACAACTCAAGCTACATATGGGTCGACACATTTCCCCTGCATCCGTGTTGTCACCTAATGATGCCAAATATTTAGCTGACATACATTTTGGCACAATATCTGCTACCATTGTAGTTGGAGTGAAACATACGTTAGAGGTTTGAGTTTGCAGCCACAGCAGTAGGATTGTTTATCAAAGTAAATTACAACATTTTAAACTTGTTGCTGCGCTATGACAATTCCCCTGGGGGATGCTGTTGTTGATGAGGCAACTTCTTTTTCAAGCACAATAAACATAGCAAATTTGTTCTTCTGAAAATAAAATTACACGACCTTCTTTGTCAGATTGCAGCCACAGAAGTTTGAATTATTGTCGATTGCAAAACCTCTAATGAAATAGATTAAGCTTTTGTTTCTTCCCTCATTTAGTCTCATTTTACAGCCTGGGAAAATGTGCACATTTACCTTATTTTAGATGCTCCTAACTACATTAATGGTCCCCTGTTCTTAATTGTATAAAAAAAAAAAAGAAAATTGTTATTTACGTGATGTAAAGATGTTGATTAAACGGCACGAAGATCTGCTGAAGACGGAGAATGGTTAGGAAACAAATTAAGTCATTATAAGTTTATAATGTCAGTTGCCAGGCTGTCCAAAAACGTACACAATACAAGAGGAAGTGGTTTCCAACTGATGTCAATGTATGCTTTTAAAGTCTAAGCCATAAGTCACCTAAAAAATGTAGGTGTTTGGTGTTTGTGTTGGGATTCATTTGTGTTCTTAAAATCTTGAACTTGAGGTCCCGATTAGCCTTTATTTTTTATTACTGAAGCTGTTAAAGCAGAATAAGAAATGCACTTATCTCTGTTTGCTCTCAATATAACATTATATATGCTTGCTTTGAAAGTAGATAGGGCCCCTTGGATCACTTCCTTGAGAAACCATAAACACACACACACACACACACACACACACACATACACACACACACACACACACACACACACACACACACACCAAGGAGGTGATCTAACGGCTCTGACAGGAAATAACCTTGATAATGGAAAGTGCCTGTTCTTCTTTCTTTTTCATATGATGAGGATGTCGATGAAGATGGCTGCTGTCTCCACCATCTCTCTGCTCCTGCTCTGCTGCTTCGCCATCTCCCCCGCAGGTACCGTACAATTCAGCAATTCCGTTCCTCATTAGGATGTTGTAATTTGAGGATTTTAAGGATTTCAATTTGACTTGAAAATTATACCAGAATATATTTTCCTTTAGCATCAGACTTCTGACCTACTTCCTGTAACAGTTCTGGATCTTAACATTTATTTATTTTTTTCATATGATTTTTAAAAAGCAAAACGTCTTTTCTCTGGCCAACTGAATACTCTTAAGTGCTTCTCAAATGTGTTCCTTCTTTTCTCTGCTATAATATTGTGTGTTGAGTGGAATAAGGTTCTTGAATATGTTTCAGCCCTGGGTATTTGTTCTACTGTCCTGTACAAATCATATATTAATGCCAATCATTTTTCCAATGCATGCTGTAGTGTTTTATATGTGCTAACTTGTTTTACATTTCCAGCCATTACTTGTTTTTATCATTGCATGTTAATAGAAGTGCATTTGGTAAATACTCAACTAAACAAATAATTAAACAGATAAAATAAAAAAATAAAGTAGGAAAACAGATTAGAAATCTAAAAAACTATGGTTAGCCTTGGCATTGATGCAAGATAAACAGTAAATGGGCCAAAACATGCAAGAAGAGTTGACCGGTCCTTTAAATTTGACTATTGTTCTGACAAAAATCCTCAAAAACTAAATAGACTAGATCCAAATTAAAGGCTGTTTTCGAAATCAGTCAATTATGAAGTTGATTAATCGCTGTGGCTCAAAAGAGGAGCTAACAAAACGTTCATGCAGCTGTGGCTGAAGTCACTGACATGCTGAGAGTGCTGTTGAAGAAGAATGACATGAAACAACTTCTATAATACGAAAAGGTTGGTTTTACATCCATATGGGTGTATGTGTGTGTGTGTGTGTGAGCATAACTGTACGTAGTTTTTTTCTTATTTTTTTTCTGTTTACATCCCGTTAGCTGCTACTTTGTCAAAAAAGGCAACATTTGTGATTGCGGGTGAATGCGAGATAAAAACCTCTGCCAGAAATATACCATAGTTAGACAAGAAGAAATCATCAAGCGGGGTTAACTGCAGCAGAAACACGCTGCTGATGTGGTAACGTCGGTCTGAAATGAGGTTACAGAGGACAAACAGGAAGCCAAGCAGAGTCGCTCCAGTACAGGTGACCTACAGAAACAGCAGTCACACAATACAGAGAAGCAACGACTGAAATAATAAGAAAGAATACATGAATATAAAATGACAAATGCAGCAAATAATAGCCATGTTTTGGACCGTTGTATGATACAAAACATAGATACAAAATAAACATAATTATTTCACTAAATGAGAGGGGGTTTTTGCCGTACAAATACATTTCACTGGAATTGTACCTTGTACGATTTCACGTGACAAAATTGATTACATCGATTGATTAATATGAAACCTTAAATTGTCACTCATCACTTTTTTTTTTAATCCTTTTTGTGTAGTGTTGTGGAATTTTTCTTTTGCAGCAGGTGTAGAGGTTGGAAGAAAAATAGAATTTGTGAAACAAGAATAAAGAACAGTCGAAGACTAAACCAATGGAGGTGTTTGTATTTAATTAAGTATATTTGCAAATATAGGAGGAACACATTTCACAGTAGGCACGCAGCACAAGTGTGGAAAGGCTCTTCAAAAAGTGAGCAGGATCACAGAGCTTATATACACAAAGTTTACAGGGAGTGCTATCCACACATGTTCCTAGTTAAGATCTTCAGTCTAAACATGGTATAAACAGCTTATCTATAAGTCAGCACATCTAAAATCATAAGTGATATTCTGGTGCCTCGGTGTCCCTGTCTTAGTCTTACTATCACCTCTTAGGTCACATTCCCCGTCAATCAGTGTATTGGTAAAAGCTATTATACGACTGGAGGAGATGGTTCCGTTAACCTTGTACCCTTATCAGTTTACACAAAGGCCATCTATATTTCAGCAGACTCCCAGGCATCAGCTCATAACAAGAGAAGAGATTTAAACCTCTACATGTGTGACCAGTCAGTGAGATAAAAACTCCCTTCTTTGTGAGAGAACTATGAAAGAATATAAAAACAAAAAATATATGAACAATCATGCTAAAATGTAATTTTGCCACTACAGTAGGCTCTCCCATCTAATGTAAATACTGTTCAAATATGCAATACATTTGTTTCAAAGAGTATGACATTAGGAGTTGCTGATCAAAACAATAAAACTATATATATATATATATATATATATATATATATATATATATATATATATATATATATATATAGTTTTTATGTTTTCAAAAACTATTGCGTCTTAAACTTCAGCCATTACTTGTTTTTAATCATTGCATATTAATAATTAAAAAAAAAATGCATTTGATAGATTCTCACCTGAACATACAATTCAGCACTTTTAGCACTTTTAGCTGTCTTCAGACAGCTAAACAGTGTGATTTTTGAAATGTCAAAGTTGATGTTTGGCCAGTTTCATTGTCACAGCCTCGGAGGTGTAAAGATGTGGTGTCAAAGAAATAGCATTCTGCTGTTGCTTCCTGTTTTTTTTTTGTTTTTTTTGAGGTTATAAAAGGTCTAACCGTCTTCATTTAGATTTACAACTTTTGATAACAAATGGTTTTGCTTGTTTCAGGCTCATTATCCCGAGATAATGGTGATATCTTGAGATACCAAATTGTTCTCTTGTGATCAGGACTTTATCACCTCTATCTTCAGATATAATAAATACTGCCCCTAATAGTTCTGGGACTTTTTGTTTTTGTCAAAAACTGAGACAAACGAGTCCTCGAGACTGACTGAAGAGGCACAGAATTACACGTTACATTAAAACCGTTTCTGATATATTTAGCAATCTAATCTTTATAGGTGAAAATAGGCTTAAAAATGTAAATGTGAGAATTCCTTTAAGAGTGGGGGTTATGGGTAATATAAATGTCTTAAGCTGGATTTTGCACTTTGAGATATCTTTCCACTTCACCAACTTTTAGATGTCATGAATTACATCATCGAACTTCCTCTAAATTTTATTTAACTTTATCAAGGATCTGTGTTTTTTTTTTATGATTTCAACTTGTATCCTGCTAGATGTGATCGTGTTTTAAGCAAATCGTTGTTTTAAAGATCCATACAGCTGTTTTTGTACAGGCGGGTGTGGAGCTCTGGAAACTTTGATTGAAAAGCAATTGTCATTTAGATTAAAAGCCGTGCCATGATTGGAGCATGGACGGATTATTCTGGACACTCTAACACGTGCGAGAGCAGTTGCCCGCTGACCTTTACATTTTTGTAACTGTCACTTAAATGAAGACATTTGAAGACACTTGCTTGACTAGTGACTCAAATGTGTGTTCCAAAGAAGGCCCTAAACTGCCAATATGTATTTTTATTATTATCATATAGGAAAATATTAACGTTCTACCTCATCGGATGTAACCACTAATCTCCTGTGGGTTACCTTCACAGAAAATGAAACTGTCAAAGATAGATTGTGTGATTGCAAATCAAATGTTCAAGCCCCTTTTCTACAACACTTCTTTTTTTTCCACAGAAACTGCTATGTTATTGATTTACTTTTTATATAAACCAATAATATATAATACATATGTAGTATATTTAAAAAAAAAAAATAGGTTATGTGTCACAATTGGGGACAATCACAAGTCTGCTCGTCATCTGCAGCACATGGAAATGAAGGTTGGACATTGAGACAGACACACATTTGGGAGCGTGTTTTGCTGTGCATGGCTTTTTAGCAGACTGTGGTCTGAATCAAGACAACAGGATATAATACACACATCATCCATCTTCAGTGCAATCAGCCTTGGTGACGAGGTGAAAAGATCTGCAGGACGGCTGCTGAGTTTCCTTTTCATATGCTTTTGTCAGTTTCAGATTTCATGTACGAATGAGTAGGGAATGAGCAGGTTAAATGATAAAGAATAAAGAGTGAAAAATGAAATTAGTTCTACTTTGTAAATACACAACTGAAAAAAAAACAATAAATAACTAGAAATCCAAACAACAAATAATGGGCATCCAAGATACATAAATAACTTGAAGTGACTTGAAATGGTTGTCATAGTGAGTGTCATTTTGAAGTTGCCACATTCCTACTCATACAAAAATGTTATAGGCATTTCTGTTTATTTTGGGAACAGGTCCATCAATTTTACAGACTGGGCAAACCCAGCCCGATCTGCCTGCTTCTGTTACAATTTTGCGGGGACCAATCACAAACTGGCTTATCCACCTGGCGCGCTATTGGCGGGTTTAACACGATGACGATAGAGAAGCGACCAAGCAGCTTTTTGTTTACATTCAACATGGCGGGCACCGAAGCGCAGCAACCCGTTGATGCCGCTATCGCTGCTACGTCACCCGGATCGTTGGTCTGATTGGTTGAAGGACTATCCAATTGCGTACAGAGTCATTTGAACTATGCCCGTTGATCACGCCTCTTGTGCAGTAGAAAATACAGAGCAGACTCCCCAGACTAATGTTCAATCTTAAAAGATTGAGCTTGGTCTGGTGATAGCCAGACTATCAACTTTATACTTTGTATATACATAACAAATGGAACTGAATTTTCCCCCAGTTAAGGTTAATCTACACCGGCAGCTTTTCTTTTTTGAATAATTGGAACCTGTTGTTCTTAATTGCTCAGTTTCACCATGAGTGGCCCTACAGTGGGTGGGGGAAACAATCAAACTAATGTTGTTTTATTTCTGTATACTCCTCCTCAGGTAGCCTACTTGAAAACAATTTTTTGTTCACTTTTGTAATATTACTCAGCCTGTAGAAGGACATTTGTCTGACCAAAACCCAAAGGTAATGGGATGCTGTCGGTTGGCGGTAACACCACACACTTTGGCTGTAACAGACGAGGCTGGCATTTTTCGCCATGTTGGTTCCCCTGAGGTCTTACTGTTTCAGCCTCAAAAAGTGTGGTTTGATCTGAAAACAGGAATCTTGTATTGGATATGGGAAAAATCCAGAGTTCTCACGAGAGCACAATTTGAATTTGCTCAGCGAGTCACTCTGGCATTCAGTAATGATGCTCATTAACTATGCCCTTGGAGCCGAGCTGCACCAATCACATCGGTGTATCTGTTATAGGCGGGCCAGAGGCGAGCCAAACAGATAACGACAGTTTAATCTACCAGTTAGCTCCGCTGGTAGCTAAGCGTATGGGGCTCTGGATACGTCACCCTGTGTATTGTTGTGATTAGTAGTAGTGTTATCCAAATGCATGCTTGGTGCCGCCCCTTGATTTGGGCCATTTTCATTTCTCAATGCCAGACCCTTAATATTTCGGATTTGGGTCTGGATTTCCAGGCTAGGGAAAACTGTAAGCCCACAGTAAATATTTATCATTAACCACCAGTGTTTGACACTTTTTAAAATTGAATTTGGAAAGGATATTCATAGTCCCCAGAGGATTAATCCTAATGTTTGGCATACATGGCATTGACTGATTATCTGTATTTCTTCACCTTTCTTTCTCTTCCAAAGATTCTCAGGATCGTTGCAACTACAATGCTATGAAAGGAGAGGACTTCACTGTGCCTCTGTCCTTGAAACTGGAACCGTCTCACAGACTGAAATGGATACACAACAATGAAATAATCTTAGATCGATTAAACGGCAAATATTTCAAGGGGAAGAAGGAGGACGTTTCTGAAAATGGTTCCCTGATCCTGAAGAATCTGAAGGATAGCAACAATGGGAAATACACCCCACAAGTGTTTACTACAGATGGCTTTGCAACAACGAATTTGCAAAGCATCAATTTATGTATATTTGGTAGGTAACAACAGATAGTTAGTACATTTATTATTTATTTACTTTGTTTATTCAAGTATATATTGATTAATGATACTGTGCATCCCAGAAACAAAGCTCCTAAACCGTGTTTACTGTTACCTTATCTGTTGAATATGGTCACATATTCACACAATATGAACATGAAATATTAGTAGTAGGTGTGTTGTGATGCATCAGAAACTGTTTTAGGCATGCAATATAATCAGCAAATATCAGAGAACTAAATTTGGTTTTAATACGCTGTCATTAGTTCAGATCACTCCATCTGTTTTCATATTTTGCTTGTCATTGAAATGATAATTAGTGTTGTTACAACGCATAATGAGCTTGAAACAATCTAATCTGCTCCACTCAGACCGTGTCCCGAAGCCTGAAGTGAAGAAGATTTGTTCCTTACCCTTTGTCACATTTACCTGCGAAGTTCCAGCCAAGGTGAGAATGAAAGTACAATATATTATTCACTGTACAAAGCAGCGTAGGGCCACATTGTAAGTGGAGTATTATCCAAATGATCCCACCTATAAAGATGTGTTTGTAGAAGCCGTAGACAGAGAAGGGTCTGCGGCTGACTTTAAGTTAGTTCATTTTAGCCGATTTTGTCTGCTGTTAACAATCATTATCAGAAACGACAGGGTAAAAGAATACTCTCTCTCCTTCAATGCATGCACAGTAAATGTTTTTCTCAATGTTTGAGAAACATTTGTCATTTTGCCATGGTAAAAATCTAAATTTTAGCTAAAAATTGTTTCAAGGTTCTCACACCGCAAAACCAAATATTCGTACTGGATATTCATATTTCCAACTATTTATCTCAGCCCTTGTCTGTTGCATATTGGCATATTGGATAACTAAATTAAACCCTAATTAAATAGTATGCGTCCTTAAAAATGTGTTTTCTGTTCCAATAAAGGTCTACATATTGTCATGTTAACCCTCTAATCCATCCGTTAATGACCTCTTTACCCAGCTGCCCAAGGATCTCAACTTTGTATGGCTTCAGAACGGCAAGGAATTAAAGGAGAAAACCAAGACTCTGAAACGAAACGCCAAAGAGGTGGAAAAAGATTCCTTCCAATGCAAAGTTTCCAACCCTGTCAGCTCTGAGACCAGTGGCCCTGTTACACAGGAGTGCTATATCAGTGAGTCACCCAGTGAGTATTATCCAGTGGTTAGTACGGCCACATGTCCCTGTGACTTCTACCTCTGATGTGATCGAAATCACAGTTTGATTAAATGCATGGACTAGAATTGATTGCACGCAGAACAGCATTGATAACAATTGCTCAGTATTTAGCAGGTCGTTTATTGGAACACCTTAATCATAAGTGGAATGAATTTGAAGGAGAAATAAATAGACTTCAGGGGGAAGCAAAATCATTTTGTGGGATCATCGCATCTATCAATAAATTCTGCCATATGATTTAGCTTGTAGAGAAGTGAATCCTCTCAGTGATCCTTCCCTGAATAAATAAAGGTAAAAAAGAAAAGAAAAAGAATTGTCAGCCCACCTATTAACTGACACCACTAAAATAGCCATTTTAAGAAATGAAAAAGAAAATACATGCAATCAGTACTTATTCAATGTGTTTCTCCTCTTCATCTTTCCTTCCTAAGAGCCCATTTTCCCAGAAAAACTATTAGGAATTAATACCTGGATTTTCGTGGGCGCCGGAGGAGGTACAGTATGTTTGCTCTCCTGTGTAGCTCTAGCAGTATCTTTTATCCGATAGTGTATACTAATACATCTTTTGACTTTATATATCTCTCCTCACGGCGTGCTGTATAGTATGTGGTGCTGCTGAAATACTATAATATAACTTACCCAAATCATTGTTATTATCCATCCTCATCAGGTGTTGTTCTGGTGCTGATGATCGTCGTTATTGTTTGCTGCGTCCGCACAAAACGGAAAAAACGCATGCAACTGAAGGGTAAAGGTTTGTTTTATTTCAAAATAATAATAATAATTCATGTTCAAAAATGGCCTCAACCTTTGCACTTATCATTACCTTAACCTAAGCTGTTTGTAATGATAGAATGTGTATTATTTATAATATGTGTACTCAGGGGGTGTCAGACTGGGGGTTGAAATGGGACTGAGTACCCAGGGCCGTCATGTGAGGAGGGCCCAAAAAGAACTTAACCCCTTGTGTTTTTTCTCCATGTTCAAAGTTATTTTTATATCACAAATATGGGTTTCTTTCAACCAAATTGCCCCAAAACAACATTGATGTACGTTGAATGGCGATCTTCGCAAGTAAAATCAGTGATTATTGTCATTCATCGTTTTATTAAATTTCATAGCATTTGAAAAAAATGTTTAAATGGTTTCAAAACAGCATCCTGACTAACAGCCTGTGATCCACTCAACATCCTCTGATCTTAACAATTACTCCAAATAATTCATAGTTTCTGCAAAAACATTAGGTATAATGTCTCATACATTAGGTTTATTGACCATGAATAAAATAAAATAAAAAAACGTTGAAAAAAGTGACAACAACTTTTACAAAAAGAATCAAAAACATCGAAGAAAGCGACAAAAATGTGGGGGAAAGAAACCGACAAAAAAACGTTTCAAATTTGGACAACAAGTTCATGGTCGACAGGAAGACAACACAAGGGTTAAAGTTAAACAACACTTTTATTTTCTTGCCAAAATGATACGAATGAAAAACATGTAATGAAAAGATACATGTTAAAGATCAGGAACCGTCATCTATGCTTATTTCCTCAATCATCAGACGA
The DNA here is from genome assembly GCA_023566125.1 of Zingel zingel. Lineage (NCBI taxonomy): Eukaryota > Metazoa > Chordata > Actinopteri > Perciformes > Percidae > Zingel > Zingel zingel. Next base: position 11,499,857 of record CM042337.1, read on the forward strand.
GGGGGAGCTTCGTTTGGCCTGGACCAATGAACAACAGCATCAACATCATCAACAACAACATCAACATAATCATCCTCCCGATCCACATCATCACCGTTGCCAGCAGCAGCCGGCCGGCCACACCGGTCCTCGCCAACATCGCTCCAAACAGCACCGCGAGCAGCAGCAGCATCTCCGATCTCTGGACCCGCCCAGCACTCACCCTCATCCCAGCCCCCGACGACCTGCACAGGTAGGAGCTTATAGTGGATCTGAGAACTCAACACCGTATGGAAAGACCAGTGTGGCGTCTGCTACAACTATTACTTCTAGTCATAGTTCCGCTATCTTTATCGTTACTGTAGTCCCGCTTTGACAGACCCTCCTCCAAAGCGCTCTGGAGGAGGGTCCGGCTAGTCCACACAGCATTCAGGGATGGGAGGAAAACGTGCTCTGGTTTATTGGCATTTCTTTAAACCAATCAGAATCCTCATGGGCGGTGCTAAGCTCCGCACAGAGCCGCTGCAAAACAGTTGTGCGAGAGAAAACTCAGATTGGACAGATAGTCTAGCTAGCTGTCTGGATTTACCCTGCAGAGATCTGAGGAGCAGTTAACCATAGTCCTCAGAAATCCACCGAATTTAAAATTCCAACACAAAGAAAGCGGAAGGAAACGGAAAACACATGCATCCGCTGGAATTTCCTGCAGCACCGGAGCAATCCCAGAAGTGGAGCGCAAAGGATATAGACTATTGTTACTATAACTGCCACTGTTCATCATTCCAACTGCTATAACTATTATGAATCCTATTTCTCTATATCTGTATATCTGTATCAGTGTCTGTAAAGAGTCAGGGTCTGTCCGAGGTTTTTGCCTAAAAAAATGTTCCTCGCCACTGTTGCACCAAATGCTTGCTCGTTGGAAATGATTGGGTCTTTTGTAAATTATAGAGTAATAATAGAGTAATAATCTCTCTGTAAAGTGTCTTGAGATAACTCTTGTTATAATCAGATACTATAAATACAATTGAATTGAATTGAATTGAATTGCTCTGACTCCCATTTTTCACTTCCCCTCAGGCCCCGAGACCAATTGATAAAACTGATGACGAGCAGCCTCCTCCTCTTCCTCAGCCCAGGAAGAAAGGTGCCAAAATACCAAGAGTGTGACACCATGTGAGTGTTGGAGTTCAGGAAACCCAATTTTCACTTTCTCAGTATTACAATTAAATGTGATAACAAATGATAACTGTAACCTTGTTTAATCTTGTTAGAGAGACTATTATGTATAAAAGGCCATTATTGCAAAAAATATAATCATAATCTCAAAATATTATTTAGAGTCCTCTTTAAAAGGGTTATTTTTGTACTTTTCTAGTTTTTTTAACATATAAGTCATCTTCTTAATACTTGAGTAAATTACATGTGTATTGTGTCAGATGACATAAAAATCATTTTCTCAGAAGGATGTATGAATATAAGGAACGCTTAACTTCCCTCTGACATGTTGACTGTATGATATATATATATATATATATATATATATATATATATATATATATATATATATATATATATATATACACTGACTTTAATCAAGCCTACATCAAGCAACAAATACCTGAGTGCTATTACAAAACCAAGGAGCAAGAATTTACTCTCAGCAAGAAAGTAAACACGCAAACTATTCTTTCAAACTAACAATATGTTATTTATTCTCTCATTTCACATGAACATGAACAGTTATTTTGTTCCAGTTACTGTTTTTTTTCTCCATGATTTTACTTTCTTTTTGTACACTTTTTATGTACATTTATATGTAGTTCTTTGTAATTTCTTCTTTTGTATTTGTGTTGTGAACTGATGAATCAACTAAATGTTGTTTCCAGGTCACATTTTCTTTACCGGACAAACTTGATCATCCTGCAATGTTGGCTTTTAAAAGGACAGAGGTTAACCGGATCATAGTAATAATGCAGATAAATGTGTTTTTATGCAGTTAAGATAACAGCTAACAGATCATGTTTTTTTTTATTTATCTATACAACCAACATACTGTACCAATGCATTTACTTTGTATCCATCCAAGTATCTGCTTTTAATGTAAAAATGTCATATAAACTGTACGCTGTGAGGTTTTTAATTAAATGGTGTAAATTCTGATGTGATTTTTCCAGTGAAATATAAGCGGGGGGGAAACTGCGTCATTTTCACCACTGCAGCTCGCGGTGTATTTCTATCTCTGTGTGTGTGTGTGTGTGTGTGTGTGTGTATTACTGTCACATATCCTGTCTTTTTGCTGAAAATGTGTTTGTGGTTTTGAGTGAGTTAGCTGTACGTGCTGAGCTACTGCCAAGTGTGAGATTAGTTGTGTGTGTGTGTGTGTGTGTGTGTGTGTGTGTGTGTGTATGTGTGTGTGTGGGTGTGGGTGTGTGTGTGTGTGTGTGTGTGTGTGTGTGTGTGTGTGTGTGTGTGTGTGTGTGTGTGTGTGTGTGTTCTTGTTTAACTATTCGTGGGGTCCTAAAACCGGGAATACAGTATACTTGTGGGGTCCTGACAGCTTTGTGGGGCCAAAATGCTGGACCCCACAAGGTTAAAGAGCTGTTTGAGGGTTAAGACTTGGTTTTAGGGTTAGGGTTAGAATTAAGTTATGGTTAGGGTGAGGGTAAGGGTTAAGGTTAGGCATTTAGTTGTGATGGTTAAGGTTAGGGTAAGGGGCTAGGGAATGCATTATGTCAATGACAGGTCCCCACAAAGATAGTGCCACACACTATGTGTGTGTGTGTGTCTGTGTGTTCCTGTACTTGCAGCTTTATGGCAACAGAGAAATTAACAACATTTGACATCAAAAACATGTTTGCAGATATTTTGAATGCTCTCTTTTTATTTCATAAATGTAAATATTTAAAAATGTCTACTCACAACTATTCGGCTTTATTATGTTCTACTGCTGTTACTTATGTTGACACCTTTCTTTCTCTCGGTATACTGTATGTTGTGTTCTTCAGTCTCCAAAAAATGTATGAACTATTGTTTTACAAGACAGCAGGAATTATTAAAGAAAACTGAAAACAAAATGAACACAATTTTATGTCGAGAAATATTCATCATTTTGGAATTCAACACTAACACATCAGCCAAGAGAACAAACCAGCCTAAAATGTATTCTGTTAAAATATGCTAAGCACAATCTAGCTCCTTGTCATACAGTGCATCAAATTATCACCTTAACCTGCAGTACTGATGTACGATATGTTGCCGTTCCTCGGTAAGAAGTTACTTTTTAATCCAAATCCTTTATACCTTGTTTGGCAGCGATTTATTAGTTGCATTTAACACTGCATGCAGATTTCTTTAATTCTATTAAATTGTACATGGGAAGAAACTTTGGAAACATTAGCCAAACGGCATGCATGCCCAGGTGTACATACATGTAATGTGGGGGACAAATAGAAAACTCACAAGTTTTGAAGTCTGTATTGACCCATTAGGTCCACTAGATGGCGCTGTAGTTTCATGTACACATAGCCAATCAGTTGAAATTCGGGATCCGTTATCAAACCTAGTCTGATTTTCATTTCAGCATTGGATTGTATGCCAAGAGATGATCAGATTTCTGCATATAGTATGTATGATTTCTATCTTTTCAAACGCAATGGATTATCTGAAAATATGAGTAATGATAGTGATAACACACATCCTACAGGGATAACACACATAGTATACATCAGATAAATCCAAAAAGATCATCCCCAACCCCTTTAAGATTTCAGCCAGATTAATACATTAAATATATAGCACTATTTCCTAATCTGTAGTGGCAAAAATAATTCTCTAAAGGGCCAGAAGATGGCGGTATAGGTCCACGTTTTCTCCAGTAGGTCAGTATGTTGGCATTTGAGTTGAAATCATATATGCTGTGTTAACACTGTCTCATAGTTCACACAGTCTTGACGCTTATTACTTCATCCTTTCTTTCGTCTCACTAAAATGATCTTCTAATGAACACAAACGTGTAAAGAGAACCAAATTCATTTTAATTCAGTATGCATGAAAGAGATGAATTAGCATTTTCAAAAAATAGTTTTTATGTGCATGTTTTCCTTTAAAATGAATGAAAATGCACCAAACTTTGCAGAATGGTGAAGTCTCACCTGACTTTATAAAAGTTCTGTTAAAAAAAAAAGAAGGGGGAAATGGTTGTCTGAATGGTTTAACTCTAATGAATTCTGAACAATTTCTAAAATCCCTTTTCCCCATCACGGCTGCTGTGTTCTCTGCTTCTCTGTAAAGAACTCATTAAAGTCTGTGAAGATTCAGTTCGATTTAATGCCATTCTTACAACTGCAACTGTTGTTGCTACTACAACAACAAGAAGAAGTTGGCTACAAGCATAACTGCTGCTACAACTACTACTACTACTACTACTACTACTAGATTGATGCCCTGCTGGTGTGATGTTGGATTTTGATTTTGACTTTTTTCTAACTGTATTCTGACTCTGTACATTATCACATTATTGTTTGCCTGCAGCTTTGTCTGCTTTCTTACAGTAAACAAGTCTTTGAGTGAAAAAGAGATTTCAAGTGTAGGCCCTATCGTAGAAAATGCATTATAGCTGAGGTAGATGGCAGTGACTGGTTTGAAATTCAAGTCTGTTAGTCCATTAAAACCATAGGGCCAAAAATTCAAGACCTGGTTAATAATTGATAGGGAAGTAGGGCGTAGTAAGATAAGACTGTGTCCGTTGACCGGTCTGCAAGGAGCAGATGCTACCTTGTTGAGGCAACATACAGCAGTGGGTTACACATTTGATTCCTCCCTGCAACACGCACACAGACACAGACACACACACACACACACACACACACACACACACACACACACACACACACACACACACATTTTAAAATAGGATAGTCATATAGCCTATCACAGCAGATGACCCATAAAGTTTTAACCTTTGACCCCGAGGTTACTTCTCACCTCTTCTGGCTGAGCGATGAACTTTGCCTTGCCCAGTGGGTCTGTGTAAATACACCACAGGACTGCGACTGACAACAGGCATGTGTCCACGTCCGCCTTATTAAAAGGGCAGCAATAATTATAAATTTGATAGTTAGATAAGAAGATGGGCAGTCAATTAGCTTAGCTTAGCATAGAACTGGAAACAGTGGCAAACAGCTAGCCAGGCTCTTTCTAACGGTAGCAAACTCTGCAGACTAGCACTCTAAAACTCCCATATTAACATGATACATGTTGTTTGTTCGGTCCATACAAAAAAACTAAATGTAAAATCAACAATTTGCAGTTTTATGGGAGATAATGTGACATGCTACAAGCAACCTACAGAGAAGTTCCAGTCGTTTCCAGTCTTTATGCTAGGCTAAACTGACTGGTTAGCTTACTGCCTCCGAGTCCAGGTAGGCTACATATTTGTTTATTAAACTAGAGATGTGGAGATGGATTGAGAGGCCAAGAAAATAGTAAAATACATTCAAATGTATTTTGATCTTAAACCACTATAACAGACAGTAGCCAAGTAATTTAAACTTATATCCAGAGGGATCCGTTATATCAGATGTGGTCCACACTGACTGGACAATATCTGGCATGTAATTAAGACTTAAATATCTGCACAATAACCTTGTGACATAAGACTGATATGGGACTATCTCTCTCTTTCTTTCTCTCTCTCTCTCTCTCTCTCTCTCTCTCCACCTGGGACCTCCCTGCTTCCCTCCACTCCTCCTCCAGCCCGTCACCTAACTTCCGGCCACTGTCTCCCTCCCTATCAGCCTCTCTTTCCCCCTCTATCAATCTCGCCTTCATTCCCGTGCACACGTTAAACCGGTTTAGTGTCCGTGTGTGTACCATGAAAACACTCCCGTCAGGACTCCGTTTTTTACTGGACTAGGAATCAAGCGCGTGCATCCGTTTTGCTTTGCGGCTTCGCCTGGTGTGCGGTGCGGTGCGGACTAACTGCTCACATCTGAAGAGTTGGATTGGATTGACCGACAGCGGCGGGAGAGGACTGGTGTTACCCCACGCACAGGACAAAGAAGACTGGGGGGGAATTAAGGGAAAAAGATAAGAGTGTAAGAAGAAAGGAATAAAAATGGATAGCTGTCTCTTCACACTCGTCTTTGGTCTTTCAATGCTCGGTAAGAAACGTTTCTTCGCTTGACTGTTGATAGCTAATTAACTCAGATTCGTGTCGGCATTCGCCAGCGAGCAGAACCCAATGTTAAACCCTGTTTAAAAATCTGTCAATTTCACGTTTATTTGCTTGTCGGCAACCGTACATGCCATGTTAAAGACCAATTAAAGCATTTTCCGCATCTTTCACATCCACTAGCCAGTCCGGCATATATATCCAAATCATCAAGCGGCACTTAATTGCTATTCATTTTAAACCTTTTCAAGTGGTTCACACTGCAATCTACTACTGTTTGATAGAAGAACTTCAGCAGTGCAACGAGCAAACAGATTCAACAAAGTTGAAACTTAAGCGAAAAATAATAATTGTTTGGTGTATTTGATCATGCCGAATGGAAGAGTGAATCTAAGACATTGACAAAAATCCATAACCTATGTTGTCAGAGATGTCTGCATACGACGGCAAGCAAAAAATATCAAAATGGCATTTTGTTAAACGGGGTTTGGCACGATGAGTGATCTGGATAAATCCCACTGTCTCACTGTGTCGAAACTGCTGTACAATTGTGTTTAGCTAATGAATTATGTTCGATGGGTGACTAATTATTCATCAAGTTTCAGGTTAATTCAAACACCAGCACACGAGGACGAAGACATGGCGAAATACCTTTTCCTTTTTTTCATTTAACTAATGGAAAACAGTCGGTGTGTGACAGTTCTGTTGTGGATAGAGAAAATATAGTGACTCATTAGTACTTAAACTAAAATAAACACCATTTTTAACGAAAGTAGTCCCAATTTCTCAATTCTGTTCAGCCTCTCATTTTCCAAGAACTTCCATAAGGCCAATTGAGGTGAGATTGAACATGAGGTGACCAGCTTTGACAATGTCCCATTAGCCTGCTTGGAAGTCCAACTGTGCCATCATGATTAACCTTATTATTTGCCCTGTGTCCACACCTGAGTCAGTCAAACCAGGCTGACTAATTATCTGACTGGGTTGAACCAAAGGGCCAGCCCAGTGCTTAGTCATTAGGCTGGTTTTCACAACAGGGACAAACCAGGGCTTGTTTATTGGCCCACCTCAAGGCTATACAGGACTTGGCTTACTTTAGTGCAGTACTGTAGGATGATTGTGTGTGTGTGTGTGTGTGTGTGTGTGTGTGTGTGTGTGTGTGTGTGTGTGTGTGTGTGTGTGTGTGTGTGTGTGTGTGTGTGTGTGTGTGTGTGTGTGTGTGTGTGTGTGTGTGTGTGTGTGTGTGTGTGTGTGTGTGTGTGTGTGTGTGTGTGTGTGTGTGTGTGCTGCAGATGGGAAAGTGAGGATGTTGCCAACCTGCTCTCTGATCAGAGTTATCTGCTGTCACCATTTTGGATTTTTCAACCATTTCAAATCTGATATTTGAGGTAGAAACAGTAATGGCCGAATACATACGGATAATTTTGTCTGTGTAGATTATGTATCAAGGTTAAATAATTCTTATATTTAATCTTTAAATGACACAAACTATTAGAGCTGATTATATGAACCAGAGTCTGGAAACCAATGTTTTCATTGGCCCCAATATCTCCCTCTTTACTTATTGTCATGTTTCAACACATAATAATAGACTGGGACAAGGAAGTGGTGACCACCATGGCTGACCCATGATAGGTCAAGATATCTAAATTGAGCAAACACAGCCCGATCACACGTCCTTTTTAAAGGAATAGTTTCCACTACTTGCCGGGAAGTAGGATTTTGTACAGATTAAACAAACAAGATATGACATGTTAATTATTGAGCTTTTAAGATCCTGGTAGAAAGAATTTGTTACCTTTTAGACAGAGCCAGGCTAGCAGTTTCCCCTTGTTTCCAGTCTGTATGCTAAGCCAAGCTTGCGCTCCACACAAGCCCACCCATGCCCCCCCCCCCCCCCCCCCCCCCCCACCCCCTTATATTCTTCACTTGATTATTCAACTTTCTGGGTCTCTTCAGGCTCTACTGGCTGTGCAGTATTTCTTCCAGGAGAGACAGGCAGGCTGGAAATTGAGTTAAAAAACAATACATTTCAGCACCTGGCCAAGAGACACACACACACACACACACACACACACACACACACACACACACACACTGGTATACTGTGTATGATGGTCATTTTGTGATATGGCACAGCAGAAACCTTATTGTACCACTGATGCAGAGGAAACCACTGTGGGGTTGAATGAATGACTAATCACACATATTTGCTTGAGGTACGTTAACAACCCCTATGGTAGAATTGGAGGTGTCATACTTGTTTGATGTCATTTAGCTATGTGGCTACACACCCCTCCGAGACTGGAATCAATCCACTAGTCAGTGGTCTATCTGATATGAAGTTAAAGATGATCTCAACCATAGACCATTCCTGACAGTAGAGATTGGAACTAAAATGTACAGTAGGTTTTATGTGGTATGTATTTCATTGTTACCCACTAAAGCAGAAAAAGCAGCAGCAGAAGAAGCAACAGCAATAAAAGTGCATGCTCACACACATAACACCAGGCCAACTGCCAAAAACTCAAGTATTGATGGGCCATACAAGCACAGGGCCTGTTTTATGAAGCACTTTCTTTTTAAACCAAAGCTGATCCTGGTACAGATTTTTGTGAAAAGGACTAAGGAAGAAGACATTTGATTTTCTACAAAACCCCTTCTTTTTCTGTAATGCAAGACCCAAATGAAATGCTGTATAACCTGACCAAACATTTGCTGCCAATTTTCAGAACTTAGTTGATGTTTGTTGACAGTTAAACACATACAAATAAAGTATAAAAATATTCATACAATAATATCTATGGCTGTAAATGTTAATGTCAATATAATAGAGGATCATAATCAATGTACTCTTTGAAAATATATAAATTTGTCTTGGGTATCGTAAAATATAATATAAAATCGTAATACTTTTGCGATTATGAAACCAAAATAATGCTTTCTTTGATATTTGAACAAATATCATTTTTTTTCTTCTTGTATTAAAAGGAAAAGTACCTGGATATATATCTGGTTACAACCTGTCTGACTGCTCGTGTTCCTTGACTTGTTGGATCTATTTTTAGAGATGTTGCAGTGCTGCCAGTGTGCTCAGCAATTACTTGAGTACCTTATGAAGCTGATGTGGCCATGACATGACAGAAACATGGAAGTTTCTTGGTCAATGTCTTTATAAAAGTCAGCATTTCCTCTATCAGTTAGGCTAAATGATGCTAATTGTCCAATTGAATGGTTGATTTGTAGGATCTTGATACCCCTAATCAGGAGAGAAAAAGTTGGTGCAGCTATAGTAGTGTTCTTTGAACCGATAGATCTGATGGCCACAGCTAGAGCCTAAAGTTGTCCTTTAACCAAAAGAGTCTGAGCAGACATTTGATGCCAGCTTTTAGTAGTATAGAGGTTTCTATACGTACGGGGTGGTAAACATTTCTGTTCATCATTTTCTCTACAGTGAACATTGTGTTGGGCAACCTGCAAAGAAACGGATGTCGTGTTCAGCTGTAGTTTATTAGCAAACCCAGCAGCATGTTGCATCTCCGCTTCACCTTTAACTGATGTGAGTGCAGACAGCAGGGTCAGATCTGGAGTGTGGAGGCCTGCAGCCAGATTCCACCAACCAGGAAGCAAAGTGTCAGTAAACTGAGCAAGCCTACTGAGCCCAGTCAGACTCTGCTGTGTTGCTACATGCTTCACTCAGCTGGAATGTCAGTTTTACACTCAAATTTGACCGAGGAGGAATGTAAACCAGGTGGTTTGATCCAAGCAAACCTTGGAATGTAACTAATTAGCACAAAAAATATGATAAACAATGGAAACCAAATAAGAGAATCACTCATCTATCTATCTATCTATCTATCTATCTATCTATCTGCTGGAGTGCTGACTAACATAACCTGTGGTTGGTGTTCTTGCCAAACAATGATGATGTGGCCAAGCGTGTGTTTGTGTGCAGAAATGCATGTATGTGGAGACAATTCATGTTTTAGCATCGTCATTAATACCGATCGTCTCTACACAAGTTGCAACAAGCCGTGTGTGTGTGGTCAACGTCATCTATCCCTCAGCCTCCAGTATATAAAACTTGGCCGGTGAAGTATTTAGGATACTGCTGTGTTACTGCTTTAGTACAGACAGTCCTTTTAGTCGGTCTGATATTAGTCATCAGGCTTATGGCTTGCTTCTAATACATACAATGTTTTCCTTAATAACGGATATTTAAATGCAGCCAACTCATTCTATGAATTCTATTTCTGTTAGACTGATCACTTCCACATATGGGTGTGTGTTAATATTCTCTCCCATCCCTGAAGGTGGGTGCTTGGCCCGGGTGGTGACGGTGTCTCCTGGTCCATTAATCCGGGTGGAGGGTCAAACGGTGTCCATCAGATGTGATGTTAATGAATATAGCGGACCGAGTGAGCAGGTGAGTGTCTTTCACACCCGGGTGCATGTGATCTTTCTGACAGACAGATCACAGGTTTAAAGGATAAGGCTGGGGATTTTTGTATAGTATATATTTTGTCCTCGGAAACACAAAAAGCATATATATATATGTGTGTGTGTGTGTGTTTAAATTCTGTAAAATAAATACACGTATCATTTCCTACAACAATTAGGCTCTGTAGTTTTTAGCAAACGGGATTTGATCATTCTGTATGTCTAATTGTCCGTATAGTATTGTGTGTGTGTGTGTGTGTGTGTGTGTGTGTGTGTGTGTGGGGGGGACTACTCAAAGTTTCGCAACCTGTTATCCTGCTTTTAGGTCCCAGAATTCCCTGCAATTAGAGAACAGTTTAATTGTCATGTGAAAATGACATGTTTTAATATTCTGTTAAAGAATGTGGAGGGAGCTCCAAATGGATCATGAAATAGGCATACTATACTCACACCTGTTGTATTAAACAAACATCAAAAGGAGCGGGATGTTGGTTAGTCATGGAAATCTGACCACTTGCTGTTTATCTTTTCTACGGAGTTTAAACAGAAAAGGAGATCGGCGCAAGAAGAAAGCTTGTAGCGTTACAAATCTTAATTCATCCTCTGGAGAGCGTGAATGTCCTCTTGGTCAAATTCATGGCGATCTGCCAATTTTGATATTTGTTAAGAATGAATGGGAATTTTAAACCAGATGAGATCACCAAAAACATAGAGATCCATTTACTGAGATGAGTTACAATCCTGTTCCTCATAGAGGTCATAGACGACATGGCAATCATTATTACCCCGCTCTGTCTCTGCAGGATTTCGACTGGATGATGTCCAAGGAGGCGAACGGGAAGAAGATGAATATCATTTCCACCATTGATGCCAGCTACTCCGACCCGTCCATCAGCAAGCGCGTTGCGTCTGGTGACATCTCGGTGGCGCGTCTCAAGGACAACGAGGTGGAGCTGAAGATAGCGGAGGTGAAGTCAACAGACGCCGGCTTCTACTGGTGTCAAACCCCGAGCACCGACTCCGTCGCCAGTGGCAACTACGATGCTAAGGTCGAACTCACTGGTGAGAGAGACTTACTAATGCTCTACTGACCATGTATATATCCTCCTTCACACATACACTCCCACTGGTTTTAGACAATTACTGGCTTATAATTTGGCTTTCACACAGACACCATGCACACCCCAACACACTAGTGGTGGGGAGCAGATGTCAGGTGGGAGTACTTGGCTTGTGTCAAATAAGGGCCAGGGAGAGAGAGAGGTTTGGACAGTGAAACAAGAGGCTGAGAGAAGAATACAAATATCACATGACATATAATAAAAGTTCCCCACAGGGACACATGTTATATTGCGTGGTTTTTAGTGTTGAACAGTCTGTTATGAGTGGAAACCTTATTAACAGTTAATAGTTTGGTATAATTTTCCTGATGTGCGCGCCTTACAAACTATGGTCATTTAACCATAGAAATTAGAGCCAAGCACCAAACGCAGAGCAAAAATCAGATGCAGTCGGATGAATTGTCCACTCTTTTATTAGTTATGCGATTTGAGGAAATCTGAGCCAGACCTTGACATCCACCAAATGTGACATTTACATACAAGCGTGTTGCCCTAAGCGTACGATTTCATCACCATCCATCAAGTCACCTGTGAAATGATAACCAAGATATTACATCTTACTGCCTCTACCTGAGTAGAAAATGTTTGCTGACATTAAATCTGATATTATATTCAGCACCATAATGGTAGCAGCTGCTAAAGACCAGCACAGCAGGGAGGGAGATATATAACGATATCATCTGCACACAGAGCATGAATGATAATGAGATTGATCAAAAACACAACCTGTTTTACAAGAATTGAACTGTCAGGACAAGTCACCCATTTACAAGTCAAACAAGTAGGGAGATAATATAGCACCCTGCCTAACCCCACTACTGATATGAGAAAAATCAGATACAGCACTTCCTCAGCCAACCCTGTCTCATAAAAATAACGTGCCGGTATATGCACTTTTTTAGGAGACGGCCTTTTCTAATCTGCATGGTCTGATAAGCATACCACTACACCAGAGAGCTATCACTTTTCAACTTCCTGGTTTGCAAGTTAACCCATTAAAGTACTCTCGGAGCATTTTGTTTTAGCTGTAGTCTCTAGCCTCTGGCCAAAAAAGCCTCCGATGACGCAAAATGATGATTTTTTTCAGAGGGTTTTTTCCAGACACACAATACAGCTCTCTCTCATATCAGGGGGACATGACCGGGTTTCTTCTGATACAAAGCTTAATGCTAATCGGTGAAGTATTCCTTTAATTAACAACCCATACAAATTTCAATTTCAAACCACAACATATATTCCTTTTAGACAGGTTTATTTTACTAAGGCCAGTACCTGGTACCTGCTTGACTCGCCTCAAATCTACTCGCCTTTTTTGGCCTGGTACTAGCTAACAAGTACATTTTTATTTATTTTTTTTAGTATGACCTTCGTCGAGGTTCCAAGCGAGCTGAGGCGATACCAAAAGCTGACGTGAAAACCTGCAGAATACTGATTGGTCGGAGAGAATCGTCACTAATCACTGCGTCATCATTGCTAGCGACAGACGGGGGTGTCCTCAACAAACCCGCCATTTTTAAATCGCTTTGCCATTGGTGTTTTCTTTTTTTTTTTTTTTGCTGCCTCCAGTTTCTTTTGAAACAAAATTTGTCTTCCGGGCCAAGAATCAAAAACAACACACCTTCGACGTTCTATACGTGTGTCGCGTTAGGTCACGGCCGTTTCCTGCGGCGTTGCTGTGATGACCAGCCACGCTCGCCTCACGCGTGATATGAACTAAATTTCCTATATTTCTGAGTTAATCTTAGAGCTCAACTGCATTAGTTGGATCTTTCTTCAAATACTAATATTTCAAGATGTTGCCACTCCTCCAGGTATTTGACCTTTTGACTAATGTATTCACTGAATGCAGAAGGCAAGTCCCTCGCTCTGTTCAAGGGTCAGTTTGAAATGTATCTATGTGCTACCGTCCAGAAACAATCCTTTAGTTACTTTAGAATGGTTTTGAATTTGGACTATTTTCTGACACAGAAACAGAGGGAAAGAGAAACCCGTATTCAGCATTTTCCTTTGAATTTAATTAAGTTTTTTTTGCTCTTTTATCAACTTAGTAATTACACACATATTTTGCCGACTCTATTGGTTCAAAGCCACTAACCCAAATATTCCGCTTTTAAAAAATGACAATTCCTGTTTGTTTTTTTTTATGAATCATGAGGGGTTTAAGGATCATTTTTAAGCTATGAATTTTGCAAATTGTGAGAGATGGAGTAACAAAGAGGGATTGTCTGACAGCAGGTTAGTTAGCTCCATAATGCATCATCATGTTCAGCTGCTCTCTGCTTCCCAGCGCTGCTCCCCAGACACCTTGTTAAATTTAGACCTGAATTAACTAGGCAGCGCTGTTTATGCGCGACAGAGATCGTGTCGTGTATGTGTAGAGAATATGTATTAGTGAATTAGTGTGTTTCATAGTGTACGGAGGGAAGAGTGTTTGTGTGTGAAGGAGACAGTTGTTAACAGAGATGATAAGTTAGATTTGTTACTGGAGGGTCTATACCAGTCGAGACTTGTACACACATAAACACACACACACACTGCTTCCATTGCCCCACTGAGGCTGTTTGGTTATGTAAGACACAAGTGAAGTACAGGACGCTGAAGATTTGAAAACAATTCTCAGGCTAATTTTAATTGATAGAGCAAAATGCAGATTATTCGTACTGCCTTCGTTATCTGCCATAGACGCTCGCATCTCTCCAGCACAGCAGCAGTGCTGTATACGCTTTAACTTCCACTAAGATTAGTGGTGTCCAGTACTGTTCTGTTATGTCCACACTTCATTAGCTTTAGCTTTGTAGAAAGATGATGCCGCTGTTCTTTTAACCTGCCTACACATCTCTGATTGGCCAACTGTTTCTGTAACTGGCAGAACCCGCAGTCAATAGAAAATCCTTTACAGGGACAGTTATGTGTCAGTGCCCAGCCCTCACAGTTGGCCCCATGATGCTTTCTTTTGTCTTCGGAATCTGAGCCACAGTCAGAACCTTCCTTTTTTTCAGATCTTTCAAGGCTTTCTTCAGCTTTGGAACCCAAAAGTGAGGTGGAGCTGCTGTTTTAGGTCAACCCTCAGTTGATGGATAAAGGGAGTGAAAACAGAGCGATACGGGGTTCAAAAGGTTACATGACAAAATGCTTCTGAACATGGATGAAGTGCTGGTCATGGTTGAAGAATTTCAGCTGATTTCCTGCCAAATCTGACCTAGTGGCTCACACATTCCTGTCGTGCTGTAAAACCACATCAGTCAAAGTTAATTACACAAATACAAGTTATCAACGTGGTGTGGCTCTGTTTAGGAATCTCCCATCCTGTCCATGCAAACAATTAATGACAGTCAAACCTGCTGCAACAGTTGCTTATTCTCTTGTTGACTTACATTAGGAGTACCAATGTCTCAAAATCAATATGCCAGTAGTTTATTCATGGGGGAATGGCATCTTCAATAAATAAAGATTATCGTGCAATACGAGCATTCTAGGTAAAGACACTGTTCATTTTATCCAGTATTACGTTTTATTTACCATCTAAAGTGGAGAGGAATATTTTTTTTCTTCTTCTTTCTGTACCCTTAAAGCTTGGTCTTTCCCCACAGGGCGTCAATGTGCCATGAATGTAATTCCCATAATGCACAGCTTCGTACTCTTCATTCCCAGCCATCTGCCACTTCTTGGATTAATTTGTAACACGACTACGGTTTAGCTTCCAAAAATGATTATTCACCATTAGCATCCCATAAGTGTTTTGCGATGAAAGTTGAACGTGTTGATTTTGTGTTTATAAGTAGATTATTAAAGTCAGTATAGCCTATTTGGACACAACCCTTAGCCCGTGCACATACATTCCTTTTATTTGGTAGCATTTTGTGTTTTCATATGCAAAAGATCAAAATAAGTCGGTGGTGATGATAAAACAGAGCCTGTAATTGTGTTAAGCAATCATCCAGCCTGCCACTCAGTTTTATTATTGACCCCCCCCCCCCCCCCCCCCCCTCCATGTCTTCACTGCAGACATGCCATTCATTGAAGTATCTGTCTGTTCCTTCACTCTCCCTGTTGTGAAGACCATTTGTATTGCTGTCCTTGTTGTGGTGGGGGCAAAAAAAAAAAAAATGGGGAACTTGTCACTGCTGGGTATCCTGATGGGAGCATGACAAGTTCCCCATTTTTTTATTTCCTCTCACATAATGACTCATCAGCCTTTATTGTATGTCGTAGCAAAGCAGAAACAAAGCAGATGGTAAAAGTCTCCTCTGTTACGACTTGCTCAAACTCTTGAATGCCACATTTAGCAGCCGAACGTTTTCATTATCAGAACAAAGCAAGGCCAGATTGTGAGTTTCCCTGAGCAGGCAAGTCACTAACCTCTGGCTGTGTTTCATATACACACAATCAGAAATTCACAGCCTTATGTAGAGCTTCTTTTTATTTTATTTTTTTTTAACTCTCCTTCAGCTAGAGACCTTGACAAGAGCAGTAGAGCGAATCTGACTTCAACATAATCAGTCATCATTATTTATGATTCTGTCACCCCCCCTAATAAATACCTGCATTTAATGGTTTCTTATTGAATCTTTGACCTATATTTTTGTATGAAATTATGTGTAACATTGTAACTCCCTTTTGAAGTTATTTTAGTTGTTACATATGCACTTCCACTTTACCATGTTTGTTTTATGTCCCTCTCAGGCTTATTTCCTACACGTAAACAAAGTTTTCCCCTGCTCAACATCACAGTGCCGGGGATGGGCTGTGGAGGAGGCAGAACAAAGCATTTCGTACCTTGATTATATCGTCGTGTCATTTGTTTTTTGGCTGACTTTTCACCAAAACAATAAGCAGTTTAGTTACAGTCGAAATTGGTTTAAACATATTATTGCAGTAAACAAGAGCTTCTTGCACACAGCTCAAGAGTGTGCCTCCAGTAATAGACAATGAAGAAAAATGGGGAGGAAATGCAAATACGCCGCTAATATTATCATCAAGCTCTGTACGTGCAACGGCAAAGAAGAATTAAAAAGTGATGGAAAAAGAAAATGTATTAAAAAAAACATTTTTTAATTGTGTGTGTGTGAACATTGGCAGGAATGCTGGAGGAAACAGACATTTTTTTTGTCTGTTTGGATGAGACACGTGTGTGTGTGTGTGTGTGTGTGTGTGTGTGTGTGTGTACCTTGTTACAGTTATCGTATTCCTAAAAAAATTATTTTGTCTCTTTCCCCGTCAGTCATCCTCAACACCCTCAAGGTCTCCCCTCTGACCCCGCCCCCAGTCGTCCCAGAAGGAAGTGACCTCACCCTCTCCTGCAATGTCACCCGGGAGCTCACCTTCCCCACCTACCTCTCCGTCACCTGGTCGCTGAAGAGGGGAGCGACATCGGAGGAAATTTTGACCTTTGGCCCTCAGGGAGACGTGGTCGCAGGGGCCAAGTACACCCGGCGCTACGCTGACGGAGGCATCCGATTGGTTCCCGGGAAGAACGGATTTTTTGAACTGGTGATTTCCAAAGTGACGACGTCTGATGAAGGGACTTATGAATGCAACGGAACTGAATGGACGTATGAAAATGGAGGGAAATGGATCAAAATCGTGGAGAGCACAAAAGAGATGGGAACTGTGGCTGTAACTCCTACAGGTAAGAAAAAGAAATCCTGACAGCAGGAGCTACAGTACAAGTATTAACGCAGAATCACTATCTATTAGCGTAGCAGCAGTAAATGCAGTAATATTTGCAGTACAACATGGGTTCTGTCTGTCTCTGCTCTGTGACCTTTTATGACTTACTAAAGCAGAGTTGTGGACTTGCAGTTCAATAAAGCTGATCGCTGCAGTGTTTACACTGGAGATTTAATATGGAGGACGGTGCCACAAAGTGGTGTACTTGTATTGGGTTTCTTCTCATCATTTGGCATTCTGCTGCTGTCGGCAACTAACAGTAGTCGTAACAAAATGCCTGCAGCGGATTCTCTGTCTGTTAGTTGGTGTCCAGGCTTCAAAAGCTCCCTTTAAAACCCTAGGCCTGTCTCCATCAGAGGTTTTCCAATTTTGGGGGGCGTGGAGGGAGAGAGGTGAGGCATGAGGCGTAATTAGTTTAAAAACTCATTTTTGGAGTCATAAATCAGTCAAATGTGAACACACAGACATGAGCTAATTCAGCATACTTTTATTGGTGCCAATTTTCAGACCCTATGGGTCACAGAGGCTACGTCTAAGTGATCCTGTGCAACATAAACTTGGCATTAAGGGGTTCCCCTTCACATCCTTAACAGTGTGCCTGAAGTAGTTGTGCTGTAGTAATAAGATGTTGTAGATAAGTACTCTAAAGGGAGCAATAGATAAATCCTCAAATCTCCATCTTGGTTCTTGATTAAAAAAAGGTTCCTGCACTGTATGTCTTTCACAGTTTCCTGTGCTACTGTGTTGGATGTGATACTGGGAGAAAATAAAGGATGAGGAGGGAGGGAGGGAGAGAGAGAGAGGGAGGGAGGGAGGGAGGGAGGGACGTGGGAGAGTGTCCTCTCTGTTGTGTGGCTGTCTTTATTTTAATGGCATCTTCTCTCTCCTCATCCTGTGAGACTTTTTCTTCTCTCTGCCTCGCTCTGTCCCAGGAGGCTCGTGACCCTCACTGTCTCTTATTCTGTACGCAGAGAGGCCCCTACACTCACACACTCTGTCTCTCACTCATTCATTGTGGTTACTGTGGTCACCATATCTTATATCTTTCTAGGCTACCATATCCTCTTTAAGTGCTGGAAAACACCCACTGGTTTGTAATGAAACCAGAGATGAGCAATATACACACACACAGGTCTCGGTCTCAGGTCCATTGTGTGCCAGTCAGTTCATATTGACTTACTGACTTGAGTAAAGAGGATGAGAAAAGTCAAACAGAGTGGGCTTTGTGTCTTTTGTCCTTTTCCAGACACCATACAGAGACTCTTACCCACATATTACTGCCTAGGTTGTTACTGGAGACCAATCAAACTGCCCCGAAAAGACAGAATTTTAATTTACTGGGTTTTTTTTTTAATAAAAAGTTCTTCTTCTTCAGCATCACTGAAGTCTGGCATTTATATATTACACTTTTCTTTGTCTTTTAAGATCCTATTCTCTCATGTTATCCTATTTTTCCTCTGATATCCATCAGAATGGATGACCTTGATGTTAAAATGTGTACATTAGTTCTGCATTTTAGAATTATTTTCTAAATTCATTATCGGAATTTAAATGTGTGCACCCTTTGATTTACAAAGTACCGCTACGTGATTGGTCTTCTGTGAAGTCCAGTGTTGTCTTTCTGCAGAATAATTAATAAATTAATAATAATTCAGGATTGTTTAAATTGTAGGACTTATTAAAAACCAAAGCACTATTTGTTAATCCTTAATCTTGTTGCAGTATGTTCACATAAGGATGAAGTGCCTGATGCTGTCTCTGTCTCCGTCCTCTCAAGGCCAGTCCCTCAGCGTGAAGGCTTGGTCTTCCTCTCCCTCCTCCACGTCTCTGCTGCTCTCCCCCGGCGAGAAGCTGACCCTCGTCTGCTCCGTTGCCGCCGACAACCTGCCCGCCCTCGCCCTGGAAGTGACCTGGCTGGCAGACGGCCGCGAAATCATCACCATGGAGCTGAGCGGGGTGGTGATCTCAAACACGTCCTCGAGTGGTGCGCAAGGAAAGCGAGGGGAGGCGAGCCTGGAGCGGACGGGAGTCGGAGAATACAGGCTCGGGGTGAGGGGGGTGAGCGGCGAGGACAGAGGGGTGTACACCTGCCGCATCCGAGCCTTCATCGAGAAAGGAGGAAGGAGCTCGGGAGGAGGAGGGAGGTGGCACATGGCAGCCGAGAAAACATCCAGCCCTGTAACCGTAAAGGTGGCGCAGATCAGTGAGTGAAAAAACTTTTTCTTGTGGTTTGTGTTTCACTTTCAAATGTTTAGATTAAAGAGCTGCTGGGTGTTTCTGGAAATGGTCTCCTTACATTGTAATATTGTGGACATAATGTTCTGGTTACTAATAATGAAGGCCATATAAACATGTCTTGTGTGGTCCATAATATTTGATATTGTCAATATGTATTTGCGCTAGTACTGGAGAGACTTGTCGTGTTCTTTTACTTACATTTTTTGTAATTAGAGTTGCTGTCCATTGTTGGCAGCCGTTACCAAAGACGTGTGTATGTTTGTATTTGGGGACAGCTCAGTGGATAATTGAAAAAAAAATGAGGGAAAAGTAGATGCAAAGGACCATGTGCATGTTGTGTCTGCATGATTTCATGAGTTGTGGATGTGTAACAGTGCTGCGGTGCCACAGAGGAATCTGGAGTCTCAAGGGGAAGCTCTTTAATCCTCTAGTCAGCCTGTCGACTCCTGCTGCGAGGACGATTGATTAGTAATGCCTGTCCTGCACTCTGCTACCTCTGGGTATGCGGTTTGTGTGTATTTTATATATATATGTGTGTGTGTGTGTGTGGTGTATACGTGTGATGCTCTGATCCTGCCTCTAAAGAGCAGTGGTGTCAAATGCAGTCAACACAGCAATCAATTACTGACATGGTGGGTGGTCTGTCTCCCTCTGTCACTGCGTTTTTGAATTTTACATCATGTTGGGAGATGTAGTTGGCTTGGAAAGGGATGTGTTGGATATGGAATTAGTTTCTTTCTTTCTTTCTTTCCTCCTAAATAAACCTAATGATAAATATTAGGATGCTCATTCACACCTTCGTTTGTCTCTTTGATTTAGTCTCTTAAGAAGGATGTTCCAATCAGGCCTGTAGGAACAATACCAGTAACTGATTAAATGGGATTTTAACCGGCTGAACTGATAACAGGGTGTAGGGTTTGGGACACATATTTCTTCGATTCAAATCTAATTAACTCTACGTCTTAGCACATAAAGGTGTGAGCGTTCCATCTAGAAAGCTTTGGCAGTGGGAAAGGCGTTTTCTGTTAGCTTGGACAGGTCGGAAGACCTTTGGAAACGACGATGCACATCAGTCAGTCTTATCTGTTAGGTAGGCTACTGGGCTTATATACCTTTTCAATAACTGGTTAACCTTGTCGTCGGCCAAAGCAAATAAATCCCTAGTCTCTTGCCATTGTTCTTTCTCCAAAGTATTTTCTGTATTTTCAACTTATACATCCATGATTTTCAAACGCCGAGTCAGACAATCTGCTTCTGTTTTACACCGGCACGCGCATGCTCAGGGTATGTGAATGGTCATGTGATACGTGTCGTCAGACATGTTAATATGGACGGAGATTAGTTCTGCTACTGGAGCTCCAACTCTTGCGTGGACGGACGATGGAGATCTTTTTTCTTTTTTTTTCTCAAAACGCGCTTCAAATGAAATCGTAGTAGTGTAGATGTAGCGTGAAGCTGGAGGAGACGCCGACGTCTTTAAGATCTATCGTTTGGAAGCGAGATGGTTTCTCAGTAAGTTACAGTCCCGGTGGACAAAGAGCGGTTGAGTGGACAGAAACCGTGTCTCCAGAAACAAAGAATCAAAATAACATTTTCAAATAAACATTTGAATCAAAACGTTCAAAGCCAAAGCCAAACTTTGGAATTTTTTTTTTTTTTTTTTTGGCACGGTTCACACCTCACCCATTTGAGCTTGGACAGAAAGTAGCACTGTTGTGATATTGATGGAGAGAGGGGCAGATTGAAAGGAGTGCTCTGACTGATCAGAAAGCCAGCTGCTGTTATGTCATAGCAGTTGGATTTCTGACAAATTCCCAATGAAATAAAAAATGGACTTTAATGAATAAATAAACACGTGTTACATAACCACTCTCAGTGCAGCTACAGTACTATATTTAATGCTTTTGGGAATTCCCAGCAAGTTTTTTTGGCATATTGACTTGCTAAAAGTTTAGCGTGAGCTCAAGTGCCAATGCCATTTTATTTTAGGGAAGATGCAACTGCTCTTTTTTTGTTTCTTTTTTTTTTGTGGTACTGTATTTAGAGAATAAAAGACTTGTATTGATATTTATGGAGTCCAGTTTATTGTCAGTTCAGTTCCAAAACACCTCATTAATTTATTCTCTCTAAAGAGTTTGAGGTGCCTCATGATACGGACTTCAAATAGAAATTAGACTAAAAATATATAAACTTGTCACTTACCCATAAATCCCTGAACATTCTATTTTTAGATCAGTCAAATCCTGCCATATTCTCCCCTCTTTCATTCAATAATTTGTGTAATAATCGTTCAGGAAATTGGATCTGAGGCAAATTAGGAAATTCTTCTTTTGACGGGGACCAATTTCATAATATCCAATTGAATTTTAGAGTTTCCTCTAGACCTGATTGAAATTCCACTAAATATTTCTTTTTATTTAAAAACATTTTCTATTATAAATAATGAATACACATTAAATACATTACATTACATGTCATTTAGCTGACGCTTTTATCCAAAGCCACTTCCAATTAAGTGCTTTCAACCCTGAAGGTGCAAACTCCAGACAAGAAGTGTAAGTACATTAGCTTTAAATGAGCAAAACTACAAAGAGCCATATGAAAGTGCAGCTTCAAGAAATATACATACACTTTTTTTTTTGGAAAATTGTCTAGAGCCTGAACCAGAACCTGAGCCGCCTTCTGCGTTAGAAGGGGACGTATCCTTCTGATGTTATGCAGCATGTAGCTACACGATCGGGTAGTTGCAGCAATGTTGGCAGTGAAGGAGAGTTGGTCGTCAACCCAGGTTTCTAGCAGTCTGGGTGGGGACTACCACAGAGTTGTCAATTGTTATAGTCTCGTCTTGGGTAGGAGAGCCCTTCCCTGGAAGGAAAAGGAGCTCAGTCTAGTTGTCGTCCAAGTTACGGTAAGTAAGTCTGTCAGGTAAGATGTGAGCAAAGAGAGCGCAGAACCTGAGATGCCCAGATCCTGGAGTGTCGAAACGAGGATCTGTTAGTTCACTGTGTCAAAGGCAGCAATAAAAAAAGACAACATATACACTTACTTATAAACTGTACATATATACGTATACACAGAGAGTACGTACAGTATGTGCAATGTCATTGCAATACGAGTATTCTAAATGTAAGTGCAAGACTTTGGTTTATAGTGGTGTTGCAAAAGGTAGTGGTATGGTGATGTGTAAAACAAAAAGTTGGTTAAGGTTAATCGGTGGAGTGCAGCAGGAGCATGTGCAGTGTTCATATGGTACAATCTAGTATTGAGTTCTTAGGGGGAAAAGCAACATTTTTACATTTTGCTCAGCAATGATAGAGCTGAAGTTGTGGGCTGAATGTGTTCACCAATGTATTTTTTTTAATATAGAGTTTCTTGTTTTTCTCAACTCTCTTAACCTAACATGATGCTACAACTTTAAAGTTGCCAGTAAAATTAGAAAACGTTTTCTTCTTTTGTTAACATTCAGCAACTATACCATACATAGGATTCTTGGGAAGTGTAGTTCTTGAATTACACACCCACAGTAAAGATGTTCTGCAGAACTGATACCAGTTTGTTTTTCATTTAATTAACCAGGGTAGTTTTAGAATGACAAAGCATGAGAGGCGTCATATCGACAGTTTTTTCAATAAGTTACTGTACATGACAACCCATCCTTTGGCTGACTTGTTTTTAACCAAAATGAGTAATTCTCGGCAGACAGTACAGCGTTTTTTGGTTGTAGTGCTGTTAAGAATCCTACATCCTGTACTGGATGTCAACTGGAGCCTTTAGTTAAAATAACAAACCTCTTATACCACATTGATACAAAGAAGTGTCCAAAAGCCTTAAGGACCCATGTTCTATTTGGATAAATCAGCCAGGCTTTATAGAGACACATAACACACACACAGTTAGTTAGTGTGAGGGCACAGCTGAAATATCAATGAGCTTGATCCAGAACATTTTGTCAATCTTTGTGTGTGTGTGTGTGTGTGTGTGTGTGTGTGTGTGTGTGTGTGTGTGTGTGTGTGTGTGTGTGTGTGTGTGTGTGTGTGTGTGTGTGTGTGTGTGTGTGTGTACATGTTAACTGCTTGCTTACTTATGTGTGTGTCTGTCAGTCATTTTGCAAGTGTGTGAGATTGAAACTACGTAACTAAACCTAGGCTTTCTCCAGAGACTAAATGCTGCACACACATCCATGCTTCAAACACCGTCTTTATCTGTGTGCGTGTGTGCTGGGGGTGTGAGGCTGATCTCACTGGTGGAACTCCTACATTTTTAGCCTGGTGGTTTACATTCCTTCAAACTGCGTATGCACACACACACACACACACACACACACACACACACACAATGAGAGCAACATTTCTATTTGACTACAGCTCATATATTTTATCCTCATTCCTCTTGAGTGCGAGCTTTAATTTCACGTGTGTGTGTGTGTGTGGTCAACCTGTCAGTTCCTATTCTATTGATGTGTGGCCTTGAGGTTGCCCACTTGTCCCACAATGCAAGCAAAGCCTACCAGGAAGCACAAAGAGTTTGAGAACTTGTTTAGAAACTCCCCACGGCAGGAAAACACACACACACACACACACACACACAGAGTTAAAGAGAGTGTAACTCACCCCGTGTGTGTGCTGTTGTATCAGCTGGAATTGTTGCCAGTAAAGGCACTTCACTCAATAAAGGCCTGCTTGTATTTCATGCCAGCTCATATTTCTTATTTTTCATAGCTTATCAGAATATTTATGAATATATACAGTATGAGAGTTTGTATATGTTAATTCTGTATAGATGGATAGTCTGGCCAGACCTTCCTCCACAGCACTGCGGAGGACGGTCTGGCTAGTCCACACAGTATTCCGGGATGGGAGAAAAACGTGCTCTGGTTTATTGGCATTTCTTTAAACCAATCACGATCGTCTTGGGAAGGAACCAGACGGAGCCATGGTGCCGCTGCAAAATCGCCTCAGGAAGGAACTTGTTTTGGTGGAACATGTGTACGTTCAAAAGTAGTTGTAGTCGTGCAACAGAAAACTCAGATTGGACAGATATTCGAGCTAGCTGTCTGGATTTACCCTGCAGAGATCTGAGGAGCAGTTAACCATAGTCCTCAGAAATCCACCAGAGTTTAGAACGCCAACACAAAGAAAGCGGAAGGTAACTGATATCCGGCCGATATGAGAAATTTCCGGCGGCACCGGAGCAATCCGGGAAGTGGAACGTCATGGATCTAGACTAGTATAGATATGGCTTTTTACTCATATTTAATTAGTATCGATGGCAGATTTTGTTTACTGTTCTAGCGGCTTTTTCACACCAAGCAACTATGAACGTGGGATACTTAGTGGAGATAAATGTAATTTTTGCTTGTGAGGTTTTAACCCATCATTTTTTGTGGTGTTCATATTTAAAGTGATCTAAACTTTATAGAATGCAACCAAATGACAAGCTGTAGAGTTGTTATATTCTCTTCATAGTGATTCATATATCATTATTTAATACATTATTATATTATCTTTTAGTACCATGGATTGAACAAGTTAATGGGATACCAAATGTTGACTCATTAAAACGCTGGCACACGGCTATTTTTTTCCCAGCTTCCTGTGTTGGGAAAAAGGGTATGAAAGAGACAGACTGCCTGTTTCTAGCATAGACTTGCTTTCAATTAGCCAGCAGCCATCCGCCACACATTTACCGTATATGAGGTAAATGTGATTGATCCCAGGCCCAACTGGAGGACTGGCTCGATGTGTCCCAGCACTCCCCTGAGCCGGAATTTTACTAATGCTTCTTCTTGATCCAGATGAGGATCAACATTTACGTTTCTGTGGTGGAAAAACAGAAAACCGCCGTAAATCTTTTTCGCAATCGGAGCAGCACATAGGAAGATAACAGTCAAAACCAGGTTACTCTGCAGCCTGACTGGGCTCATGTTAGGACAGGATGAGGAATTCAGCAATATTAAGTGGATCTCTGTGTTCAGCCGCTCCCCCACACTGAGTAAGGTCACACACACACACACACACACCCTCTCCCCCCCCACACTTGTTTGGAAGTGTTCAAGCATGGCTGATGGGACACCCCGAGACCTCGGTGCAGACACCCCGTCGGGAGCGTGTCTCCCAGCTGACCAGCGAGGGCCAGGTGGAGCACAAGGAAATTGAGCGAGGAAAGGATATAAAGGAACGTGTCTTCATAAAGCATGGAGTATAACCAACACTGCTTCATATTATAGATGCTCTCATTAATATTGACTGTTGGTGTGGGCGTGTCCCTTCAAGTATCGGCGAGAAAGACAGTTCAGGAATTCCAGTTTGAGTGATAGATCCACGAGTTTCAAGGCTCATCAAAACATGTCAAAACACTGCACAGCGGTTTATAATGTTATCAGACAGGATTTTACAACTGTGGAGCGTTATCATGGCAGCGGTTCTTTTTGTTTTTACTGTCTAGATGATTGCAAGGTAAACCGTAGAACTAGGTTACGAAGTAATCTACAAGGACTCTGCGCTTGCACGTATTTGAAGTGAATGAGGGGCCTGTGTTTGTTCACACTGTGCTAATGTCAGTCAGCTTTAGCTTCTTGTAACATGTTTAGAGTCATTTTTCTCTGATGATCAGTTTGGGCGTTTCATCTCGCTGTAGGCAGAACAGGTCGGCCATTAATGTTGTCTGTTCGATTCTCTCATCCAGTCCACGTGTTGTAGTCCTTGAGCAAGACACTGACTCCCAAATTGCTCCTAATGTGTGTTTATGGAAGTTGTTTTCGACATAGGCATCTGTCGAATGTAATGTAAAGGTCTTCAGTCCTTCTCACTGTTATTCATACAGGATTGACTGATGAAAAGCACTTAGCTCTTTTCTTCCCTAAAGGACACCGTTTAAGATGCTTCCTGCAGCTCTCCAGCAGTTTCCTAAACTCAGTGAAAATCTACCCTTCAGTGAAATATACAGCAGCTAATTTAAGGAGGCTGTGCATCGCCACAGGCTGTATGAAACTCCAATGTGTTATTTTATCATGTTTAGCATCTAGGCTGTTCAGTGCTTTTTCTCTTCTAACCAGTGCAGTTTGTCCGTGTGGAGCAAATGTTGGCATGATTTTCACACTTCTTCATCTATTATTTTAGGAGTATTTATTATTTAGCCTTTATACATGTATATTGCATACATGACAAGCTTGGCAAATGTTTCATTTTTGCACATCTGCATACTTTAGCATGATGATAAATGTTAGATAAAAGGTAGTGAATGGTAATATTTATCTGATATTGGATGTGTAGAAATGGCTGTCTCCGTCTAGGAATAACTTATTTGGAAGCCTGGCATGGTTGGTAACAGATGTAATCTGCATGCACACACAGTAATCTGACTACATGCTTTTTTAGCTGTAATCTGTGACATTTAAAAAAACGTACATCTGTCCTGGGAGACATGGAGAGTGTTGACAGAAAGGGGGAACGGCTCCAGTGGCTTGTTGGTATCTGGTTTTCCTATCACATACTACACACACACACACACACACACACACACACGCCTGCACACTCCAGTCAGTCTCACATGCCTTTGGTTGTTTTGGCAGAATACAGCATTTCTTCTGTTCCTGGAAACGGCCAACTCTGCCATGGTTGGGAGTTCAACTCTCTGGCTAGTTGGAGTAGCAATGTTTTTGCCAATGTTAGCAGTTCATTTTCCTCTCCCCTGCTTGTTAGCAAACATATTGTGATGGCGTACAGCCCACCTGTACATGAGCCGAAGCAGAAAACGCGTTCCAGTGAAAGCCCGGCTTCTGGACTGTAAGTGTTTGTGTGTGTGTGTGGCCCCTATTGGCCTTTTTTATGATAATAAACTGAATATATTTAGGGTTTTTTGACTATTGGGTAAACAAACTGGAAACAGCAGTGTGTGCTCTGGATACCTTCTGAGGACGTGTTTCTGTTTCTGTTGTAATTGCTGACATTTAAATTGTTTATGAATAGAGAACATAATTTGTAGAGTAATCAACAATGGAAATGAAACGGTAGTAGTGGTTTCCCCTTCTGAACTGAACAGTCAGCGTGTTTGCTAATGATTGGCTCTGTGAGCAGAAGAAAGAATAATGAATGAGATAGAACGTTTGTCACCATTACATTCACTGCAAACTAAGAGCCTCTAACCAAGTGCAACTCCTTAAAATGAACACATGCAGTGCGATGCAGATGAAAGCATTTTGTTGTGGTATTGACATTGACCTATTTTTTCCTTCTTTTGCCTCCTCGAGGACATGCTAATAGAGCCTTTTCTTCTTTTTAAAGCTTGTTTTTACACAATTTCTGCTCTGCTAAACAACCTCGACAGAGCGCAGAATGGCCGGAAGAGTCAGACTCAGTTGTGAGGATGGTACATGAGGTCGGCGGCATCACTGCCTCTTTAACATGGGGTTTGGGGGTTTTGTTATTTACAGAAACAGCAGGGTGTTGGATGGTTGTTTGCTTCTACAGGGCCTGTAGTGCACTTCCACATTTTCTGAATGGTTATTGTCTGTTTTGTTGCTGATTTGGTTAACTTCTGGTTCACTGAGTACTGTAGCTGAGTGTCAAGTATTAAATCCTGCATCATTTTTAGTGTTTATAGCACCAAATAATATCCATGTTAAGGGTTTTTGCATGACCTTGAATTATTTTAAAATGTCTGAAATTACATTATGTATTTATGTATATTGTAAGCTTTTAAATATCATTGATTACAACAAAATTCATTGATGTTAAAAGTCTTACCGTAGATTTTCAGATTTTATTAGATATTTTTATTAGATATTATGTGGGCACAAAATATTGTTGTAAAAAAAAAAAAAAAAATATATATATATATATATATATATATATATATATATATATATATATATATATATATATATATATATATATATATATATATATATAGTGTCATTATTGGCTTTAACAAAATATAAACATGTGTAAGATTGGCTTTCAAACACAATATATCGGTCAAATCCAGTATACTGTGCTTCACTGGTACCACTCCTGAACTGGTGACGAGCTGCTCTACTAAATAAGGCAACATTTCAGCGAGAGAGGCGCGTGGCTAGTTGGCAGGGAAACTGTGTGTGTGTGTGTGTGTGTGTGTGTGTGTGTGTGTGTGTGTGTGTGTGTGTGTGTGTGTGTGTGTGTGTGTTACTATATTCGTGGGATCCAAAAACCGGGGAGTCCAGTATACTTGTGTGGTCCAAAATGCTGGACCCCACAAGGTTAAAGGTCTGTTTGAGGGTTAAGACTTAGTTTTAGGGATATAATTAGGGTTAGGCATTTAGTTGTGATGGTTAGGGTAAGGAGCTAGGGAATGCATTATGTCAATGACGGGTCCCCACAAAGATAGTGAAACGTGTGTCAGTCACAGCAGATGGTGACAGTGCAGTAGTCAGTGTGTGTGTATGACGTCCAAATGACATCACGCAAACCCACTCCTTTGCCAAACACACACTCAGGCACACTCTTACGTGTGTGCTTGTATTAATTGTGTGTGTGTGTGTGTCAGTGACTACTTGTATATACAAATGCAGTAAGCCTGTGTGCGTGTGTGTTGCATATATTTCACAGTTAGGCAGGTGGAAATCTTTGTGTGTGTTTCCTGTTCGTTGAGGCGTGAAGGTGCAATCTGGTTGTCTGACGGAGAGGACCTGCCTCACCACCTAAAAGTAACCGTGTTATGTCAGTTCTATATCTGTTGTCTGGCTCTTTGACTTAGCTCTATTTAAGGACCAAAACACAAAAGAAACAGGATTCACTTTGCATCCCCCTGGTGATTCTGGGCTGTTGTAAAATCACTGGCGATGACTGATGAAAGAAACGCCCCGCTGGGGTGGGAATGATTTCTCCTGAGGCAGCACAGTACTGTAACTCGATTTATGGTATTATTAGGTTTGAGTTGTTGTTCAATCACCATGGTGCTGATTCTTCCCTTGAAACTAGTATTAATTTCAGCCCCAGACTATTGGATAATGACATATATACCATATGCATACTCCTAGGATGTGTTACAGACATGTTTGCTGAACAAAAAATTGCCTTTGGGCGCTGACCCAAACACGAGAACCACGTGTAAAATGTCAAGCACATGTCTGACAGGGTCTTATTTGTAAGGGGAACCAATGATTGTGAGACTGACCGTACCTTAAATAAGATGACTACATGGTATTGTGGAGAAAGCTGAGCCAGCTGTAAGACATGAATGTCCTGCGTTTTTTACAGCAGCAGCACTTGTGTTTCACAAAGGGTTTGGGTTGGGCTTTTGTTCCATTCATTAGGCCTTGTATGTTTTTAGGTGTGTTTCCTAGTACTGACAAGTAGGGCTGGGCGATATGGAGAAAATCAAATATCACGATATTTTTGGCCAAATACCTCTATCGATACCACAACAATATTGTAGGGTTGACTATTGGTGCTTTCACAAAATATTTACACAATGAGATTTTTGATAAATAATCATCAGTAATGTGGATATAATGACTAAGTGGGTAAAGGGAAATAATAGAACAGTTACAACAGTCTGGTAAGTTCAGAAAGCCTTTAAAACCAGGAAAAGACTACACTTATGCCATATTGCGATATTACGATATCCAAAATCTAAGACGATATCTAGTCTCATGTCACGATATCGATTTAATATCGATATATTGCCCAGCTCTACTGACAAGTGTCTCTGGTATGGTGGTTGCAGCTAGCTTGTCCCACCTCATCTCCAACCTCTTTGTAGAAATTGATTGTGTTGCTTCAATAACTGAACAAGATTTGTGGCAAGTGATTAACCCCGTATCAACTTTCAAAATGCAGCTACACCGTACCTGTAGCTGTGATTATACAGTAGTGGTTTGAAGGGATATCGTTCCCTTAATATAATTACACTGTTAACGCTTATGTCATTAAAAGCGTCTAAATGTTTAAACTACGTGACTAAATTGAGTTTACTTTTATGCTTTTTCTACCCAGAACCGAGCTTCACGGTGACCCTTGAAGCCCTCCTGAACCCCAAGATGACGGCTGAACCCACAGAGCTGGCATGTCGCGTCACCAACATTACCCATTTACCCCCAGGAGGCCGACTGGGTGTCACCTGGGAGCACACGACACTTCCTGGTACTTTCACAGCAGCCTTTGTCAAAAGTCTTTTAATGCGTTTGTCCACAGAATTATTTAAAGAAATTAACTTAAAACCAAGCTCATTGTTTTCTGTCCAATCACCTGCAGGTATAGGGGCTGATCCTCAGACATCACATCCCATTGGCTCCCTGGACGGCTATGGCAACCTGTTGCCGGGATCGACGTATTCGGACAGGCTGAAGAGCGGCGTGATGTCTCTGACCAGAGTCCAGCCCGACACATTTAAGCTGCGATTCCTCCGCACTCAGGTGAACAACATGACTAATTATTACTGGACCTGATGACCGGATTAGAAACAAAAGAAAGATGTCAATTTTGTCAGGCTGTTTAGAACACTGACAATATACTGTATGTGGTATTATTTTTACCAAAACATGGCGCCAATATTTCCTTTTATTAAAAACTGGATTTTTACTATCAACGTTACTACTTCAGTAAAACAGTGACTATCAGCTAGTTCCTCACTCCTGAGGTTAAAGGTGCTCTAAGCGATGTCGCGCGTTTTTTAGGCTACCTTTTTTTTGTCACATACAGCAAACATCTCCTCACTATCCGCGAGTTGCCTGTCCCCTGAACACACTGTAAAAAAAAACAGTCTCTGTAGACAGCCCAGGCTCCACAAACGGCAACAAAAACAAACTGCACCAACCTGCACCACCAAACATAACAAACAGTGTTCCAGCGTTCTAGCCAGTAACAGACAAGAAGGATTTGGGGGTGGGGGTTGGGGGGTTAGTGCACAGAAGGGTGGGAGAGGGGACAGGATGAGGAGGAGGGAGGGGCGAGCTAGCCTCCATTTAGTTTGAAAATACTTTGAATGTCAACAAGAAGTGACATCACCCAACATCGCTTAGAGCACCTTTTTAAGAAACATTAGTTGAGCTCTAATTCTAACTAAAAATGAACTTAATAATGTTGATCACTGACTTATTTACGTCTGTAGGAGATCGACATGGGCCAGTATGTCTGCACTGTGTCTGCTTGGAGTGTTAACAGCCAGGGTGACCTCATGAATCTCGCCGAGAACCAGAGCTCGCAGCTGGCTGTACGATGGGATACCAAACGTAAGGAAACTTTATTTTATCTGCCCTCATCTGTTGGGTTTTCCTCTGTTTGGCGGATTACATTATTGAATGATTGAGTCATTCTTTCAACCTACATTTTGAATCAGTAAAATGAATCTGGTGCCGGGCCTCAGGTTATGTCCAGGCCTACAAAGGATACAAATCTTGTGATTTACAGCAGCAACAAAAAGTGATTTTTCTTTTTTTTTTTTTTTTTTTATTAATTTTTATGGTTCAAAGGGAAAATGAACATTTACTCCAGGTCGTATTTCTGTGATTTACTTAGGTACTTTTGGGAGAAATTGAAAAAAAAACCTGAACCATTAACTCACATTCATAATTAAGAAAACTCTAAAACACTGGCAGCCGGTCACAGTAACCCTGCTGTTTAGTTTTATGAATAAGCTCTAATGTCTACATATCATTTCCAGACTTCAGAAAATCCTTCAACGTAACAGCAGACCTCTTGTCTCAGCCTCTCACGTTCACAACACATACAGACAGACATTTCCTCTCTATTTCACTCCCACTTGCTGAGCTTAGTGCCCTCAATTGAGCTAATTGAGCCGTGTGTGTGTGTGTGTGTGTGTGTGTGTGTGTGTGTGTGTGTGTGTGTGTGTGTGTGTGTGTGTGTGTGTGTGTGTGTGTGTGTGTGTGTGTGTGTGTGTGTGTGTGTGTGTGTGTGTGTGTGTGTGTGTGTGTGTGTGTGTGTGTGTGTCTTATCACTTCCTGTTGGGGATTTCCCCCGTCGGACACTCTGGGGGGGTTTGAATGGTGTCCCTCTTTAAGTAGATTGATCGACTGATTAGGGCTGGGCAATATATGGATATTATATCGATATATGAGACTAGATATCGTCCTAAATTTTGGATATCGTGATATGACACAAGCGTTGTCTTTTCCTGGTTTTAAAGGCTGCATTACAGTAAAGTAATGTACTTTTCTGAGTCCACCATACTGTTGTAGCTGCTCTGTTATTTG
The DNA here is from genome assembly GCA_023566125.1 of Zingel zingel. Classification (NCBI taxonomy): domain Eukaryota; kingdom Metazoa; phylum Chordata; class Actinopteri; order Perciformes; family Percidae; genus Zingel; species Zingel zingel. Next base: position 11,532,669 of record CM042337.1, read on the forward strand.
CCTTTACCCACTTTTCATCATATCCACATTATTGGTGATTATTTATCTAAAATCTCATTGTGTACATTTTTTTGTGAAAGCACCAATTGTCAACCCTACAATATACAATATCGTGGCAATATCAACACTGATGTATTTGGTCAAAAGTATAGTGATATTTGATTTTCTCCATATCGCCCAGCTCTATGATTGATTGATTGACTGACTGGTGTTATTTTCAGGTCCCACTCTGAACGTCGTGGCCAAACGCATCCGTGAAGCCTCAGTGGGCGGTGCTACCTTTGAGATGAGCTGCACCGTGGCCACTGAGAACCTCGGTGAGGCGGGTTACTCAGTGCTCATCCAATCGCAGGACAGCCTGGAGGGCAATGTGAGAACCATCATGACTCTCAGCCCTGACAACGTCCTGCAGCTTGGAGGAGCCACAGACCCCAACAGGAGGTACGTACTGTATATGTACATTAACACATGAACCTTTCAGCGATGCACTGGAGTCTGCGTTTTATTTTGAAATGTATCCATCGCTCTTTCTGTCCACTCAGAGACAGTCTGGTTCTGACAAAGTCCGGTCCGGCAGAGTTTCAGTTTCGGCTAGCGGGCGTCCAGTTGTCTGACAGAGGTTTCTACTGGTGCGACATCACCGCGTGGACCAAACAGCAGCCGGGACAAGCTTGGACAAAAGCCACCAGTGCAGAGTCTAACAAAGTCCGGATTGACTTTCAAGAAAATGGTAGGTCAACGTGCATGTTTAGTGTTCACTTGTCCACGCAACTTTCAGTGGGTTTGACAAATATTATAGCACCTCGCCAAAGCTGAAAACAAGTAGTGGCTGTTAAATTTCCCTCAGAATTGTTTGTGGGGGGTGAAAAACGGAAGGTGCATGACTGTAAAAAAAACAACAACTTTGGGATAGAAAAAAAGAACATCCAATCAGCACGCTTCAAATAGTTTTTCTGCACTTCTAGTTAGGGTTGGCGAAACCAGGAAGGATTGTGAACATGCTCCCACTCTGAATGTCATGCCTCTGGCCGTTGTCTTCTACATAACAATGGAAGAAGTGGCTCTTGATATAATGTAATATTTAGTGGCATGCCAACTGAATGGACAAAATGTTAATTTTACAAGAGAAGTTGAAACCTAACAGTATCATTAAAATGGTCCAGGAGGCTCCAGTGTTAGTTTGAAGAGGAACATTGAGTCACCCTTAACCGTAAACGTGGAAAAAACACTTAAACCACTTTGCTTCCCTGTTGAGCACACATTGACAGGGTTATATACTTCCACTGTGCTTTCTTTGTCCTACTCCTTCCTGTTTCTGATTGTATCCCATACGTAACCTATTAGATTTCTCATTACTTCTGAAGACATTGCGCTCATTTAATGTACAAAGAGCATAATAGAAGACTAAGGGCCCTATCTTGCACCCGGCACAGCGCAGCGCAAAGCCCGACGCAAGTGTCTTTGCTAGTTTAAGACCGACACAGTTGTCAATTTCCCGTCCAGCGCCCGCGTCGTTTAAATAGCAAACGCACTCTCGCCCATCTGTGCACCCGTGGGCGTGCTGGTCTTACGGGGAGGTGTGTTCAGGTGCATTCTTGCCGTATTGCTATCTTGAGGCAGCGGGAAGTGATCGCGCCATTGACCAACAAAAGCCTGGTCTGAACGCAGCATTTCATTGTTGTTTTTACACACTGGTAAAATGCGCCACGGCTCGTGCACAGCGTGCACGCACTATGCTTGTTTCACACACACAGGGTGAAACAAGCATGTGCAGCAGTACACAAATATGCAAAACATAAAAAATAAAAATATTACAATGTTACATGATCTGCTCCCGCGCTTTTACTTCACGCACGAGCAGATCAGTTTCTTCTCCTGAAAATCTCTCCTTCCTGCTCAGCAAATCTGCCATCATAAAAGCAATGCACCAAGGTCCAAACATGCCTGGCTTTTAAAGGGAATGGGAGATGACACTCTGATTGGTTTATTGCATGTTATGCCCAAAACACACCTATGATTAATGAAGGCTCTAAGTACAACCCTTTTGAACCATGCGCCTGGCGCACGGACCCCTTTTTCCACCGTTAAACTAGCAAAACTGGATTTGGACACGCCCTAAACGCACCTGCGCCAGGCGTTTCACGCCGTGCTCTTGGATCCTTAAAATTGGACCCTAAATGTTGGGAAATGCTTTCTAACACTGTAGTAAGATTCAATAATAATTGAAAGCCATTTCCTAGTCCTTCAATCACCTATTCACTTTCATTACAATCTCAACAAATACTGAAGACTAAATGTGAACTATCCAGGAAATCCTGGAGTAACTCTCTACAAATAGTTATGTGAGCAGTTGTGTACATTTTTAGACTACATTATACACACAGCCTCCACCCACACAGTGTTAATGATAACCATCATAAATTCTCTAATAAATGTGCAAGAAACAAAGATGCACTCACACGCACCCCTTAAGCCCTTTGACGCCCACCACAGCCACTGGCCTACTTAACTTTCTTTGATCCGACTGCGAAGTGGGAGACAGGTGGAGGAACAAAAGCGTCAGAAAGGATAGGAGGGAGGCGACAAGGAGGACGACAAAGCGAGGGAGGTGGTGAAGTAGGATGAGGAGGGAGAAAGGAAAAGGTAAGGCGGAAAGGGAGAAGTGGGGGCAATTTGGAGAGGGAGGAAAAGGGGAAGGAGTGAGGAAAGGGACAAAAGAGGAGGGAGAGGCAAAGGCAAGGAGGGATTGACGAATAGATAGGTGAGGAAGAGAAGGGTGGAGAAATATGGCGAAAGAGGAAGATAATGAGAAGAGACGATGCACAGAGGAGCAAGAAAGGGGGAGACTAGGAGAAAGAATGTGTGTGAGCGAGAGAAAGGGAATATGTGGAGGCAGAGGAGGAATGGGTGGTAGAAGGGAGGAAGGATGATTAGGCAAAAACTGGGACAGGCGATGAATTACACTTTTCAAAACAAAAGTTAGTGCTTCACAATACAAGTGTTTATCAGAAAATATGAAGCCCATATTAACACAAACAAGAACAACAAATAATTAACAGAAAACACGTAAGTGAGTATTGTATGAGTTTTTTTGTTCATGTTTGAAACTAATTTTTGTTATATTTAGATTGCCATTGGCCTCAAAAGTCCAGTATATTCTATATTGAGCTCTCTTCCCTGTGTAATCCCTCCTCCCTACACATTCCTATGTTGCACATTTGATAGAAGACAGGCTTTAGCATTTCTCTTTAACCATCTAAATGAGGTTTTTAGGAGGAAAAAAGCTTAAGACTGAGGGAGCAAAGAGATGGTGCAGAAAGAAAGATGACAGCAGAGGAGAGACAGATGGACTGAACACTATCTTCTATCTTTCTCTGGGGAGGGAAGCAGCCCTTGAGCATTACTTCCTCTTTCTCTCTTCATCACTTGCCGTTTTTCCTCCCCCGTTCTCTCCACCATCCTTTTACTCTCTCACCCACACTGTCTTCCTCTAACTCCCTCCCTCCCTACCTCTCTCTCTCTGGGACATCTTCAAAGTGAAGCCCTTTGGCCAACCAGCCAGCTGCAGAGATCTGCACCGCTGCTCTCCTTTTCTTTCCCTGTCTGCTTGTGTGTATACATGTGCGTCTCTATATATGTGTGTGTGTGTGTGTGTGTGTGTGTGTGTGTTTTTGTGTGTGTGTGTGTGTGTGTGTTTTTGTGCGTGTATCCAAGTCGAACATTTTGAGTTGACCCCACACAGAGCAACACACACACTAACAGCGTTCAAGCTGAGCCATTTTCAAGAACCCCTTCTACTTGCCTTAGGGGGTGTGTGTGTGTTCTAGCTGTATCTTGAATGTTTCTGACATGTTGTGGTTTTTCTGCCTGTATAGGGATCTTATTACGACGCAGTTTATGGAAATCCAAAGACTCAACAGCACATTTACTATTAAATAATTCAGTGTTATTGTCAATTTTTGTCAATGGATGGTAACATAAATATGGAGTGGCCACCAGAGAAAAAACATGTCATCTTTTTGACTGTCAGATCAGTCAACTTCCTAAGTTGCATTTTATGGCTTTAAATCTGACTTTTCAAACATTTTCTATCTGGATCAGATTTGTATAGTTCATAGGTTAGGTAAAATATTATAGCCAATAACTAAACATGACACCCACGTTATATGAAGAAATTCATTTATATATCTTCAGAGTGGAATAGCTTTTGAACTTCTGTGGTTTGGGGACACAATGCAGTTTAAATTGTTTATTGTGAAAGTAATGAATTATGCATTTATTGTCTTGGAAGCTAACCAGACATTGTTGTTGTTGTTGTTGTTGTTGAGTGGTTTGAAAGCTGTTTCCAAGGCTTTTGTTCCATCATTGAAACTGAAATTGAAGTCAATACATATTTTGCAGAGAAGACATGTAGAAAAGGAGCCGCTTGGTTTAACTGATTTTCCATGTTCACAGCCATTTTTACAGTAAACATAATACCCTCATGGAAAGGACAGCTCAGAAAATACTTCTAGTAATAGAAAGTGAAGATACAAATTCCAGACATAAATGATATGCTAAATATGCTGCTGATGAAAGAAGGAATAATTAATGTATATATATATATATATATATATATATATATATATATATATATATATATATATATATATATATATATATATATATATATATATATATATATATATATATATATATATATAATATCTCATCGCCATGCTTTCTCATGTTCAGTTATGTACATTTTGGGACTGGGACTTCTAAAGAGTTTCTTCAATGCTCCTTTTCGTCTTAAGAAAAGACTGATTTACTCACTTATAGAGGAGACACACCAGCCCGATAATCGTCGGACCGTCTGGCGAGGTCGGTGACTCGAGTCTGTTCGGTGTGTCCCGTGCCGTCGTCCGTCCGAGGAGCCGTCGGCCTTCATTTGGGCCGACCCGACATGTTCAGTCGGAGACAGGGCAGTCGGGAGTCACCCGGAAATGGGGAGCGGATGAGCCTCTCAAAATCTGACGGAAATCTTTTAAACTGACCTTTGTCAATCTGAAATGAAGACAGATTCAGAAACTGCACGGCCTATTTCTCGCTTAAAATGTTTTCAGAAACACGTTTCGGTGAACTATTTTAGTACAATATGAGATTGTATTCTGAACAAGCCGCCATGACTTTCCGCCATGAATTTCCAGAGAAAAAAGAACCACGTGGCGCGTTCGTCCAATCAGCTGCCGGTTTTCATTTTCTGGGAAACAATCGGACTGTTAATGGAAACAATACAGAGCAGCGCCGCCTGCTGCTATGGAGACGTATTACGTTCCGCGCACGCGCAGAGCGTACGCTCAAGTCGGCGTCTCTTCGGTGTGTTCTCAGGCACTTTTTAGACCTCAGGGACCCGACTGATCAGTCCGACTGCCTTTTCTGCCGACGGTCGGCCCGTCTGGTTGGTGTGTCAGGGCCTTTACAACTCACCAGTGCCGAGACCCAGGGAAGATGTTTTATGTCTGTCCACATTGTGTTTATACAGCTAGAGTACATGTATTATACAGTAGATTGTTTACACATGACAGAGTAATGAAGCATTCTCGGGGAAATCTGTCAGAACATCTTAAATGTTTTCAGAGACGAAAGTATTCACACACTGAAAACCACAACGTGACTGTAGCTTAAACACTTGAACCTGAATACATGTGTACGTCAGAGCTAAGGTTTTACAGGACCCCGAACCCCCCCCCCCCCCCCCCCCCCACACACACTTCTCTTCTCCAAAGCCACATTTAAGTCAAAGTTTCTTCTTGTCAAAAGTTTGGTGACAATGGTAAAAGATGTAGGTGTAAATGTGTAAATGACGTAGGTGTAAATGATGAAATGAATGGGTCCTGGTAGTGTGCATGCTGACTCACTGTCACACTGTCATGACTCACTGGGACTCTGTGTTGTTAGTAAGTAACCCCTGTGCTTTTGCTGCTATAACAAGCCAAAATGTCTGCTGTGTCTGCTTTGCCAGTAGATAAGTCATAATCTAATTGGCAATCACCATTGGATTTGCTATTTCGTTGCTGCATTTCATCCATTTCTGACCATTAGCTTGCCAGGCTAATGCAACAGATTGGCTGCACTGCCTCTTTCCCTCTTCTCACTGGGTGATAAGAGTATCCACTTGACAAAGAGAGTAATTATTTCTTAATGTATTACATTTGAAAATATTAATCGCGCCAGAGCCTAAAGCTGTACGCAACAAAAGCCTGAACCCAACCTGAAAACTGATACTTGTTGGCTAGCAGATCGCTAACAGAGAGTCACCTTCGGCCAGCTGGGGGTCTAAACATTTTATTAAAGATCTTAATCCTGGGGCGGGGTCAACTTTGCAGCACCTAATTCCATTTTTAAAGCCCAAAATTGTTTTAATCTGCATTGTTGACTGCATTTATGCTATTAATAGAATGACGCGTATACAGTGTATTTAAATGTGCTTACAGCTCATGTTTAGTAATTCTTGAATCTATTTTTGTCAATCTGCATTTATCTCCACTGTGGCAGTTTCCTCCTTGTTAATTTCAGCGTATTAGAGAAATGGCACACTGCGACTTTAAAACAGTGTTTACCACCTGAACACTATTTTCTCCCAGTAAGCTCACATCTACTGCCGTTCCTCAGGGGCCTGAATTTAGAATTGTAGAATAATTATGTCGGTTTAAAACCTGTCTGTGTTTAAATGGATCCTTCTGATCTCCATTGGGTTTCTGTGATGTTTGCTAGCCGTCAAAATTTTTTTTTAAATTTTATAAAGCTTATTTTAAGTTGTTGTGTTGGTTGTTGCAGGGCCATCCTACTCCGTCGCCATCCATTCAGACACCAACATTGTTAATCCGTGGGAAACAGCCAAGATGGAGTGTTCGCTCACAGTCTCTGGATCTTCCCCAAAGACTGGCACACAGACAGGTAAACCACATATACTTGATTTCTCGCATACACTCATAGATCAGTCAATTACAGTTTCTGTTTCTCTCTGTTTCTCTCTTTTTTTTTACACATATGCATCAATAAACACACACACTTTGTACTTCTGCTGCATTCTTCACCTGCCAACCTGTCAACAGCACCGCTAATAAGAGTGATGTGACTCCTGCATTGTAAATGGTTGTATAGATGAAATAGACTCTCTGGCTCTCACTCTTGTTAACACACACACACACACGACACACACACACACACACACACACACACACACACACACACACACACACACACACAAACACAAACGCAGCCCTCTATATTCTCTCACTTTCTTCTGTGGATGTGTGTTTGCTGCTTGAAATACTGTTTACTTCTTGTGCTGTAGATCATTATAACATATAGCTAGCTATCTTAGCTATTACCTTTCACATTTAAAATTATTATATATATATATATATATATATATATATATATATATATATATATATATATATATATATATAAAATATTATGAGAACAGGAAAAAAAACAACACCATGGTATCATATTAGAATGCAATTAAAGATTCATTAGGGATAAAAACAAATATAAGATTTGCCCAACACTGTGATCCAGAGCAACATATCTTGATTATTATTGTGCAGATCGCACATTCCAGAGGGAAATACAATTTTTTCTGAAATGTTGCGAAGTAAAGCTTCGTCCCTTCTTTACCACATGCAGTGTAACCCACAACACTGGGGGGGGGGGGGGGGTGATTTAGCAAACACAAGCAGAGCGGAATGCCATTTCCTGTAGTGTTTAGACAAAAGTGAACACGTTTCTTTGCACCTGTGCCCTCGCAGGAATGTATGTGTGCATGTAATGCATCCCCATACATAAACATAAATGTTTATCGCAGCAGTGCAGCGCTGCAGGGATCAGTGGGTTGGTGGTTGTGGAGCGTGCTCTCACAGACAGCTGCACCATGGGAAGAAATTCCCCCTCAGCATCACAGCTGATAGGGAAGTTACGCAGGGACGTGTTCGCTATGGGAAGGAAGGAGGAAAGGACTGATGTAGCCTGCACTCATATACTGTATATACTTCAAAAAATTGAAGTGAGATGATCAGACAGATAAATGTATCTATTCAGATAAAACAGATGTTGACAAAGTTTCCCTTTTGAGGACATAGTTTGAAAGAAAAGGTAAAAAGGTAATAAATTGCAATATATATCGCAGAATATCACAATATGTTTAAAATCACAATAATATCATACTGTGAACATTGTATTGTGGGGCCTCTGGTCATTCTGACCCCTAGCAATTTACTTAGTTCTATTTGTATTTATTTCTGCTTTAGTGCACAGCCGTCTGGAGGCCAACAACATCAACCTTAATGTCCATACGTTAGCCATTACCTATCCTCCTAATATTAATACTGTAGTCAGTCACCAATTCTTGCTACAAAATTGAGTCTCTGTCTCTCCCGGTCTAAACGAGTAAACAACGAATTTAAAAACGAACAGTGTCCTGGTTACTCTGTATGGATCTCACTGTGACAACTTTTCTTTGGGATTACTTTTGAAGAAAGTCTCTTTAAAGTGTCCCCTGTGAGGCCTGTGGATTATCCAGCGTAACAGGGACATTGTGTTCTGAAAGACATGTTTCTGTTGAATTTTTCAAATGTAACTTTTTATTGTGTGGCAGCACAAGTTTGAGAGACAGATATATTAAAACCTATGCAGAATATTGACACTAAATGCATCCCTTGACACCACTAGAGGTGATTTTTGGGTTTAGGGTGAAATTATCCTTTTATAGTATGTTCTATTATTTTAGCCACTTCATTAGGCTGTTTCCTCTAGTGTGTGTGTGTGTGTGTGTGTGTGTGTGTGTGTGTGTGTGTGTGTGTGTGTGTGTGTGTGTGTGTGTGTGTGTGTGTGTGTGTGTGTGTGTGTGTGTGTGTGTGTGTGTGTGTGTGTGTGTGTGTGTGTGTGTGTGTGTGTGTGTGTGTGAGATCAGGTTTCAAGGTAAACTGAAACGAACTGACTAAGTGCTGTTCAGGAACATACTGTAGCCTGACAAAGAAGTGCATTTGTTTTTTTTCAGGTGCGGATTAATACTCATTATTTTTCAATAATGGAGCTCTGTGGCACAGGAATGATATATATCAAGCTTTGGCTACTTTTTAGTGGAATCAATTCATAGTTGGTTTTGATCTTTTAAAGGTAATGGAGAAAGTAAGTGGCAGTGTCACGAGTGTGAATGACACACAGGTAAAAGGTTAGCTAATGGACCAATTACCAAACAGGTATCGAGTGACGTGTCAACAAAGGTGTGGTGCTTACGTTGGCTCTGTTTGGACAACGGCCAAACCTCCACTACCTCAGGTGTTCTTACTCACATGTACCATACGCACACATACTTGTTGTTGCTCAACCTTTTTTAGTCATATCCTGAAGTTCCCTTCTTGTCCTATTGTGTCAGAACAATGGGCTACACAGGTGACCTGATAACTAATATGCACGCACACACTCACACACACACCAATACATGTTTGAACACTGTATATGTTACAGCTAATATCACTCAACTGGAATAACTGTATTGACCTGTAATTTGAACATTGTTATGCTGTCACACCCTACGAAGTGTGTGTGTGTGTGTGTGTGTGTGTGTGTGTGTGTGTGTGTGTGTGTGTGTGTGTGTGTGTGTGTGTGTGTGTGTGTGTGTGTGTGTGTGTGTGTGTGTGTGTGTGTGTGTGTGTGTGTGTGTGTGTGTGTGTGTGTGTGTGTGTGTGTGTGTGTGTGTGTGTGTGTGTGTGTGTCATTCCTTAGTGATGGCTGGAAACGGCTCTCCTGTTGGAGCTTGTTATTATGATAGGCATGGTGAAACACACTCACACAAAATATTCCTCATTATTTCTCACTGCTCAGTCAGATAGTGATCATATTTACTGTGCTGCCTTTTATTTTTGAAGTTGTTGACTTAGGTAAATACGTGTGTGTGTGTGTCCCAACTGTCCACATTTGCATCCATCGTGTGTGTGTTTTTACATGAACCCTTTTGTAGAGATTACAGAAACTACATATGACTTAAATGATCATTTATCTCTTTTAGAGCCACACTAAGTTTCTCATTGTGTTACTAATTACAGTATTGCGAGGATTAGCCCCACTAGCAGCGAGGCCTCGGGATAGAGTGGGTTGGTCTTTCTGTCTGTCTCCATACAACCTCACAGAGCTGCTACAGGAGCATGGCCGTAGACTACTTGTCCTATTAAGGCTCTGAGAGCAGTTAAATCATCAGTGTATCCATCCATCACTTGCGTATTGTTGGTTGTAATGAACATTCTAGCTACTAGAGAGTTCATGTTGGACTTTAGACTTTTAATTTAGTTTATGTTTAAGTTGCACTTGGCAGTTTCACACATTGGTACCCCCCATGCAGCAGCTGGTAGGTAATCCGATGTAGTGTGCGTGCCCGAGAGAGCTTCAGACATGATCAGTGGCTTTCAATTCACTTTCAGGCTTCAATCGTAGCCTTTCATCACTTCCTGTCTGGAGATTTCCCACCAGCGACGATATTGACATCAGAATTGAATACAAATGTAAAATGTATCTCATTTAGTGAGGACTGGATGTTCTTTTCTTCCCCAGTTTGTGATCACTGCAGTATTTGTTGTTGCAGTCATTCAAGGTAAAGTTTGTGTTCATCTCCTGATCAGTTTTTACAATCTTATACTGTTTCAGCTATGCTTTCAGCATGGTGCGTTTGAGTCGCTGTCTGTCTGACCCTGTGTCTTTTTGCTGTGATGTGTTATCTCTGCGTGCTGCTGCATGCGGACGCACTGCAACCATTGCCACTGGAATGACTGGCATGGTGTTGCAGTCATGGTGGTGTGCGTTTCTGAGATGCTGTATACTTAACTTGAAATCAGTGGTAGTGAGATGACATCACCATCAGATCACAGATATTTTCCCTTCTTTTCGAAGCACTGAAACTGCGACAGTTTGGATCTTTTTAAATTATCGCCGTTTTGTTTTTCTGCTTTAAAATTCTTTTGTTTAAATAACAGCATACCACTCTGATCCTCCTGGGAGAAAATCAAGCTTTGTACTTCACTTGTTCACTCACAGAGACACATTTAGCCTAAGGAAACAAGGCAGTCTTATTGTCTATCAAGATGATTTCATTTAGATTCTGTGTTAACAGTGGTGTTTAAGGAACTTATCAAATAAACCAAACGTTCAAGCAGAGATCCCAATAATATGAAATGGAGCAAAAAGTCGCCTAGAACATGATTTATGGACACCCAGAAGACGTCCTCTTTGGAGCAAGAATGAAGTTTTTCTCCGTCTTTTCTGCAATTTGTATAGACGTCAATTAAAGATGTGTTAAAGACTTAATTGTTGGACATTTAAAGACAGCCAGTATGTGTTTTTTTTCTGGACGTTGCACAGACGTCACCCAAAAGACTTCCTAAAGGCAGCCAGAATGAAATTTGTTTTGACTGTCTTTTCTAGATGTAGTATAATGTCAATGAAAGACGCGTATCCATCTTTAAAAAAAATCTTCAAAAAAGTGGCAGTGAGTTGCTAAAAACAAAGATAACGGTCCCATATCTTCACTTTCAGCTTTATTGAATACCGTGTGTCATGACCTGGCTCAGGTGGTCCCAACAAAGAGGGAGACAATAAACCGACTGTACGCTAGCATTAAAGAGCAGATTGATAAAGTTAGTGACTAGCTGGAGAACACAGTGGAGCATTAGGCAGTTAAAGAACCGGCTATTTTGTTCAGGAGTTGGTGTTGACCCAAACAGAACTACAAGGAGAGTGAATACTGGACCTCATTCATTAGGTGGACAAAAACAGGACTCCAACTGAAAAATTATGTTGCTGGGTGGGAAGCTGTTTGCAAACACATTTGCCATGGTTGCTTTAACCGTGTATATGGTAGTATTACAGTATTTCAATCTTGTTTACAGCTTGTTTCGCTGCCCCCAACTAGCCTAAATATGAAAGTCTACCGTCGGCTGACATTGTTATATGGACCTCGTTCAGTTTTTCCTGCATCCTCAGCATCCTTTTTTCGAGTATGGCATTCGGTAAATGAAGCAAATAACATGCATTGTAATCGGGAGTATAATGCCAGTTATGTCAAAAATGCACGCAGGATTTTTGTAAATTTGCCAAACACCTGGAAACGTGAACCATATTTAAGAATAGCTCTGTGTGGTAAGTTTAATGATACATCCTTCTCTCCTCTTTTGGCTCCTCTACTCCTCAATTCCTCCACAGTCTCTCCTCCCTCCCTTCTCTCCACTCTCCACCAAATTACCCAGCTGTCTTTGCAGGGCCGACAGGCAGCCGTTAATTAGCCAATCTCACGCTCCGTTAGCCGGCCGGGGAGACAGAACGAGGTAGAGAAAGAATAGACGGCGAGATGGGGAGAGAGAGAGAGAGAGAGATGGAGAGAAGGTGGGAGTGAATAGGGGAAAAGTAGAGGGAGCTAAACAGATTGTTAAAGTGAGCAAGAGTGGAAGAGTGTGAATAGAGGAGGCAGTAAATGGATGAAGAGTGGCTCGAGAACAGCATGCAAAGTTTCCTGAAGAGAGGGTTGAGGAGAAGATAGAATGGAAAGAGCTGTTGGACAGAGAGGATGGACAGTTAAGAATATCAAGTGCTGAGGGGATGGGAGAGGATGACGGAAAGACTCCATTAACCCTTGTGTTGTCTTCATTTCAACCTTGAAAAAAACACTTTTTTCTGACATTTGTGACGCCTTTTTTCACAATTTGTTTATGCTTTTTCCAACGTTTTAAATTTTTCTTCTACACATTTTCAGCACTTATTTCTACGTCCAAAATTTTCTGATATAAAACAAAAATTTAAAACGGGCCAATGTGACCCAAAGTCAACACAAGGGTTAACTGTTTTTGGTGAACTAATAAAACCTGATCATATTGATGTTCTTATTTTTAAATGGTTCCAATTGGACCCACCAGTGTCCCCAGTTTATAAAGCAGTGAAATGTAGATTTGGTCTGTTTTGTCAGAACAATTGGTACAAACTTCCTGGGTGACCCATTTATGTTTCAGCAACATTCTCTCACTAACTTGAATCCAAGTGAAGTTATAAAAATGATCAAATCTAGTTTTTCAGTTATACAGTAGGGGGATACATAGTTTGAAAAATACCATTTTGCAGTTCTAAAAGTGCAGAGACGTGATTAAAAAAAAAAAAAAAACATCTAGATAAAAGTTTGATGCTATTCAGTAGTCATTTATTCATTTGTCGTCAACAAAATCCTTTCTAGTATTCAGTGGCCTCTCGATGACTGCAAAAAATCAGGTGTTCAGCAGACGCGAAAGAAGTCTTGACTGAGAACATCAAACACTGTCTCACTATACTGTAGTGAAAAACGAGAGCAAATGACGGCTAACCAAACATAAAGTGGGAGATGGAGGAGGGGCATAAAAGCAGGACTGGAAGAGAGGAGAAGAAAGGATAGTAAAACACAAATTGAAAATGTTGAGTAGATAGTCCTAAAAAGCAGAGCAGTGCCATCATTTTCACCCCATTAGCTCTTCCAGTTAAACAGAAATGCAGCTTTAAAGGAATCCTTAGAAATGGCAGATTTCAGTGCGATCAGACTGGGAAGACTGCATGTTTTTAACGGAGGTTTTTCAACAACAATAGTACTGCACTCAGGGGTTTCTTCTGTTTCGGTGTATAGTGGAAGTCAATGACATTCAACAGGAGAAACCCCAGGTGAGTGTCACAAGGACAGGCTTTGATTGCTATAGGTGCCAAAATGTCAAATGTTTAAAAATAATAGATATAGCAGTGTTTATTTTACTTAAGCTGTCTGATACATGATATCTTTTTTTCACTACCTATACATTTCCCATTTCAATGCCATTTCTTTCCTTCAAATATTTGTCCTCTAGTAACTATTTTACTCTGGGAATGATGACCTGTCATTGCGTATGGAAATCCACAGGGCACTCTCATTTAGCTCATGCAACCAATCCTATTCTTTCAGTAGTCCAAAACAAATCTGTATTATGCTTGCTCTAAGTCAGGGGTCTTCAACGTTTTTTAAGCCAAGGACCCCTGAACTTAAAGAGACGGAGCAGGGACCCCCCCCCCCCCCCCCACTACATGATTGCATAAAATTGAGTTGCACATTAAACTGGGCCAACAATAACGTGTATGGCGGCCTAAAGTCGTTATACATACCTTTTTTATGGTCCATACAATATAAAAAGTTTTTAAAATAAAAATTGTGGGCATATTCATATATTTATACATCATGTTTTAATGTGCTTAAAGCTTAACTGTATCCGTGGATGGCTATCTTATGGCTACCTTAGCTGTAGGCCATTAAGCCCATCTTAAATGTAGTGTAGCCTACATTAAAGACAAGATATTTAATAACATTGTTTTGGATTCATATTAATGTATATTTTCAGACATATTTAAAAAAAATAAAATTCAACCATCGAACAATAATTTGGCGGCCCCCCTGCAGCAACTCTGAGGACCCCCGAGGGATCCCGGGACACCCTGTTGAAGATCTCTGCTCTAAATGCCTGAAATGTGAAAGAATACTTTGATACTGATTTACTGGTTAACACCAAAATCACATTGGATTGGAATACGATCCAGAAAGGCTGGTTTAATACATTTGTGAGTTTTACGGCTTGGTAGACAATCAAAAATGAGCATTTGCATTATTTTGTACCAATATGACCCAATCGGTTGTTGAGAGGTTCCCGATTAGCTTCCACTGATGCAGCTGCTGGTCTTCCTGTGGACCTTTGGCACACACAAATGTACATCGGACAAGATCCATACATTAACAGTTAGAAAAATGAATAACGTAGTCAGTTTATAACGAGACCGAAACTGATCCATAACCCCAAAGAGATAGAAGTTAGATGTTTACATTACTCCATGCTAACTGTGTATATTTGTGTTTGCGTTGGAGACTTCTTGGATGAGAAATGTATTTCACTTAAGATTTCTAGTCAAATGCTCGTGTTTTGTGCTTGTGTATTTTAGCTGAGCCAAAATCAGAATTCAGGTTTAATCAATACATTAAGTAGTGTCAATGAATTGCTACTGAGACGTTAAACCAATATAGGAAAGGAAATGTTACAATTTAAAAAATTGTGATGTTGTATGTATGTATTTGATTTGTAGAGACATTAATTTCACATATTGCTAAAAAAAATAACTTCTTCCCCAACGTATACTGATTCTTGGCACACTGTGAAAGACTGGAACAACATTTGAACTGTCTACTGCAATCTTTGCTACTTACTGCTAATGAGAAAATTAATTTAGAAAGATATCAAATCTAGGATTCCAGCTGCTAATCTAGAAATATAGATGTATGCCTAATGAGACCTGCATCAGTTTAACTCATGTATTCATGTCATATATTCAGAGGGCATCTGCAAGTTAAACATGCCAGATATCACATCAAATGTGCATTAATTTACTGGAGGTCTTATTAAGCATGCAGCGAGTAAGAGGGAACTTTGCTTCCCAGTGGCTTTTTGTTTCTGTGAGGCTAAATAGTGTTTTTATAGTGTTTAGTATTCCTCTCTACCAGTGCTGTCCTGCTTTATGGAGCAGAGAACACACAGATTCATTAGAAGCACTGGTGGTAATTGTCAGTTGTGTGTGTGTGTGTGTGTGTGTGTGTGTGTGTGTGTGTGTGTGTGTGTGTGTGTGTGTGTGTGTGTGTGTGTGTGTGTGTGTGTGTGTGTGTGTGTGTGTGTGTGTGTGTGTGTGTGTGTGTGTGTGTGTGTGTGTGTGTGTGTGTGTGTGTGTGTGTGTGTGTGTGTGTGTGTGTGTGTGTGTGTTGTACGCTTTGGACTCTCCTCAAGGGATTAATCCAGAGAAATCCAATCAGGCTGTCTTCATTTCCACAGACAACCATTTTAGTTTAATTAGCCCAGACAGGAGCCAGATATTCTATTAGAGATAGACTGTAGTTCCTCCTCAGCCATCCAGTCACCAGGATCTCCCTTCCTCCTGCTTATTGAAGCTGCTTCACCACCTAAAACGGCGCTACTAGTATTGAAGCTAACATCGCTGTGAAGTTCTGACGGACCAACTAGTCTATCAGCTGGCTGCTCAGCTCATTACACCTGCCAAAACTTTCATTTTTCCTGCTGTTATTGAACATGGCCATTTCAAACTTATATAATGTGTAAGAGTATAAAATTAGATTTTTGAATAACCCCGACGAGATGTTTTTTGAGAATCTTTGTGTTTTTTTTTTCCTGTTTGTTTGATTGATTGATTGATTGATTGATTGATTGATTGATTGAGTTCGTTCGTTCGTTCAGCGACGCACCCTTCAGTCATTAGTCAGGATTCATCAAAGCCGACAACAGCGTTGCTTTCAACTAATTGCCAGGTTGTGACCCCACTGCAAATACCTGGGAGAGAATTGAGGCTCTCCTATTCGCCTATTTAGCCCTGATGTTCCACTCGCCGACAGTTTTTGGAGCTCCCCTACAAAAGCCCCAGATTAGAGGCAAATCGGCCTGCTAACCAATCTCTCTCCAAGGTCTTTTGTGTGTCTTTGCAGTCTCGATGCAGTGAATCCTGGAAATGGGGATAGCGGCGCACACGGCGGACAGTGTCTCCTCTAAAGCGTCCGTGGTGTTGTACGCACGGGAAATGACGGAAGTAGTTTTTAAGTGTACTGAGGCCTGTTAGGTTGTGATGTTCGGTGTCATATTGTGGATCAATGATTACTTGTTATGGCCAGATGATCCCACGTTCATGTAACAAGGGGCCTTCTTGATTTTGTTTATCAAAAACCCAACAAGCCTCTGATCCCCCCCCCCCCCCCTCCCCCCCTTTAGTGCATGTTTGATATTCTGTTTACATGCAAATACATTGTGGAAGTGGTTGCATCTGCTTATGTAACACACTTTTCTGTTCACTCTGTGTATACAGGGTAGCTGTGCAGTATAGCAGTGTAAACTAGCTTAGCAAGTAACTGTGTGGATGGGAGTCAGTGAGTTCACAAGTTCATATGGGGGGGTGGAAAGGTTCATATGAGGGGGGGGGGGGGGGCAGTCAGAGTTTGCATTCAGCAGAGGAACAGCTGTGGGCAAGAGGCTGTGCGTCAGCCTGCTGGTGGGGGATCAAATACTCCTTTTGCACCTCCCATGAGGGGGGGAGGGGGGTGTCTGGTGATACTACGTGCTCTCCAAAGCTTGAGATGTGTCCACATTGCTGAGGGCCTCTTGCTGTTGATTTATGCCTATGTGATAAACAAAATAAGCTCCTCAGTCACTAAGTATTTTCAAATCCCATTTCCCCCACTCCTTCCCTCTCCTCGTTCTCCATCCTCTCTACCGTCAAGAACAAAGAAAGTAAAGGATGGAGACTAACTGTGAGAAAGCGGAGGCTTTCTAATTATAGCTCCGTTCATCGAAGATGGGTGTCGTCTCTGAAACGAGCAACCAGAGTTCATGCGTCAGTCCTGCAGAATTATGCAAAATGCATCTTTGATCATCAACGGGGCGATGTCAGACACTAACCTGGTGTTATCAAAGAAACACACATATCTTTTGACTGTCAGCAAGGCAGTTTTAAAATGATGCCATTATATAAGAATATAGTCATATTCATTATATAAAGGATTAAAATAGTTTTCATACATCCTGTCAACACAAAACATCATATTCAAATGAAAATACAACTTTACCAACAATGCAGAAAATAAAGAAAAAGAGTCCATTTTAAGGATAACTTTTGGTTTATTGCAGTTATTTATTTATGTTGTCAGTTATGATAATTAGAATTGCTGAGATCTTGGAACACGACACTGCTAGGATAACAGGTTGTAAACAAGCCAACAGTTGAATTAAAATCATTTGAATTATGCTCAATAAGTCAGTCAATTGATAAGTTAATCTACAAGAACATTATTGGCAACTATTGTCATAAAGTGTTAATCTTAATATTGTAGGCTAATTGCCCTGAATATTAATGATTACGCCCTAATATTAAGCCTGTTATTGTTGTTACTATTATCACAAATAATCAAAAAATCATATCATTGACTGACAAACAACATATTTATTAGTTTCCCAGGTATCAAAAAAAGCCATGTGAATATAGAAATTATATTTACAGGTGTTTAAAAAAAAAAATGCAACCATTTGACATTCAATTTAAATAACAGCAGCCAATCAGAACGACTAGATATGTAACATTCAAACTTTAATTAGGTATTACAAACACTAACAGTAGCCAATCAGAAACAGCTAGCAATTTAACATTCACATCTATTTTTCATTCAAATCTAACTCTATAATGGAATTGTTCCAACGGAACAAGCTGGCACTTATCAAGGGGTAAAAGCAGACGGATTTACCTCAGAATGGAAATAAGTTTACAACCTTTGAAAGTTAGTGAGAGAGCCCTTACGAGTAAATGGCAGAAGAGAAAAAAAAAAAACAGTTTGAAGAAACGCAACCCCACATCGCGCTGCGTTTTGAGGAGGTGTGAGAATCCCGTACAGTAAACGGTTATATCACTGCCTCTATCGCTTCCACAAGAAAGTTTTTGAAACACCAAACAAGCCCTGAACAGCCCGGGAGTTTGTGAAACAGCTAAATGTTTGCCAAACAACAAAGCGCAGTCGATGTCTCTCGCTCGTCTCTCTTCCTTCTCTCTTTCCCCCCGTGAAATGAAGCTGCCTTCAGGTACGTTGTGTTCTATAAACGATCTGACGTAAAAACTGTTACTGTGAAATATACAGTCTACTTGTGCTACATTGGGGGGTTAAAGAACACAACAGGACATCGCACCACCAGCTTCACGCTGAAATACGGAGCTCATTTAAGATGATGCTCTGATGTCCCGTTTCACTCACCCAAAAGCACAAAAGCACGGAGCTGCGCTAAACAAAGCTGACAGACGCACAGAAGAGAAGAAGAGTAATGATACACCGTCTGGTCCAGTTGCAGTGCCGTGACCTGGCAGGTTTTTAATGTTGCAGACCACTGTTTTTTGCAAGTAGTTTAAATTGTAAACCTGTATTGTTATTGTGAATCTTTGGTTTAAACTAGCCTCCCCCCAAGAGGACCTCAACTATTATAAATAATAATATAAATATTGCTTCCAGCGCCCCCCATCATCTTCTGAACGCTCCCTGGGGGGGCGGTACCGCACCCGTTGAGAAACACTGACTTAGGTGGACAGCGATATGTTAACAGTATGTCTTTCACTATGTTCCTTCCTTTGAACTTTTCCTGTTGTAATCCATCTCGTCCATCACTCACAACTGAGTTCAGGACATGATCCTCACATCAGGTCACAGTGAGTCCACATCCCGAGAGATCATCATTCTTATCATACCCATCCTTCATCTTGCACATGAACTCGGCCTGTTGTTCTTTTACTGAAGCATGTACCGATGGGAGTCCTGACTGACAGATGGGTCCGGTTTGTTGGATGGGTCCTTGCTGTGAGAAAAGCCTTCAACCCGCCCATGCAGAGGGTCTCAATGGAGTATAGGCTTACAGTGAGGCAAGCCTCTTATGTGGACAATATGTCTGCCAAGAAAACAGCTTGAAATGCTTCTTTTTAACTCTAGATGGTGTCAATGTTTGAAGCTAAAAATGGTTAGTGAAAATCAAGAGTTCAAGACGTCTTTCTGCAGCAGCAAGGATGGCACCAGGTAAAATTTCACCAGTCTTTATCATAATCCACAATCACCATGAACTACATTTTGCCATAAAGACACAATGACATCTATACTTGCTTAATGTGATGTATTATTGTCTAGAGCAAAAGTGTGGGACAGTTATTTCCATTATCATCTAAGCATCTTGTCTTTTTTTTTTTTTTTTTAGTCCAAAAGCTAATTTACTGTAATGTAAGAGAAGGAAAAAGTAGCTGTTTCTCAAAAACTAGAACCATCACATGTTTGGCATTTTTGCTTCAAAATGGACTTTAAATGATTTCAGTCGGACAACTCAAGTTTGAAATGTTTATTATAACAGTAGAACATGGGTTGTTTGGCGGCCAGACTCTGACCTCATCACTCCCCGCAGATTGGGTTTACATGAGATATCGGGGAGTGATGATTAAGTAGCTTCCCCCCTGGCCGGAGCCTGCAGGTGGATGCTGGGGTGGTGGTGGGGCTGAAAGAGCAGGCAGCAGTACAGGTGCAGGGCAGCAGCAGCGTTGACGAGCAGTGATGGGGAAATTGTACAATAAACCACCAAATTGATGGGGTGTGTTTGGTAAATGACACGGAGAGTGAAGCATGTCACGTGTGTATTCAGCAGTGCAGCTCGACTTGACTATCAAAGTAGTTGCCGATTCATTTTCTGTCAGTCGATTAATCGATTGCAGTTCTAGGCGTTAGTTCGTGACAAACTGGGTTCCCTATAGTGCTTCAAAGCGTTCATGTTGCAGTGAGGAACCATGTGGGCTTTGACAGGATGTTAATGGGAAAATCAACCCTCTCTGTGTCAGAACTTTACTCATTAGTTGTGTGAGCCATTACATACATACATACATACATACATACATACATACATACATACATACATACATACATGTTTGAACACTGTATATGTTACAGCTAATATTACTCAACTGGAATAACTGTATTGACCTGCAATCGTTATGCTGTCGCACCCGTGTGTGCGTGTGTGTGTGGGGTCAGTTGCCCCATTCACCCCCCTCACCCGGTGTCATCTCCTGTTTCCTCCTCTCTGGTTGGATGGAGCGCTCGGCTACTTTACTTAAAGAAATGGTGCCCTCTCTCCACACTGTCCTAATGCATCTTCATCACCACCATCGTTGTTGCCGTCAATTTAGTCCGATTTAACAGTGCGGAGGGAAGCTTTTTACAATTTCTAGTAGATATAAGGAGCAGAGGTATTTTACGTTTGAGAACTTAATTATTTCCTTTACCTTTTAAAAATCTGAAATATTGGAGTTATTTCTGTCTACATTTTTAAGTCGGTTTTAAACACTAATGCACGATTAAGTCTTAATATGCATCTACTTAAGTACAAAATAATATTAAATAATACATGGGTACCATTTCACTACAATTCTATGCAACAATGTAGCATTTGCAGTAAATCATGCAGCAGTTACAATGACTTATAAATAGAAATATATTTGATTTACTAAGTAAACATACTTATCTGTGCACTGTAGGTCTACTGATGAAATTATGCACTAGAAATAAAAAATGTGTGCGTTAACTAGTCAAGGGGGGTTTAAACGTTCAAAGATATGTGGGTAAGTTTTGTTCAATGAAGAGTCCGAGGTCACCAAAATAATCCTCTTGAGGTCGTGAATATCTACAGCCAAAACGTAATGAAAACTGGGCCGATAGGCACCAAGATATCTCGCTCTAGAGTCTGGACTTTAGTGACAAAGTTTTCAGATAATGATCAATATAAAGACCACAGGACACTAAACTTAAACCAAGGCTAGTGTTATTACTGCTGCTGGTACTACTACTGATTTTTAATGATGTAGCACTTGAATATTAAAACCATTAGGGGAGAGAGAGAAATTGAGATGTGATTCATTACTCTGCTGTGGGTGAGTTCACTCCTCTCCTCACTCTTTCTCTTCATTATATTCTCTTCTTTCTTCCTCCTCATTTCTCCAGCTCTCATTCTTGAATCTTTTTTTTTTTTTTGCCATAGTTGTTTTTCATTATCATTTGTCTGTTTTTTTTTTTCTCTTCATGTTGTTGTTCGCGAATGTTCTTTTTATTTTTTTTCATCTGTATCCTCTATTTGTCTCGTAAATGACAGAGGATGACTCAGGCTGAATGGGGCTTTTAGTGTGTGTGTGTGTGTGTGTGTGTGTGTGTGTGGGGGAGGTACAGTACTGATAGTCCCTCTCTTCCCTGACAGACTAATGACTAGTTTGTGCTTTTGTCTCTCTCGCTCGCTCGCTCGCTCTCTCTCTCTCTCTCTCGCTCGCTCGCTCTTGGAAATAATTAGCTCGCTCGCCCCCTTTCCATAGA
Source organism: Zingel zingel (assembly GCA_023566125.1). NCBI lineage: Eukaryota > Metazoa > Chordata > Actinopteri > Perciformes > Percidae > Zingel > Zingel zingel. The sequence continues at coordinate 11,554,657 of CM042337.1, forward strand.
TTACATCTAGTTTCACAAATTCTCTCTTGTCTCTGTTTTCTTATCTTTTTTCATCACTAGCCCCTTTTTTTGTCACATGTCCATCGTTCTACCTTTTTTTTATTATCTTTTTTGCACTAGAAGGAACAGCAGCTGGTGTGTGTTTTTAAATGTGGTGATAATGGAGTCGCTCTCCGTTTTTTTGGTTATCGTCATATCCTCTGTAGTAATCATTGTAAAATTGGGGCTGCGTTGTACATCCAAAAATAACACTCCCTCCCTCATTTTCACTATTGTAATAAGTACAGTAACTTTTCTCTGTTAATACTTGCGGTCACATCACATGTGAAAACGTCATAATGCAACATAACTCATTCTGCGTAACGTGGTTTAAGTCCTCTAAATAATACATTAAGTAGTTTACCATTACTAATTGCAGGCATGCTCTTATTAAAGTAAATGTTAGCTTAAGATGGTTACTAATGGACTCAACGAAATGGGCACTTGCACTTCCAGGAAAAACTGTGCCTCCTCAGTGATGATGTAATCCTGCACAAGTGGGAGCAACTGAGAAGTTCAACCGATGAAGTTATCACAACTCTTTCAACAGCCGTGCCTTTCTACCCATTCTGTCAAATAAAACTGCCCTATTCTCCATAACAAACAGCCCAGTGGTTTACACTGAAGGTTGACCCCCTTACTGACTTGAAATATATTACATTAAGGAAGTGATGATACCTTGTCATGGGACTTTAAAGGTCCCATGGCATGAAAATGTCACTTTATGAGTTTTTTTATGAGGTCCCCTAGCCTGCCTATGGTCCCCCAGTGGCTAGAAATGGTGATAGGTGTAAACCGAGCCCTGGGTATCCTGCTCTACCTTTTGAGAAAATGAAAGCTCAGGTGGGCTGATCTGGAATCTTCCCTATATGTAGTCATAAACGGGAAAGGTTACCTCCCCTTTCTCTGCTTTGCCCATGGCAAGCTGGTCAAGGCCACACCCCCACCCTCCACCTTGTCTAAAGAGTCATGTATTATTTCTACATTTGAAATAGAAATATAAAAAGACTTTTGGTTTGAAAAGGTGGCTGGAGCTTTTTCTTGGCAAATAATCATTGAGCAAACACTGCAGTTTTTTTTTTTTTTTTTTTTTTTTTTACAAACCTATAACAGCTTTACTTGAAGTTCTCCCTGTCTGTCTCTCTCAGATGACCTGGCGTACGAGGTGCGTTGGTTTTTCACCAGGCTGCGCGGTGGAGAGACGACGACCCTGGTGGCCAGCGTCGACCGCTTCGGCGTTGTGACGAAAGACACTCGCAACTCCTCCAGTGACATTTCAATAGAGCGCAAAGACACGCACACCTACATGTTGAACATTCATGGCGCTCAGGACAGGTGAGTGTGGTTATGGGTCATTGGCAAACATGCTTTGTTCTTCATAAACCATTTTATATCTTCATTGTAACAATCTCCGCTGCAGGCTTACTATGTGTTTGCATGTGCTCTGTGGTTCCCAGTGACAGTGGCGAGTATCACTGTGTCGCCACTCCCTGGTACCTGTCGGCCTCAACAGGAGCCTGGACTCAAGCCAAAGAGCTGCCGTCATCTCGAGTCTTCCTTACAGTCCGATTTGCTGGTGGGATAACATCTTACAACTTATGTCTGCTTTAATCCTACTGAATGTGCTGTCAGCTTTGACCAGGGTGCTCGCAGGGTCTTAAAAGGGCTATAAAAAACATTTAAAAATCCAAATTTTAGGCCTTTAAAAAGACTTAAATTCGCTGAAGTATTGTGTTCTAGGTCTTAAATTATTTTAAACAGGTCTTAATTTCCCTACGTCCATGTAACGCTACCTCTAATGCTCACTGAAAGTTTTTTTTTTTTTTTTTTTTTTTTTTTTTTTTTATTCTGTGGTGTTTTAGTTCTTTCTCTCGCTCATCCAAATCTAATTTGCTGTATATTTACAGATTATTTCCCTGTGTGGCTTTAATTCAATTTTAATACGTTTATTAACTTTGCAAGAACTTTTGTGGCTCTGCATTTCGTTGTACTTTTATGTCGTGATATAGGTCTTGCATTTCATTCATAAAGGTCTTAAAAAGGTCTTAAATTGAACTTGTTGAAAGCTGAAGATCCCTGTTTGACATTATTTGCTCCTGTTAAACACCAACGCTCTCTTTGTCTCTCCTTCTGCAGTGTGGGACTCCCTCAAGTTACCTCTCTTATACGGAGTAGCAGCCTCAATAGGTAACGTAACCACCATGCATGTAATGTGTATGTTCAGGTGTTGGCTTAAGCCTCTGTTTAATCATTAATAATAATTTAGATATTGCTATTCAATATTTCTATTTCACATAGAACAAAACTTGAATAAGGGCTGTTCAATATACTGGTCCATGCCGAATATACTCTGATACTGTGTGTATTGTGTAGCCATTTTGTAAACAATAGCACAACTGAACGTTGTAACCCATCTACATCTACGTTTTTGTTGCTGTTGCCATAGACTGCTATTATGACAAACTATTATGGCCTATTTTTGTAAGCTTTTTTGTTTTTTACTGAAATGTTGAGGTAGATGTCTAGATGATCAAAATATTGAAGTTTAAACCCGAGTTTCTAGCCAAGAGCAGCAGCTAAATTATATAAGTGACGCTCGCTGTCAGTGCGGACATCTTCTCTGAGACTGCTGGCTGACAGACGAGGGGTAACTCTCTTGGTGCTTGACTAGCTGCCAGTGCTGAGCTCATGCTTATTTTAGGACACATATCTGATAGCTGGCATTGTCAGTGCACAGTGGATTTAAATAAGACAAGAATCTGAATTTGTTTAGGCTTAATATAGCCAATACCAACCAATAAAATATGCCGTAATTGGCACTGATACTGATCTTGTAAAAAGGCTAGGGACAGCCTTAGTTGCTATTCATAAGGAAAATCTTAATTTAGAGGCATCTCTAGTTGATGTAGTAGTAGTACTGGTAGCTGTAATAGCCTGTAATATTGATTCTAGTGCCACTTTTATTGAGTGAAATAAGTTGCCGAAAGGTTTTATTTTGCTGCATTCACAAATGTTTAGCCCTGCAAACTTCACCCCTATAGTAACTGAGCCATCAGTAAGTTACTGCCCTCTGATCAGGGACTTTTTGGGGCCAAGATCTAAATTTAGACCCTGGCTAGGTAAGGTTCCTGAGTATCTAAAAAAAGTTCTTAGGGAAAAGTTCTTGCGGTGGACAGGCTTATGGTAATACCAGTAGAAGTAGTAAAAACATGTTTAAAATTATTGATGCTGTTGTAAACATGGTAACAGCTCTTCTGCCAGTAGTAGTATTGGGAGAAATTGTATGTATGAGTAAGATTAGTAGGAGCATTAGTAATAGGTGTAGTAGTAGTAGTGTTGGTAATATGGTGTGTCCTCCATTTTTAACCTTTTTGTGTGTCTCCAGGTGTGGGCATCTTCTCTCTGGTCCTAGGTCTGGTTTGCGCCCACTGCTGCTGCCGCAACACCACACACACTCCACGCTCGCGCAACAAACTCATGGACCTGGAGATGGACTGACAAACACTTTCCCCCGCACCCACACACTGCAGCGCTCACAGGAAACACCACACACACAACAGACACACGCCCATAGACGATTTCTGGGACACCCAGTTGTTTCCATGCGAAGGACGTTGGGAGTAAAATGACACATCGCTTTGGAAACGGAAGGTGCTCGGGCTTTCTTCAGCTCTGCAGTGGAGGAGCAGGGGAAAGCACCAACGAGACTTGATTTTCTACGGAGATCCATTAATATCTGCGGAGCTTCCAGTGATTTTTACACAGATATCTTTGCTCCCTGTTAAGACCATAGCACTACGAGAAACTCAAGCGTTACATTTTTGCGGAACAGGATCCTTCTGAGACATCACTGCCACTTGGGAATAAAGGACCACTAAACGGATCTGCTGCCTCTGGAACCACTAAGGATAACAAATGAAGCTCTTGGGCTGGACTACTTTTTATTTTTTTCTTCTGATGCCAAGGCTCCCTGCAAAGAACAACTAGTCTATGTTCCTGATGGTAATTGAGTCTCTCCGAGCAACGGCACACCAGCGTACCCCGTTGGATTTTCCTTTTTGAGGAAACACGGGAAATTCAAGGGGCGGTTGGGCTTGGAGAGACGGAAGTGGCATTTCGGTTGTGCGTCTGCGCCTCGACATTAGTCACTAAAGTTGTTTTGTATGTGCAGAGACTGGCGGTTTAGGCAGCCTGAGACAAAGTCCCGTTCATACGGGCAGCAGAGGTCCTAGAAAACAAAAGTGGTGCTCCGCGTGCTTTCCACACCAGAGGTATTGCACTACAACTACCATCCCAGAGTATTCCTACCTTAACAAAAGGACTATTTACTTTTATTCTCAACTCTAGTTTTTTGAAAAAAATTAAGAAATTTTAAAATGAGACATTTCTAAGCTTTACAATGAGATATGCAGTTAGTGTGTTTGTGTGTGAGATATACTGTACGTGGTGCCAATATTTGAACTAACAGAGGTGTGCTCGGTTCATATCGCCAGATCAACACTTGAACTGCCACTGAAAGTGGTGACAGCAAGCACTCTTCTTTTCTAGATATTCAGAAATGTATCCTGCTGTTGTTTTACCAGAGTCTCGTGTGTGTTAGTGCGAGTGCTGTGCCTACAGTATGTGAGACGGAGTTGCATGTGCTGTTTTATAAGGACAGACTGATGTCATTCAGGAGCAACACAAGCCTTTTCCTGGGTTCCATTTTTCATGACGTCAGAGTCTCATACATCCGGATATTTACACTTAGCTGTCACTAATCTAGACTCGCATGTGTTCACACGGTGAGCAACATGACACGGTGTGGGCTGTGGTGCAAGAAGCTCTGCGACTTCCATATTTTTGAACAATCATGCATGATTCTCAGTTTTAGTTTTGTTTTTAAAGGAATAGTGAAACATTTTGGAAAATGCATGTATTTGCTTTCTTTCCGAGATGAGAAGATCTTTATCAATCTCATGTCAGTGCATTTAAGTACGGAGCTAGAGTCAGGATGTGGTTAGCCTAGCTTAGCATTAAGACTGGAAGCAAGGGAGACGGCTAGACTGGCCCTGTCCAAAGTGAATAAAAACACCCATTAGCACCGCTAAAGCTCACTAATTAACACATTGCAGGTTGTTTTTAATAGAATAACAACAATTTTGAAACCATAGAATTTTGGTTTGGTGGGAAATGAAATGCTGTAACTATTTCTTGCCTGGGCAGACGGATAAACTGAAAAGAAAAAGTTCTAGCATGTACAACAAGATTGCAGTTTGTATACGGATTAAAACAAGATAAAATGTGTTAGAGGTGCTGGTAGTCATTTTTATGAATTTGAGCTATTTTTATTCAGTCTTATTCAGTCTTTATGCTAAGCTAACCATGTTCTAAATCTTCATATCTAACAATCTCTCAAAAAGGAAGCAAATAAGCTTATTTCCTAAAATGTTGAACTATTTTAAACGCCACATGATTTCAATGAGTTTAAGGGGCAGTTAACATTTTGGTAGATCCAATTATCACTTTTGGTTTAGCCTGGTGAGCCGTTTCCCGTTTAAAGCTAAAAAATGCCCCAGAGTTATCGCTGGCAAACAAGCTCTACTCAAAAAGTGTCCTTTGACTGTTCCTTAACTGTCGCTAACTAGCCAGAAAACTTTCAGTACATTGGTTTCGGAGATTTGAACTGCAACACTAGATATGGCCCTTTTCCAAATGAGATGTTTTAATCGCGACTATTTCAGTGATAAGTTTTACCATGCACTTAACGGCCAAAACTGAAAACTAAAAAAAAACACAAATATCTGTAGAACAAAAACCCTTACCAGCTGATTATGAAAGAAAGCTGTTCCCAACTGACATCTGTTGAGTCTCTTTGGTGTTTTGTATAGCATACCAATGAATTGTTGTATCATGTTGACTTGCTGTGTGAACGCACACTCACAGTTCCAGCAACACAAAGTGAGGATGTTTCTGTCCAAACCCAGCAGGATCCCAACAGACCTGTTAGGTTTATAATAAAATGCGCCAGGCTGTGTTTCCTCCTCCACTGACTTGGCTTGGATAGGGCTTTGTTTGATGTTTTTAAATAGTTTTTAAAAAGGTATCAGGGCTGTATTCAGGCCACGGCTCGTGTGAAGAGCTGTATTAGGGACATATTTTTCACCCTCAGAGCTAAAACACTCAAAATTAAGATTAAAATAGGGGTGTTTCCTGTGGGATGTTACATATTCATACAATGTATCTGTCGCCCACTCAGCTCTGACTTTCTGCACAAAACTGCCTCAAATTCTGCCTGGCCAGGCAGCCAGCGCAGAACTTGAACTATTATCCAATCGGAACACAATGCCCAAATCCATAAAGATTTCAGATTGATGATACTCAAACAGTTTTAGTTCATAGTTGCACAAATTCACAACACCATCAGCCATAGGAAACACCCAAGACAAACCTGTACAACATGTTGCCGTCCTGCAACAATTAAAGCAACAGTGATGTGTTCCTTCAGTTAGGGACACTAAAGGGGTTAAGCTGAAAACCCACTTTGAGAAATATTGATGAAATGGGTCTGTTTTGGCTTGATTTGATGGTGACAGTTACTTCAGAAACTCCCAATACGTCTCCATAAACCCTCTCCACAGGTTTGTGTGTGTGCCTCTCTGTGTCAGAGCTGTTGCAGTATTCAAAATGGGTTTTACCACTATCATTAACACCCATATATTCACACAGGTGAATAATAGGGCTCCGTGCCAAATGCTCTTAACACTAAACACACACACACACACACACACACACACACACACACACACACACACACACACACACACACACACAGCGCGTAGCATTGATACACACCACTGAACATGTCACTGCAAGAATTTCCCAGTGTCCTTTTACTTTGTCATTTTATTGCAATGAGTATGATGTTTTTTAAATAAATAGATTTGTAAGATGTATTCATTTTGTGTATTATTTGTGTTCTGATTTGATTGTTTTTATGGCGATGATGATGAATTGCTGTTGTTTATATTATACCAACCAGCAGAAGCCACTGATCTCAGGGTGTGCTGCTTAATCTTGAAAATGCAGCAGTGAGTAGAGAGTAGAAAAAAACCAGTCCAGGTGCTGTCAGTCATCACATTTTATTTGACAAAGAAACCTCAAAAACCACAACTTGTGTTCAGAAATTGTCAAAGTGAAAATTGAATTTTCTTCTTTTTGTATGAGGAAATATAAACTCTAATCATACAATATGTCCAAAACATGGGTGTTTACTGTGGACCCATCTCTGGAAGCCTCTGAGTGGGCGTTTTCCACAACAGCAGTTGATTGACATTTGATTCCCTGCGTAACTAGGCGACCCACCGTCGCTTCCGTAGTGCACTGGAGCGCATCATTACCCTGTAAATCCTACGAACTTTGACACAACGTGTATTTTATCATTTTCACTAAAACCAAGCTTAGATGTGAGCTATCAAACGTGAGCTGTTTAAACCGCTCGATGGTGTTTTAAGCCCCCAACGTCTCCTTCCAGGCAGCGCTGAGACCGTTGACTTCAAGGCACCTAACCCTAACCATAACCACTGCCTAATCCTAGTGCCTTCCAGGCAGCGCTGCTTGGAAGGAGACGTTGGGGGCCTAAAACACCGATCAACGTTTAAACAGTCATTTTGTTAAATTGACATTACCCGGCCTTGGAAAGCAAGAGCTAGCTTGCTAACATTAGCACAGATTTCCATTAGGTGGTACTTTTCTCCATGTTATTTAAGCTCCTGTTGTGTTCATCTGCCATTTGAAAGGAGGTAAACTATTCCTTTTAACCTCGAGATTGTATTTTGTGATTCATTAGATTTTAAAGACTTATTCGTAGTGAGCCGCCAATCAGTTAAATGAAGTCCAACCCACAGAGCAGCAACAGGACCTCTGATTGGCCAGTATACTTGTGTGTGTGTGTGTGTGTGTGTGGTGTCAGAGCTCCTGCTGCAGCTCAGTGGGTTAATAATTCATCAATTAGAGAGTAAATGATTAGCCTATAGTAGGGATTCAGACGGGGGTTCCTTATGATGTCACTGCTTTACCCAAAGCAACATTTGTGTACTTTGTTTAGCATGTTTCTGCTGGTAAAGTTAATTTATTGTCTGAATAACGCCAATAGTCATTTAATTGTTGAGGTAGCCCTGGCTGGCCCATGCTTCCCCTCTTTCTGTTGAAATGTAGATGCTGGATTTCTTTCCCCAGGATCTGATGTGGTTGTGATCAGAGTTCCTGCTCTGAGGCTTGTGACAAATGTGGGCCAATTTGGTTTTTCTCCGTCTCTGGGCAAGCCATCAATCAGGTTTTTCTATGCTTTCAAACATCTGAAAAAAAAAAAAACAACAACTTCAAAAACTTCTAGCAGAATAAATGTTTTATAATTCAACATTGGGCCGCGGCTATATCTCTTCTTCTTCCCTCATGTCTTTAATACTGTGTCACCCATTCCCTTGTTAGTCTTATGGGATTTATTTTCTGTCGGTTTATAGTCTCTCTCTCTCTCTCTCTCTCTCTCTCTCTCTCTCTCTCTCTCTGTGTCTGTCTGTTCGTCACCAATCTCTTTCACTCCATCTCTCTGCTCCATATTTTTCTTCTACATTTCTCTTTCACTGCATCTCTCTTCACTTCCCCTCACCACACCAGTCTCTCTTTCACTCTTCATTATAAATGCAGATGAGCTGAAACCTCTGTAGTGCTCCTGGGTTTTTATTTTTTTTATTTTACACCTCTTTAATAACAGTTTCTCTATCCAACTCTCTCTTTCTCAATCACCCTTTCTCTTTCTCTCATCTCCACATGAGATGGAGATGAGAGAAAAGAAAGATCCAGTGTTGATTGGCTGGGTCTGTAGCTTTTCTAACTTGCACTCGTTCTCTCTCTCAGGGTCCATTTGACCCAGTTTTCTCATCTTCTCTGTGTGTGTTCATGCCTGTCATGGATCATTTGGTAATGCGGCCTTATCATACCATTGTCTTCCTTAATTGACTCAGTGGTGTGTGTGTGTGTGTATGTGTGATTAAAAAATATATATATATAATATAACCACCATGATCATGAGAGCCACCGTACACTCCTGCTGTTTTGGAGATGGCACATTTCGTGGTGTTACCCAGCGGCTCCGACTTGAACGTGTCACAGCTTGAGGGTTGCTCTACATAACAAACATTTCAGAAAGAAAAATGTAGCAGCACATGGAGTGAAGTAAGCAGCCTGTTTTCCCCAGAGTCTGCCAGAGGCGACACGTTTTCTCGTATGCATTGTAATCAACGCTGATGTTTACAGCAGCTCCAAACAGCCTCGCCTCATCACACCAGTCTGCTGTCTGTTTCTTGCTCGTTTAAACCGCAGTCGTTTGGTGTATTTTCTCTCCCCCTGAAATAATACTAGGATTGGATTGAAGCGGAGTAGTTTATTAAACTGATTGCATTTGGGTTTTACACCCAAAAGTTCCTCATGTGCCAATTGTGAGAAGCCTGCCTATCTCCCTTTTCACTAGCCCCTGTTCCCACATTTAACAATGTTTATTGTCTGCTTAATCCTTATTTTCAGTGTAATGTAGTAGTTTAATGCTTTAGTTTATTTGATACTTTATCATTTGACGTAGGCATGTTTAGTGGGTTTATGGGTTCATTGTATTTTTGCCATATTTCTGCCTGTGATGTCAGTGGTAGATCAGCTGCTCACCCACTTAATCAAGGAGAGCACATACAGGTGTGCCTGATTAGGTCCTCAGCAGGGAGGGGCTGGGCACTCCTAAGGTGTAGAACAACAGGTAAGATAGTTCTGCAGTGAATGACATGTTTATAATATTTGGGGTGCCTATTGTTGTGGTGCACATATATGTATAAATAGTAATATCAGCAGTAACATTTCTATCTACATGTAATGGTATTTTCTGATGCAGAGTGTTAAGGTTGCTCTTTTATGCTACGTTTACACGTGGCCGGCTATTTTCATAAACAGATATTTCAACCTCTCAGTTTTCAAATTTAACATGGTGCACAGCTGTCAGTTTTCAGAAAAGTGTTCATTTACATGTACCTGTGTGTATATAGGCCGTAAAGAGCATGTCACACCTGTAGGTGGCAGTGTAACAAGAAGCTCAAGCCCACGTTAGCCAATCACAATCCCGAAAATAGCAACAACAGCAACGAATCCCTTTCTCTCTCTTCTCTTCCTCACTTCCTCGGCTGCCTAAGCCTCCATTTCTCTCAGTTTTCATGCAAACGAAGCTTTCCAAAATGTACACTCTGGCCGGAGTTTTTAGAAATAATCGTTTTCAGAGGCAAATTCTCCGTTGGCGTGTAAACTTTGGGAAATGTCTGTTTTTTCTAAATAATGTACGTGTAAACAGGGCCTTAGTTTAGCTCACCGAATAATCACCTGTACAGGTGGTAGGGTCCAATTAGGCGAGGCTGAGAGTTGTTTTTTTTTATATATAAATGGAACTCTAGAGATATACAGTACAGTCGTATTTGCACTTCCATAAAGCTGGGGGACTTGGCTGAATAGGAGCAACAAGTACATGATTCCTCACTGGCTTTGTGAGCATTAATGAAAAGAGTTTCCTGTGGGATTGAACTCAAAAACCTTTCTTTTCGTATAAGGAATATTCTTTTAAGCTAGTTTGAATAATACATTCATCATGGAATGTATTTCAGTATTTCCCGGGATTCTCGCCAACATCTGCTCCTGTAACTGATAATGTTAAGAGGATCTAAACATTCTGTATAATTTGTTGTGTTTGTCAAAGATTACAAACTTTTTTAAGAGTAAAATAAAAGTTTAAAGTTGCCCTGTATTTTTGATCTCTAGTACCACTATGGAGCAGGTCGGTTCAACACCCTGTTTCAGTTATAAATTCACAGCGTGACCCTTTTCCCCATCATTTCCCAGCAGCACACAGGTCAGCTCTGACAAGAAGCCTAACAACTGTTTCTCTACCATTACTTGCTTGGATGTGTGATGATGGGCGTCTTCAAACCAAACCAAACTGCCAAAGCATGTCTTTTCAACACCCTGTGACGAGGCTGTGAGAGCTGGCTGTGAGAGCTGGCTGAAAGGCTGACGGCCGGCCCGGGGTGAGATCTCACCCCACGTCCTCCACTTGGCAAAGTCACTCATCACCAGCAGCAGGAGGTTCACTTCAATTAACTTCCAACTATGCAGCATTGAGAGGTGCAACATGCGCTGTGCTTCCTCAACACCAACGCTCCCATTATGGCTCTGATTAGTACCCACAGTTTACCCACAATGCTCCACAGTGGCTCCAAGGCATGTGGAGCTACTGTGAAGTGTTAGGGATGAAGTATTTATTCAAGTTAAGTCCCCTCAGCCCTTTTGCTTTGCCTTGGATTATTGAGGTTAGTTAAAGTGTGTGTGTGTGTGTGTGTGTGTGTGTGTCCAGTCTGGCTTTTGTCAAGCAATTTCCAGAGAAACGCAAACAATGAAAGTGCAGCACAATGTACAAATATCATGTTTCTGTTTTGCAGGCCTGAGTTTGTTTCATCAACACTTCATCCGTTATGGCCCCAAAACATACAGAAATCCTATACGGGGACCATACACCTTTAGTGCCAGGAGAGCAAATACTGCTCAGTAGGCCTACACTCACTTTACTCAAGTACTATATTTAAGTAAATTTGTGAGGTACTTTACTTTTCCATTTTATTCTTCTTTCTACTTCTACTCCACAATTCAGCATTTATTTGATAACTAGTTTGCAGGTTCAGATTAATTATACAAAATAAAATCAACTACATTCTGCTGTGTTGTTATAGGATAAGATAAGACTTGATCCCCTGGCAAGCTACCCAGCGGTACATAAAGTAATCAACTATTACCAAAATAATGCATGCATAAATACTTATAATACAATCATTTTCATTCAGATATGGGCCATTTTGCATAATTAGGGAGTATAATTTCATGCTTAAACTTTTTACTTCACTTACTACTTTATAGTTAACTCCAGGACACTGCAAACCTCTGGGCCCTTTTTCTTTCATTGCAGCAGCAGCAGTCAAATATTGGACTGGGAGAGAGTGTTAACTGACCCCCCCCCCCCCCCCCCCCCCCCCCCCCCCCAGAGTAAATGTTAATGTATGTATATGTGTGTGTGTGTGTGTGTGTGTGTGTGCTCCCAGGAATGCAGCAATGACTCTTCAACACTTCCCCTCACCATGGAAACTATGTCAACACATAAGTGGGGGATTGTGTGTGTGTGTGTGTGTGTGATTTATTATTAGGTAGAAGATATTTGACCTCACTTCTCCATAAATCTCTTTTGTGCTTTCTCTCTCTCTCTCTCTCTCTCTCTCTCTCTCTCTCTCTCTCTCTCTCTCTCACACATACACAGAGATATGGACTTCAGAGCAGTTAGATCATTTTCAGAGGCTCTTTCATCTTCTGTAGACTTTCGCTCAGATGATTTATAAAACATTCAAACAGACACATTAACAGAGTAACACACGCTCAGTCAGATAGCGGGGGGAAGGGTAAGACTGATCTGCAGATCCAGGATTGACTTTTATTACAAATCAGTCAATGTTGTCCACCTCTGAAATGATGCATATGATGCAGCTTAATTGATTATTTACTGTAGAATAGATCACTGCCACTCTGGTTGTATACAGAAAGCTCTCAACTGTATTTGCTTCTTTGTTTCAGCGTCACTTCTAGTCTAACAAACAAATGGTTGTGTTTTGGTAAGACATGTTCAAATAAAAAAAAAACTTTTTTTTTAAATCGTCAATTTTCAGAAGTATCTTCGTTTGTTGAGATTCTTTTGAAAAAGGGCAGTGTAAGTTACTATCACTGAGAAGGCAGAGGTAGCACAACCAGCATTTAAAACTGCACACACATTTGCTAGCGGTAACCACCAGTAAACTGTCTTGACCTTCATTATTCGGCCTTCTATACTCCACCTGGGTTGAACCGTCACAGAGCTGCAGTGCCAACAGCAGTAGTGCCACCCTGCAGGCTGCCTGATCCTCCTGCACGACTTGTCCTTGTATGGTGCTGTGTCTTCAGCATGGCACCGCTCCAGCTCCAGCTCTTCAGCAGACACCCATCCACATAATGCAAACACATCCAAGTACTGTATACACAAATAACTGGTAGGTTTGACTCCACATTGTCTCCTCCCATATCTCTCTCTCTCTCTCTCTCTCTCTCTCTCTCTCTCTCTCTCTCTCTCTCTCTCTCTCTCTCTCTCTGGCATGATGTCAGCTCATATCTCTTTGAAAGACCCGGCTGCTGCAGCAACTGCTGTGCTCCGATGCTGGGAATTACCTCAGCTTCCAGATGGTAGGTAAAAGTCAAGTTGAAAAGGTACAGAACAATCTTAGGCCTCCGAGGACCACTAAAGGTGTCTTGTAACAAATATCCATGAGATGTACTGCATTCATTTGCCCTCCAAAATTAGATCATTCATGGAGATTTTTGGAGCTGTGTATTGATTATATTACATTAGTATGATCATGGATGCAAGCATTTATCCCTGAAAAATAAGTCTCATCGGTAGACTAAACACTAATAATACAGGCCCATCACGGAGGCGAAGTAGGACGCCATGTTTGCTTTAGGCCCCCAAAAACACCAAGTCAGCCCCTGTGGACTCAAGTGTCAAAAATTGTAATATCACAGCCCTTTAAAACATAAAATAATGACGATGAGTACTCCAGACACACACACACGCACTAATCACTAACAATGTGTATTGACATCATAGCTGTAATTCCGAGGCTGCAGGGATCTGATCTAATGCTCCACGAGGGAGCATTAAAGCTAAAAGGGATAAGGGAAGTCAGAATGGCTTTGGCATGTCTATGTTTGAAGTTGTTTGAAGCTGTGAAGACGCTGCGACTGTTGCTCGCTGCAGACTTTGGTCGCTCCTGATCAGCCTTTTCACACTTTATACACTTAGACGACAAGGTTGAGTTCATGTATTAGAGCAAACTGCAGCACTGTAATGTCCATAACAAATAAGTTAATTTACAGGTGTTGTTTCAGAACATAAATAACCCTATCACTCCAGTTTTTAAGGTCAAGGAACCTGAGAATAAAGGCCGAATAAAGCAGCTCAGAGGCAAATATCAGTTTACTGAGCTGTAAACTTCTCCATAAAACTAGACTCAACCTTGTAATCCTAGATCACTTTAAAAGATTCACAGCTCATTGAAGAGCCGGCCTTGGCCTGGATTTACACACAGCATCAGATTTGATTTTTATTTTAGGAAATCCTCTGTTTTATTGGATCCTAGGCAGCGATGCATAAAGGTTGACCTGCTGCACTCAGGTCAGCCTGCAGAGGTGAACGCATCACATCTCGCCACAGAATGGCCAGTTAATGGACATTGACAAGAAAAGCCAAACCAAGTTGCTTTAAAGTGTGAGTTAAGATATTAATGCACGTCATTCCATTATACCCACTGCTTTAATTCATTAAGTCATATCTCTCTTTCTCTCTCTCTCTCTCTCTCTTCGCTACGGATGTCATCAAGCTGGATCTCTGGTTGTAATGAGTCCTTAACTGACCAATCAGCATTCATTAGCAGAATGCTAGCGAGTTATGGGCAACAACGACTCAACCTGTAAGAAATCGAAAGGACATAAGTACTCGTTCATTCAGCTTTCGACCTATAATCCATGTTGAACTTGCAAAAACTACAATCAAATCTGAGATTTCTCAACGACAATCAGGCGAAAGGGACAAATTTAGCCGTCTAGCTCCATAGAGTCCCATTCATTTTGGAATGATCCAATGGAACTCTGGTGGAACTGCAACCAAATTTGGTACAATGGGGCTTAATAGGGAGTGGAAAGGCTTTCCGTAGACCGGCTTCTGTTTTGATTTGACATAATAAATACAATTTAAATGAATTGAATTGAATTGACTTACACAGATGTGATAAAAGCAACATACCCTCCTGGCCTAACGGCTCTCGTACACTGCTAACAATAGCTGCAAACACTGTAGTTACACTTACTGTGATAAGAGTGTGAGCATGTGAGAGCGCTGCAGGGCTTGTTAATATATTTGCAGTTAGTGAGTGGAAATCTTTTGCCAATAAAGTCTGTGCAACACAGAGCCAGCACATGTGTGGTTATGTGTTTGATATTGCCCTTTAACTAACTGGCATGTTACCACTACAGCTGTAGTAATGTTAAGTTGAGGGTGTGGTGTCTACTATCTGTAGTATACAGTATTGTTTGCTGGCAGTCTCTTTACTGTGAATTAATAAACATTCAAACAGTGATGTGTAACCTTGTGTGACCCAGATCTGCTTCTTCTGCCATGTTTGGACAGCAGAGTGAAGATGTGGGCGAAGTCAAGTCATTTTCAAAGTGTGATGGGGGCGTTTGTGTATGTAAACGTAGTCGACGTACCGTCAATCACTGCACTTCACGGTCACATAAACCCTGAGTGAGGGAGTGGGAGGGAGGAGTAGGACGAGCAGAGAACATGTCACACTTCAAACCCAATCACCACCCCATTAAACCCTGTATGTCATTACACACAGTACACACACTCCCTGCTCATGCATGACAGCATGGGAGAACAACTGTAGAAGCAGAAATGTAATATACATGCAAACGCATTTAGACCCAAGTATGAATAAAAAATATATAATTCAAGTTAGAGCTGGGCGATATGAACAAAATCAAATATCACAATATTTTTGACCAAATGCATCAATGGCGATATTGCGGCAATATTATAGGGTTGGCTATTGGTGCTTTCACACAATATTAACACAATGAGAGTTTTGATAAATAATCACCAATTGTGGATATAATGACAAGTGCAAAGGCAAATAATAGAACAGCTGGAACGGTCTGGTAAGAAAATGGCATCACTTTACTGTAATGCAACCTTTAAAACCAGGAAAAGACAACACTTGTCTCATATCACGATATTATGATATCTAAAATTTAGTGATAGTGATATCTAAAAGTGTAGGGATGCAGGTTTTAGATTTTTAAAGTGAGCTTTTATCCACCCCCAAACATAAAAAGTAGACAAAGCAAACGCTAGTTTACTTTACTATTACTAAAGAACCACTAGCACTGATTGTTGCACCGGTCACACAGTTTGCACGGTGGAGGACAGGACCAGCAGTACGGTAACGCAAAAAGAAAATAATGTTGATGCAACTTAGGGATGAATTGAACTGAAACTAGCGTTGAAATTACAAAGTCTAGAAAATAAAAGTGTATCAAAAACACTAACTTCAATGTTGCTCAGCCATTCCTTCATCCGCACCAGTTTACACCTCAAAGAACAGTGTATATGTATTATACACATAGAGTGTCAGATCCCATCATTATCATCATCATTATGACCCTTTATTATTCTGGCTGTTATGATGCTCTGTGGATGCTCATATCCAGCCTGAGGCCAACTTACATTAATCTCTTTTCCACGGAGAGTTTGACCCAGCAGTCCTGCTTCTTTACTTTATGGCGAGAGCAGGGTCTGGTCAGTGGTGGGAAACTCAATCTTCAAATGGAACAAGGAAAGATGAGATTTAAAAGCTTTTTATGTCATTTTTTATTAAGCTTATAGCAGTTTACAGGCAGCAAAATTTAGCAGGAGCACCTGTTTTCAGTGTAGCAGTGTGTTTAATGAGACTTTTATTTTTTTTTAAGCTTTGATATATTTAATTTGATACGTAATAACCTACACAGAACTGCCTGAAAAAGCAAACCCTTGTGCGATCAATCATATAACCGTTTTCAGTTGTCCAATGACGTGAATGTTCTCAAGCTGTTAATCTTTTCATCTCTAACATCCATCCCACATGATATGAGCATGCATTGTGCATTTATGCCCATGTGTGGAAAAGCAGCCGGTAGCAAAAGAGAGCTCTCCACCACTGAGCTATTGAACAAATCAATGAATACATTTTGGATCTCCAGGCACACACACCCTTTTCTTCCTGCTAAATTGAAGGTTATAGCAGTTCGATAAGACCTGCTCAACTACAAGCTCAAGGACTGAATTAACAGTTGAATGTTCGCTCTTTCTCCTCTGAAATCAAAAAGTGGTGAGCAATTCAGAAGCATCGTCCGTGTTTTAGCTGCTTCTGTCAGACCTTCAAATACAGACCCAGTAGCCTCAGAGGCAGCGTTCAATCAGTGATGATAGACCAGTTTGTGTTACCATCACAAAACTGCAAAATGGACACTACCTGACCCAGTTAGATGAATGTTCAGGGGATAACAAAAGTCTTATGATTAAACCCTATGTAGATCATTCAATTTTAAAGGCAAGCCATCTAATATTTGGCAAGATATTTCAGTCGAAAGCAAAGTGATAAACCCACCGACATAGGTATCCCAAGGGCCCTGCTGCTAGCCTGGCTAACAATACACCAAATTCCATTAAAGGTGACGTAGGTAGGATTGTGAAGATCCAGGACTTAGCCAAAGAATTTGAACATCGACAACTTCTCAGTCCCTCCCCCCTTTCTGCTAAAGCCCAAAACGGTCTCCTAAGCCCCTCCCCCCACAAGGGAGAATGAATGCGTGTGCATGAGCAGTGATGGACATGCAGTTAGACACCCCCCCTTGGCCCTGATTGGTGCATCTGAACAGGGAGCGGTGGATTTTTGCTAATCACACTACAGGCTGTAGGTGGTGCCAGAGGAGCTGGATTTTTTTTTTAAATTACCTGCTTCCTGTAGTTCTACTGGAACATAGGGTCAGTTTCAGCAAATATGACAGAAAGTTAGTTTTATAAGGCTTACCAACTGCATCTTTAAATGAACTTCTGAGACACTATATGGCAGCTCAGTGATATTACTTTTTAAAGAAAAAAATCAGTTTGCACTTTGCAGTCTTCTTCTGCTAAAAGTTCAAAACAGATGTCATGAGAAAATACATGTCACTTTAACAGAAGAACTCTCCTGTCAAAAACATGTACCAAGAAGAATCCTCGATAGATAAATAAACATTGTGTGGTGATCTTATTGGCTGCAAGTGATCAAGTGCAGCACCTTGGAGAATTGCCATGAATATATTTCTTTCTTTTGGGTCCCCCCACATCAGAATAAAAGTCAAACTGTGCCTCGGGTTTATAAGATACGCCGACCTCCTTCTCTCACTAACACATGCTCTCTCAACTTCTCCTGGGTCGTCTCCTCCAACTCTGCAACAGTAATGCCTACAGCTACATTTCGAATGAAAGAGCAGCTTCATGCATTTAAATGTTGTTCTGTTATGTTCTACACTTTAGCCACGTTTAGAGGAGTGTTTGCTGTTTTTATTTTGTGGGATTTTAACCTTAACCAAACTGAGTCTAAATCTAAAACGCAAGAAAAGGCAAGAAAATGACTATTATTATGGTTGTCCTGAAGTGTCTGATGATGTTGCTGCCTGTTGTGAGCCGTTGCAGCATTGACACCTTGTGATTACTGACGGTGCAATGTGAGACTTTCTTTTTGTGACTGTCTTTTTAGTAAATGAAACACTATGTTCACTTAAATTTGAGGGCAGAGCAAGTCATGTCACGATTTCGATCGTGTTATTCACACTGTGATCCCTTCCTGCAAGGTCTGTGGACGAGATGGATGGATGTGACTGGAGGTGCAGGGAGCATTTTCATGACCGCAGGCAAAGATCACAAAGGTGAGTTTGAAGGGAAAATGTCTCCTATAGAATAAGACACTATGATAATAAATACATCCAGTGCTTTCTGTGGTTTATAATGCTAACCGCTGTTAATTTAAAAACCTTTGTATTTACAGCAAAAGCCAAGGGCAATAACTGCAGACTCAGCTGGGAGCTGCCCAGTATAACCAGTCTTAGATTGTTGGATAGATGGAGGTTAGTGCAATTTTCCGAAATCACTAGAGGACATGATCCCCCCCCCCCCCCCAGTGGTGCTCTGAGACCTGGACGTTTATCCTCAAATTCCCAACAACCGCAGCATTTTCGCTGGATGTGAATCATTCACATGCTGAATGCTAGTTTTATGTTTTTCAGTAGTGTGAATCACTAAAAGGTATTTCCCCTGGGTGGTGCATTTCAAGGTTTCCCAAGAGCAAACGTCCACGTTCAAACACGTTATGATATATCTGCACCCCTTTATTATCTGTAGGCAGTGGTGGGAGAAGTACTCACATACTTGTGAGTATGAGTAAAAGTAGTAAGAGATACAGCAATGTGCATTAATAATGTCAAGTTAAAGTACAGTATTATTAAGTATTATCAGCAAAATGTATCAAAGTATCAAAAGTGTGAATTCCCACTTCATCATTTCTGTACAGCATGGTAGTTTATTATAACTTGATTAAATGCACATTTGTTTATGAAAAGGCACCATGAAAAGGTCAATAAAAAAATTGATGGCATTAAAAATAGAGTTGACACACAGCCTCGAGGTGCCACCTTAGGGCCCTTACTATTTCAGATAATATCGTGCATTTATTTTGGGCTCCTGTGGGTCTCGGCACCGAGCAGTTGCCATCTTTGCCTGGTAGGTAATTCAGCCTTAGTAGGCAAACTTATTTTAAGTTAGTAACACTAATTAATAATAAATAATATTCCTGACATCTGACAGAGGTAGTCAAACTTTCCAACGACGGTTTCATTTGTTTAAAGTTGACATTTCAGTTCACAGTGTGCCTCAATCTATGTTTGCCACTAACATCTCTCATACTGATGAATGATGCATTGATATTAAATGTTCCACATCAGGGCCTTTCTGTTTATAGCAAAGTCAATATGTGTATTACCGAGAAGAAGATTTGGTTGAAGACGCGGAAGAATCCATTCTGTTCATGAATAATAACTTGAGTTTGCAGCAGGAACAAGAGCTCATCATGTTTGATGTTTACATTTAACTTTGTGTTTTGTGTCAGCGACCATTAACCCATGAGGTTACTGAAGTCCAAACACATTCGGGGTGACTGAGGTTGGGCGCTCTGCATACAGCAGCTGACTGCCCTTCATCACTCAGATGGTCTAAATGACTGAAGCAGGACTCACTGGATTAACTCTTACACACACACACACACACACACACACACACACACACACACACACACACACACACACACACACACACACACACACACACACACACACACACACACACACACACACAGAGGGTGAGGTGGGGTGGGCTGGGAGGCTGTTGCCAAACCACCATGCATTGTTCTGTGGCTTTCTGCCTTTACTGTTAGTGGACCACATAATGCACAGTGATCTTTAGCAGTCTGACTCCTCCTTTACATTTAGCTCAAAAAAGCCAAAGAGCAAATATGCAAAAGGGAGGGAACAAGAGTACAGCTTTATTTCGTAGGTCCATTTTCTTGAGGCGTTTGTCGTTTCCTGGCCACTTGAGGGCAGCAGAGTTAGCTAAAAAACACACTATTATCACCTTGTCCGTAAGTAAGTAAGTAATGTGACTGTCTAAAACAATTACCTGTCCTTTTTGTGTCCACATGATTAATATTATAATACCTTTACATTACACATTGTTGATATTAAAGTGTTCATTTGTGCAGATTTAACCTTATTTGTTACATTTTAATATTTTTAATTCCCCTTTCTATTTCTATTGTGTAATTTCAATATCAAAATTCCTTTTCTTATTGATATGAAACATTCAATTATGCTCTTTATATCTTTGCAGAATCGAAAAATTCATTAACTATTTTATTTTAATGTTCCATTCTCTGTATTAATTTTCCTCCTGGGTGAAATGATCATCCGTATATTTGAGCTATTGGCCCATTAAAAAAACCTCCTACTACAACAGAATTTGTTTCCCGCGGTGGCACAGGAGGATGGAGCCCTGCAGTGTAAAAATGTTATTAATTTTAGGATAGGAATAAGCGTTTTATTTTATTTGCTCACTAAGGTTTTCATTTATCATTAAATTGCCACAGTGTGTGTTGAACTTCACATAAATACATAACTACCTATTTGTAGTTTGAAGCTGAAGTTTAGGAAAATATCATGGTCAGAGACATCGATGTTGACTGGTGGTTACAGACTGGATGTGAACCACAGCGCAATTGTATTAACCATAACAATAATCTTTCCCAAATAGTTTATTTGCTATGAGCACAATTTTTCCCAACCTGAACCACATGCAGTTGCCATGCTCAGATATTATAGAAAGACAGGACTTAGACACCCCCAATGCTACTGTGTAGCACTTACTTAGGCTTCATTTATGAAGTCTAAGAAATTATCTTGTACTGTTGCACTAATACGCTTTGAGCTGTTTCTGTGGGAGGATGAACTTCCAAGTTTTTTTTTCGACCCCGATGGGCACATTTATCATTGGCGATCTTGCATTTGTATGATTTAATGTGTAATTTGTATTGTATACATTTGCAGCTCGGAGTGCAAATTTGTACATCATCTCATCTTCACTTCAAACAGGCGTATGGCCAACAATGGAAGCTTTTCTTTCTCATTCAAATGGTTTTATACTGTAATCTGCTTTTAATGAACCAATGCTCTTCAAGAAACAAGTTACCAAGTCAAATTCAAGTAAGTACACACACACTCACGAGTTACATAAGAGTGCTGGTTCACTACATCAGTTGATCCTTCAAAGAAAGAGAAAAACAAAGAAAGAGAGGATTGGGTTTATTTCTCTTCATTCATCTGTAAAGTTCTCTCTCTCTTTA